>CM032129.1:27476800-28710133 GCA_018894105.1 Jacaranda mimosifolia
AAGTAGTAATAATGAAATTGAAATATGGGCCCTTAATTGAAAAAAATATGTAATTGATATTGTTTGACTAAATTGGCGTATTTAGGAAGTCAAAGTTATAAATTGAAATAAGAATTGATTATTATAGTTAAGTGCACTAAATTGGAGAAAATAGACTCGAACCTCAAAAATATGATAGAACTTTTGATCACCTAAACAAGCTCGTTATCGAGCAAACCTAATATATAGATTTAGGTGGTTGGAAAGAAGAAAACTATTATGTCTGAATACCTCAATGTGGATATTAAAATAGGATGAAAACTAATAAAGAAAGAAATGAATGAATATAACTAAAATGTTCAAACACTGTAGTTATTGTTAGTAAATGCTATTCGGTAGTGTCGATACTTATATCCATTTGATTGAAAATAGATGACGAGGATCCAAGCATCCGTGATCAATAGAGGACCTCTAGTGTAGGCATTGAGACTAAGGTAAGGTTTATACTCAAAAAAAAAAAATATATATATATATATATATATATATTATGAGGCTTCTTTGCTGAGGAAAGAACTTGTGTATATTGATAAGATATTGCTTTTTGTTCCTTTATGTATGCTCGAACTTGATATATTGGTCGTATCGTTTCATATATGATACACTTTTTTGTGACTCCTTCATTGAACTTGATAAATTAATTTAATATCTCAAACTATTATGATATAATTTAACTAATGTGTCATCGAATCCATTGCCACATTTTATGATGTTGACTGCGAGTCTTGATATATAACTAGCTATTATTGATTTCTATTGAGTCCGTCTTAGTATCTAGGTACTATTGGATTATATTGGTTGTGGAGGCCATTTTGCCGGCCTATAGTCCTTTGGTTGTGGAGACCATTCTACCAGCCCGTAGTCTTTCGATTGTGGAGGCCGTCTCTATCGGCCCGTATTTAACTTATGTCAATTGTGAAGGTTGCTCTTACCAGTTCGTAAGTAGTTTTCATTTTATTTCGATCCATGTGGTGATTGTGACACAGACTGTTATTGAGGTTTTATTAAATCATCTAATCTTTATATGTTCTCAATCACTCATATTCGAAATCAATGTTATATATGCATGTGTATTGTAATACAATCACTCTAATTTTATAACGCATGCTGATGTTTGCCTCATTCAATCATTTGGACTCACCATTTTCGTATTGTTCTTTCTATTTTTTGTCCCAAATGGAAGGAATAGAGGACACCCTGAGCTTGAGGTCACATTGTGCATAGTGTAAATAGTATCATCAAGGTATCTAAGTCAGCAAGGATGTGATATATTATGTTTGTAATGTAAAGGAAGCATTTGTCATTAGGTTAGTATTTTTTTCTACCTTAATGTAATAGGTTAGAGTTTCTGGCGAATGATGTTGGAATATGGACTAAATCATGAGCCTTTGGCGATTGTGATTTGTTATGGAAACTCAGGTTCATTTTACTATTTTTAGCATGACTAGTTAATGAAATATTCCAAGCAGTGGATCCCGATCCTGGTTATCATTTAGGTTGTTATGGAAGTGTTTAAATTGAAAATTTTGGAGGTACATATTTTGTTTGCTGAAATTTTTCAAAAATTCGATCAGAGTAGCAACATCTGTTGAACGGGGTGCTACAAATATTTTGGAAGGGTTTTTATTAGTGCAAGGATTTGATTAATTAGTGTCAATTTCATTGTAAAAATATAACTTTTACTGTATCAATTCAATGGAAAATAAAATTTTGGAGCACCAATAGCAAAGCAAAAGAAAGATTTTATTTGCTTAACTAATAATCTCTGTCAAGTCTCAAAGTCAACAACCCTTTTATTTACATGTTTTTCTCTTGTTTATACAAACAAAATCCTGAATCTCCAACTAAGAGTGATACAACCCATGATGTAACGTTGACCATAACTATCTATTAACTAGCTAGCCTAACAATGGGTCTTTGATGGAAACTACAACATATGTTCTCCCCTTTAAGCGGTCCCTAGTACGGTAGAATTAGTTGCTTCCAGGTCGGCCGATTGTATTTGGCTCGGTTAGGGGTCGGTTGGATTTGTTTTTTGGAGGCATTTTCATTTTCTGGTGAAAAGGAATAATGAAAAGTTAATTTGTAAATGTATTTTTGAAAATGAAATGTGGTTTGGAGGTTTTGTTTAAAATGTAATGAATATGTAGGGTTAAAAATAAATTGTATTTTGAAAATATAGTGTTTTGTATTAAAAGTCGTGCAAATGCGAGTAAAAAAAATGAAAAGTGAAAATGAAGAGAGAGTGTAATAGTATGTTTAGGAAAATATGTTGAAAATGAAAATTTCTGTGAAAAAAGGGAGAAATTGATAGCTTTCTGTTTTCATTTTTAGGAGAAAATGAAAACGGGCTTTGAAAACAAAACCAAATAGGCACTTAGTTCATGAGCTCAGCTTTTGATGATTAATTTAATGTCACCATAGATGAGTTGCTAAGTGATGTTTTAGCTTGGTACTACATTCATCAACCAAGCTAATATAGCCACCCCACGTGGAGTACTACTCGATTTAGCTTAGCAAGGGATGACTTGGGTACAACCTCTGGTATGAGGTATCACATTGTAAAAGATTATGAGTTTTTGGTGTACATACAAATAAAGTTGAAGTCAATCAAAAACTTGAATTATTGATATTGGTGGTTTAATATTGTTTCAGTGTCCATTTCATTATGTTTACTATGAATATGTTTTTCTCTTTTAAGATATGGAAGCACACCCAAGTACATACATATAATCGTATATTAATTTGTAAGAATTAATATATTTCATACTTGTATCGAGTTGTATCGATATTTTATATTGCCCTTGGCACTGTATGTCTATGAAGACAAACGCTTTAATATTTTTCACGAAATTATCTATTTGATTTTTCTATAACTTCAATGTTATCAAACTTCTAAATTTTAATATTTATTGTGTTATTTAAACTATTCAATGAATTATAAAAAATGGTTAATTTTTTTTATAATGAATTGAAAAAATAACAACATAATATAAACGCAAGAATTGACATTGATGCAAGTGATGTAAATAACATAGAAAAGAACACATGATTTAGTCAATGCAAGATCAAAAGTAATACTTTATGTATCTCAGAGTCAACAACCTTTTCTATACGTTGTTCGCCGAATTCAGTTGCACTGACCTGTGATCCTAGCGAGGCAACTTCGATCGAAGCAATCTTGGTTGCACCAATCCTAACCCTAGATAGGGATGTAACAACAAATTTCTTGTCTACAAAAATTAAAATTACAAGACAAAAAAAAATCGTACAAATAAAATAAAATTAAAATCTATCAACTGTTGATTCAATCTCTAAGTTATTCCTCTGAGTCTTTCCGTCCAAATATAATCTTGAATTTAGTGAGCTCCGCGAAAAACGCTTTAAACGCCCTTGATCTCCTTAAATTTGATTTAAAGAAAATAGAGGGCTTTGCATTTTAATCTCGAATCCACTACAAAAAATATATGAGTTACGTGAAGAACGCCTTAAATGCCTGGATCACATTGAATAAAAATAACGCTAATTCAAGGGCTTCATACCTTAGTCTTGTATCAAATGCCAAAAATATATGAGTTCCGCGAAGAACGCCTTGAATGTCGTGGATCTCCTTGAATAAAAATAACACCAATTCGAGGGCTTCTCACCTAAATCTCAAATTAAACACCAAAAATATATGAGTTCCGTGAAGAATGCCTCAAATGTCGTGGATCTCCTTAAATTTGCTTGAGAAAATTACTAGACTCAGTTAAAGTTTCTCTCACTTGCTGGAATTTTGTGTTGTATCAAATGAGCTAAGATCACCCATTTATATAGGTACTTGGTGGGAGATCTTAGATAATCTTGAACATTTTTTATAGTTATCTTCTCGATGAGATAATATCAAATATCAAGGGATAATATTGGATATCTTTAATTTGATACTATTAAACATCAAAAGATAATATCAATATCAAGAGATAATATAAAATATTTTTGATTTGATTAGTCCATAGATATAGACACTCCATCTTCTATACTTGTTAATATTTGATTTGGATATAAAATAAATATTAGAGTATCAATTAAAATCAACTATATATCTTTTGGAATTTAATTTAAAAATTTCCAAAATATAAATAGAAACTTTAAATTAACATTTAATATATTATTTTACACATATCACTTCTCAATAGGTCAAAATTTGATATGTCTACAAATGCCTCCTACTTCAAGGCTTGATGAAAGATACAATGATCAATTCTAGAAGAGACAAGACTTGAAGTATTTGAGAAAATATATATGTGTGTGTGTGTGTATTCAATGGCATATGTGGGCCAACCAAAAGCCCATGTCAAAATTCACATGAAAAGCCTAAAATTACTTCTTCATATTGAAAGTAAAATCCACAGCAGCAAGCTTTGTTTCACGTCTTGATTTTTTTTTTAAATTCCATAAATGGACCACATGATAGTTAAACATCATCTCAATAAGAAGTTGAAAAACACATTCAGCAGGAACCAAATCCAAATCAAGGCTTTCTAAATTCAAATCCAAGTTAGCCTTTCCAATTTCAAATCAAAGGAATTCCGAACTCCAAATTCCAAACCCAAGTCAACTTTTCAAGTCCAAATCCCAGCAACACGTAATTTTTGCAATCAAGGAATTTCAGTAATGAACAATCTCAGCATATCTCATTAGGATTTCTCTCACTATTTTCTTCCACCGTGTTTTTATCTTATCATGATAACTAAATGGATTGAGATGAAATCCAATTCCTGGTAGGATTGATATATGAATAAATCAAAAGTATGTGTCCCATTCAAATACCATACCTGCAATGAATACCTATAAATTGGCTTGATCATGAGCTCAAAAGCACACAACAAACACATCAAGAATTTATTCTGTCGATTGCTGGAACTTACTTTATTAAACCATTGGAAATTTGCTCTTGATTGCTTGGTATTTGTTCTTGATTGTTGGGTACAAAACTTCTATTTTTCTCTCATTCATTCAATACTTTATTTATGCCAACTTCATGTTTGATAAAATGCCCCTTTAAACATAAACCATTATTTTAACATTGTTATCAACTTGATTCTCCATTAATTCACATGAGCATTAAACATGACTACAATTATTTGGTTTTCTTTCATTCTTAACATCAATCTTCTTAAGATTCCATTTTTTTTTCTTTCTTCTTTCTCAACAACTTGATTAACTTTTTCCTATATCGTGGCAGGTTACACTATGGTTTACTTTAAGGATATTTTAACTATCGCTGGAGTGCAACACTTGATTATCTTTGATGAAGAGAATCAACTTATGGACAAAGACACACTTTTGACTATTTATAATCCACTTATTGGTATACACGCAACCTAATGGCCAAGGCTGACTAATTCATTTCATACCAAGGAGTGTTCCTGGGAGATTAAGATTTTCAAAGTGTGGGCTTTAAAGTCAACTCACCTCTGTCCTCCAAACAAATTAATTCGTCATCAACAATCAAACAAACTAATTCTTCTACCAACATTGGGTCGCAACATTATTGAGGGTAAAACCAAATGGGGAGAAACTCTTCAATTTGATAGCGATTCCATTATATCAAAGGATACTGGTAGTGGACTAAAGATGTCTTTAGCTAATGTAAGCACAAGTTGATTGCCGTACAAATATATGATCTAGTGTATGCTTCATTATTCACATATGATTGAAATTCTGAGATTATCAAAGCATTTTGCAAGGCATGATGTCCACTTACAAATACTTTTTTAACTCCCTTCAAAGAATTGTCCATATCGCTATAGGATTTGCGTAACCTTGCAGGCCTTCCCATGATAGGAATTTTTTTATAATGAAGTGATTCCTAGTGCCAAAGAGCTTACAAGCATTGATGAGGCAAAAATTAAATTTATCCCCAATTCCTGCAAATACTTATTGCAGGCTTATCATTTACTTCAAAGGAGTGCCAATGGAGGTCAACATTGAAGTATTGGTCCAGGAAAGCTACAAATACCATCAACCACCAACACGCAAGGAGAAAAAGGCAGTCCGGCCCAAATCAACTCACAATCCTTTTGGTGATTTTGGTGTTCATGGAGAATGGTCTACTGTGGATGAGGCATTATTTTTTAAAACTTGGGATTCCTGGGAACTTTAGAGAAGAGACCTATTTGGCTCATATTTGGTTTGTTGGCTTTGCTCATTCGTTCTTCCTATCAATAATGCTAATTCAATACGCCTCAATACTTTCAAGATAGCATGTATTATGGCTACTGGTGGGAAGGTAAGTCTTGCTATTCCAGTTTTAGCTAGCAACTATAATGGTTTAAATAAAATTTCAGGTTCCCCAAGGCCAAGTCGTGTCCATTATTCTTTTCCCATCCAATTCGTCTATCCTTGGTTAGTGCACTACTTCAAAACACATTATTAAGTTTGGCAAGGAGTATATGGCCTAAAAATGGCAATCTATTCTGGCGAAGGAGGTGCAGAATACTATGATTCAAAGGAGGCTCGCAAGAGAATTCACAAAGGGGATTTTGTTTCCCAGACTTGCACTATGATTACTAAAGACAAAGGACTTTCATATGTTGATAATGAGATGTCTTCAGAATTGGAGCAAAAGTAATTCATTGCTATTCGCTATCTTTCTTTGTGGCACGGCGACTGCTTTATTATTGAACCTTACAGTCCCCATCGCTTCAGTTATCAATTTGAATATTATCAAGAAGTTCATGGGATTCTTGCCCATGACATTCATACAACCCCTTTAGGTGAAGAACTTTGCTATTGGTGCTTATGCACTTTACACAATTCTATGTCTACAGCATGGTTTCCTTGTGTGCCACCAAATGCAAAAAAAATTCTCTTTGGATATCTGCAAGAAGTAGTGGACTAAAATTGATGGAGATTACTTTGAGGAAAATATTGCAAGATTGATTAATTTGCAGCCAATCAAAATTTTCCTTAAGAATAAGGATCATGATAAAGGGGATAGACCATTTGCTGAAGACACTCAAAATCCTCCCAACTTATAAGACATCGAATCTCCAAAAGAAAAGAGAATGAATCCTTATTCTTTAGAAACGAGCAATAGCAGTAATGTAGATCATCATTGGAAAATGCTTAAAAGGGCTTCCAAATCTCCAAACCCAAGTGATCCTTTGCCCATAGAAAACTTTGCCAAAGAGGTTGTGTTCTCTTCTTCTTCTTCTTCTTCTTCTTTTTCTTCTTCTTTAAATAAGCTCCTCTTTGGTCATTTGCTAACTCAAACCATGTAACATTTCAGTTGGAAAATGAAATTATTAATGTTGATGAAAATGAGACATTCCAAGGTAGCCAATGATCAATTATCGGACCTAACTTGTTGGCCATTAGTGCTCCAATTAATGCAACCACGCAAAATGAGGCACTCCATAGTATAAAAGCTAAACAACCATCTCATTGTGCTCCAGTTGTAGTATTTGAGGGTGAAAATTTTGTACTTAATCATCAAAAAGAGTATCTTCAAATGTTGTGGGATGGCCTTCGCAAAGGAATAACAAATACTCTACTTAATTTTATCTCATTTATCAAAGATAGTGTTCAATTTGTGCTTGAATCAATGATGGGCTTCAACAAATTTGACATCTTCAATGTGAAAGAATTATTGCAAGTATTGTTTGACAATGCCACCGCTTATGATGAGGTAAAATCAACATCTTTTCAGAAAGCATCCAATGAACTTCTTATACAACAACTAGATGAGGCCAAAATTTGTCCCAAACTAGAGAAAGCAAAAAAAGGAACCAAATTCAATCCACCCAAGAAGAGTTGGAATGTGTTGGGAAGGAGCATAAAAATTTGAAGGAATGAAAGAAGAGCTTGATTTTATCATTGAAGCGCCAACAATAACTTCTTCAAAGTGCTCAATCTGAAGTTTATGAGATTGAAGAGGAAATTGCTGTTATCAAGAGTATTCTTCTATTGAGTAATCAAGTGGTTGAGAATTTGCAAACTTAAATGGAACACTTGGAGGTTGTCAAGGAAGAATTGAAGAACTTGAGTCTTTTTGCTTGAAAGTTGTTTAGAACTTTTTGCTCTTTTTTTCTTTTATGTGAACTATGCTACATTTTTTGAGATTACATAATAGAAAATTTCTTTTTTTTTTTTGGATCTTGCAATCTTTTGAGTTTTTTTTAGTTGATTTTTTTTAAACTCAACAAACTAAAAAAAAAACAAAAAACTCAAACTAATAAAAACAACTAAACTACTTTTTTTTTCTTCTTTTTTTAAACTCAACAAACTAAAAACGCAAACTTAGTAAAAACAACTAAACTACTGTTTTTTTACTCAACGAACTAATCAACTCAAAATAATAAAACAATAAAACTACTTCTTTTTTCCTACTCAACAAACTGATACAAATTCAAGAACTCAAACTTAAAACAAACTAATAAAAACAACTAAAGTACTATTTTTTTTTTGACTAATCGATAAATAAAAACAACTAAAGCTACTCTTTTTTTTCCCTAATTCAATAGACTAAAAACTCAAACTCAAAACAAACTAATAAAAACAACTAAAGTATTTACTTTTTTTTTTTTCTCAACAAACTGAAGAAAACTCAAACTCAAAACAAATTAACAACTAAGCTACTTTCTTTTTAAGTCAACACACCAAAAAAATGAAAAAAAGAAAAACTCAAACTAATAAAAACAACTAAACTACCTTTTTTTTGACTTAATGAACTAAAAACTCAAAATAAACTAATAAAATCAACTAAAGTATTTACTATTTTTTTTAACTTAACATAAATTCAAAACAAACTAATGAATAAATTCAAAAATTCAAAACAAGCTACTTTTTTTTTTTTTAATGAAACAAAGAACAAATATAATTTAAAATAAACTCATGACTGAACTTAGAAAATATCTAAACTGCCTACGTATCCAATAAAGGGATCAAGTCCTAACATAGTTTAAAGAAAGCATCATTTGGGGGGGGGGTGCCGTTCAAAGTTTATACTCATACATGTCAGGAGTATCCATTACTTAACCACCTTGTACTAGGTGGGGTATTTAATATTTTAACCACAAAAAATACCTTTAGTGTGGTAAATTAGCAGTTTAACCACATGTATTACCTTTGGTGGAGTAAGTTAGCAGTTAACCACATGTACTGCATTTGGTAGGTACCGTTCACAATTTATACTCATGCAGGTCATGAGTAACATGCAGCTTAGGCTAGTGCGTCAAGGAACAACATGTGATTTAGGCTCGTGAGTCAAGGAGCATTCTTCCAACTTATGCATAGTAGCACTTTAATAACTTCCCATTTATAGGGCCAACTCTTAATCTATCTTTAGCAACCAACTTATGTACACCATTTGTATAGACTTGTTTGACAGCATAAGAACCATCCCATTTTGAAGTGAATTTATTTCCAGTCTGATGAGTTATAATGATGGGTCTTCTCACAACGAGCACCAAATCGCCAACTTGAAAAGATCATGATCGCACCTTCTTTTTAAATGCCTTAGAGAGTCGAGCTTGATATCACTCAATTCTTTATTATACTTCCAACATTTTCTCATCAAGGGCCTCCAATTCTTCAAGACGTAAGCGTGCATTTTCTTCCTCACTTAATCCTTCTTGTATGGCTATCCTTAATGATGGAATTCGCTAAAATGTAAAGCGGCTTCAACGCTATAAACCAATGAATATGAAGTTGCTTGTGTAGGTATTCTATGAGTAGTTAGATATGCCCATAAAGCTTCTTTAATCCTTTTGTGCCAATCCCTATTTGACTTTGAGACTACTTTCTTCAATAAATTACACGAAGTTTTATTGAATGCCTTAACAAGACCATTAGCTGTGACATAGTACATGGAAGATTTCTTCTGCTTAAAATTGAACTTCTGACAAAGTTTGTCTATCAGACTATTGCGAAAGGGCTTTCCATTATTAGTGATTATGTATCGAAGAACCCCATAGTGATAGATAATGTTAATGTGGATAAAGTAAGCAACATTTTTCTTCTTTACTTCTTTAGGCCTACTTAGAGAAATAGTCTGCTGCGTCCAATATATACAAGTGCCCAGCAAAGACTTTGTCATGGGTCCAACCACATCTAATCCCTAAATATCAAATGACTATGAAGCGATAGTCGGATGCAATGGTTCAGGTGATTAGTGAATGAGATTTGCATGAAATTGGCAAGCTTGATATTTTTGTCCATAATCCTTGCAATCTTTTACCATTGTTGGCCAATAGTAGCCCATTCTTTTTATTCAAAAATGTAATTTGGGACCCGATTGGTGAGTGCTGTACACTCAAGAATAAGCTTATTCCATGGCTTGGATAGCTTCCTTATCACCTAAACATCGCCAGAAGACTCTATTGAAAGTCACCTATAAAGTACACTTTTTATAATAGATGAAGCGAGCCGCAAGACATTGGATATCGACTCTTTGATATGAATTATCTGGTAACTTTCATACCTCAAATAGTCTATAATTGGCTGGTGCCAATTTTCTTTCTCTATCTCAAATACTTGAACAACATGGCTTTTATCTTCTTCACAATCATCATCCTCAAAAATTGACTGTACAACCCAATTTTTACATATTGGAATACATACTTCATTTTTAGGTATGGCAAACGAAGAGGCAAATTTAGCTAATGTATCAACTTGCTTGTTTTCCTTCCTTGGCACATGTCAATTTATACATCCCCAAACCATCAAATGAGTCTTTTTGTGTAATTAAAGTATGAGAGTAATTCAGGCCTCTTGACTTCATATGATCCAAGCAATTGGTTGAACACCAACTTAGAATCTCCATAGACTTTAAAGCACAACTATTTTATGTCAACTGCCATCTCTAACCCAAAAATAAGAGCTTGATATTAAGCAACATTATTGGAATAATTTTCAGTTAAATGAAGAAATATGGTAATACTTCATCATCAGATGTGATGAACACCACTCTAGCACTACCTTATTCTCTGTGGAATGTTCCATCAAAGTACATCTTCCAAGGAGCTGTAATTTCAACTACTAAGACATCTTTATTAGGTAGATCATCAGATAACTCCCATTCAGTGAGATGAGGTGATTAAACAAGAAGTCAGCCAAAACTTGTCCTTTTACTACCTTTTATAGAACATAGATAATCTCAAACTATCGCAACTAAAGGTACTATACTGTGAGTCTATCAGAGATGATGACTTTTGACATAACATATTTTAGTGGATTTACTTTTGAGATAAGATGGATAGTATGAGCCTGAAAGTAATGCTTCAACTTTTAGATAGCAAATATCAGAGCCAAACATATTTATTTTTTTGATCGATGAGTACTTCAACTCATTTGGTGTCATCATTTTGCTCAAGTAGTATAAGGCATTTTCTTTTCCCCTATTATTTTCTTGTGCTAGTAAAGCTCCAACAGAACGTTCTTGAGCAGCGATATAAAGGATTAGTGGATGTCTAGGTATTGATGTGACCAACACAGGAGGCCTCATCATATAAACTTTTATCTCTTAAAAACATTGCTACAAGCTTCATCCCACTCAAATGGAACACCTTTCTTCATCAAACAACTGAGTGGTTGATATCTACTAGCTAAATTTGATATGAATCTTCATAAATAAGCTAATTTCCCTTGCAAACTTTTGAGTTCATGGATGTCTCGAGGTTGAGGCATTTCAGGAATTATATCAATTTTTGCTTGCTCAATTTTTATACTTTAATGATGAACAATGAATCCCAGAAATTTTCCCGATGTAACACCAAATGCACACTTTAATGGGTTCATTGTGAGTTGATATTTTCTCATGCACTCAAAAACTTGGGTCAAATCTTGGAGGTGGTCTTCTCGCATTTTTAACTTGACGAACACATCATCAACATAACATTCAATATTCTTGTAAAGCATATCATCAAAGATCTTCTGCATAGCTATTTGATATGTGGCACCAACATTTTTCAATCCAAACAGCATCACTTTATAATAGTATATTCTCTTGTTAGTACGAAATGCTGTTAACTTCTCATCTTTTGATGATATGCATATTTGGTTATACCCTGATGACCTATCTATAAATGATAGTGATTTATGTCCTATAGTAGCATCAATCATGAGTTCTGCAATGGGCAATGAAAAATCATCCTTAGGACATGCACCATTCAAGTCCCTAAAGTCAACACAAACTTAAATTTGGTCATTTTTCTTTCTTACTAGGACAATACTCGAGATCCATATTGGATACTTAACTTCTCGAATGAACAAACCTCGATGAGCTTATTCACTTCAGCTTCAATCAAAGAAACCAATTCAGGGCGAAATTGACGTTGAGCTTGATTGACTGGATGAGTTCCTTTCTTTACTGATAAATGATGGACCATCACCTTTGGATCTAACCCAGGCATCTCTTTGTAAGACCATGCAAACACATCTTTGAATTTGTATAATAACTCAATGTATACTTCTTTTTCCTCAGCAATCAACAAATCACTAATGTAGATAGGCCGAGGGTTATTGGCATCACCTAAATTAATCTCTTCAATTTATCTACAGTGGTGTTAACACTTTCTTCAAACTCAAGAGAAGTAGTTTCAACATCTTATTCTTCAATCAAAAATTCTTCACTCAAAGTAATATGGTATGCTGGCGCGATATCATCTTCTACGAGCTCAATCTTCCTTAATTCCATACACGCCATTATTTATCTATCCTTTCTTCTTATATGGATTGTCCGTATGATGCCATCTTTCTCACTTATGTAACCAGTATTGACAAGCTTAGAGAGTTGATTGAAAAGATAATCTGTAGTACTTTGACGAGTTAACCGACTAGTACTAACAATAATATGATATGAAGAAGCGACGCTTTCTCTATCATCTTCTTCATTTATTTGAGTTTATGTGAAGGTAATGGTTGGCAGTTTACCCTTCGATGTTCTACCACATGATATATTTAAAATTGAGCACCGCTTCATACGTGAAGGAATTAAACTCCTAAGCTTTTTTGGCTCGCTAACCCATTTCAAGTATTTTGGCATTTTGGATGAATTTAATCTCCGATTATAGGTTCTTTTATGTCGCCACTTTTCAAGTCTATCAAAAATTGAGATTTACTGGACTTCCTTCCCATTTTCATAAAAAATATCATTTGTTGAGGAAAATTCGTCTCCAACTCTATAGTTACTGCTGGCTCTCCTAATCACAATGTGAATAGGATTCTGAGGAACAAATCCAAACCCTGTTTGAGAGCTTTGAACATCATGATCTTTTTCCTTCAACATCTTTTAGGTAGTGTTAAGTCCATACATTTGCTTGCCAGAAGCCTTAGGGTGGAGTTTCCCTAAGATGGAACATTTTTGTGGATTATATCCAGTTTTAACAAGAAGTTTATAGGATTTTGGATCAAAGTAATTCTCATTTTGAAGCTGCAAAGATTCTCTATGTTCTTTCTCGGCTCTTTGAGTTGCACAAACAAACCCTTTCAGTGGTTGAGGGGATGGCTTCTTCACATCAAGCTTGGTTAGAGGAAATGTCAATTCTTTTAACAATCCAGATCCTATCAGAGGTGATTTACTCTTTATGTGATCTCTACTGCCGCATGCTAGAATCAATTCTTTAACTTTGTTTCCTTCATCAAGATCATTTTGCTGCTTGGATTTCTCTTGTTCTTTGACCTTAACAATTTTCCTATTTTCGACGTAGTATTTAGCATCAGCTAAGTGCGATTTGGCTTCAGTGAAAGATTTGCTATCTCCAAGCACCTTCTTTACCATACTTTCTCGATAACACTTGAAATACTGGTGCTAAGTAGAGGGAACCACACCATTTTCATGTAACCAAGGTCAGCCTAGAAGCATATCATATGATGTCTTGGTGTCTATGACATGAAACAATGTTGTTGACAACATATTGTCCAAAATTTTTTTATCATTATTATTCCAAGAGCCTTTTGCCCTATTGATTGAATCCTTGGATCATCATATGACTATTTGTCAGTTTATCTGTGGAGATTCCTAAATCTTTTGTTACACGCAATGGCAAGATATTGACTGCAGAGCCTCCATCTATTAAAATTCTATTTATTTTCTACTCATGAGCATAGCCAGTTACAAATAGTGGCCTATTGTAGGGCTTGGAGCCATACAACAAGTCATCGTCAGTGAAAATCATTACCAACATGCATCTATCAGTTGCATCATGGTTCTCTACATCAGATAGACATGTTTCGCTCAAGGGAGTCTTTTCTTCACCTATCATATTGCACACAATGTTATTGTCATGATCACCAAGTACATTATTTTCAATCTCAATGGTAGTATGATTTGAAGCTGCATTATCCTCAAGTGAGATTATCCCTTGTCGAGCTAATTGCATCACTTTATCTTTGAACACGAAGTAGTCATGGATTGGGTGACCTACCAACTAATGGTACTTGCAATACTTTGGATCATCAATTTTTCCAGCTTCTTTAGGCCGCTTCACTTCAGGTAATTCAATGAGATTCGCATTTAGCAAATCATCAAATATTTCAATGACATCAGAGTCAAGGAATGGGTATGTTTTAGCCTTCATCTCCTTCAAAGTTAATTTTCTTTATCCTCTTTATTGGGAGACATCATTCTTTTCATCATTTATGCTTTTTGTCTTTGTACGAAACTTGATGGGTGTTGCATTCACCGCCATAGCTTCTTTACTTTGCGCTTTCGCAAGAGATTTGCAACCTTTCTTGAATTCTTGATTTTCCTTGGACTTACGAGGTTCCTAGATTGGTGGCCCTTCTACTCCACTAGCAAACATGCTTAACTCCATATCATGAGCTTGAGTAGCTAATTCTTCAAAAGTTTTGGGCTGAATTCCTTGCAGAATATATCGAAGTCCCTAATGTATCCCTTGAATTCACATCTCAATGGCTAAAGCTTCAGATAATCGATCTTTGCAATTAACACTTAAGTTTCTCCAACGATTAATATAGTCAATGTTGGCTCTTCTTTCCACTGGCGAGAATTGGTGAGTTTAATTATACTAACAGACCTTCGGGTACTATAGAAATGATTGAGAAAATCTTGCTCTAATTGCCCCTGGCTATCAATTAAGCTTGCTTCTAAGTTAGTATACCAATCAAAAGTATTGCCCTTCAAAGATCAAACAAACTACTTAACTAGGTAATCTTCATACGTTATAGCTTTTTTACAAGTTTCGATAAAATTAGCCACATGCTGTTTGGGATTGCCATTGCCATCAAATTGCTAAAACTTAGACGGCTAGTAACCAATTGGCATCTTTAAGTTATCAATCATTTGAGTATATAGCTTGGAAAAAGTCATAAATGACTTAGAGCTTCCTTCCAACTTGTCATTGATAGTTCCCATGATAAACTCTCTCAATTGGTCAATAGGATTTAGTCCATAAGTGGAAACTTGCAATTCCTTTATTGCAAGCTTCTTATTTTCAACTGGTTGTCTTTTTGTGGATGTTTTACCTTCATGTTAAGCCTTTATTTGTTTCTCCATCATGCAACTAGTATTAACATTATCCACCTTGTTCATCAACTTGGAGATCTGCGAGTCTAGCTCTTGGACATGCTATGCAAGTCCTTCAACAATATTTGTCAAATTAGCAATTTGTTCCTCCAAAGTTGTACTGCTTGTCACCATTACTGTCGCTATGCTTGAGGAACTTGAGGTTGAGCGAGGAGTGGATGCTGTTAATTCTTCCTTTGAGTCTCCACAAATTTCACTAATATCAATAGCATGTGGTAATACCTTTTATACAACTTCAAGTAAAGGACCTACCTCCAAAGATGATTGTGACTTTTTGGACATACTCTTTGTGGTGATGCCAACATTTCTTACTCCAGTATTTGAGGAATTTGAAGTAGTAATTTTTAATGCAACAGTCTTGTTGGAGGCAATGATACTTCAATTTTGATGAATGAAAGAGATGAGAGATAAAGATTGTCCCACTAGGCGTGCCAAAAATTTGTAATAACAAATTTCTTGTCTACAAAAATTAAAATGACAAGACAAGAAAAATCATACAAATAAAATATAATTAAAATCTACCAACTGTGGATTCAATCTCTAAGCTATTCCAATGATTCTTCCCTTCCAAATATAATCTTGAATTTAATGAGCTTCGCAAAAAATGACTTAAATGTCATGATTCTCCTTGAATTTGATTTGAAGAAAATAATATCAATTCTAGGGCTCCGCACCTTAATCTCAAATCAAATAGAAAAAATATGAGTTCCACGAAGAATGCCTTGAACATCGTGGATCTCCTTGAATAAAAATAATGCCAATTCGAGGGCTTCGCACCTTAATCTTTGGTGAGGGTGAAAACTGTTTAGTTAGACTATTGGGCTGAGGTCCAGTATAGTCGACCTGGTGAAGGTTGAGGAGATTGCTTTCAATGTAATGAGGGTGGAGTCCTGCGATCAACAACAAACGTTAAGCTAGCCAAGGTGCCATCGGCTAAGTTATTGGGACACTTAAGTCAGTATATATCGACTAGGGAATAGAGCAGTAGAGTGAGGGCTTTAGAGTAATGAATGGCATGCCTTGCTGAGGGTTAGTAATGGGTGTTTATAGCTTTCTCAGTGGGGTTGATATGACTTTGGTGCCCTTATAGAGTACGAATAGCTCTTGTCCTTATCCGAAGGCTTTGAAGTCATCTCCTCCCTATGTACTATTTCAAGTGGCACACCTAGAGCATGGTGGTACACAGGTGGCACATACTAACCTAGTGCTGCTGAGAAAAGGTAGTACTGTGGTGGCACGCACCATTAATGTGGGGGCACGCTGGCTGGTGGAGTATTTAATGCGGCTGAGAGACTATTGTCTTGGCTTCACCTTCTTGGTCAAGGTGAATACTTCTGCATGATACCCTTTCAGGCTCTAGTTGATAAGACATAATCTCATCCTAGTTAAACCTTCATGGTTGGATGGGGGATGCGTATCCCGATTATGGTCGACCATGATCTAGTCGAGAGGTGCACACCAATACTCGCTATGCTGGGCAAGGCTCCAGAGGTCTAGTGACGGTCGATAGGTTGGGCCTATTAGAAATTAGGCCGTCAAAAACTATATTTTGGTCCTGGTCGAGTGTTGTTAGGCTGGGCCTGTTAGGCTGTCCCATATCATGAGTCCCCCTACTTCTGAGTCCTAATCGAGGTTATCGATGGGAAGGAGTGGGAAGTAGCTATTTAATAAGTACTGGAACTTTTCAACAAGTATTTCTAATATTTGATCGGGATTTCCAAGACTCGACTAGGGTTTTCAATTATCGACTAGGGTTTTGGTACATTTAATGCGGTAGTTGTGCTGTGTCACACGGAACGTCAAGCGACGGTTGTGCAATTATTAAAATCATTTTGGTTGTCGCGCTTTAATAGCTATAAATACGCCGTGAAAATGTCCATTTTTACTTTTACAACATTTCGAGAGGTCGATTAAGGCATTTCCCTGCACTATTGATCAACTGTTTTCTGCTCTAGAGCCTTGAAATGCATAAGTCCTTTTATATGCATTTCGATCATACTTTATTTATATCATGTTGAGAGTATTTGGTGAGAACGATAGTCAGAGTGATGGTAGTGGGGTGATGAGGTAAGATAGGTCTCGACCAGGGGTAAGGGTGGCTCGATTAATGAGTTTGATAACTTTTCGAGTGATAGTTCGACCACAAACAGCTCTAATAATAAGCGTACTGGGGATGGGGCTGATCTAAGTTAACCGCCCGTCTCTCGTGGTTGGCTGTTTACCCTGGACTATTATAGTGCGATAGTATCTAAAATCACTCATGCCGACCTCGTACTAATAAGACAACTTTTACATGTTCTCTCGGAGTATGAGCTGATCGTGCCCGGGCCTTCTGATAGAATGCACCGGTCCCCAACTAGAAGTATAACTGTGTTCAAGGAAGCCTTTAGATGTGGGCTTAGGTTCTCCTTCGCTCAACCCATAGTTGATCTGCTGAGGGGTCTACAGGTTTGCATAAGCCAACTGCTTCTTAACCATATACAGTTTTGCCGTCCTAATGCATATACATGACCAACCGACCACTTTTGCTAATTTCTCTAACCTTTTTCGTCACCCAATATCTTGAAAGTCGGGCAGTACTGAGGAGTTTAGTTTTTATTATCTAACCACCTATCCTCGACGAAAGTTCTTAGTGACCCCCTCATCGTCCCATGGCCAAGACTGGAAAAAATAGTATTTGTATGTTTGGGTGCCTTGGGTTTTTAATATTCCTAGGGGGTGGTTTAGAGCGCACATCAAGGTGCCTGGAAATGAAACTTCGACCTAGCCAAACACCTTTGTTCCAGACTTAGTGCAGTTTGGGTAAATAGAAGCCTCGGGTTATATTGAGGAAAGGAATTTGGTTCTGGCAAGCTTGTCGCCTACTGACTTAGCTGATGCTCAACTAGGTAGATGACTGGACTATTCATTTTAAAACTATTTTTAGTCCAACTGTCTGGTTGATCCTCATGTATGTTGCTTTTGTGTTCGTGTAGATTGACAGGAAATCATGAACCAAACTCGAGCCCAAGCTTTAGCCCATGTGTAAAGGAATTAAGAGTGATGATAAAGCGCATTCGTTCGTTGGGGGGTGCATCCAAGCCGTTCCCTAGCCCCGAGCTGCTCTGTCTGCCCCCGAGGCCTCTCCAGCTTGACTTAAGCCTGCTGCGACTCCAGTCCATTTATGTGACAAAAAAGGCCGGCGGTCGAGTAGGCAGGACCTATCCAGAAGAAAATAACTAGCAATAAAGATAAAGGTAGAGTTGGAGCTATCGGCCCCTCGACAAGCTACGACATATTTGGGTGCCATTACGACAAAGAGCTCTTCCAGCTTGTTGACTTGCTATCTCCTCAGTTCGGGATTGACATAGCTGTTCACAACTCCATGTTGATATGATGACAAGGTCGAGTAGTTCCTTGTCAGTGAAAATGAAGATGGCTAGTCTGTTCGCATTCGACCGGTGAAGATAGCACCAAATGATGAGGGTGAAAACTATTTAGCTAGAGTATTAGGCTAAGGTCCAGTATAGTCGACCTGGTGAAGGGCAAGGAGATTGCTTTCGAAGTAATGGGGGTCGAGTCCTACGATCAACAACAAATGTCAAGCTTGCCAAGGTGCCCTTAGCTAAGGTACTCCAACACTCAAGTCAGTATATATCGACTAAAGAATAGAGCAGCAGAGTGAAGGCTTTAGAGTAATAAATGGCATACCTTGCTATGGGTTAGTAATGGGGTATTTATAGCCTTCTCAGTGGGATTGATATGACTTTGATGCCCTCATAGAGTAGGAATAACTCTTGTCTTTATCTGAGGGCTTTGAAGTCTTATCTTCCCTATGTACTATTCTAGGTGGCGCGGCCTAGGGCATAGTGGTACACAAGTGGCGTGTACTAACTTGGCACTGCTGAGAAAATGCAGTACTGTGGTGGCATGCACCATTAATGCGGGGCACGCCACCAGGTGGAGCATTTAATGCGGCTGAGAGGCTGTCGTCTTGGCTCAACCTCCTTGGTCGAGGTGAATACTTCTGCATGATACCTTCTCAGGCTCTGGTCGACAAGATGTAATCTCATTCTGGTTAAACCTTCGTGGTCAGATGGGGGATGGCATATCCCAGTTATGGTCGACTATGATCTGGTCGAGAGACGCACGTCGGTATTTGTTATGTTGGCTAAGGCTTCTGAGGTTGAGAACGGTCGATAGGTTGGGCCTATTAGTAATTGGGCCGTCAGAAACCATATTTTAGTCCTGGTTGAGTGTTGTTGGGCTGTCCTATATTAATCTCGAATCAAATGCTAAAAATATATGAGCTCCGCGAAAAATGCCTTGAACATTGTGGATCTTCTTGAATTTGCTTGGGTGAATTGCTAGACTCCTTCAAAGTTTCTCTCAATTGCTGAAATTTTGTGTTGTGTCAAATGAGCTGGGATCATCCCTTTATATAGGTACTTGGTGGGAGATCACAGATAACCTTGAACATCTTTGGTAGTTATCTTCTCGATGAGATAATATTAAATATTAAGGGATAAAATTGGATATATTTGATTTGATAATATCAAATATCAAAAGATAATATCAATATCAAGAGATAATATCAAATATCTTTAATTTGATTGGTTCATAGATATAGACACTCCATTTTTGACACTTGTCAATATTTAGTTTGAATATAAAAAAATATTAAAGTATTAATTAAAATTAACTATTTATCTTTTGGAATTTAGTAATTCCTAAAATATAAATAGAAATTTTAAATTAATATCTAATATATTATTTTACACATGTCACTTCTCAATTGATCAAAATTTAATATGTTTACAAAGGGGTTGGTTTGAAGCCACAAAGGGATATTCAGAGTAGTCCATTTTTATAAAAGGAAATAAAATTTATATACAATGTAAAATATATATATAGAGAGAGTTTCCAGGGTTTAACTCCCCACTACATAAGACCTTTATCTCCATTATATTACCATATGATCTTTTAGATTTTCGTAACCTATACTGCCTACTGATCTCACAATTTCTACATTCGTGTTTATCTAGCACTTGGAATCTTGCAATTAGTTATATTCATCCTTAGCTTGGAGTGGCAGCTCGATCTCAATATTGACAATTCAATGTGTTCATCGACTTGGGTTCAAATTTTCAGCTAGCTCAGTTCAATAGTGCCATGTCATCTCTTATGTTGTGTAGGTCAGGCCAATTCTAGGCTCAACCTTTACTCAAGTCGGCTGATCATAGACTTGGGCATTTGCGCTTTTATACAGTGGGCTTTTCCAATAGACTATTGTGGGCTAACCGCTATTTCATTAGTGGTATGGACCAAACATATTTAGACCATAGGCCATGTTGACATCATTATTTTCCCTACTACGCCAGCTCCACGTTCATTCCATGTTGTGTAAAGTAAAAAGGGTTTGTCTCAGTAATGCTTTTAGTGATCCAAGCAAGTAAGATGCTCTCAATGCAACATTTATGCTTGTGGTGTTTCGACCTATTTCACATCGTCCAACATTCAAGCTAACTCCCACAATGGGGATATTGTGTCTTTTTTTAACTACTTTGCATCTGATGACACCCATTAATTACTCCTCATGATAATCTCACCCTATAGGCATTGATTTAATCGTGAACTCACATTCTGTTCATAAGTGCATCTCATGTATAGTAAGGATGTGTCTCAAGCTTGCAAGCCCCCTTTAGCATTTTGTGTGCTTTACCTATTAAAAGGGGAGAGTTTTCTTTCTCATTTGAAAGTCTCTTCTTACTCTTTCTTTCTGAAATCCATTCTCCGCCACTTATCTTTCTTGGACACCACCTTCCTTGACCGTGTAAAGCTTCTTTTAATTGCATAGTAACCTTGGATTTAACTTGCTCATCAAACAACCCAGATTTCGCCCACTACCAAAAAAATATGTTTTTTACTACAATTAAATATGTATAGTAAATAGTAATTAAGTGTAGTAAAAAGTTATTAACTACGCTTGTGGTACACTTTTCCAGCCGTAGACATTGCATGCAAAGTAAAAGCTTATCTACACTTTTTCAACCGTGGTAATTGTCTTTTGCCACGAAATTATCATCAATTACTAATATGTGGTAAAAAAGTTATCAAAAACAGCACTATCTTTCACCACAATAAAAAAATATAGTATACAGTAGTTAATCGCACGCACACCATGAGTTAATTAAGACTCAAACTCTTGACCTTACACAATGTATGTAAACATGATGCCATTAGGCCAATGGCAACTCTGTTGCTAATTAGCTAATTTAAATATATTTAATTAATTAATCAATTTTTTATTGAAAAAATTATTGGAGGCAAAATTTTATTTTACATCCAAACTTTAGCTTTCCTATTAATTAAGTATTTGATTAATTAATCAAATATATTCTAATTGATGAGGGTGAAAACTGTGTATACTTGGGTTGGGATAGAATCTAGATATGTCGACCTGCTTGGTCGAGTGATAGATAGCTGGGCTGAGTCTTGTAATCACAAGTAAACGTCAGGCTAGCCAAGGTGCCCCCGGCTATGGTATTCCAATGCTCAATTCAGTATGAGGATGACCAGATAAGATGAGCAGCAGAGTGGG
The DNA here is from genome assembly GCA_018894105.1 of Jacaranda mimosifolia. Classification (NCBI taxonomy): domain Eukaryota; kingdom Viridiplantae; phylum Streptophyta; class Magnoliopsida; order Lamiales; family Bignoniaceae; genus Jacaranda; species Jacaranda mimosifolia. The sequence continues at coordinate 27,498,946 of CM032129.1, forward strand.
AGCTTTTAAGTATAGAATGAAATACCTTCAGTAAGGCTGGAAAGGGGGTATTTATAGCTTTCCCCATGTGAGGGATTTGTTTGAGATGCCCTTAGCATGCAGAAAGGACTCTTATCCTTACATGAGGGGCTTAAAGTCATCTCCGAATCTTGTACTATTTCATGTGGCTTCACCTCCAGCTTTCATATGCAGAATAGTACACTGGAGGTGCAACCCCTGCTTAACGCGACAATATGGGCGATATTGGGGCTACATTTGCCATTAATACGGAGGTATGCCGTCTGTCAGGGTATCTAATGCAGTAGAAAAGGGATCATCTTGTGATTCGACCTCACTAGTCGACATACAAATCAACCTCAAGATAGGGTTGATGATCGGGAAAAGAGGCAGTCGAACATTATGGTCGAATGATCGAGCATCTGTGCTCGGGCCGCGGCCTAGTCGAGTGACATCAGCGTCGCTCAGTGTGCCGTGGAAGGAAAAGTGCGAGAGGTCGATCAAGATTGACAACGTGATTGGGCTCTGAGGATGAGATGGGCTTGATGATATGCTTTTAGGTCGATAATCTTTGGGCTGGGCTTATTGGGCCATCCCATATCATGAGTCCCCCCCACTTTTGAATTCTAAATGAGATGGTCGACGGGAAGAATTGAGGAGTACTTTGTTGCAAAGATACGAGGATCAGTCAATGAGGGTTTTTAAAAGTCGACCTGGGTTTAGCGCATTTAATAAGTCGGTTACATCATGCCATGTAGAACATCAAACGGCAGTTATGCCATTATTACAAATGCTTGGGGTTCCTATGCTTGGATGCCTATAAATAGTCGTGGTTAAAGTCTTCATTTTTACTATTTATCGCTCTGAGTCTGGTCGAATTCTAAGCCAACTGCCTTTCGTGCAATTATTTTGTGCCCTATACTTCATCTAAACTGAGTAAGTCTTTTCCTTAGTTTTATTTGTGTTCCTCCTTTGCTTAAGAAGTGCAGCGCTTAACTGATTCTGAGGGTAGTCGGAGGGGGCGGGGGGCAATAGTGGGGCTACTTATTTTGATTGAGTAGGGGGATTGATAAATGAGTCGAGCAGCTCATCCAGCGATAGCTCAAGCTCCAGTAGCTCAAGCAGCGATCGCGCTTCTGGGGGAGCGGGTGCTGGGCCAAGTGAGGCTCCAATGTCATGTGGTTGACTATTCACCCCCGACCACTATAGTAAGATAGTATTTAAGATAATTCCTATCGATCTGGCACGTATTAGGTAAGTGTACTATGTTCCCTTGGAGTATGAGCTCATAGTGCCTGGTCCTTCTGATAGAATGCATCGACCTTCATTCGGATGTATAATCGTGTTTAAAGAGGCTTTTCGATGCAGTCTTGGGAGGTTCCCCTTAGCTGGACATATAGTCGAGTTGCTAAGGGGTTTAGAAGTATGTATAACCCAGTTGCTGCCAAATTGCTTCTCGACCATATATAGTTTTACCATTTTAATGCACTTATTTGACCAACCGGTCACTTTTGCAAATTTTTCCAACCTTTTTCACCTCTATATGTCCCAGAAGTCGGGTAGCACCGACGAGTTAGGTTTTGATTACCTCACTGCTCGACCCCGCCAAAAGTTTCTTGTCACCCCCACCTCCTCCTATGGCCAGGAATGGAAAAAATATTACCTATATGTTCGAGTAGCTAGGGGCTTCAATATTTTGAGGGGGTGGTGGATGGGGCATGTCGAGATACTGGGTAATTTAACTCTGACCTAGCCTAATACATTTATCTAGGACTTGGTCAAGTTTGGTCAGGTGGAGGCCTCGATATTTATTAAGGAGAAGAGTTTGGTGTTAGCTGGCTTATTGCCAGCTCAGTTGGACTTGCCAGCAGGCGATTGACTAGGTAACTAGTGCTGTCGATTCTTGATTAGCTTGTTTATTTGCCATCTTTTTGTTCGACTATGATCTTTTGTTATTTGTGTTGTTGGTAGATCGAGACGAGACTATGAACCCTTCGTGAGTAGAAGCTTTGGTGAGGGCCTGGAAGAACGAGCAGTATCGTCTAGCTGCAGCAGCCCGATGAGAGGCTGCTTTGGTCGCGGTGGCACAGCCCATGGCAGTGATGCTGTCGTCGTCGCCTACTCCCTTGCTAGCTCAGCCTGTAGCGACTACCAAGAGTAGCCCTGTGGGTTGAGGGAAAAGGCTAATGGTCGAGTTGGTTGGACCTTCTCTGAAGAGAACAGCGATCAAGAAGGGCAAAGGGAAAGTTGTGGCGTCGGGCCAGCCCTTTGGATACAATCTATTCGGTCAACGCATGGACTATGTGTTGTTCCATTTGCCGAAGGTGCTGTTGTCGCCTTAGTGCGGGACGGAGCCGAGCATGGCTGTGCATAATTCATACTTTATGGAGACAGCGGGGTTCACCGGGGCTACTCCTTTAAAGGTAATGATGGCTAGACTATTCGGGTCTGACCAAAAGAAACTCATGGGGCTGAGCTAGGATATTGCACTCAGAGATCTGGCTTATCACTCTAACATGGTAAAGGTCTGGCCGATAAGTTTATCTCGTCGAATTTTATTTGTTGGTCGAGTACTGTTCACTCATTAGGAATTTTTATTTTTCAGGTGAGCCAATTAGGCTACCATTTTTACATGAGATTGGAGCTAGCTCTGGTCGACCAGGAGAGCTTGCATGAGGGTAGAAATTTGAAGATTTGAAGGCTCAGTTCGAGTCTTCGCAGATGAGGGTTGATGAAATGACAAAGAAGGTCGAGGAGCTCTATAGTCAGCTTGAAACAAAGGATAGCCAGCTGGTTGCTGTTATGACCGAGAAGACCAGGTTGGATGAGCTGTTGAATTAGGCCAGAGTGGATGCGCAACATGGGCATAAATCTGGTCGTACAACGGGGCGTCTCGTCGAATTTTATTTGTTGGCCGAGTACTGTTCACTCATCACGAATTTTTGTTTTTCAAGTGAACCAGTTAGGTTACAATTTTTACAGGAGATCGGAGCTGGCTCTGGTCGACTAGAAGCGCCCGCAGGAGGGCGGAGATTCGGAGATGCTGAAGGCTCAGCTTTAGTCTTCGCAGACGATGGTCGAGGAGTTGACAGAGGAGGTCGAGGAGCTCCACAGTCAACTTGAAACGAAGGATAGCTAGCTTATCGCTGCTATGACCGAGAAGACCAAGATGGATAACCTGTTGAATCAAGCTAGAGTGGATGCGCAATATGTGTATAACTCTGGTCGGACAGCCGCGTAATGCGATGATTTAGAAAGCTCGAGCTAAATTCTACAACAAGCTATCTCTAATGCGGCGAGAAGCCGTGCAGCAGTTCATGCTGTGCTCGGCCTTCTAGGATGCATGGGTTGTCTTCTCTTTGGATGACGCCAAGAACGCATTTGACAAAGCGATCAAACAGTTGGAGTATTTGGGCTATGCTTTCTGAGTAGAGGATAAAGACCACATTAGCCCCATCCTGGATGAACAACTGCATATATATCCTGAGGCTGACAAGGCCAACGCTGAAGAGGGAGCTGCGGAGACGCCTGCGGTTGAGGGAGCTATAGAGGCCCTTCCTGCTGAGTCTCTGACTGAGGATTAGAAAAAGGCAGCTGATGTGGCGAAGAAGTTAGCGGAGGTGGCAAAGGAGTTTGTTTTTTTGAACGACTTCACGTTCGAGATTTGAGATGGCATGGTCGACGCTACTGCGTATCTTCTGCCTTTTGGGGGTGATTTCTTGGTCAATGAAGCAGGGCCTTCTCAACTAGCGACTGCTGCTGTTCCAAGGCCTTTTCAACTAGCGACTGCTGCTGTTCAACTTTCTATTGTGATGCCCAAGCAGAGAACGAACAACCCTGTGGTGGTTCCTATACCTTCCAATAATAAACTCGATTAGGTGATTGAGAAAGGTTCTCAAGGTGCGCATACTGAGGGCGCGGGGTCAAGCAATCACTGAGCTCTTTGCCTTTTGTGTCTGGTCGCCTTGTGTGGCGTTGTTCTGGTGATAATCATTCATCATCATTTTCACTTTTTTTTGGCATTTGAATTAAATAAAATGCTGCTTTTAGCTCGTCGATGCGTACTAATCTTTGCTTCGCTTTGAGTATTTTTGTTTCTGTCGAATGTTAATTGTTGATGAGCAAACAATTCGATCTAATATAGTGTGACACTGGAGAGAATGGAATTAATGTAAGATATTCATCGACTATTGGCGTTGATTTTGCCCTATCATATTTGGCTAGAATAATCGCCTTTGTCGAACGAATCAGATTAGCCTCATGCATCACATTGAGTAGATTTCGATGACAGGGTCGAGTCTTTATTTATTATTATTTTAATTTAGACTATATATCTTTGATTCGGCGGGTGGAAGTCTGCTTGGTCGACTTCAGGGTTGACTATAGACGATCAATTCATTTATTAATATCAGCTGAAAAACCTTTACTTGGCAGCTCGAAGCCTACTTGGTCGACTTCGGGCTTGACTATAAATGATCAATTTGTTTATTGATCTCGGTTGAAAAGCCTTAACCTGGTAGCTTGAAGCATGTCGGTCGACTTTGGGGTCGACTATAAACGATCCATTTATTTATTGATCTCGGCTGAAAAGCCTTGACTTGGTGGCTTGAAGCCTGTCTGGTCGATTTTAGGGTCGACTCCGTGGTCATGCAAGCATATATTTGTAAAAATGTCGAAATTTTCATTTTCATGAGGGAATACAACAGAGACTGACGGTCTCTTTATACATAGAACTTCTTTAAATTTATAGCATTCCAAGGTTGAGGTAGTTCATTGCCATACAGATCTGTTAGTCGGTATGCATTGTGCTTTGACACTTCGACCATGGAATAAGGCCCCTCCAATTTTGGTTCGAGTTTTCCTACGTTCCTCGACACTTCAACTTTCTTGAGGATGAGGTCTCCTACTTTGAAGTTGCGTGGTCAAACTGCTTTGTTATAATGCTCTGTCATTTTTGACCTGTATCATTGCATCGTGTTGTAAGCTTCATGTCGCAGCTCGTCGATAGTGACCAGGTTGAGTGCCTTTTCCATCACATTTCTGAGTGGGTTATAATGGATCACTCGGGTAGTGTATTGTATCAGCTCGGATGGGATGACTGCTTTGGAGTCGTAGACCAAACTATAAGGACTGCAGCCCATGGCTGTTCGAGGGGTTATTCTGTATGCGCACAACACCCCAGGGAGTCATCTGCCCAACTTACTCCTGTTCCTTTTAGACGAGCTTTGAGGTAGTCGAGGATAGTTCTGTTCGTGGCCTCTGTCTGACCATTAGCCTAGGGGTTTTCCACCGAAGTAAAGTGTTGGTAGATCCCCAGAGCCTCGTACTAGTTTCATGTGCTCTTGCTTTGAAATTGTGTTCCATTATCTGAGATCAGGACCTTAGGTAAACCAAAATGACAGATTATATTCTTTCAAATGAAGCTCTTGATGGCGGCATCAGTTATTTTCGGAACTACTTCTACTTCAACCTACTTAGTAAAGTATTCGACCTCGACGATGATAATTTTTTGTTGCCCTGATGTTTTAGGTAAAGAACTAACTATGCCAATCCCCAATTGGTCGAATGGCCACGTTATCTGGACATTTACCATTGACGTTGTGGGCTGGTGTGGCGTGTTTGAGTGGAGCTGGCAGGATGGACACTTTCTAGTGAAGTCGACATAATATTTTAATAGAGTGGGCCAGAAATACTCGTATCAGATAATTTTGTGCTCCATGGATTGACCTCTAGAATGATTCCCATAATTACCCGCATGGATTTTATGAAGGACTTTGTTGGCTTGATCCGATTTTAAGCATCTCAGGGGTGGTCTTGATAACGACATCCTGTAAAGTTGTCCGTGCTCGTTGAGGGGGAATTTTGCTGCTTGACCTCTGAGCCTGTGCGCCTGATTTTTGTCCTCAGGGACTGTTCCTTGGCTTAGTAGAGCTTGATTGGGTCTTGCCAAGAGGGAGGTGCTTTTTCGATGCTCCCCACCAAATTCTGGTCATGAGTATTTATAGATGGTTTGCTAGTGACTAGAAATGTTACGGTCTTTTCTCTAGTCCCTCTCGTCGAGCTAGCAACTTGGAGAGGGCGTTAGCCTGCTCGTTTTCTGATCGGGGTACCTGGTTGAGGGTGAAACTCTTGAACAACTGTTGTAATTTCTTTACCTCAGCCAAGTACTGACTCATTTTGGTTTCTTTGTACTCGAAGTTTCCTTTGACCTGCTCTGCGACCAGCTGGGAATCGGTGATCACCACTAGCTACTTGACACATCAGCTACTACCATGTTCATGCTAGCAACGAGGGCTTCATATTTTGCCTCATTGTTGGTAATTGGAAAGTCGAGTTTGATTGCGAAATCATATTCCTCGGCGAATGGGGAGCGAAGTGAGACACCAATTCCACCTCCTGAGATGGTTGCTGATCCATCGACTTGCCAAGTCCATACAGAGGAGTTCTGATCATACTGGTCAGGGAGGTCGAGTCTTTTGGCAATAAAATTAGCTAGAACCTATGCTTTTATGGCGGTTCGTAGTTGAAACGTGATGTTAAATTCCCCAAGCTCGATGGCCCACTTGGTCAGTCTTCCTGACATGTCTGACTTCGACAACACCTATTTTAATGCTGATTTGTTAACACTATGATCGCATTAGACTGGAAGTAAAGTCGTAGCTTCCGTGCTATTGTAACCAAGGCGAGGGTGAACTTCTCGATCTCCAAGTACTTGTGCTCGGACCCCTGCAGTACTTTATTCCAATAATAAACATGCCGATGAGTTCTGTCTCTCGTTGAGACTAAGACCGAGCTGATCGAGGTGGTGGACACGGCTAGGTAGAGGTGTAGAACTTCTCCCAGCTTTGGTTTGGCGAGCATGGGTGGCGAGAAGAGGTATTACTTAAGATCGACGAAAGCCTGGTTGTATTATTCCATCCATTAGAATCCCAATTTTTTTTCGCATTTTTGAGTATTTTGAAAAAGGGTAGACTCTTGTTGGCTAGTCATGAAATGAATCTGCCAAGGGCAATTATCCTGCCGACCAAGCTCTGTACGTCCCGGACTGTTCGGGGCGGGGTGATGTCCAAAACTGCCTGGATCTTCTGCGGGTTTGCTTCAATCCCTCTTTGGCTAACAATGTAACCCAGGAACTTACATCTTCGAACCCCAAAGGTACACTTGTTGGGGTTGAGTTTCATACCGAACGCCCATAGTATGGAGAAGGTATGGTCGAGGTTAATTAGGTGACCCTCAACTTTTTTTTGTTTTAATAATCATGTCATCGATGTAAACCTCCATAGACTTTGCAATCTCATTCTTGAACATGAAATTGACTAATTTTTGGTAAGTTGCTCTTGCATTTTTTATCCCAAAAGGCATGATCAAGAAACAGTATACTCCATTGGGGACAACGAAATAGGTCTTATCTCTGTCCTCTGGTGCCATGAATATTTGATAATAGCCTTGGAAGGCATCCATCATGCTTAACAATTCAAAACCAGTTGTAGAATCCACTAGTAAATCTATGCGAGGCAGGGAGTCAGGATCTTTAGGGCAAACTTTATTCAAGTCGATAAAATCATTACACATAAGCCATTTCCCCTCATTCTTGGGGACGAGGACAACATTGCAAAGCCAAGAGGGATATTTAATTTCTACAGTATATCCTGCTTCTAAGAGTTTGTTAACCTCCTCTTCGACGATTTGGGATCTCTCAGCATTGAACATCATCGTCTTCTACTTCATTGGCTTGTTCGAGGGGTCCATGGGGTCGATTCCTGGAGGTCAGAAGCTTTCCATGCGAACATGCCGATATTTTTGCAAAGGAAATCGACCATAAGATACTCCATATGGGGGCCCATATTGCTTTCGATCTAAGTGGACTTATCGGGGTTTCCACTAGCTCGATTATTTTGAACTCCCCAAGGGGTTCGATCCTAGTGTCCTCTAGCTTCCATTTCTTGCTTATGTTCCCTTCCTCGGGTTTCGCTAGAGGGGTATCTCTCGAGGGCTTCAGCTGGGGTCGATTTTTCTATTCACTACTTCGATCGAGATGGCGAAGCAGCGCCATGCTTCTTTGATGTTGCATAAGAGCTTGCTTGTGCCTGCTAGGGTCAGGAATTTGATTTTCATATAGTATGTTGAGACAATTGCCCGTAAGTGGTTTAGGGCTGATAGACCAATAATGACATTGTTGGCAAATGGAGCGTCAACGACTAGGTAATTTATCATAAGGGTTCTGCTAAGGGGAGCTCCCCCAAACGATGTGGATAGGTTGATGAATCATTCCAAAATGATTTTCAATCCCCCGAATCCGACTAGTGGCGTACGGACTCCCTCAAATTTTAACTGCCTCAAATTCATTCTTTTTAAAGCTGATAAGAATAGGATGTTCGCAAAGCTGCCATTGTCGACCAGGACCTTTCTTACTTCAAAATTGGCTATTTCGACCATTACAACCATAGGGTAATCTATCTTGTAGTCGACCTCTTTGTTCTCGAGGTGGTCGAGGTCAGACTTAGTGAAAGAGATTGGCTCTGCACTGGTTGAGAACTGGAAAATTGTCTCAACTTGGGTTGATTTGGTCGATTCCAGTTGTTGATAGGTCTGCCTTCTAGCAGACTTCGAGTCCCCTCCAGTAGGACCTCCAGCAATCATGTTGATAACTTATTGAATGGGTAGATGGGGATTTTAGGTAGGTTTTTTCCTTTATCCTCTCTTCTCTGGCTAGCCGACCTTTTTCTACAGGGAGTCCGATCGCCCTCTTCTTGCCTGGCATGTTCGTCGATGTATTTTTTGAGATGGCCTTGTTGAATCAGAATTCAATTTCGTCGTGCAAGTTAAAACAATCTTTCGTATCGTGGCTTTTTTGTTTGTGAAAATGTCAATACTTCTTGGATTTTCTCATGGCCTATGTCTTGATCAGCTTCCTTGGCTTTTTCAGCAGGTTGTACACCTCTTTCCTAGGGAGATTAAGCTGGGTATAATCACAGAATCACTTGATGGGAGATCTGCAACCTTCCCTATGCTGACGATCATCTTTCTCCTTGTTCTTTTTCTTGTCAACCTCGGGTTTACCATATTTAAGTTTGATCATGTCCTCCTAAGTCATGTACCTTTATGCCAGGTCGAGCAGCTTTTCCATTGACCGAGGCTACTCACATACCAATGTGTTGGCATATTCTTTATGTTTGAGGCCCAAGAAAAGCACATCGATCAGGAACTCAATCGGGGGGTTATCGATCTTCAGCACTTCTGTATTAAACCTGGTGAAGAAGTGGTGAAGAGATTCCCCTTTATTCTATTTTACTGTATGCAGATGGGTATGAGGAAGCTTTGCCTTCCTCCAACTGGCAAACTGGTGTAGAAATTTATCGCACAACTGGTCGTATGAATATATCGACGCCAACTCTAGCTTAACAAACTAGTCGAGCGAAATTCCTTGAAAGGTTATCACCAACATCTTAGCATGGATGTAATTGTTATCCCCGTGCAGCTGCATCAGATGTTCAAATTACATCAAATGTTTGTTTGGGTCCGACAAGCCATCATATCGGGGTAGACCGGTCGGGACCTTAGCATCTACAATGATGTGCTCGTCGATGATCTCGTAGTCCAATGGTGATTCCCTTTGTCAATGGAACCTTGGTGGCCCATCATGGTAGTGATTTTTCTCAGTATTTCTCCTCGAGATCTTCTCCAAACACCTCTTTAGCTGTTGGACTTGATGAGATATCTCATCCCACTCTTCTCTATTAGCTTGAGATGCATTTCTGTACCGTTGGGGTCTTGAGCGCTCAACCCTATTGCGCTGTAGGGCTCGAATGGGTCGAACGCCATGATCACTTCAATCCGCCACTTTTTTGTGGGGGCTGGTTAGGCTACTGCCCCGAGAAAATGCCCTGGATTGGCTTCACATCTCGAGGGAGGTCGTCTGGACTTTGGTCGACCATGATCCTCTCTAGGCGGTCTCTCCTCAAGGGGTGTTGGTTGCGGGGTAGCGCTAGTTACCTGTTCTAGTTGGACGACATGTTAATTCAGAGCAGTAGAGAGTTGAGCAGAAATTTGGGTAGATATCTACTCACTAATAAGTTGCATTAATTGGGGCATGGTTAGGGTGACCACCTATTCTAGCTGGGCGCTTGGCCTTGGCACACTAGGTTTTTGCAGAGGCTGAGAAGGAGGAGTGGTAGACCTCCTAATCTTTTCCCTTTTTGAAGCAGCTCACCTGGTGTTGACTATTTTTGATTGCAAACTCAAAGTTTCCCATAGACGGCGCCAAATGATGAGGGTGAAAATTGTATATATTTGGGTCGGGATAGAAACTGGATATGTCGACCTGCTTGGTCGAGTGACAGATAGCTGGACTGAGTCCTACAATCGTGAGCAAACATCAAGCTAGCCGATGTGTCCCCAGCTATGGCACTCTAATGCTCAAGTCAGTATGAGGATGACCAAATAAGATAACTAGTAAAGTGAGGGCTTTTTAGTATAGAATGACATACCTTCAATGGGGCTGGAAATGGGGTATTTATAGCCTTCCCTAAATGAGGGATTTGTTTGAGATGCCCTTAGCATGCATAAAGGACTCTTGTCCTTACATGAGGGGCTTAAGGTCATTTTCCATTCCTGTACTATTACAGGTGGCTTCACCTCCAGCTTTCATGGGTAGAATAATACATTGGAGGTGGGCCCGCCGCCTGGAATGGCAATATGGGCGGTATTGGGGTAGTATGGCCATTAATGCAGAGGCGTGCTACCTGTCAAGGCATTTAATACGGCAAAAAAGGGATCCTGCAGTGAGTTGACCTCACTTGTCGACATACAAATTGACTTTAGGGTGGGGTTGACCGCCGAAGGAAGAAGCAGTCGAACACAATGGTCGAATGACTGAGCATCTGCGCTCGGGCTGTGGCCTAGTCGAGTGACATCACATCGCTTAGCGTGCTGTGGGAGGAAAGGTGCGAGAGGTCGATCAAGGTTGACAAAGTGATTGGGCTCCGAGGATGAGATGGGCTTGATGATGTGCTTTTGGATCGATAGTCTTTGGGCTGGGCCTATTGGACCATTCCATATCACTAATAATAACTGTAGTAAAATTTTTATTTTACATCTAATTGTATTAATTAAAACCATGGGTAATTAAGAAGTTTTTGGAGGGTTTTATTTGTTAATTTAGAATCCAATCAATTAATTAAATAATTGTTTAATAATAAGAATTGAAAGCAATTTTTTTATATTATTGATTAAACGTAGCTTTCAATATATTTTACCTTCTTTTTTTAGGAAATTTTTTTGATTTAAGATCTTAATCTGTGCTACCAAACTTTCATAAATTTCGTTGTTTTTACTTTACTAATGAAAAAGTGTGGTAAATTATTATCTTGTTGATCCAAACCCCCATTTTCCGTGTTAATTTAATAGTGTTTAAGTTAGCATTTTACAAAATCTATAATTTTATAAATCGACCTCATAACCCTCCTATTGGGTTTTTCTACTTTGATCAATTATTATTTATCTAAACCAGTAGTAATAGAATAGAGGTCTGTCTAAAACAATCTACTGAAGAAGTTAATGCATCATAGTAAGTGCATGGTCCAAGTCTAAGGTCCGCTGACCTGAGCAAAGGTCGAGCCCAGAAGCGGCTGACCTACACAAGGAATGATCAATTTATTGCCCGAACTAAGCTAGCTAAATAGTTTTGAGTCCAAGGCGGTGGAAAAACCCCTTTTGAATGTTAATAATTATTGTGTTATTTATACTATTTAATAAATTTTCAGAAATGAGAAAGAAAATCAATTAATTATTTATAATAAATAGAAAAAATAACGATCTAATATGAATGCAAGAACCAATATTTATACACACATACAAAGAGATATTGATAATGTTTGAACCTCTCGCCATACATGAAATGTTTAATTTTATGAGATAATTATTCCATCAATACATATAATTTAGGATTTTACTTTTATAAAACAATATAACAATTGGTGAAAAAATTAATTTATATTGATTTAGGTTTCAAATTTTCAATATAAAATTAGATTTGGTTATTACATATGATAACGTGTGATGTGGTTGGTAGACACGTGGAGTGAGTCTTGACCTAGAACTTCTTCATGATTTCAATTATCAATAGTATCTTTAGGATGCATTTGATACGAAAGATTAAGATGATTATCACCTTCAATCGATATTAGTAACATGTTTGATAGAAGAGATTATGACGACGAGTCAAGCCAAGATAGACTCCAAGCCAGCACCGAGCCTATACTGTTCATGCGATTGGTGCTAATTGTCATCCTATGGTTGGAGGTGAGATCGTAATTTGGCCAAATCAACTGAAAAACACATGAACGAATTTGTCCATCATTTGACGCAGTTAATTTATAGAGATGGACAAATGAGAGAAATAATAAAATTTAAAAAATATTTTTTCTCAATCTTTCAAATCAAATAAGAATGTCAAATTATAAAATTTATAATTTGAACTACAATTTTTAATATCAAACATGTATATTAATTCATTTAAATAATTTTTAATTTTATCAAGTTAAAATTAAATACAATTAATAGTCTTTCATATAAAATGCTATTAATTCATGTGATGCGTCATATCAAGGGAAGCATCCGTGAACCATGTACTGGCAAACCATCAGAATTTCAATCATTACTTATTATTAGTTAGTGAAAGCAAATCCATCTTCGTGGCAAAATTGTGTGCTCAATTTGGTTGAATTTTCTTCAACAATTAATGATACATCTTAGTAATGGGGGTTCAATTTTTTGACTTCTACTTGCTGTTACGGAGACCAAGAAATTACGTATAAAAAAGAAAAAGGTTGAGTGACCCAAATAATGATAAAGTCCAAATAATGGTTTTAAGTTTTTAGAATAAGATAGTATTGTATTTATTTAGATAGCTTTGGGAGGTATATGAGTCTTGAATTTCTTGGTAAGTTAAAAGTTGACAAATATATTTGATGAGTCAGTGGAGGTTGAATCTTCTATATTAGCATATTAATAATATAAGATATATTAATAAAATGATAAATATTAAAACTATCTAGTGACTCGTGAAGTTGGAATTTAAATAAAAATAATTTGGGTAAAGATTGAATTAGAAACAACTCGAATTTCACTCAAACTAGTTCGATTTCGACTTACGAATCAATTCAACTTGTTTACAGTTAAGACTAAGTATAGGTCTATTCAATTTGAAGAATGTTATAACTGTTGTTATTAAGAATAGTCTCGTCGTGGTGTAATAAGAACTAATCCTAATTTCGTCCTATGCCAAAAATTCAGGACATTTTAGTTTGGGAATTTGAATCTTTCGAGATGTAATAGTCAAGATAAGAAAAGGATGGACAGAAGATCAAACAAAAAAAAAAAAATTCAAGAATCAAAAGTTTGAAATTAGGGATGGAAATGAGTTGAGTCGAGCTTCAACTATTTTTTCAGGCTCGAGCCTGAACTTGAGCTCGACGAGCTAGGGATTGACTCGGGCCCTTGTTCAGGTTAGGTTTGGCTTCGCTCAGTTCTATTCGTTAGGTTTGAATTCGTCAACAAACTATAAGTTCGAGTTCAGGCTCGAACTCGAGCTCGAGTTCAAAAAGTTAAATTATTTTATAAAAAATTTTAAAATTAATATATTTTATTATATTTTTATACATAAATTTTTTAAATATATATATATATATATATATAAGCTCGTGAGCCGGTTCGCTAATTCCTAAACAATTATTAGTTGGCTCGAACTTGACTCGAAACCTATACAAACTTGATTCGAGCTCGAACACTTTTCGAGGCAGCTCGTCAGACTTGCGAGCTAACTTGATTCGTTTGCATCCTTATTCGAAATTAGAAAAAAAAAAAAAAAATAGTCACATGCTAAACAAACAAACTTCAAGCAACATAATAAAAAACTTAAAATATATGGACCTATTCTAATCATATTCATAAACAATTATTCGCTAAAAGAGAATTTTTTAACATCCAAATCATCATTACCATAATTTCTCTTCAATAAGTCCGTACAGTCTCCCATCTTCCCTTAGTTATACTTCATTATTGCAATTGCAAAAGGATAATTTTGCAGAGAATAATTTTAAACAAATATAATGCGATAGGGCGCAATGATGAAGGTATCAAATGAAAATATGAAATATAAAAATTAGTTAAGTGAAATGTAATTACATTATTGATATTAAACGTAAAGTTAGATGTTCGAACTTTAACAAACTCTTAGTATGCATGTATGTATAACTAAAAATAAAGTTATTGCTATATATAAAATTATTTTTATTTAGATTTTGATAAATTATAGTATGTGTGATTTTATTAGTACAATGCCGGTCATATAACTTTGGCCCAATTTTGATGCAGTTCGGTTTGGAGGCCCCGTAAGTCCTAATTCCTTTCCAAAGAAAGTCAATACACAGTTTGAAAAAGTCAACAAAACTTTCAATGGTTTGGGTCGAAAATCCCATGTCTTACTTTTCTCTCACACCCTTAACTGAGGTGAAAGGTGTTGGAGTCTTCCTATAAACCCCATGTAGTGGCCTCCCAAAGATTTTGTCATATAATAAATCCATAATATTAGAAATTGGACTCATGTCAAACTATTCAGTTGGATATGTATTGTCACATCATATATTCTAACACAATATTTTACTTAATAATATTATAATATTTTTATTTAATAATTAATAATTTGTTTAAATATATATTAAATTGAACGACATAAGTTTTTCTATACATATAATAATATATTTTGCTAGTGTGCCCCAGATCGGCCCAGCAATTAAGCCCATCCGAACTATGCTTCTAACATGCATTTTAAAGTGGTCAATTAATTTGCAACAGATGACTCTGCCAAATAGGTTGTCAAGTAATTTGTAACAGATAACTCTACCAAATGGGTTGCTCCAACCCGATTAAGTTAATTTATTTATTTCTGCCGAAAAGTTCATTAATTATTCGCCACAGAGAAATACTACACCTTTAATTTATTATTTTGCTATAAAATGCAACCTAATTTGTTTTCTTACTTTTCAGGAAAAGAAAAAAACATAGAATTGCAATCAAGCACCATGTAAAAGAATCGGGCGTGGTTTTCCTTCAACCAGACCAAAAAATTCAATTAGTAATTCCCTCAAGTCCTTTTTGTTCTTCGACTTATTTTTTCATGCAATTGGATCTTGAATTTTCTCACTATTTAAATATAATATAAGAAATTAATCAATAAATATATATGTATATAAATTAAGGTGCAAAATGAGCGTGTTGGAATAAATTTGGATTGAATGTAAATGGGTCGGGTTTGTAATGCATTGGGTCCCAAACTGATTCAAGTACATAAGTTCAACATGGATATAATTGGGTCGAGTTTGGTCCAAATATTTTTAACGCAAAAATAGTAATAATATAGTGATATAATTCATTTTGCATAATTGAAGCATTTGATTTAAAAGATAATAATAATATTATTAATATGGGACAACCCAACAGACCCAACCCACTAACACTACATCAGGTAAAAGATATGACGTGACAACCCAATTGGCTACAAGTCTTGCCCATTTATGATCGACCAAGCCCAAGCCTCATGGGACCGTTCAGCCAGCATGAGTATCGACACCTTTCGTGTTCTACCAGATTTGGTCGATCAGCTGGAGAATGATCATTCAGCTCTCAACTAGGAAGACCTTTGAATCCAGTAGAGTTCTATCACCTCGATCAGAGTATGCACAAATGACTCACAGATGGAGATGCATCTCGACCATAAGAGGTTGATCGAAGCAGTTTAGAGTAGCTCCACACCACTGGTCACAGTCGCATTGAATGCACTATAGGCACCTCTCTGCCGCATTAAATGCTCTAACTGGTGGCGTGTCTCTACATTAATAGTGCGTGCCATCTCTTGTACCACCCTTTTGCAGCACTAGGTGGTGCACATCTCCTTCACACCGCCATGTCCTATTAGAGTTGGAAGAGGCGCCACCTGGAATAGTACATAAAAGGAAAAAGACCTAAAGGTCCTCAGGTGAAGATAAAGCCCTTCTCTATATATACAAAGGCATCATTAACATATCACTCGCTCCAGAAAGGCTATAAATACGCCATTGTCACCTTTCAGTGAGGTATACTCGTTATCACTTAAGCTTTCACTTTGCTACTCTATTATCTGGTCAATTAAGTACTGACTTGAGTGTCAAAGTGCCCTAGTCGAGGGCACCACGACTAGCCTGACGTGTGATGTTGGTTGCAGGACTCGACCCGACTTTACATAACACTCTTTCTCGATCTCCTTCCTGGTCGATTGCATTAGATCACAACCTAGAATGCTACCATATAGTTTTTATCATCATCATTTAGCGCCGTCTATGGGTCTCTAAAGTCCGCAACTAAGAAAAAATAGTAAACATGAGACGAGCTGCTTCTAAGAGAGAGGAGAATAGGAGGTCCCCAATCCCTTCTTCTCGACCCTAGCAAGAACCAGACATGGCTGGATCAACTTCCCAACTGGAATAAGTTTATATAGTTGATCAGCGAGCAGATATCAGCCCAAATTTTAGCCCAACCGTCAACTGCCTTCAACAAGCACAACAACTAGCTCGAGCTAGCTGCCAGTGCCACTCCGCAACCTTCACAACACGATGAGAGGCCCCCAAAGGAAGATAGGGGCCGATAAGAGATAAGACATCCCCCTATTCGACGAGTGAATAGCTCGGGACATTTTCCACAGAAAAAAACTTGATCAAATCCCCAGGAAGAAATGGTTGATTCTATAAATCACCTCGTTCGACCCATTCAAGCCCTACAACGCGATAGGGTCAAGCGATAAAGAACTCAAATGAGCAGAAATTTATCTCAAGCTAACTGTGAAGAATAGAAAGAATTATCACATCAAGTGCAACAGCTAAACAGACATCTCAAGTAGATTTCCAGGAGAAACACATAAATGAACCCTTACTATGATAGTGCACCTTGACTTCGCCGCAAGCGAGAGTCACCGTTTGTCCTTGAAATAATTGACGAGTGCATAGTTATTGACGCCAAGGTTCAGACCGGTCTGCCCAGATATAATGGCTCATCCGACCCAAATGAGCAATTGCTCCAGTTTGAGCACATGATGCAACTCCACGGACATAATGAATATATTTATGCAAAAATATTGATCACCACATTCTAGGGTATTGCACTCAACTGGTTTGTTAAGTTGGAGCCAATGTTGATTCACTTATATGACCAACTTTGCAACAAGTTCCTCCATCAGTTCGCCAACCGAAGGAAAGTAAAACTCCCCCATGCTCATTTGCATATAGTTAAGCAGAATGAAGGAGAGTCCCTTCGAGATTTTTTCACCAAGTTTAACTCGGAGGTGTTGAAGATTGATAGTCCCCAAATAGAATTTCATATTGATATTTTGTTCATGGGTCTTCGACATAAGGAGTGCGCCAATGCGATGGTTAGAGAGAGACCGAGGACAATGGAAGAGCTACTCGACCTCGCTGAGGGTACATGGCCTAGGAAGATATGAATAGATTGAAATATGGCAACCTAGACAATAACAAAAAGAAAGACAAGGAGAAAGATGACAGACATCACAAGGATGGTGATCGATCTCCCATCAAAACATTTCACAACTACACACACTAGACACTGCAAAGAATGAGGTGTTGTTTGCCATTCCGCATGATAACCTCCTCAAAAAACCTAGGAAGTTGACTGAAACTGAGGTAATGAAGAGCTCAAAAAAATGCTGCCAAGTCTACAGATAAAAAAGTCTTGACACTGAGGATTGTTTCAACCTATACAACGAGATCAAAAAGCTTATTCGAGAAAGACACATGAAAAAAATTGTCGATGAGAAAGCCAGACAAGAGATGGGCCAAACCAACCAGACTCTCCGTAGAGAAAGGTTGTTAGCCCAAGTAAAGAAGACAGGGGAAAAAAGCCAGTCAATGATCCACGCCCACCCCTTATTAGCGTGAGTGACATCATTGCTAGATGCCTAATGAGAGGAGACTCCAAGTCAATCAAAAGATAGAACTAGAGAAAGTTGGAATTGATTACGTCTCCCTCAATCAAAACAGTTTTCTAACTCTCCACCGGCGCAGAACCCGTATGTTTTTCTGACTCTAACCTCTCACTATTGAGAAATACGGCATTGACAGTAAGTTGGATTATCCCCTTGTTATCTCTATTAAGATCGCTAACTTTGAGGTCAGAAAGGTCCTAATTAACAACGACAGCTCTACGAATATAATTTTCTTGTCAACCTTGAAGAAGATGACTATGGAAAAGCTAAAGTTTGTGCCAGTGTGCACCATTTTGGTCGGGTTTGGAGGATCCGAGATCATTCTTGAAGGATTCATAAACCTGTCTACCCCATTCGGTGAAGCACCCCAACGAAAGATGCTTATGGTCAACTATCTAGTGGTTGATGCACCCTTTACTTATAATGCCATTATTGGACGACCAGCACCGAATGACTTCAGGGCTATTACCTCGACCTACCACATAAAGGTCAAATTTCCAACAACTACTAGGGTTGGTGAACTACTTTGTAATATGAAGAAAGCTTGGAGATGCTACACCATCTCGGTCGAGATAAGTGAGTAGAAAACTCGATCAAAATTGAAACCTTTGGGGTCATCCCAGTAACGGAACTCGAATAAGGACAATAGAGCAAAAGGAGGAAATTGGAAGAGACTAGGGTCGAAATAGTCGGAGAGTTCAAGACTATAAAGCTCAAGCCTAGGAATCCTGACAATACCACAAGGATTGGGATGGATTTGGAATTTGGGAAGCAGCATGGAGTGTTTAATGGTCGACTTCCTCAGAAAGAACATTGATGTTTTTGCCTGGAAAGCTGCTGACTTTCACGGAATTGACCCTAACATTATCATCCAACACCTGAATATGGACTCCTCATTCTAGCTAATAAAGTAGAAGACCAGGACACTCAATGCTGAAAGATGCCATAACATTGAGGAAGAGGTCAACAAGCTCTTAGGGGACGGCTACATTGTAGAAATTCAATATCCTAGTTGGCTTTATAATGTAGTTCTTGTCCCTAAGAATGAGGGGAAATGGAGAATGAGTAATGACTTTAATGATTTGAATAAAGCTTGTCATAAAGACCTTTAACTGCTGCCTTGCATAGACTTATTAGTTAATTCTATTGCTGATTGTGATCTTTTGAGTATGATAGATGCATTCCAAGATTATTGTTAAATTTTTATGGCCCCTGAAGACAGGAATAAGACCTCTTTTGTGGTCTCCAATGGTTTATACTATTTTCTGGTCATACCTTTTGGGCTTAAGAATGCAGGTGCAACCTACCAAAGACTTGTAAGCTTTATATTTAAAAATGAGATTGGAAGGACCATTGAGGTCTACGTCGATGACATGATTGTTAAAATAAAAAAATAACAAAACCACTTAACTGACCTCAGTCATACCTTTTCAATACTGAGAGCATTTGGCATGAAGCTCGATCCTAACAAATGCACGTTCGGGGTGAGAGGGGGGAAATTCTTGAGATATATGGTTAGTCAGAGGGGGATAGAAGCAAACTCATAAAAAATCTAAGCAATTTTAGACCTCTCACCACCTCGAATAGTTAGAAACGTGCAATATATGGTCAGAAAGATTTAGCTCGGGGTTGATTCAATGCTCGACTAACTAACAAAAGCTTACTGTTCTTCAAAATCCTAAGAAATGTGTAGAAGTTCCAGTGGACGGAGTAATGTGACCAAGCTTTGGTCGAATTAAAATAATACTTGTCAGCTCCACGGATGCTCGCTAAGCTAGAGGTCATAGAGGTCTTGCATATCTATTTGGCAATCTCGTCGGTAGTAATCAACTCTATTCTAGTATCAACTACATATGGCACCTACCACTCTGTATACTACAATAGCGAAGCTTTGCAAGGCCTAGAACACAATTACCTTGAAATCGAAAAGTTTGCTCTCGCTTTGATCATAATAACCAGGAAGTTAAGGCCCTCCTTTCAATCTCATTCTATCGTTGTCCTAACGAATCAGTCATATTGAAATAAGTGCTATCGAAGCTAGACACATCAGGAAGATTGATGAAGTGGGCATCGAATTAGGGGAATTCAACATCACTTTTCAGCCCCGAACTACTATAAAAGCCAAAGTGTTAGTAGACTTTGTAGCAGAACGACTTGACCTGGCTGAGGAAATCGACCAAGATTCCCTTATTTGGACCATGCATGTCTATGTCTTAGAGGCTTCCTTAGGAGGAAGAATAGTATTTCCCTACGCTCCCCGCAAGCTAAAGAGTATGGCTTCGCCATTAGACTTGACTATCTCATCACCAATAACGAAACGGAGTACGAGGCCCTTCTTGCTGGTATGAGGATAGTTTCGATAGGGGAGTCAAGCAGCTAGCAGCTATTACCGATTCGAAGCTGGTTACAGAATAGTTTGAAGGAAATTTTGAAGCTAAAGAGGTCATAATAAGCTAGTATCTAGCTAAGATCAGAAGGTTGTGACAACAGTTCAAAAAATTCACCCTCATCCAAGTCTCGAGATCAAAAAATGAAAATGTAGATGCCCTATGAAAGTTTATCACCTTAACAAAAGGAACTAGAGACAGGACCATTACATTCTTAGTCTTCGATAAATCTATAATCAGATGTCTCAATCAGAACCTGATAGGGCAAATCCAAGAATTAGTTCCCTGCCTCTTTCTTGGCAGGACGAAATAAAGGCTTACCTAAGGGAGGGCAGAGTACCCAAGGATAAAGTAGAAGAAAATAAACTCAGAGGTCGAGCATCAAAGTTCACTTTTGACGAGTATGGTGAGCTCTATAGGAGGTCTCTTTCTGGACCATCATTGAGATGTTTAACATCAGAGCAAGCTTTGGAGGTCTTACAGGAGGTTCATTTAAAAATCTATGGTAGTCACTCTAGAGGACGAGCATTGGCCCATAAAGTAATCAGATATGGATATTTTTGGCCAACTTTACTAAAAGATGTTGTTGACCTCGCTAGAAAGTACCCATCTTGCCATGTCCACTCCAACATGCCTCACCAGCTTACATTAATGCTAGTGCCAGTTCAGGTCATACGGCCATTCGAACGATGGGGGATAAACATAGTTGGTTCCTTTTCCAAAACTACAATTTAGAGAAACTTCATGATTTTAGTGGTTGAGTACTTCAGGAGATGGGTCGAAGTAGGGGCGATCCCGAAGATAACTGACACGGCCATCAGAAGTTTCTTGTGGGAAAATATTATCTGCCGCTTCTGTCTGCCCAAAGTATTAATATCAGACAATGAGACACAATTCCAAAATAGGAGGTTGGCGATTCGATAACATTTTACTTCAATCGAGAACCTCAGGCCAACAAACAAACTGAAGTGACAAATAGGACTATTCTGAACTACATTAAAACTCAACTTGAAAGATCCAATGCAAATTGGGCAAACAACCTCCCTGGGATCCTATGGGCTTATAGGACCACTTTTAGAACTGCCATGTGCTATAGTCCCTACAATCTGGTCTACAGATTGGAGACAGTCATCCTAGTTGAGTTGATACAACACACAACTCAGATAATCTACTACAACCCGATTAGGAATAAGGCTGAAAGAGAATTCGACCTCGAGACTATTGACGAGTTGTGCCAGCAGGCATATATAATGATGTAGAGGTATCTATCGAAGATGGTCCAGCGCTACAACAAGGGGGTTCAACCAAGAAGCTTCAAACTATGAGATCTCATCCTCAAAAAAGTGGGTAAACTCGACCTAAAATGGGAGGGACCCTACTCAATAGTCAAAGTAGCAAAGCACAACTCTTATTGACTAGTTGATATGGATGGCAACGAACTCCCTCGACCATGGAATGCAGTAAACTTAAAAAAATTCTATGTGTAAAGAGACCAAGGTCTCCATTCGATTGATTTGTAATTTGGTCCCACATCAATGAAGATAATTTAAATTTGACCAGCTACTCACTCTCATTAGTAACCATGGCTTCCAGTCCAACTATTTGATAAATGACACAATCATTTACGATCGACCCCGTAGTCAACCACAATTTCAATTTCAAACCATAACCACGGCTTTCAGCCTAACTATTTGATAAACGACATAATCGTTTATGGTCGACCCCATAATCGACCACAATTTCAGTTTCAAACTGTAACCATGGCTTCTAGCCCAACCATTTAATAAACAGGAAAATTGTTTATAGTCGACTCAGTAGTTGAACTCAATTTGGTTTCAAAACCACAATCATGGCTTACAGCCTACTCAATAAATGAGAAAATCATCTAAAGTTGACCCTATAGTCGACCACAACTCAAAGTTGACCATGTAGTCGATTATCCTATTCAAGTCGCCCACAAACATACGATTACGATGCAAATATTAAATAGCAACTTGAACTTAATTTAATAACTTCGACCCGCGATCAACCAAGGCACCAAGCCCACTCATGCGATTATGAAGAGAATATCTTAAGTTGACCAAGTAGTCAACTATGAAGACCATGATTAAATTAATATATATATATATATATTGAATTATTTCTTTTTTAAGTCGATCTCATCATCCATCACTAACTTGGTTCACACCAATCAAATATTACCCATTTCTTTATTGAAAGTTTGCACTATTCGACCAGTTACATGGAAAAAAAGGTTACTTCTTTACTTAGTGATGCAATTAGCTCAAAAGAATTAAAGCAATAAAAAGAAGATGGATTGACAAAGAAAACGACCAAAAGGTTGATATTATAAAAACGAAATATCAAGTTACATAATTACATCATAAAAGTTGTCCATCAAATCATTCAGAATGCCTCGCAGGGCGAATAAACTTAAACAAACTAAATAACAAAAACAGCTGGAGTCTCAGCTCGACCCAACTTCATCCCATTCTCCAACCTGGGTAGCCATCAACTCATTGATGGTGCGGTCAAGCTCATCTCCAAAAGGCACACGAACGATAGTGGTGGGGCCTTCAACCTCTTGCTCAGGCACTGGCACAGGTAGTGGCTGTATAGCAGCTGCAAGTCAAGATGGACTTGCCTCCTCAGTGAGAAATGTATGGTCGACTGGGGGAAAGTAAGCAGCAACGTCAACCCTACCCTCTTTGATGTCGAAGGCAAATTAATTCATGAAAGCGAACCCCTCTGCCACTATGGCTGCCCTCGGGTGCATAGTAGCCCCAGGCCCTTCCGCAAGAGCACCCTCATCGGTGGGTGCAAGTTGGGATAATCCTCCAGTTGCTTGTTCTACAACACATTCCGACACTCTTTATCCTCAGGTTGATATTGGTAGCCCAGGAACTCGAGCTTCTTGATAGCTTTTTCAAATTCTTGCTTCGTGTCGTTGACCTCGAAGACCACACTGGCATCCTGGAAGGCCGACCATAATATAAACTATTGAATTGCCTCCTTTCGAATAGCTGGCAGTCTTTTAAAAAACTCATCCCGAGCATAGCAAGTTGCATTATTATATCCCTACACCCAACCAGCGTTGTGGGCTGTTTTTGCTTCCAATCTTGCCTTGGATAACAGCTCATCGAGGTAGTGTTTCTCAGTCACCATAGCCACCAGCTGCACATCCTTCTCCTCGACCTGGCGAGTAAGCTCGTCAATCCTCGACTGGAGCGAGTCGAGCTTAGTCTGTGCCACTTTAACATCATCTTGCCCCTTTTGGAGCTTCTTTTAATCATCGAGGACCAGCTCAGCCCTTCGATAAAAGCAGTAGCCTAGTTTCTCAACCTAGGAAAAAAGTAAAATTTCATCAAAAATTGAAAACAAATGACCAATTCCAAGAACTAGGAAAAGTCGACTAAAAACTTGCCGTAGTAGAGTGGTACATGAATGCTTCTAGGGCCATATCCAATAGTTTTTTCTGGTCTGACATAAATAGACCAACCATCAAAACCATCAGGGGGCCCATGCTAGCTGGCCCCATCCCCAGCATCAGTGCCATATTTTGAACCCCGATGTCAGTACCAAAACTTGGGGTAAGAAAAGAGAGTAAGGGGAACAATTCGTCATCAGGCTGGGAGCCAAAGAGCGAGGTCTCCCCAGCTTTTCCTTTCTCCTTCTCCGCCGCAGTCTTCTTTCGAGCAAGGCTAGGATGCTAGATAGCTAGCCTCTTTTGTCGAGGTGTGGGGTTGCTTGCCTCGACAAGCACTAGTCGAGCTGGTTGAGGAATAGGTGGTAGTGCTTGTAGCTACAGAGCAACCTGAGAGGCACCCTTTTGATGGATGGCTGCCTGGCGAATCTCTTGCGCCCTCTACTAGTACGTCATTACTTATTGACGAGTGTAGTTCATGATTGCTTCTTGATTTGAAATAGCATAAGAAAAATAAATATACTATTATCAACCATAAATTTCAAAGTATAAAATTTACGCCGATCGACGATGGTGTCTACCCAGTTAAGCATCAGCTGGCAGACTTAACGCTGGCTAGCACCAGGTTCCTCTCCTCGGTGTACCCTGATGCTTTCATTTGACCAAATTAAGTTAAGTCCCGAATAAAGGTATTAGGCCATGTAGGATTCTTATTCCTAGGCATCTAGACATGCCCCCTCAACCATCCCTAGGAATGTTAAACTCGACCCCACCCGGAGCTCAAACAAAGAAGTAGCATTTTTTCCATGATTAGCCATGTGAGGAGGAGGGAGTCACCAAAACCTTTCGATAAGGGCAGGCTATGAGGTAATGAAAGCCCAACTCCTCGATGCCACCTAACTTTCAGGACGTCGGGGGGTGGAGGAGATTAGAAAAATTGGCAAAAGTTGGGGACTGGTCATGTTTTAACATCAAAACAATAAAACTATACAAAGTCGAGAAACTGTTTGGCAGAAGTTGGGTTTGCAGACTTGGAGATCAGTTAGGAGGTTGAATATGGATTGTGCTAGGAGAAACCTGAGCCCTTACTTTAGGGCATCCTCGAACACCATTATGCAACCAACTGAAGGTCATTGCATCCTATCTGGGTCCAAGGCCAATCAGCTCGAACCCAGGGGAATGTGATATAACTACCTGATCAACTCCAAATCCCTATTTGTGATCTTAGATATGATTTTGCTATAGTAGTTGGGCGTGAATAGCCAACCACAAGACATTGGAGGTTGACTTGGCCCAACCCCAACCCCAGCATCAACTCGAGTATCACTCGAACTCTCAAAAGTAATATAGACTATCACTTTAAGATTCGCTAGTTTCGCTAGTCAAGTCACCCACCACTCTAGTTGAATGCACACCCAACTGGGTTTCCTCACTATCATTCTCCCTATCTCTAACTTTGCCCAAAACTCTCAACATATTTATTATATGATATTTGGGTAAAATAAAGAAGAATAAATTTGTTCGAGGCCAAAGGAAACTTGTGTAGATAACAAGAACAGAAGGAATTTGCCTAGCACAAGGGGTAGTAAATTGCAAAGCTCAACCTTCCAAGTTGCTATAAAAATATAGAATGAAAATTTTTGACCCCTCTGTTTATAGGCCCCAGTCAGCGGGTAACTTAACTGGCAAAACTGATCAGCTACCGAGCATTTATTGTGCATCCGTCGGTTCAAAAACTGTTCTCCCCAATTTAACTGACGCATTAAATACATTGAAACCCTCGTCGATTTTTTAAATTTAAATATTACCAATGCTTTGAATCCTTTGTCGAGCACATTTTAATTTCTCAAGATAACTACTCTCCATTTCTTTTCACCAACCAGCTCAATTAGGACTTGGGATTTGGGGAGGACTCATGATATGGGATAGCCCAACATGCCTAACCCACTAACACTCAACCAGGTAAGAGATATGACATGTGACAACCCAATTAGCTATCACACCCTGCCCATTTATGATTGACCAGGCCCAATCCCTCATGGGGCTATTCAGCCAGCATGAGTATTGATACCTGACGCGGTCGACCAAAGTTGTCGATCAATTGGAGAATGACCATTTAGCCCTCAACCAGGAAGACCTTTGAATCCAACAGAGCTCCACCACCTTGATTAGAGAATGCACAAATGACTCGTATATGGAGATACATCCCGACCATAAGAGATCGATCGGAGCAGTTTAGAACAACTCCATACCACCGGTCACAGCGCATTGAATGTGCCGCAGCCACCTCTTTGCCACATTAAATGCTCTAACAGGTGGTGTGTCTCTGCATTAATGGGGCGTGCCATCTCTTGCGCATCTCCTTCGTACTGCCATGTCCTATAGAGCTAGAGAAGACGCCACCTGAAATAATACACAAAAAGGAGAAGACCTGAAGGTCCTTAGGTGAAGATAAAGCTTTCTCTGTATAAGCAAGGGCATCATTGACATATCACTCACTCCAGAAAGGCTATAAATATCCTATTGCCACCCTTCAGCAAGGTGTGCTCATGATCACTTAAACCTTCACTATGTTGCTCTATTATCTAATCGATTAACTACTAACTTGAGCTTTGAAGTGCCTTAACTGATGGCACCTCAACTAGCTTGACGTGTGTCATTGGTTATAGGACTCGACCCGACTTCACATAACACTCTTTCTCGATCTCCCTCCTGGTCGATTGCATTAGCTCAAAGCCCAAAATACTACCAAACAGTTTTTATCACCATCATGTACATTTCAAGCTATAAACTTATAATGGTCATATTCCAAATCAAATAAACTAAAAATCAACCCATCAAATTTTACTTATCTTTATTGTTATATTGTATTTTAAATATTTATGAGTATCATTGTACTTCTATGAGCTGACATGGTACTTTGAATCTAATCACTCAGGGAACGTTTTATTAACTTTTTAGGTTTTTCTTTCTTTTTTACTTGTATGAGGGTTTTAGTCATTTTGCATGCCTGTTATTTTAAATTATTTGGGGGTTTTAATACATTTTATATGTCTGAATCATTTAGGCTCTTTTGCGATATCTTGGTAGTTTAATTTTATGCATCGTTTCTACTCAATCAAGGACATAATTGCTATTTTGTATGTTTATGACTCTTTATCAAGTATTATAATCCTCTTATGTACTCATATTTAAATTGGTTGTAGATCCACAATCAGAAGTGTTCATCAATTGGGTTGGATCGAATTTAAGAGAAAAATTAGTTGACACTAGTTAAATTTAATTAGGTTGTGTCATATAGGATTTTATAAAATCAAATCTCTAAACCTAAACCCAATCAATCCAATCTAAATTAGGTTGGATCGGATCGATTAATTGAGTCCACTATTTCCTTTTTATTTTTTTCTCTTTCATATGCCAAACTAACTTTCAATCTTTTCAATCAAATCTAAGAAGTAATCACATAAATAAACAAGTTCAATCTATTACGTCAACAAAATTAAAATTACCCATATTATAACATCTATACCGCATGATAGAAATTCAAAATATATATTAAAAATATAAAAACAAATCCATCAAACTCCATAATAACAACATCATAATTTAGTTTAGAATTAGGGATTTGTGGATTTGAATAAATAAATATTTTTTTTTAATTTACAATCAGGTTGATTAGGTCAGGTATGTAAATATAAAACTCGAGAATCAAACAATTGTAATTGATTGTGGTCAAATTTTACCTAATTGGACTCGATTACACAACTCAACCCAAACTTATTAAGTTGGTTTGGTTTGGATGTCAGATTTATTGAATAAATCTGATCCATGAACACTCTTATGGATTCAAATCCAACAAAACACACTATAAATCCAACTTGATCGTTTTATATATTCATATCTTAACAAATTTTAGATCCGCAATCCAATAAAACCCACTATAAACCCAACTTGACTTGACCTAATCCAAAACATCTCAAGACCTAACCTTACTCAAAATTAATTGAATTGAGTTGAACCCCTTTTATCAACAATCAACACTCATATGGCCAAATAGCATAAATTTCAACATAAAGTGTGAGTTTCGGGTTTCAAACCTAGTAGATGTTTGATGTGTACATGTACTAAAAATATTATTGTCAACCCTAATATATAAAAATATATTTGTATATATGTATATACCAACCCAATTATCCTAATTGTTTCTATGACTTTTCATAAACTTTTATTTTAGATCAGATCAATCTATCTTTACCTCATAAATTCAACAATGAACCCCAAGGAGGAATATTTACAAAAAACTTATATATATATAACCAATCACTTGTGAGGGACAATAAAAATCACTCCTCAATTAGTTGAACTAACCACTTCAAGTTCCCCTCAACTTTTTGTCGACGTATATGTCAAGTCAAACGAATTATTGATTAGTTCAACAAATTGATGACCCAAAAAGCCTCTTGGGTTTAGCCAACAAATGCAAATTCAGAAAGTTTGGTGCCAACAGCTACTCATACACATAACTATTGGTATGACAAATACAACATAAGACTGGACAAATTTCCAACTTTATAATAATAAGAGAAAAATCCAGTAAATAAACTATGGTTTTTTTTTTTGCCCCCCTTAAAATTTCTTCATAAGCATAGGCCAACTAAGATTGTCTCATCGATTGTTGGCCGACCTTAGATAATTGTATCATTGTGAACAAATACTCATCACTTAGTGGCAGCTAATAATGGGCAAATTTCCTCATAGACCTATGACTATGGAGCTTAAATAGGCCGGCTTGCTAACCAACCCATTACAATAAAAAAAAATAGTGAATATACTTATAAATTAGGTGTGGAACATATTTATTTTGGTTCCATTCACAACCACACAATGTCTCTTTCATTTCATTGCAACCGAATTGGTTGGCTCTTTTTTAGTTTCTCATTAATTATTAGGGACCAAAGTTTGTAATATTGAATTTATGTTATGCCAGCGAAACTAATTGTTATGGTATGTGTTAAAGTTTTAAGTGATTTTTTTTCTTTTCGTGGAGGTGGTTGATTTGAGTTAATTATATAAATTTTTATATTGGAAGTTCAACTCTTGCAAACACTTCCTAATTGTCTATTTACATTGAGCATGAAATTCCCCAAAAATATTTGAAAAAAAATATATATTTGGCTTCCTCTAAGATATTCGACATTGTTCTTGCTCTTGTGAGAATTATTCACAGGACATGTAATTTAAAATAATTAAATGTCATATTTATTTGTTATTGATCACTTTATGTTTATTTTAATCTGTCCCTTTTCTTTTAAGTTTCTTGGATTTGTATATGATCGTGAGAGGCGTTGTAACTGAAGACTATGCCAAGTTCAGACGCCCAAAAAACGTCATGGGGAAAATCTTTTTTATGTAATTTCATATGCTCAGAAGAAGATGTCCTCCACACCCCAAACAAAGAGAATATTCTTTGCCAAAGATAGTTAAAAAATGGCCACAACACGGCCACACAATAGCATAAACTTGCTCCAAACTCTCACACCTCCCCACAAAGTACTCACTTTTTCAAGAAAAAATTTCACAAACAAAATCAAGAAATGGAAGGCATGATGGATGGATGGCTAACCCTTCCCATATTTGACAATCATAACCAAGACTCTGCCATTCGGCAGTTTTGCCCTGCTCGCTTGGAGCAAGAGCAAGGGGGAGAATGGGGAGAAATGTTACTAGATGAAGATCAGGTGGAGATATGGCCACGTTTTGTCAATGAAACACCTCAACTAGCCCCCTCCGAGGTGGAGGAAATCGTTGACTCTTTCTTTAATGTGGAATGCTACCAAAAAGACAATGCTGAGAAGTTGTCTTCCGAGGAGGAAAATGAGGCCTTTGATCGTTTTCAAGAAGAGGGTCTCCAAGATCTTCCCATGATCGATGATATATATTATAAATCAAATGCCCCAATGATGATTGAAGGGGATGAGTTGGAGGGCAGTAGCTCGTCCGATGATCTTGGCGTTTTAGTTCCTAGTAATGGTGCAGAGGATGTAATAAGATTTGGGGTTGATCAAGGACTCCAGCTCGTGCATTTGCTATTAGCTTGTGCGGAGGCTGTGGGTTGCAGAGATGCTCATCTTGTTGATTCAATATTAACCCAAATCTGGCCTTGTGTTAGCCCTTGGGGTGATTCTTTGCAGAGAGTTTCCCATTGCTTTGCAATGGGATTGAAGTCTAGGCTGTCCCTTTTACAGAATATGAACCCAAATGGTTCCTTCTCTAGCAGGGCTGTTGATGTTTCCTTGATCGCTAGGGAGGAAAGGACTGAAGCATTCACTCTTTTGCACCAGACAACTCCTTATATTGCTTTTGGTTTCATGGCTGCAAATGATGCTATATATCAAGCGGCAAGTGGGAAAGACTCCTTGCACATCATTGATCTTGGAATGGAGCATAATCTACAATGGGCTTCTTTACTGAGGACATTGGCATCTAGAGCTGAAGGGCCCCCGAGAACTATTAGGCTCACCGGTATAATTGGAGATCATCAAGATCCATTGGAGCTTGAGAATAGCTTGAAGGGACTATGTGAAGAAGCTATTTCTCTTGGCATTTCACTTGAATTCCACTTGGTGGGAGAGCAAGTCTCACCATTGTCATTAACTCGAGAAAAACTCAACTTGAGAGAAGAAGAGGCCTTGTTTGTAAACAGTATAATGCATTTGCATACACATGTGAAGGAAAGTAGAGGGTCCTTAAAGACCATTCTCCAATCCATCAAGAAACTAAGTCCAGCCCTTCTAACTGTTGTTGAACAAGATGCCAACCATAATGGACCTTTCTTTCTTGGGAGATTCTTGGAATCACTTCATTACTATTCCGCCATTTTTGATTCCCTTGATGCTAGTCTCCCAAGGGATAGCCCACAGAGGATAAAGATTGAGAAATTCCACTTTGCTGAGGAAATTCGAAACGTTGTGGCTTACGAAGGATCCAATAGGATCGAGAGGCACGAGAGAGCTGATCAATGGCGTCGGCAGCTTGGCCGCGCCGGCTTCCAAGTGGTGGGATTGAAGTGTTTGAACCAAGTTAAAGTGATGCTATCTGGTTATGGGTGTGATAGGTATACTGTGGCCTGTGAGAAGGGCTGCCTTCAGCTTGGATGGAAAGGGCGACCAATAATGCTGGCATCAGCCTGGCAAGTGAATAATGTGGCTTCTTCCTGATGGCTTGAGTAACACAATACTTTTTCCCTGTCATCATTGATTATTATTCTTTGAATTCAATAAAGTTTATTTCACCACAAATTCAAACATTTTAAGACAATTGATATGTCCCATTTATATGTTAATTCCATTTCAATTTCTTGTTAAGTCTTACATACCCTTTATGTTACCAAAAAAAAAAAAAAAATCTAATTCCTGCACTCTTATCAATTGAATTTCCTGCTTTGTTGAGATGTTGTGCTGGCCCTATTGCAATTTATTGTTTTATTTCCAAATCCGTTTCATATTTTTTCATCTCCTATTTTATTTCATATTGTTTCATCGCATATTTCATTTCATAATTATATGACACGTGTTAATATATATTTTAAAATAATTGATTAAAAATTAAATATATTTAATATAAATACATCAAATTGAAATAGAAAGTGAAATAAAGAGAGAAACAAAAAATTAAAATTGCTAAGTTTGCATTATATTTCCATTATTATCACCGTTCACTACCGTTTAAGGATAAACCAGATTATGCTTTTCTCGAGAGAATATTCCGTCACGCCTTTATTTGCGATGGTCTGGATATTTTGGTAATTAAGTAGAAGTTTTACTATCAGTAGCTGAACCATTGAGCTTATAAATAATAAATCTGATAAAGAAAGTGGAATTGATATTTTATTTCTTATTTTCCTCGGACGTTTCCAACTATTTTTTAAACTAATTACATTAACGTACAAAAAAGTAGGAGAAGATTTTCTGTTGGCAAAATAATTCTACCACGTACCAATAATTAGGTACAAATATTAGAATTTAATGTTCATAAAGTATAGCTCAAAGGAATTAAAAGTTAAGATATATACTACAATATAGCCAACTAATAGAAGTAGGATAGATATCACGAAAAAAAGTAGGATATGTATTCTTTTCAATTTAGGAGGAAAAGAAAAACACATACTCTTTTCATTTAAATATTAAATTATAAAAATAAGAATTATTTTGACTAAGAAATTAATTTTCAATGACTTTCCTAGAAATAGCGATGAACTCATTGGAGAAAACTTTAAAACTTGCTACAACCAAGAGTTACAATTGATTCGAACACTGTGTTTGATGAAATGTACATAAGAAATGTTTATTTGCAAAAGCTTTGGTGATGGTATAATTGATAAGTGGCGGGGTAATTTTGTGTCTCGGTAATTCCGGTCCGATGGCCACCCTAATTTTGTTTATGCTTTTTTGCATTGTGGTAATTTTATTTATGCTTTTTGCCATAATTTTTTGTTCTTTTGATAAATTTTCCAAGTCCTATGGAATTCAAGCAAATATCCGACTTTAATATGATTTGGAATATCTTGTGGTTTTAAATTACCAACTCAGATAAAGTATCTTATTTTCAAGTATTTGAATTATCTTATTATTTTTATTAGATAAAGACAAGAGATGAGCGACCAGCGTAACAATTCTTTTTGGGAGTAATCATATGAGTCCCCCGCCACTATCGTTGTGAAATATCCAGATTGAGCCATAGTTACTGCCCAAAGAGCGAACTCGTCACCACAATCCCACCAAAGAACTAGTCAGTTGAGGTCCCTCCATCACAGAAGTGACCGGTTAATAGACTACTACAGTAAGGGAGTTCAAACCCGTGACCTCCATGTGGAAAGTAATGGGTCATGTCGAGCGAGGCTACAATCTCAATTGTGAACTATCTTATTATTGATTACACTGTGGATTAGCAAGTCAGTAATTTTGTCTATTCTTTTACTAAGTGAGAGAGAGAAAGAGTTATACTAAGGTAGGCAATTTGGGTTGATTTGGCTTAATTGTTGACCCGAAAGATATTTTAAAAACATTCATATAAAGTTTTCCAATGATAAAGTCATAGTTGGTATGGATTAGTGTTGTTTCTGATTAATAAATTGATTTGTACTATATGTGTGACTGTGCAAGCGAGGCAGTGAGTTCTCTGGTTTCTTCATTGGCGCAAGCCCTTCACAAGTTTCTATTATTTTTACATCGGACAAATTGCATTTTATTCCCCTATGAAAATGGAAAAGAGCAAAAAAAACTCTTATTAAAAAAAAACAAAGGCAACGAACCTCTTTATGATTTTAAAAAATAGGCACACTACCCCCCTCCCTCCCTTCATGATTTGCTGCAATTTTGCCATAATTTCAATAAGTAAAGACTATACTACCCTGGATGATTTCATATTTTTTCAATTTTATTTATTTATTCATTTTAAATATATTTTTATATATCTTTTTTTTTTCTCCTTTATACCAATTTTTTTATTTTTCAATTTAAAAACTATTTTTAATTTTTTTTATTTTCATCTTTCTAATTTATTCTTTTTTATTTATATATATAAATATAAATAAAATATATAACATAATAAACATAAATATTATAAATACAAAAATATATTTATGTATATATTTATACATAATATATATTAATAAATAAACAATTTATTATATTATATATAATATCCCCCACCCCACCCTGCGGCCAGGGCCACCCCTGCGAGTGGTAGCCGTGGCGGCAGCTCACAATCCTCGCAAGTGGCCTCCATGGCTGTCTGCAAACGCAGCCACGGAGGCGGCCTCCACGGCTGCAACCTCCATGGTCGCGTTTTGAGAGGCAGCCTCCATGGCTGCCTGCAAAACTTGGCCATGGAGGCTGCCTTTGTGGCAGCGCGGCCACGGAGGCCTCCTCTGCGGCCGTCGCAGAGGCGGCCTCCATGGCCGCGTTTGCAGACAGCCATGGAGGCCACACCTCTGCGGTGGCGACCTTTGCAGGCGGCCATCAAGGTCGCTGCTCGCAGAGGTGGCCTCCATGCTGCCCGCAAACGCGGCCATAGCGACATGGCTGCCATGGCAGCGTTCACCGATAGCCAGCGGCGGCATGGGTGGGTTGTTGGGGGTGGGTGGTGGGTTTATATAAATGTATATAAATATGTATATGTGGGTATATATATAAATATATTTTATATTTTTTTATAAATAGAAATAATTTGATCTATCAATTTTTTTCAATGGATCTAACAGTTGATATTCAGGGACAAAATTGACATTTCAACGAAAAAAACCCTAAACTAAGCGCACTTTTCGTGCGTGATTTGCACCACCGGTTGGAGGGGGTAATTTGCTATTTTTTAAAAATATAAGAGGGAGAATAGCCTATTTTCGTAAGGGATTTTTTTACTCTTTTTCATTTTTACAGGGGGGTAAAACCTAATTTGCCTTTTTTACATCTTTCAGTTTTGTGATTGGTGCTCTCGTGAATCCTAGGATTATATTTGAATAAATAAGTAGTCTGTTGGGGCCCTTTTGATTTTATTTTCATTCTCATTTTTTATTTCTATCATTTTTAAATTTTAAAGAAAATTTTAATAGAAATGGATTGAAAATGAGCTTGTATTTGGATAAATTGTTGAAAAAATAATAATTATATTGAATTTTGGTAGGTTGTAGGTGAAGAGAGATAGTTATAATAAAATATAGAGAATATATATGGGTGATTGGGATAAGATATATATCTTTTTGGAGAATATGTTTTGGAAATGAAAATGAAAATGATATTAGGTAAAAATGTGTAAAAATTGACGTTTTTCAACTTTCAAATAGTATAGTGGAAAATGTGAAAATAAGGTTTGAAAATGAAAACAAACGATGTTGTTTTATACATCACTCAGCTTGTGAAAGCTGATTTTTCATTTGAACTATCGTGAGTTTTGGCAATTAGAGAGTATATATATTATCAAGATATCAAGAAAGAATGATACAAAAACAACACTAGAAGAAGCAAAAACTGTAAATTTTATGCCTATAGATAAATAAAAAGATAGATCAAAAGCACTTGAATCGTAGAATCACTAAAATTTACCTCGAGAGAACAATGTAAGTCTGCGATAGCTCAACTGCTGGCTAAACCGGCCATTGTCAGAGCTCCATCTCCCGTGTCAACAAAATAGATTGACAGTGAAATTCAAAGAGTATTTATTTTATCTATTTTGCAATTTTGAGAATAAAAAAAATTTCATTTAATTATATTCTATTGTAACTCAAAAGGACCAAATAGTAAAATTGAAAAATAAAAGTTAAGTTATTCAATGAGAAAGACAATAAGATTTTACGTGGTTCAACGATGTGCCTAATCCACCCGATAAAAAATGAGTTTATTGATTCCAAATCAAAGTGCCAAGCACAGTTTAAGTCCCACAAATTTCACGAGAACACCCAACTCCCTCGTTTCTACACTTCATTTCTGAGACAAAATCTCTAAAACAGTATAGAATTAATATTTAGGGTTCATCCATAATTAATCTAGTAGAAACAGGGTTTAAATACCCAATCAAAAATAGCAAAACTCACAAACTAGCCTATGGGCATGCGCATTGCGCTAGGGGCGCAAAATGCCAGGGCGCACAAGATTTGTTCCTCGGCGCACGTAACTCCATTAGGGGGGTAGTCTTGCCTTACCAGGGAATGCGGATCTTGTGCCCTCGCGCGTCATTGCAGTGTGGCCCATGGTTCCAGTGTGTGTCAAGCCAGGGTAAGGCCTATTCACATCCTGGTGCGCATCGCGAGCTGGATGCTCAATTTTCGCGCCTGGGCGCTGCTCTCCTTGGGGCCCGGCATGCGGCGTTCTGCCAACGCACGCTGGGGCATGCTCCGACAACCTTTTTCCTCCATTTTGTACCATTTAGCGTCGTTTCTTCCATTTCTCGCCATTTGTAGCTTAAATTTTGGCATGACCAACAATTCTCCACCTTGACTTAAAATTCTCCATCCATCATCTTTGTCCCTGCCTCCAAAAGGGCCATCATTTGAGTCTGCAAATATTTATCAAATTCAAACAATGCTCGAATTTGATTCCTGGAATAGTCTTAGTCAAAATATTTGTTGAATTATCCTTAGTCCCAACCTTATAAACCAAAACACCTTGAGACACTATATTTCGGACAAAGTGATACCTCATATCTATGTGTTTTGTTCTCTTATGAAATGCGTAATTTTTTGACAAGTGTATGGCACTCTAACTATCACAAAATATTATAGTAATATTAGAATTCATACCCATATCATCTATCAGCCTTTTTAGCCAAATGCCTTCTTTTACGCCTTCAGCTAAAGCCATGTATTTAGCCTCTATTGTGGACAATGCAACTGATGACTATAAAGTCACCTTCTAGCTAATATTACAACTCGAAACAAAAAACACATAGCCTGTCATAGACTTTCTATTGTCCAAATCTCCGACATAATTAGCATCCACATAGCCAACAATTTTAGTAGTAGAATTCAATTGACTATACTTCAAACATCTATCCGTAGAGCCTTCAAATACCTCATAATCCACTTCATTGCTTGCCAATGTGTCCTTCCCAGCTTGTGCATGTATCTACTCACGACACTAACTACATGTGAAATATCCGGCCTAGTGCACACCATAGCTTACATCAAACTACCAAGTGCACTGGCATATGGTACTTAGACATGTGCTCCACATTGTCCTCTTCCTCAATACTCGGTGATAGATCTAATGAGAGCCTGAAATGAGCTGCGAGTGGCATACTAACTAGCTTGGACTTATCCATCCCAAAACGCTCAAGTACTTTCTCAATATAATTTTGTTGAGACAAGTATAATAACCAAGAATATCTGTCCCGGATGATCTTCATGCCCAATACCCTATTCGTACTACCCAAATCCTTTATCTCAAAGTCTTCACTTAGCTGAGCTTTTAAAATGTTGATCTCATACATGTTTCTAGAGGCAATCAACACATCATCAACATACAACAATAAATATACGATAAGGT
This sequence comes from Jacaranda mimosifolia, assembly GCA_018894105.1. NCBI lineage: Eukaryota > Viridiplantae > Streptophyta > Magnoliopsida > Lamiales > Bignoniaceae > Jacaranda > Jacaranda mimosifolia. Next base: position 27,535,822 of record CM032129.1, read on the forward strand.
CATCACTACATTTCTTATGATATACGCAACAATCAAAAATGCTTCTAGCATATCTAATCTTAGTAATAAAAGCATCAAACCTTTTATACCACTGCCTGGGAGACTGCTTCAGGCCATACAAAGACCTCTTCAAAAGGCATGCATGATTTTTCTTTTCAAAAACAATGAATTCCTCTGGTTGACTCATGTAAATTTGTTCCTCCAACTCACCATGCATAAATGTTGTTTTCACATTTATCTGCTCAAGCTCTATATCAAACAAAATTACCATGGCAAGTACCACGTGAATGGAAGTATGCTTTATGATTGGGGAGAACACCTCATGAAAGTCAACTACCTCTCTTTGAGTAAAACCCTTAGCAGCCAATCACGTCTTGTATCTAGCATCCTCAACCCCGGGAATCTCTTCATTTCTCTTGTAGATCTATTTGTAACCTATAATTTTTTGCTCTTTAGGTATATCAACCAGCTCGCATGTGCTATTCTTGTGTAGAGACTCCATCTCTTCACTCATAGCAGCTACCTATTTATCAGAATCTGGACGAGAAATGGCATGTTTATATGTAATTGGATCATCACCCACAAACTCCTCGGCCGAACTCAAAGCATAAGCAACTAGATCTGAATATGCAAACTGCTGTGGTGGTTTGATCTACCTCCTCTCTCTATCGCAAGCTAAATGATATTTCCATAATGAATCATTTTCTTGCTGTTGATTAAGTGATAATAAGCTTGCATCAACTTCATCTTCCACCTTATGTTTCCCTTATGAAACTTGTGGAGTATCAATTTCAAACTCTACTTTCTCCTTGGTGCCTGTTAACTACTTTCACCCTGTTCTACCTTTTTTATCATAGTAGACTCATCGAATGTCATGTCCCTACTGATAATCACCTTGGAGCCCTTGCCATCAGTATACTACAAACGATAACCTTGACTCCATCTACATATCCTAGGAATATGCAATTCCTAGCCTTAGCTCAAGCTTCCCATCGCGGACATGAGCATAAGTTACACACCCAAATACTTTCATATTTGAGTAATCAGCAAGAGACCCGAATCAAGCTTCCATTGGTGTTTTGCAGTCCAAAACAATCGATGTTGACCTGTTCACCAAATAACAAGCAGTATTAATAGCTTCAGCCCAAAAATTTTTGGACAATCTGGCATTAAAAAACATATATCTAGCTCTTTCCAAAATAGTCTTGCTCATTTGTTATGCAATTCTATTCTGCTATGGTGTATGTACAACTGTACGATGCCTCACAATTGCTTCCTTATTTTAGAATTCCTAAAATTCCTTGTTGCGAAACTCTAAACCATTGTCAGTCCTCAAGCTTTTGATCCCCTTTCCTGTCTGCTTCTCGATCAAAGTCTTTTGTTGCTTGAAGTTGACAAATACCTCATCCTTATACTTCAATATGTACACTTATACTTTCCATGAAAAGTCATCAATAAATGTTAGCATGTACCAAGCACCTCCCTTTGAGGGAACTTGAGAAGGTCGCCAAAGATCTGAGTGAATGTTATCCAAAGTGCCCTTGGTCTTGTGAACTGCGGTATTGAACTTCATCCTATACTGCTTACCAAGAACACACTACTCCAAGAAATCCAGCTCCTTAGTCTTCTCTCCACAAAGCAAACCCCATTTGCTAAATTCTGAAATCCCCCTCTCACTCACATACCCAAGCTGCATATGCCACAATCTCGTAATATCATTGATTAATGAAAAAACTGCTGCAGTACCAGAAACTTTACTACCCTACAATATGTAAAGTCCATTCCTCTTGTCCCTCTTCATAATTCGCAGTGCACCTTTGGAAACCCGCAAGACTCCATCTTGAGCTCTGTACTCACAACCATTCTTATCTAAAGTACCTAGTGAAATTAAATTTTTCTTCAAATTAGGAACATGATGCACATTTGTTAGCATCCTCAGAACACCATTGTGCATTCTGATACTCTCTGTGCTAATCCCTACAACTCAACAAGAAGTATCATTTCCCATGAACACTTTACCACCATTTTATTTTTGATAAGTGGTAAACCAATCCTTTCGTAGGCACAAATAATAGAAACAGCTACTATCTAAAATCCACTTCGAACTCAAAAGACTCTCAGTAACATTAAGAACAAGCCTACTCTCAACAATTCCTGAAACATCATCCCATTTCTGATCAAAAGATTCACCTAATCCTTCACCTTTCCATGTTCAGGACAATTTCGTTTTCAATGCCCCTTTCCTCCGCACTGAAAACATTTTATTGTGCATAATCAAGAGATTTCATGCAAATTTCATCAAAACTCATATATTAAAATATGCAAATAGTCATAAAATATTCAGAAAATAATATAGATTCAAAAATGTAAACAGCTGGCCTGTAGGAGTCACGTCACTTGATGCTGTCCTAAGATCGTGATGGCCTCCCCTCTATGCAAGTGCTGGCGGCTCACCACCACCCCAAGATAAAACCTAAAACGTCACAACCAATGTCTTCTATTGTAAGCACGATCACAAGAAAAGTGGTGAACAAGACCTTATCTTGTTTCCCAATATATATAAATATATATCAAACTAGAAGAATATTTAGAGAGCAGCAGAGTGCAAGAAGATGAAAGAATGATGTATCTTCTACTTAGACTTTAGGACACCTATATATAGTGCTTAGGATGAATCATGCATTGATGAGATTAACACTAAATTATTGCATTGTTGGGTGTTACAAAATAATGGGGATGTTGCAAAAATCAATAGGTAGGTTACACTTTTAAATGAGATAAAACTGAAATTTTTATTTGAATTTTGAAGTTTTGAAACTTCAATTCATAACAATCCCCACAAAGTTTAAAACTTCAAAATTACATATAAGAAAATATACCATGCAATAGGTGTAGGAGCCTTCCGCGCCTTAAGCCCACACTCAGTGTTGATGATTCCAATTTGAGGGAGCCATAATGGGCTACGCCTTAAATTAGGTCCCTTTGCCAAACTTCAATACATCACACACATGATATCAACATCGTTGTTTGGTCAAAGTGGGTTAGCGCTACTAATGGCCATGCGCTCGTGTTTTGATTCTCATGAAAGTCTTTAAGGTCAGCTTTAACCCATAGCCATGGCCTCATGGAAACTCTCATTTAGGTGAAACCTCCGAGGGTACATGTGATTTATACCCTATGGAATTCCCGCCTTGGTCTCATGAAGGATCAATGCCCAACCTAACATCACACTATAAAGGACTATTACCATATGGATGGGAAGGAGACGCTCTCCTTATTAAATAGTGATAAATGAGTTATGCGTTACAGGTTGTTCCTACCTATTGATTCTTCTTCATGGGGTCTCCATTCATAAAGGTTAGGTTACCCCCGAGGGTGACTCCCTTGTGGGCTTAAGCCCATCCCCCTCGATGATTCATATACACCCTTTTTAGTTAGTCCTTTGGTCAAATTATCCCCCAAGTTCTTCTCAGATTTTACAAACTTAAGAGATACAACGTTTCTCTTTAGTAAGGACTTTGCGCTTTTATATCTTGCTTGTAAGTGTCTACTCATTTTCTTATTATAATGTGTTTGCTTCACAAGGTCTATCACAACTTTGCAATCACAGTGTATAGAAATGATTGGTAAAGGTTTATTGATTGGAGAATATCAAGTAGAAGATCTCTTAGCCATTCAACAGTAATACAAGTTATATCTAAAGCAATTAACTCAGCTTCCATAGTACTTCTTGATATAATTATTTGCCTTTTAGAACCCAAATTTATTGTTGCTCCACCTAAAACAAAATAAATCCACTAGTAGACTTAACTTCGGAGTTATCAGTAATCTAATTTGCATCACTATATCCTTCAATTACACTTGGAAAACCTTTGTAACATAAAGAATAATTTAGGGTTCCTCTAAGGTACTTAAGAATTCTTCCTAAAGCATTTCAATGATCTTTGCTAGGATTATGTGTATATCTACTAAGTCTCCCAACTGCATAAGAAATATCTAACCTAGTCCTATTATAGACATATAGTAATGATCCAATAATTTGAGAATATTTTAATTGAGATACAGGTTCACCCAAATTTTTATTCAAATGTCCGTTCGGATCAAAAGGGGTAGAAACTGTCTTACAATCATAATAGTTAAACTTCATAAAGAACCTTTCAGTAGCACTAGATTGATATAATAAAATTCCTTTTCCAATTTTCTTAACCTTTATACCCAAGATTACATGAGTTTATCCCAAGTCTTTCGTTTCAAATTTGTTAGAAAGGTAAACTTTCATCTTTTTAACAATGTCCAAATAAGACCCAAAAATTAATGTCATCTACATATAAACATAGAATCACATGCTCACCATTCTCTTCTTTACAATAGACACATCTATCATGTTCATTTGATCTAAATCAATAACCTAATATAACCTCATTAAACTTTCCATGCCATTGTTTGGGAGCTTGTTTCAAACCATATAAAGATTTCACTAACTTACACACGTTGTGTTCTTGCCCTTTAACCTTAAATCCTTCAGGTTATTCCATGTAAATTTCTTCATCTAAGTCTTTATTTAAAAATGCAGTCTTAACATCCAGTTGATGGATTACTAAGTTATGTATAGATGGTAATGCTAATAAAGTCCTAATAGTGGTGATTCCAGCTAATGGAGAATAGGTATCAAAATAATATATGCCTTCTTGTTGTGTAAATCCTTTTGCTACTAACCTTGATTTATAGTTATCTATAGGTTAATTGTATTCAACCCCCAACCTATGACCTCCTTTACACATTGCCCCCCAACCATTGTTGATGTGCAATTTTACCACCTGAACTAATTAAAATATTCTCAAACACTACATTTGCTCATTTCTGATGGAATCTAACAAATATGCATTGGATACATAGGCTGAAGAAAACAGAATATTCTTATTGGATTCCACCATAAATGAGAAAATGTGGTGTTTGAGAATATTTTAATTAGTTCGGGTGATAAAATTGCACATCGACAACAGTTGGGGGACAATGTGCAAAAGAGTCATAGGTTGGGGGTGACTGCAATTAAACCTTTATCTATTGACCCATCAGCTTTTAATTTTTTCTTAAAAATTCACTTGCATCCTATTGGTTTACTACCAGGGGGTAAATTAGATAAGACCCAAGTATTATTTTAAGTAATAGAATTATACTCATCACTAATAGCTTCTTTCCAAAAAGGTGCATCTGTAGAAGATATTGCTTCATCATAAGTTCAGGGATCTCCTTCAATTAAAAATGTCGTAAAATCATCACTAAAAGTTTTCTTGATCCTAGCTCTTTTGCTTCTTCTTAATTCTATAGGATTTTTTGGCTCTTTTTCTAAGCTTGTATTATTGGAAGATTTACCTCTAAAAGATTCAACTTTTGATGTACTTAGTTCACTTGGAATTCTAGTTTTGAACGGAAAAATGTCCTCAAAGTATGTTGCATTTCTAGCCTCAATAATTGTATTATTAGAAATTCCACTAATCTTAGAATTAATTACCAAAACCCTATTTGCAGTTCTATTTTGAGCATATCCAATGAAAATAGCATCTATAGTCTTAGGACCTATTTTCATTCTCTTAATTTCTAGTATAGCTACTTTAGTTAAACACCCCCATACTTTAAGAAAATTTAGTCTCGGAGCCCTCTTTTTCCATAATTCACAAGGTGTTTTATCACTATCTTTAACAACCACACGATTAAGTATAAAACATGAAGATAAAATAGCTTTCCCCCACAAGTTCTCATGAGCTCTAGAGTTTAACAATATTGCATTAACCATATCCATTAAAGTTCTAATTTTCCTTTCGGCCACACCATTTGACTGAGGCAAGTAAGGAGGTGTGAATTCATGTATAATACCGTTATTTTCACAAAACTTTGTTAATTCCCCAAATGAGTATTCTCCTCTTCTATCTGACCTAAGTATCTAAATCTTTTTATCTATTTGGTTCTCAACCTCAGATTTGTAACTCTTAAATTTGTCAAAAACTTCATCCTTAGACTTGATAAGATAAACATAACAATACTTAGAGAAATCATCTATGAAAGTCACAAAATACTTGTTTCCACCTCTAGTTGGGGACTTATTTGAATCGTATACATCATTGTGAATAAGTTCTAGGATACTTGAATTTCTATGGACTGATTGATAGTGTCTTCTTGTTTGTTTTGCTTGTACACATATCACACTTATGGTCCATATTTACTTTGGTTTTTGGTATTAGACATAGGTCCATAAGCTTTTGAACTTTTCTATTACTTACATGTCCTAACCTTTCAAGCCACAAACTAATGGAGTCAATGTTAATAACCAAATTGTGACTATCATTAACATTATTGAGAACATTTAACTTAAACAACCCATCACTTATAAATCCTTTCCCAATAAAAACATTATTTCTGGTGATTACAACTTTATTTGACTCCATAACTAACTTGTAACCACTTTGTACTAGACAAGACCTACTAACTAAATTTCTTCTAACTTCAGGTACATGTTGCACTCCATCAAGAGTTAATATCTTTCCAGAAGTCATCTTTAGATCAACAGTTCCAAGTCCATATATTCGTGCAGCAGTATTATTCCCTAGTATCACGCTTCCTCCACTTGAGTTCTGATAGGATTTGAACATTGTTTTATCAAAACAAACATGTATGTTAGCTCCCGAGTCTAACCACCAATCATTGTTTTGATATGTAAAGTTCACTATAGGAGCATATTCTAACTTGATAGATGGTTCTCCTTGAACCAACATATTCACTTGACCTTGTTGACTCTTAAAATTAGGCCTAGGAATCTACTTCCCAGTCTTCCTGTAATAACAATCCTTAGCCAAATGGTTGGTTCTTCCACAGATGAAATAAGGTCTTTCTCTCTTCTCTTTGCCTTTATCATTCCTAGAGTTTAGATTCTTTGGTTGGGTGGTATTATTATTATGGTGATGTCCTTTACTTCAATTTCTTTTGTTGTTCTTAAATTTGTTACCTCTAGGCTTGAACTTGTTTTGATTGGAGTTTCTTTTATCCTCTACTAAATTAACCTTGGCCTTCATTTCTTCTTGCTTAACATCCATCCTATGTTGTTCCTCTATCCTCAATGATTTAAAGGTTTGGTTAAAGTCCCTTGTTGATGACTTAGACCTCTAGCAAAACTAGACCAAGATGGTGGGAGTTTATCAACTAAACATGAGACCTTATAATCTTCACTAAATTTGGACCCACTATTCTGTAAAGGCCTTAGCAAATCTTGAAACTCATGAATTTGCTCATTAATGGATTTCCCATCAACCGTAGTATATTTTGTAAAAGTTGAGGCATTAAATCTTGTATTTCTGCATCATCAATTCCATATTCAACTTTTAAGGCATCCCAAAGTTTTTTTAGCTCTAGTTGTAGTGTGATGGCATCATAAAGCCTTTCCGGCAAGGTACTAAGGATACGATTACAACAATGGTAATCTATTTGTTCAAGAGTTTGCCAAGGATTTGACTCAAAAAATTTAACATGGTTCGGCAATGTACTTAATCAATCCGACAAAAAAATGAATTTATTAACTCCAAATCAAAGTACCAAATACAATTTAAGTCCCACAAATCTCACAAGATTACCCAACTCCCTCGTTCTACACTCCATTTCTGAGACAAAATCTCTAAAACAGTATAGAATCAATTTCTAGGGTTCATCCGTAATTAATCTAGAAAAAACAGGGTTTAAATATCCAATCAAAAATACCAAATCTTGCAAACTAGCACATGGGCCTGCGCCCTGCTCCGAAGTTCACAAGATTTTCACCCCAGTGTGCGTAACTCCATCGAGGGAAATGGGGTAATCTCGCCGCGCCAGGCGCACGGATCTTGCTCCCTAGCGCGGCATTGCAGTGAATGCGTGAAACTTGCTCCCTAGCACGCGGTTCCCGTCGCAAGCTGAATGCCCATTTTTCGAGCTCGGGCCCTGCTCTCCTACGTGGCGTTCTACTAACATGTGCCGAGGCGTGCTTCGACAACCTATCTCATCCGTTTCTTTCGTTTCTCGCCATTTATAGGTTAAATTTCAAAGCACATTCTACTTGGTAAACATTTTTTTCCAAAGGACATGATATGGTGTTTCGTATTTTTCTCAAGAATTTCAACACTTTTTCATACACTGGAGAGTGGAGAATGAGCGCTCACCCATCTCTTTCCTTGAGCGATAATGAATACATGAAATCCCTGACATGCCCTTGTGCCTTTTACTTCCGTTTCATTCAACCTTTTCTTTTCTTTTCTTTTCTTTTTAATTACCAATTAGTAGTATAGTAGAGAAAAAAAATACTAAGAAATTCATGGTTATACATCTAAATCAAAGTAGGAGAAAAAAGTCGTAAGTATAAATTATTTTTTTCATTTGGAGATGATGCACTACTCCAAATAAAAATAGAAGATTTCGTATGAAAATAATGATCAATAATTTTTACATGAATAATTTCTTTTATCCATCCATTATGTATATTAAATGTACCAAAATGAATAAATGTAAGAATATACATAATAATCTCTTACAGAATTTTTAGAATATGAAAAGAGAATCAAACAAACAAACTTCAATGCGTTATTTTCATATCCCTAAACTTTAATGTGTTAATCAACAAGTTAGGTGATTTTTGATCAATTGACATTGCCCTCATAATTATACATATAAAGTTTGGAGTTCGAATCTGACGATATATGCTCATTAACAATTGTTTAGTCATATAATACAATTTGAATATATTCTATTTGTAAAGTGTTATTAGAATAACTAGTTAATATATTTTTTAATGAATTACCTAAATTAACCTTATCTATCTTAGAAATTGCTTTAAAAAGTGTCATTTTTTTCACTCTTTCGTCTCCTATGTATTGCATTTTGCTGTTTTTTGTTTTGGTCTTCAATTATATTATTTATTCTCTCTCCAACTTTACTTTTTTAATTTTTTTCAACCATACTATTTTATTTAATAAATTTAAGAAAATATATCTAAATAATTAAAAATATATATATAAATGAATTAATATTTTTACTTATATGTGTGTATATAGGGTTGTCAATGGAGTGGATTTTAATCTGAATTCGATCTAATAATTTAGGATATTTAACCGATAAAAGATTCGATGGATATGATCCGATTAAAAAAATCCGTAATTCGAAATAAATGGAGCGAATATGGATCTGACTCGATCCGATCCATTAATAATCCGAATCCGAATATATATAGTATTACATGTATATATAGTATTATACATATATATACGTAGGATTATATAGCAACGCCAAAATGAATTTTTGTATGAAAAAAGTAATGAGCTTCTATGCAATATATTAAATCAGTTGATTTTTTATATAAAATATTAGATTTGTAGGTTATCTACATCATAATTGCATCACTTGTTTATCTATTTTTATAACAAAAAATGATGCAGAAAAAATAATGAGCAGGAGCTGAATGTTGTGATATAAAAGAATGCAATGCAAATCTCAATTTCATTGAAATAAGTTTCTTTTTTTTATAAAACTTTAAGTTTATAATTAATTAATTAAAAAATCAAGTATATATGCATTTATAATGTTAAATATGTACTATTATCAACAGCAGAACCTAAAATACAATGATATGATAAATGAATGTGATTAAGTTATATTATATTATTGCTTTTATATGATAAATAGACTTGAAAATTTATTCGTTAATGTGTTGTGTGTATGTTTTTTTAAGAATGAATGTTTTGGATTTAGATTCTATTAATTTTTAGAAAAATAACAAATATATGATTTTGGAGAGTATTCGGATTCGGATCTTTTTTCAGATATCCGATTTTTATATGAATTCGAATATGGTTATAACAGTCAAGATCCTATAGAATCTTGGGTCGGATTCGGATATGGTATATTACTGTCGGATTCGAATTTGAATCCAGTATGATCCGATCCGAATCCGACCCATTGACAAGCCTATATGTATATATATTAAAAAATACACACATATTCCACTAGTATTCCACTAGTAGTTTGAATTTTGAATGACATAAGCTATGCAGCCCGCAGTTTGGTTAGAGGGCTCAGGCCCATTCTCCTGGAGCATTTCTAGGCCCATCATTTGCTGAATTTACTTCCATTCCATTCATGGATATTATGTAGCCTTTTTTTTCAATGATACTACTTAGGGCTGTCAACGGGTCAGATTTAAATCGGATCTATCATATTCGAATTCGAATTTGATTATCAAAATTCATATTCAAATTCAATCCAAAATTCTATAGGATCTTTGTTAGTTAGTACAATATCCGAATCCGATTAAAAAATTCGACCCGATTTATTATTATTTTTTCCATTTTTTTCCTTTTGAACTTTATAAAAATATTGTATTTATAAAGTAAATATATGTATCATATTTGAATTTTTAACAACTTTTTAACATATATTAGTCCAAAAGTTAAATATGTGAATACTAAATTCTTATTTTACATTATATCAATGCATAAATGAACTATCATATGTTACTATATTTGACATTTTATCAATATCCCTCTTAGTTTTTTAGGTTAAAGACTCAATATTAATAGTATAATATAGATGTTAATATACATATTAGGCCAATATTGTAATATATAGATTTTATTTTAAAATCTTTATTAATATTATATATAAGAGCATTAATTTAATAAAAAATATTAAAGTTCAGATTCGAATCTTTAATGAATTAAATTGCTTAATTTCATATTCGATCCACTTATTTCATATTACGAATATTTATAATCGGATATAATCCATCGAATATTTTAATCGGATAAAAATTCTAAAATTCAAATTGAATTCAGACCGAATTCGAATTAAAATTTGATCATTTGACAACGCTAAATGATACCATATTAACAGAAATTTAATCATAAAAGGTTTAAAATTAAATGATGAATTTTCGTTAAACTATTGCACAAACAGATTAAATTACTCCATTAATGATAATCTCAAACTGAATGGACTTGTATTTATTTATATTTTTTACATTTAGTTGGATATCCACAATGAAAGAGTGCCTTATTTTTGAAAATGAATGTTTTCTTTTAAAATTACTGTCTTACTTAATAACCGATATAATATTATGAACCTAAGTCACATAATCCTCCTTCCCCTGCTGCTGCTCCAGCGCTTCGATTGCGCTCTGGCGAATTAAGAATGGAAGCGTCTCTCTAAGGCGACTTAAAATTTTTTAATTCGTCACTTAAGTTTCATTAATTCACGAACTTAATTTTTATAGGAAGAGATTTAAAATTTATTAAATGTCATTTAATTTTTTTAAAATCGCGCTCTATTCATTACTAGTTCTTGCTTTATACTATTAAATCGCACTAAATCTTACCCATTTATTTATTTATTTATTTTTGATAAAAATATAAATATTTATGTTAAATTATATTATATATAAAAAAGATATATAAAAAAAGCCCCCTATGCTCAACCCCACGATCTCATCCCCAATTTAAATCAGAACCCTTGAGTTTAAAAGTCAAAACCCATTTCCTCCTTCAATTTATAATTTTTAGAAATAAAATTTTCAAGACTCAAAATTCAAATCCTTTAAAATCAAACTTGAACTGAAAAGATGACAATAACTATTTGATATATTTTTCTTTATTTTTTAATTTGTTTGACACTTATGAGTCAAGTATGAAATTGGTGTTATTTCTTTTGCAATAATTTGGGACTTTTTTTATTTGATGGTAAGATAAAAACTTGTAAGCAGTTGTGTTTGTGAAAATTATTTCTTATTCATGAACAATGAGATTCTTATCGTCTAATTTAGGATTCTTTTTCCTCTAATTTTTAATTGACATTTGAGTTATCAATGTTAAGATTTTGGTTTCTATTTTTTTTTTTTAATGACATGTTTCTTTTGTTTTTGTATTTTGGACAGCTAGTATAATGCATGGATTCGATGTATATCACATTAGTCTAGTAAATAGAAATATGTAATTATATGGGGTTGAATTGGATCAATTAGTCTTGTGTTTATTGATAGTGGACAAATGAAAAAATCTATTTGTTGGATCTTTTAATGAGATAACATAAAGTCTTTTGACTCCTTAAATTTATCTAATTATATTAGTATTTGCATATTTTTTCTTCTTTGATTATATTCTATAGGAATATAGCATCTATATGCATATATAAAATATTTAATAATTATTTTTAAATACACTTTAAGACGCTCCTACTTCCAATTTTTTTTTATTTTTGCCGCTCTGGAGCTCCTACTCCCGCTTTATATGACTTAGTTACAAACTACATTAACTAATTTTAAGAACAAAGAACGATCATATAGAGAATTTTTATTGCCATTCAAAATAAAAGAAAAGTTCATGCAATCAGTTTAATATATATTTAAGTAAATAGTTCATAGTTAAATAGAATGTGTAAACGTTACAAAGTGAAGTATTGACATTATCGTATATAAATTAAAGACTTAAAATTTATTTGATTACGCATTTGATATATAAAAAATACGTCTGAATATAAAAAATACCCCATCCCCTGGGAAAGCTAAGGGAATGTTTGGTTATATTTTTCCAGAACAATATTATTTTGGAGAAACATAACCTAATATATCCTCATTTTTCCTTCAAAACACATATTTTTCAATATATACATACATATATTATATATACATTATATATATTTTATTGTTATTCTAACATTAAAAAAAATCACTCAATTTCATTTTACCCAAAAATCCAACAAAAAAATATTGATTTGACTACTACAGTAAAAAATGTCTTCTCAAAACATAAACAAACATACCAAAAAATAACTTTCACATTCCCCAAATTTATTCTCCCAAAACACATAATAAAATCACACAAAAAAACATAACCAAACATTCCCTAAAAATTCCTATATACTGCTGAATCTGTGTTCGTAATTGGAATCATGCTCGACTTGACCCATACTTAACTTGCCTTGAAATTTAAATTGTTTGGTTAAGGCACACAGTAGCATATTAAGCTTCCACGTAGGACCATCTATACATGTTTGCTTCAGCAAAACCACATAATACATCCCCAGCCACATAGTGGCAAAGATACGTTCATTAGCATTATACTATTCTTTTTTTTTTTTTTTTTTTTTAATGTGTGTGTGTGTGTGTGTGTGTGCACGCCAATTCATTAAGTTCAGTCCTTCCCCCATTTTTTTGGTACAAAATAATTTAGGTGGGATCGACGCCGATCACCTCCAAGGCTAGGGTTAAGTTTGAACATCTTACCCCACAGTTTATGTATGAGATTGATGTCATCGAGCTAAATACCCATTCAGATTTGACACTAATGGCCAAATATTCATTATCATCATACTATTGCTTCTCTTACCTTTATACTCGATCAGTCAATTATATTTTAACTTAGGTATTGAATTGCTTTTACTGGATTCCTTCAATGACTTCTAACTTTTATATATATTTCAAGTTTGACACTCCTATTCACTTCAGTATAGCCAACCCCAATCATACCATTCAACCGTTGAAACAAGAAATAGAATGGCATGACTAAAGTTCATAATGATCTTAAATCAATATCGCAATGGAAGGTATAATATGAATCTCAAAATAAACACTTAAATTGAGATAGAGAGTGCCGTATTTATTTTTCTTATTTTCTTCAAATTAAAAAATAAAACGTACTATGCCTATTTAAACTTTGAGTTGAGACATTTGGAAAAAAAAAAAAAAAATGCTCTACCATCTAAACGAAAATAAAATAATATTTCAACTAAAATTATACGCGGTATCATAATTTTGAATCCTTACTTCTAGAGACATTTGCTTTAAATGAAATGAGAATGGACATAACGAGACATGTGGGGGTGTAATAAACCATAAATATTAAGATCATGTTTGGACTTGTTTTCCTTGTTTTCGGAGAATATATTTTGAAAGAGTTTGAGAATAAAATTACGTTTGATTGTGTGGGAGAAAAGATAAATTTTATCGTAATTTTTTTTTCACATAAGTTTTATTTGATTAGTGGTGTCACATCTAATGTTTATGCTATCATATATATTATTTTTGTAGTGGTATAATAATTAAAATATAGAATGACTAGAAAACATATTTATATATATTTAATTGATGTAATAATTTAAAATTATTAAAAAAAATCTAATATTATTTAAAAAAATAAATTATAAATTTTTTTTATTTAGATATTGAAAATACTTGAGAATAAAAACAAGCACCAAAGACAAATCCAAAACACGGCCTAAAACATTTAGGGCCTATTCTTTACCATTTTTTCAAAATATTTTTAACTTTCAAAATAATATCAAAATGTGTACGCATTTTCCAATCTTTCTGTCAAAACACAAAAATTTTATATCCAAAAAATTCCTCCCAAAACAATCTCAAAATACCCTACACCCTAAAACTATACATTCCCCTTTATTTTCTCACTCTACCTTTCACATCACTCATTCATTTATTATTATCTTACCCCCCCCTCTCTCTCTCTCTCACACACACACACACTCACATATATATATGAAAATATTAAAATTTTACCAGTTATAAAATTCTAAAACTCATGTTTACAAATTTAATTAAAGTAATTGTCAAATTTAATCAAATATTATTTATATTATTACTAAATAATTTATTTACTAGATAATGTATTAAATTAATTAATTAAATAATGTGTTTAATTATCTTTAATATTTAATTAATATTAATTTATTAATTAAATATTACATTTATTTATTTAATAAATAATTTAAGATGTTTTAATTTGATATAATAAATAAATTAACCTACTTCAAAAAAATTAATCTTCGTTAAATATTAATCTTCACATTTATTCAAAATCATAATAAAAATTTAATTATAGTGTGATATTTATTTAATTATATATTAAGTTTAATAAATTAATATTAATATAATTAAAGTACTTATTGAGAAAATTAATTGAATTTAAGTAAAATTTATTTAATTATTTACTAAGTAATTTATTTACTAAATAATGTATTAATTAAATAATGAGCTAAAGTAATTAAGTAATGTATTAAATTAATTAAATTAATTAATTTGATTATTTAAATAACTTGTTATTTATTTATTAATAATGTTTCATATTTCATGTATAATTAAATATTATGTTTATTTGTTTAATAAATAGTTTAAGATGATTTAATTTCATATAATATAAAATTATTTTTTTTAATTTGGTGAATTGTTATGAGTATTATATATATAAATTATTAAATAAATTATTTTATTTAAATAAATAACTAAGTTTTATTTGTACATAAATCATAAATAATAAATAGTTAAATAATTATATTTTAATTAATAAATAAATAGTTTATAATTAATGTAAAGTAATTAATTTCTTTTATAAAAGCCGATGTTAACAATTATGATATAAGCCGATTTTTTTATAATTAAGATATAATTATGATTTCATAAGTAATTAATAATTATTAATAAGTATTTTCTTTCAAATAATACATCATTTGCTAATGTTGAATTTATAAAAATATAAATTTAAAAAAAATCATCAATTAAATTAATTACATATTATTTTATTACAATCATATATCAATCATTACACATATACACACACATATATATACATACACACATCATCATCAAACGATAAAAATACATACATATATTAAATAAAAAAATTACTTTTACCTTACAAATCCAATAAAAAAATAATTAATTTGATATTTACAATAAAATTTGTCTCTTCCCAAAATACGAAGAAACAAAAAACTTATTTTTAAATTATTTTTTTATTCTTTAAAAGTAAAAAGAAATGTTTAACACTTTTTTTAATTTTTTTTTTAAAAATTTATTCTCTCATAATATTTTTTTAGAAAACATCCAAAACATAAGAGAACACAGCCTGGAACCGTATAATGTGAAACGGTCCAAACAAAGCAAATCACTTTCACATCCAACAGAAGAAGGCATCAGTCGCGGGCACGTGCGGGATATGCTCGCAATCCACCTAACACTGCCCCATTGTTGATTTGAAAGGAAAACTCCGCCTCTACAGCAGACCATCACTCTCACCAGAATCCAATTCCCTTACTTTGGGATAATAATTTGAGTAATTAATTGAGTCATTTGGTAAAATAATTAGTTCCATCATTGTGTTAAGAAATAATTTAATATACTGTGAATAACCATCTAATTACAATAAAGAATAAGATGTATAATAATGTTTGAACTCATTTGCTTATTTTGATATTGTATGATAGATACATAATTCAATCAAAATTTGATTTTTGATTTATTTTTAAAAACTCATGACACAGTTGTGTTTTGGTGTGCATTTAAGGTCAAAATTGGCTTGTGTATTAATGCCTTAGATTATGATATATTTTCTAATCTAAGTTGGCAACAAATTATAGTTTATCAAATAAAATAGTTATGCCAAGCAAATAATCAAAGTTGAAAACCAAGTTATTTAAAATATGCAAATAAACATTAGATAGAATATATAATATCGCACTATTGATCTAAGTCATGTGTATCATGCATAATCCAAACACATCAAACAAACAAACTCTTTATATAAATTAATAGAACTAGATAAAATTAAAAAAAAAATAAGGGCCATTTACTTATTTATATTTTAAAAAGGAACTTTCCAATTTTTGTTATTGAAAATTTAGAAATATATTTATTTTTAAAATATTAATCTTTTTTTTTTTTCAAATCTTTAGTATCATTTGTCACATATATCAAAACCAACTAAATTTGACATAATTAAAGTACTCATTATTTATCCAATAATATTAAAATATTTTTTTCAAACATAGATATATGTGTGTGTATATATATATATATTAAAATATATTTCAAAAAATATATGCCTTTTCATACTAAAAATCCATAAATTGAATAAATTTTCAACTTTATATAACACCCTCAATTTCGGGATCCTAAATCAAAATTATATTTCAACAAAATAAAATGTGAACTTCATAAATTGGGTTAGAATAATTTCAAATTAAATTTTAATCGAGACTTACAAATAATTATTGACAGTGGAGGGATTTAATTGTAAATGAGAAAAGGGCCTGATTGTTCAAAATTACAAAATTTAAAGGCTAATGTGGGAAAGATAAAAGATTAAGGACTTCAAAATAATTAAATTAGGACTTAATTGCCAGCAATTAAGAATGTTTGGGTCAATACGGAATAAATAAAACTTTTAAGGGCTAAATTATATTTTTGGGGCCAAATTGAGAGGCGGTTAAAAGTTCTGGGGCTTATGTGAATTCGGTCAAAGTTTTGGAGGACTCAATTGAAGGTGGTGAAAAATTACAAGGGCCAATTTAAAAAGGTTGAAAAATATTTCTATATATAAGATAAAGGACGAAAATTTATTGAATTCTCAAAATACACCCCAATGCTACCCAACTCACGAATCGCTAGAAAATGGCCATAAAACTTGAAATTAACACCTTAACTAGCTTTCCTTAGTTGAGAGGAGCAAAACCATACCAAAAATACCCCAAAACAACCGAACATATCATTGGGAATTGAAGCCGATAGCAAGCACGAGGCGGGTTTGGCGATTCCGCCGCTTCAGGCAATGGAAAGGGGCCAAGCTCAAAGGGCTTTTGGTCGAAACCTCCTGAGTAAGCTCATGGTAGCTTCAATTTGGTCCAATCGATGCAGCGGAGGAATTGATGCGGTGGCAAAGCAGCTATGCTAGGGCTTGAACGATGATTTTCGAACAATTAGCTGACCAAACAGTGGCCAATCGAAAAATTGATTGGGGCATTTTGTTGGGTTCGACAAGACGCACCGACTAGTGGTGGTGATGCTCACCTCCGGCGGTAGCAGCATGGCGGCACGGCAATAGAATACAGATTTGCTCTAGAGATCGTTCGGGCTACTTCTAGGCTTTGAGTTAGGCCTAAATCTTGCACAATTTAGTAAGTTTCATAATTGGATGTTGATTTGTTTAGTTTCCCTTGATTTGTAATCGAAGCATAAATGAGTTAAAATTGTTAAATATATAAGTTAGTTGAGTTATGAATTAATTTCCCTAATTGAAAGATATGAGTTAAATTATAAGACTTTGACTTAATTAATCAAGGAATATGGATCTAATTCATAACCTTGGACCTTCCCATGATAGGGTATGTTAAAAGTGTAGTACTAGATTAAGTTTAGAAAATTAAAATTATAAAGATAGTTGAATAAAAACTCTTGGATATCTCGGATTTGGTGAGCTAGGAACGGCCGGTCTATATGAATATGGATTATGGTAGTGCATTGTGTTAAGATTAAGATTTTGAGTAAAGTTGGGATAGTCTTACGAAGGAACCAACACGTTAATTGAATACTTAGGTATTCGCTAGGTCAAAGAACTCAATATACAAGAATATCTCAAAATTCGATTTTAGGATTAATAGAATTATATAAGGGAAATAAGCTATTAGCTTATTGGACATAGCTTAGAAAATTAAGTTAATGTTGTTTAAGCTTTTCTTATACTATATTTTGGGATAACTGGATAACGAGGGGATGAGATATCAGCCTTATTGTGAAAAGGCTACTGCTTGATATTGCCAGGTGAGTTTACACTAGATTTCTTCGTTGGGAAAAGAACATATATAGTTGTTATTATGTCATTGTTGCTTGATTTTGTTTGTATTGAGAGTCAATAGTTGTTGTTTGTTTGTTCTATGCTGTTCTTCAACTCTTGTATTGATTCTGATGGTCTATTTGATTGTTCTACTTGTTAGCATATCCTTGCTGCTTGTTGCTTGACCCATCTTATGATGTGATTCAATAATTACCATTCAATTATTGTATGCTATTCTTCGACTCTTATGTTGAAATCGACAATTTGTTTGAATTGTTCTCCTTCATATGTGGTTCTTGAGCCCTCATTAATTGCCATCTCAGCCTGTCCTGATACGAATTCCCAATTTCCCATCTTACGTATATACCATATTGATCTTCAATTATCTATACCATATTGATCTTCGATTCTTGTGTTGCCCTTGACAGTTTATTTGGACTTCTCTCCTTCTTCGCCAATTGTTCTTGATTCATTCTTATTTGAATTCTCTATTTATCTTGAGTTGTTGAATTCTTGAACTGAATATCAAGTTCACACAAGTTTTGAAAAGGTAAACAATTTGTGAAAATTTACCACACATCACCCTTTACACTGATTATGGTTCCTGCTTGATTATGATATATGTTATTTTACCTGAAATTGGTGAATATGTTGGGGAAACTGAAAATGGATTTCAAAATATATTTTCTATTATTGTTGTGACTATTATCTTGGTATAAACTTGATATTGACTAATTGATTGTTCATTTATCATGGCGAGTTGATATGTTTATTATACTGATGTTGGACATTTTACTGCTATTTAGTAGGGCGTATTATTAATGTGGATGCACACATCTTTTGATACCCTTGGGGAAGGGCCCTAGGATCAGTACCAAAAGATGATCGGGCGGAATGGACCAACGGTGGCTGGTCTTCAGTCGATACCCTATTATTATTATTATTATTATTATTATTATTATTATTATTGTTTTGTCTCATAGCCAGTTGGAGGTAATTGTCTATAAACAGGGTAAGGCATATAGCTAGCTATGCCTGCTACATGATTACTTTACTGAGCTGATAGCTCAGGTACTTGGAGGGATAATGGTTTTCTGTGTTTTTGAAAGTGGAGTAATAATGAAGAAGAACCAGCAACAACAGATTTTGCGAAAGTGCTATTGATATATTTTCTATTTATTAATTTATCCGGCAAGTGTATTCCTTTGCATGTGCAACACCTCATATATCTGCTATAGTCATGATTGTTCCCTATTGATTTAGTACTCATTAATTGGTCATCACTCTGAATACTCATGTTGCTCTTTTGTTAATAACTCATTAAGTCATTCGGACTTACAGTTTTTGTGTTGTTTCATTCTGTTCTTTATCCCAGATAAAAAGGAATGACGAAGATAGACTAGACCACGCAACATGAGAGGTAATAGACTTAATGAATATATAGATGTACAGATTGTGAACTGTTGAGTTATTGATATAGATATGATAGGTAGATTTTGAAAATGTTAAGTGTAATCTATGATATATTAGTATCGAGTTAAACTGTTGATGTTATTACTTGTGGAGATTGAATATTTTGGATTTCGAAAGGTTCATTTTCTCTGATCCAAATAGTTTTGAGTGGCACCTCGACTAAGCAGGCACCTTCGGCTAGGGCGCTACATTTTATACATATCATACTCTTATGTTTTCACATAATTCATCCAAATATACTTTTATTTCTATACAAAAACTAATCAACGTTTTTTCTAATTTAAAAATGCTTAACATAAAAAATATCTAATGGAAACATATCCTTGCAGCTCTTTTCATCTTCATAGTTTTGAATTTTGATAAATTGTAATGTGTTCATTTTGGCATCTTGCACTCTTTCTCATAAGATAGGAGTTGTGATCTCCAACCGTCCAACAATGTGATAAGAGTTTCGATCCTTTGATCAAAAGTTACTATGATTTTCTTGCAATGTGTAAGAAAGTCACTTTAAATAGTACAATTAAAACGTAAATTAAATATTCTTGTGAATTATTGAAATATATTTGTTATTTAAAATTTTATTTTAGACTATAAAATTTAAAAATGTAATTAATTCAACTTTGAAACCATTTACATACCAAGATATAAATAATTGTAATAAAAATAATCTTGCACATTATCTAAGATAATTATCTTTATTATATGAAATA
The DNA here is from genome assembly GCA_018894105.1 of Jacaranda mimosifolia. Classification (NCBI taxonomy): domain Eukaryota; kingdom Viridiplantae; phylum Streptophyta; class Magnoliopsida; order Lamiales; family Bignoniaceae; genus Jacaranda; species Jacaranda mimosifolia. Next base: position 27,556,631 of record CM032129.1, read on the forward strand.
ATGAATCGATCGAGTAAGCAGTCAAATACTAATGTGATAAAATTGTGTAATTATCATCAATAAACACCCTTCTTACGCAATCTAAATCGGGAAATTGATTAAAATAAGTTTAGCACTACACTAAATTTTGGTAATTCTGAATTCCTGTTCGGGAATGATACATTTTTATTAAATATTTATCAAAGAAATTTAAAATTATTAATAACTAATATTTGAGTCAAAGTCAATAAATTAATGTCAATAGACGCACATCTCTACATAGTATAAGTCTACTAAATGATAATTGGTTGCTGAATATTAAATAAAAATAGATGATAGTCAAATTCTTCTAACATCCTCAAACAATTTAACAAAATTAACAAAAATTGAGTAATTACAGTTAAATAAACGTTCATTTTATATTATATAATATATAACATAGATATAGTCAAATACTAAATTTAATATTTTTGAATTATTTTCTTGGAGACCACCATGCACTTCATTGATTGTTCGTCAATTAATTAAAACAAATTTCTACGATTAAAATTTTAAAATTACCAAAATTTAGCTATTGATTATAATTAATCAATTACATTCAATACACACTATACTTTATATAATATAAATTTGAGAAATATTAATTGTTGGTAAATATTCAATAACAATGTGCATGAATTTTAAATCTGCCCAACTTCTTTAAGTAATTTAAAATTACAAAAAATAATATAGAATAAAATTCGTTAAATATTAAATTTTTAATTATTTTGGTCAAAAAGCGGAAGGAAGGAAAAGAAACGTGGTCGTGAGAAGGGTGCACAAAATCGACAGACAGTTCAATGTTAAAAATTTTGGTCAAAAAGCGGAAGGAAGGAAAAGAAACGTGGTCGTGAGAAGGGTGCACAAAATCGACAGACAGTTCAATGTAAGAAAGAGTCTGTTGTTGTTTCCAATGTTGTCCATGCGTTAGACGGTTAGGTGGTGATGTTTTCCATTTCTTTTTTTTTCTTTTTTTTTTATATTTAAAAAATTAATTTTACATATTTAAAGAATAAAAATTTAATTTAAATTTCCTATTTTTCATATGCGTATCTGTAACGAACAGGGACGGTGGCCTTGTAGGAATCACCGCCTATAAATAATCGTCAAAAAAGTTGGCGAAGGGCAAAACCTCCTCTTCTTTCCGCTCTCTAGGGTTTAATTGAGAAATGGCGGTCGTGAGATCTGCAGCGTCTCCCGTTGTCGACGTCGAAGCTTTCCGTCTGTCCGATGGATCGAAGGTGAGATTTTTATTTTTGATGAGTAGTTAAATTTATCCAAAATTTTAGCTCAGATCAGTTGCTTAATTTTCATTACTTTCATTAATTCATTTTCACACTTCACTTTATGAATAGTATGTTATTGAAAAAGTTATGGAAGCACTGATCATTTTTGCTACTGCACCACTTCTCTGGCCAAATTACTTTCACTGAGAGTTTCTAATGGTTGGAGTGTACTAGCAAATAAAAAGAATAAATGGATCAAGTTTATTGTTAGTTGTACTGATTGAGAAAACAAGTTTGGAAGTCAACTCATAAATGGCTATATATTGTTCAGTAAGTTTATGAGCATTGTGCGACTTTTCTTGTTCCTTGAGGATTATAAGCTGTGTATTTGAAAGCGTCAGAATAATTATTCATGAACCAAAGTTCTTCCTGTCTTGTCTCAATTTATCTCTGAATTTAATTCTCTATGAAGTCTACAACACTTAATTGTATTGTTTATCTTAGGGATCATGTGGGCGCCTTAATCATAACAACACTGTGAAGTTCCAGTCTGGCATTTTTGGAAGTAATGTTCCAGGGCAGTCATCTTCTTCATTACAGTTGAGTGATACATAACCCCCATTCTAAAAAATGCTAATAATGTATTATGCCATTATAGATTCGTATGAGACTAATGCTAATTTTATACGAGACAGGAAGTTTACCGCCCATAGAATTCAACCTATCAAAGCAACTGCGACACAAGCACCTAAAACAGTGCCAAGTAAGGCCTATACACTTACATTTTTCCAGGTTTTCTGGTCAATTCAATATAAGAGGCTGAAAAGCTCTATTCTGCATTTTACTGATACAGAATCAAGAAGTGGTGGGAAAACAAAGATTGGCATCAATGGTATGTTTTTGTCATCAGATTCTGTTGTTCACTCATTCTTGTGATTTCATCTTCTCTGGTTATTTCTCGAAGTTGGATTTTGTGTTTTGAGGTTATCAATATTATTTGCTCATATAACATTGATTTACTTGTTACTTGCCAATTTACTACGTAGGAAATGCATTTTATGAATGGTAACCTTTATTCAGGTTTAATTATGGAAAGGCAATAAGGCAAACTATGACTAAGATGCTTGAACCCTGCAGGTTTTGGACGTATTGGGAGATTAGTTTTACGCATTGCGACTCTTAGGAGTGATATTGATGTGGTGGCTGTTAATGATCCTTTTATTGATGCAAAATACATGGTGAGCATGCTCGTTTGGTTTTCATTTGTATTGTTTTAGCTGCTTGGGTGAGTAGTTGTTGATAAATGCAGTAAAGCAATGCTATGTGTTAAGTTTGTATTGCTCCGGTCGAGTATGAGTTACCAAAAGTGTAAATGTGAAATATGTTTTCAACCCTCTTAGGCATACATGTTCAAGTATGATTCCACGCATGGACCTTACAAGGGGACCGTCAGTGTCACAGATGAATCCACTTTAGAAATCAATGGAAAACAGATTAAAGTTAGCAGCAAAAGGTATCACCAACTTATTTGAAATCCTATAACTATTCTTGATCAGCATACTACATTGTGCTATTTTATCAAAAAAAAAAAAAAAAAGAACATTGTGCTATATATGTGCATATTTTGTGTCATGGCTGGTTAACTGCCATTGCTATCTCTCTTGATACAGGGACCCAGCAGAGATTCCTTGGGGTGATTATGGGGCTGAGTACGTTGTTGAATCTTCTGGTGTCTTTACAACTATTGAGAAGGCTTCGGCACACAAAAAGGTTAGAAACATGGGGTACACTTTAGATAAATCTTTTGCCATATCACATAAGAAACTACTCAGTAAAGTCTGGGGTTGTGTAGGGTGGTGCAAAGAAGGTCATAATTTCAGCTCCATCGGCTGATGCTCCTATGTTTGTGGTTGGCGTAAATGAGACTACTTACAAACCGAGCATGGATATCGTTTCCAATGCAAGCTGTACCACCAATTGCCTTGCTCCACTTGCCAAGGTTTGGCTAAAATGTGTGAAGTTTAGTAAATTATAAGGCAAAGGAATTTTGAATCTCCAACGCTTATTTATTTATTTTTAAAGAAACCCTCTCAAATTTTAGACCATGTTGTTTTCAAAGCCGGTGAAGTGTTATTCTCTTATACTGTTATACATGGCAGGTAGTCCATGAAGAGTTTGGTATTGTAGAGGGTTTGATGACAACTGTCCATGCGACAACAGGTATTTGCTAGGCCAGCATGTTTAGAATTTTACCTTTTCTCCTCTTTTCTCTTATGCCAAACCCTGGATCTTCTTTGTCACACTGGTTTTTGTTGATGTCCAGCCACACAGAAGACAGTTGATGGTCCTTCAATGAAGGACTGGCGAGGTGGCCGTGGAGCAGGGCAGAACATCATCCCTAGCTCCACTGGTGCTGCAAAGGTATGAGGCAGTTTACAATTGGAAATCTTTTCATATGTCAATTTCTGCAAAAACTTATTTGTGCTTCAAATGAGTTTTAGGCTGTTGGAAAAGTCCTTCCAGAACTTAATGGCAAGCTCACCGGGATGGCCTTCCGTGTTCCCACACCTAATGTCTCTGTTGTAGACTTAACTTGTCGGCTCGAGAAGAGTGCTTCTTATGAAGATGTCAAAGCAGCTATAAAGTATGTGAACCCCACCTGTGTTTTTCCATTAATCCAATGTTACTCTTTTCCACGTGCATTTTGAGTGTATTTTTAGTGCAATTTTGAGTATTTTTTCATCAAAACAATCAGGTATGCATCAAAAGGTCCACTGAACGGCATTCTTGGGTACACGGATGAAGATGTTGTCTCCAGTGATTTTGTTGGTGACTCAAGGTATACATTTCTCCCTTCCCCATGGCCTCTATGCCAGTGTGTTATTTCTATGTGTAATTGCTTGGAACTTGAAACTTTTCATCATTGTCTTTTGGCGCTTTCGTTGCAGGTCGAGCATATTTGATGCTAAGGCTGGCATAGGTCTCAGCAAGTCTTTCATGAAGCTTGTCACTTGGTACGATAATGAGTGGGGTTACATATATAATCTCCCTACCTCCCCCCCCCCCCCCCCCCCACTATATATATATCTACATCTATCAATCTATCGATCGATCTAGCAATCTATGTGCATGTTTTGCATAAGTTTTGTGCCTAGTGCCGGACAACATGGACACATGGTCCATTACATGACTATTGTTTCGTGTAAGTTTTGTGCCCAGTGCCAGACAAGTTGGTCCATTGCATGACTACGTACTTTGGTATTTGTTTTGCAGTAACCGGGTGTTGGACTTGATAGAGCATATGGCGTTGGTGGCAGCCGCTAAATAGTGAAGCCGCAGAATTCTTTTGTTAGTACGGGGGAATGACCGCAAAATTTTTAGCTGCAATTTGTGCTTCAAATTTGAATGGCCTTCCTTCTGTGTCATCATAATTAGCTAGTGAAGCCGGATGAAGGGCTTCAGAAATAATGTTGTTGTATGAGTTTAGAAACTCATTTAGGAAGAACTACATTTATTGGATTGGATGTTTTAAGTGTACCATCTAAATCAATCCTTCAATATTTGCTCTTGAAAAATGAAATGCTACGCATTATATGCCCGTGCATCCAAGAGTTAGATGCGGCGGCCACATTCCGTGTGCAATATTAACAGCTAAACTGCAGTAATCTCTCTGTAAATGAACATGGAAAAGGAGTCTACAAGATTAACCACTAGATGCCTACATTATATATATCATAAACATCCAATAGTTTGCCTTTAACTTAGTACAAATTAGGCCTGTTAATGGGTAGGAAGTTACTTTATTCAGGCCCAAAAAGTCATACTTATACCCATATTAATTAAAAATAATGTAATTGGTATGAATAGAGTTAATACTAAAAAATTATCTATGTACTCATACCCAAATGCTATCCATTACCTTCTATTTATATTTGACCTATTAGCCTAAATATTATTTATGTCGAAAATTAAATCTATACTAATAATAAATTTTTTATATATAAAAATTACAAATACGTGAATGAATAATAACTAAATATTTTTTTTCATTAAAAATGATACTAAATTATGGAAAAATAGAGCTTTTCTACATATTGCTTTTTAAACAGTGGAAGAAAATTAATATTGGCACATCATTATTCTAAGTGATGATAATATGAAATTTCAAGTGCTATTGTGAAACCTAAATCAATACTCCTTCAGATGGTGTGGAATCAACATTGTCGTGTTATTTTCTTTCCTTTTTTTTTTTTTTTTTGTAAGTGGAATAGCTACAGTAATAATTAAACAGATTTCATTAATAAAATAAATAATATTAAAATTAACAGTAAAATAAACATTGTTAATTAAAACTTTGTTAATAAAATTAATTTTATTAATGAATAAACTCATTAATAAAAATTATATTAATAAATGAAAATTTTAAAATAAAAATTAACTAAATTTAATTTAATTAATAAATTAAATTAAATATAGAAATTTTTTTTTTTATCATATGTCAAATAATATTTTTAGTATATATTAATAAAATTAGTCTATACATTAAAAATATAAATTCAATGAACTAGACCCAACAGGTATTGGGTTAGATAGAATAGAGTATGATTAGGATCTTATTGTCTCTGATATTATAGGGTATAGACTTGAATAGGGTGATACCCTACCCATTGACTGGCCAAGTACAAACCATAATTGATTATTAAGTATGATTTATTGTGGCTGTTGGCAGATAAATGGAATATGGGATCATTTAACCAAAGTTGACGCCATTAAATAAAAGACTTGGAGTTATATTATGACCTAGCTGCGGGAGGTGGGAAAGTTCAAATAGAAATCTGATACTTGTAACGGTGCATGATGAGGATTCAGCTCAATCATGCAAAGTGTCATACCACAGCCCCATACGTGTCTAGTACCGGTTTCTCTATATATATCCCTTCAATCTGCTTATGAGATCAAGTTTAATTTTTTAGCTTCAGAAACAAATAGGAGGCATGGGCTCTAAGGTTTTCTTCAGTTTTTTCTTGCTACTTCTCCTGCTTTTTACTACTCGTAAGTAATATTCCCTCTAAATTTCTCTTATTGCATCAGAACCATGAAGTCCGAATGCTCACCAATTGTTTGTAATAATGGCTAATTTGACGCAGAAGACGAGCTTGTGTGTAATAAAATGGTATTGAAGGCGGAGGCAAGACTCTGCGAATCACAGAGCCATGGGTTCAAGGGGCAGTGCTGGAGCGATCAAAACTGTCGGCTGGTGTGCCGGAATGAAGGTTTTCCGGGCGGTAAGTGCCGTGGCCTCCGCAAGCGTTGTTTCTGCACCAGACCTTGTGCCTAGTGAATTGGTTGGAGACTATCATTACATGAAGCCCATCAAGGATTTAGTCATGTTTTTGGAGTGTTAATTATCAAGTGTGTGTGTGTTTTGTATGAATAAGTTTGCCAGTTTTTGTGTGAGTAAGTGATGTGAATAAATAGATTTCATAAGTGGACGAGAAAATTGATGCGATGGAGGAAGTCTTTTCTAATCAACTAATTTTGTATATCTTGACGCTGATTTTCTGTGGAAATAAGAAATATGACATGGGACATATGTCAAGCATATTTAATTTTTCAGAAATTAATTTTGTAAAAATAAAAAAATATTTAATATATACGGATAGGATATGAAATATGGAATAGAATCGGGTGGGTGGTACACCCGGTGGTGAATTTTCATTTATATATATATATATATATATATTTGTATTTTTTATTATTTGAAAATGAAAATATTTTTTTATTTTTTATTTTTACTTGATATTATTTTCATTTTCAAAATACATTTTTTAATAATCGATATATTTTATTTCAATAATTTATATATTTTTTATTTTATTATTTTTATCTCTCTCAATTTACAATTTATTAAATTCAATATAATTATTATTTTTTTAACAATTTATCTAAATACAAATTTATTTTAAACTTATTTTCATTAATTAACTTTCAAAAAATCTGAAAATGAAAAATAAAAATAAAAATAAAATCAAATGGGCCCTTATATATTTTTCATTCTTAGTTGACATATAATATAACAACAATTTTTCATTCTGGAGATATGATTAAACAATTTAATTGTCAATATAATGCTAAAATTACGCATAAAAATAGAAAAGAAATGAACTCCCTTTTAATCTAAAGCAAATGATCTCAAAATTTTCATAATGATCTGTTCAATTGTTGTGCAATTACAATCATGTAATCTATATATTAAAAAAAAGAATTACATATCGTTCAAATTTTATTCTTGTTGGCATTAAATTAATCTATATATTAAAGAAAAAGAATTATGTATGTGTAAATTTTATTCATGTTGGTATTAAATTAGGAATTCTAAATTTTTAGTTACAAAATCGATTTTATGCATGCATTTCGTCGATGAGATAAGTTCTATACTTTTTTTGTTTGAAAAATAACAAATCAATCGATGGATTTAATTATTACAACAAACAAAGTAGGTTTTTTTTTTTTTTTTTTTTTTTTTTTTTTTTTAAACCATTTGCAAATTTCAGCTACGAAATTTTTAATGCACAAAATTCTAAGTGTGTGATTCCAAATGAATTTCAAGAGCTCCAAAACCAGCATCGTAGGGTTGGGCTAAAAAAAATTATGTAGCGTACAATAAATCTCACCGTGTTGGCATTAAATTATGAATTTTAATTTTCAATAATAAAATTAAATTTTATCCATGCATTTTGTCAATAAAAACTTATAAGATCAAGAATTTAGGGGCATTTACGAGTCGGGTCGGGTTTGTAAGAAAAATTGATCCAAACCAATTAAATTTAATTGGGTTGGGTTGGATCGGTTTTCATGAAATTGGATCTCCAGACCCGAATAAAATCAATCCAATTTAGATCGAGTTAGTTCGGGTCGGGTAGTCCGTACCTCTTCAATTTTTTTTATTTTAATTTTACTTTTTAAAAAATTAGATATTGTTTTGATTATATATTACGTTTGAATTAATGAAATAATTAAAAATTTAATTTTAAGTAGGTAAAATATTGAAACTAGTATACTATATGACCATTTAAATAAATAAATATATATATATAATATATTTTAAATTTTAATTGGGTAATCGGGTTGGATTAGGTTGGGTACCCAAAAGTTGAGCCCAGATCTAAACCAATCGTTAATTGATTTTGATCGAGTTTTATCCGATTAGACCCAATCACCCAATCCAATCCGAACCAATTAAGTTGATTTGATTCGAGTAATCAGGTTCATTGGTAAATTCGATCGGATGAACACCCCTAACCAAAATCTATCCACTTTATTGGCAAAATAACAAAAAAATTAATTATTGGTGGATCAATTGTCATATATAGAAAAGTTATTTTATATATTATTGCAAAATTCAGTTACAAGTTTTTGATTGCACAAAATTTTTTGGATGTTGATCTGAAATGAATAGACCTCCAAAGCCAGCATCACGCATTCCTTGTCCATAAAAGATGGTGAGATCATCTTCTATCTACTTTGTTGGAAAAATAACATATAGATTTAAATAGATGGATCATATATATATATATATATATATATTGTCGTATATATAAAAAAAAAAATTAATCATTTTTCACGAAATTTATTTACGAGTTTTTTATTGCACAAAATTCTATGTGTGTTGCTTTCGAATGAATCTAAAGACCTCCAAAGTCAGTATCATGCACTTCATGTACGTGCGTTGTAATAAAAAAAAAGAATTATGTTCATAGAAATCTCAACTCATGTTGAATTAAATTACAAATTCTAAATTTTCAACAATAAAATTAAATTTTGTGCATGCATTTTGTCAATAAAAATGGTGAGATCAAAGTTTTATCCTCTTTGTTGGAAAAACAACATATAGATTAAAATTATTGGATCATATTACATTATATAGAAAAGTTCCTTTCCTTATCCAAAATTCAGTTATAAGTCTCCGATTGCAAGAAATTCTAAGCACGTTGATGCCAAATGAATCTCAAGACCTCCAAAGCCGTCAGTACATTCTATGTCCGTGGGTTGTGCTAAAAAAGGAAAATCTATGTATCGCATAAATCTAACTCATATTGGAATTAAATTATGAATTCTAAGGGCTGGATTGGCTGTATTCTAGACTTTTATGTTAGAATTTTATTCCAATATGTAGACTTCTATTAATTAGATTTGTTTTCTAATAAAATAAAAATGAGCTAAATTAATACGATTAATAGACATGCCTCATAGGGCCTATTATTTTGACTCAATATTGTTTAGGTCTTTTATCTTAACAGATTTGGTATGACAGCTGGTCTAAGTTCAATTTTAGAAGCCCGTGATGGGAGGGTTCTCTAGGGTTTTATTTGATATATATTGTGGCTAGATATGCTCTTCACTCTACGTTTTGATATTGCTATCCCATAATAGCTATCAATTTTGTTTGTGCGAGAAGGAGAGGAAGACTTAGCAATCAATCGTGAAATTGCAAGAATTATTGATAATCAATTTTATGGCTCAAATAGGTATATCAATAAATCAATCTCTATGGTATTTTGATTTCATGGGGTATGTGCATCTTGGGTTGAATTATATCTTCAATTGGTATCGGAGCAATGCATCTATGAATCAGAACCCAATTTTGTTGATTGTATTTCCTAGATCTTTTATTCTACTATTATGAATATTTTGAATATGTGTTGATAATTTTATGATCAAGAATGAGTTGTATATATTTTTGGGTTTAACTTGAATTCCAATTACTAAGAAAGTCTATTTATAGAAGCCAATATTTATGTGTGGGGTGTTTTTGGAGCATATTTTTCGCATAGTTATTGTGTCTAGCTTCAATTTACTGGTTATATAATTGCATGACTATTGTATATTTTGTTGTGTTTGGTAATTGTTTATATTAGATTACTAAATTGTTGACTATATATATATATATATATTATAAATGAATAAATCGGTAGATGAATGTTTAAGTTTCTGTCGAATATGTATGCAACACGTGATTTGTTTCTCTTGCCGCATTTACGTACGTTGGATTGAAAGAGCATCTTCAATTATATTTCTTTCTTTTTTTCCTGCTTTACCCATGAATGATGATTTTTTTTTCCCCAAAAAAAAGAAAAGGAAAGAAAGAAAGAAAGTTTGGAATCACGCATGGGCACCAACCATACTTTAGTGCAAAACAAGTTTTCAACATATCCTACTTTGTCTTCGGCATATGCACGAATTATTACTCATAACATTGTGATAATAACATTTTAATCCAATTTTTGTTGCATAATGCCTGATGTTCAAGTTAAAGTTGCATTACAGATGTTCTTAAATTAATCTTTGTTTTCATTTTTACAATTGCATCTTCATTTACATTAGCAGAAAGTTTAACATTCTGCTGATTTAAGTGATAAAATGATTTCTGTTGATTTAATATTATCATCCATTATAATTTGTCATCTTGATTGGTGTCCTAACAATTTTTTATTTTTTTTTTAACTAATTGATTCACAATTTTTGGAGCTGTGGGATGGGTTAATTAAGCTGAAATTAATATGCTTTTAAGTGGAAGTCTAGTTAGCCCCCCTTTTTTTTTTCAAATATCTTCATCACATTCCATTGGTGTTTATTTAGAAAAAACAGCAACTATAGTTCAAATTAGTAGGGCTGTAAGATAATTGTCATCTCATCTAAAATAGTATGCTTTTGACTATTTTAGAATTTTTAGAATTGGACTCCTATAATAGCTCTATGAGCACTTTATATTTTTTTAGGAAATCTAATAATCAAATTAGATTTTAAATAACTTGAATGCTTCAAATATTCTTTAATAGCTCCCTAAAGTACATATTGTTCTAATACTCAATTTTATGGGAGTCTTGCATATATATTGTGCATGTGCAAGTTGGGCCATTAATTATTAAACTCGGTCATGTGTTTATTTTATGTGTTAAAATAAATAGTTATGCCAAAATGTTTTATTTATTGAGACTTTTAAAATTTAAGGCATGCATATCTCAAGTTGGTATTATTATGCATTATTACTTGCCCAAAGTGGGTTAGATATGTGTGATAATTAATTTTGCTGGTCCTGAACATATTGACGAGGATATATTAATTTATAAGATTTGCTTCCCAAAGGAGGCAACTCTTCAACAATTAGTATATCTCTGTACCGTTCTTGCATAAGAGGCCTTGTGTGTGTGGCATTCTCTATACAAAGGGGAGTTTGTCATGACTTATAAGATCTCTATGAGGTATTAAGCTATATTGATCTAAACTTATTATTCTTAATTGCCTATTATTGACAATAATTTGTTGCATTCTTGTTGTTTTGGGCAGTTACTATGAATTTGAACAACAATGGTGCTGCTATTAAACTATTGAGTGGTGGAAATTATATGAGATTAAAGTGTGAAATTGTGTTTGCCATAGGATTAGCTTATATTAATGTAACTTCCTAGGAGGATTAATTTCCCCAACCTTCTGATAATGCTTTCAATGCTGTGAAAAGAGCTTCTGTCCAGTGGGAGGGGTCCAATCGCCTAAGTATTTTAGCTATGAAAACTTCAATTGGAGAGCATTTGGTTAGTGCGCATCCTAAGATTACTTATGCTAGGGAATTTTTCCACATAATATAATAAATGTACCAAGTGTAAGATAAGTTTGAGGTTGGGAATCTAATGAGTGATCTGATAGGTATGCAATATAATCATTTTGGCAGAGTTAGGGAGTATACTCTAAAAATTTCATATCTAATCCAAACTCAAAGATTTTGATATTTCACTTCCTAATAACAACATTGTTCATGCTGCTCTCAATTTCTTGCTTGTGGAATTTAGTTAAATTGAAAATCGCCTAAAAACACCCAAAACGAGGTATAGAGTATTCTTAACCTTATTTCCAAATATGTCTCTAAGGAAAAGAAAATTAAGAGGGACAATTGACAAACACTCTTGCTTTGGAAAATATTTTCTATGTATCGATTTTCACTCAGAACTTAGTTCTATTTTTGTTTTGGAAATTTGAGTTGTGATTAGGGGCGGCAATTTTCAATATGACACGATAACTCGACACGAAAAATTTGGATTTGGGTTTACCATTTTGGGTTTGGGTCCAACTATGTCGACATGAATAAGAACCCGAAGAAAATGAATTGAGTTGGGTTAAATTTTAGATTATACAAACAATCCAAAATTTAATTGTGGGTCACACGACAACCCGAACCCAATTGAACCAACTTAGTCCAATCCAAATTTAAACAAATAAAATTTAAATTTTTTAGGAGTAAAAATATAAAACAACAAAATAAAGCTTGAAAATTTGAACTTTAGCAATATCAAAATTACTACTTTGGCCGTTTTTGGTCTTATTTATTTTCACAACCATATAGGATGGATTATTAAAATTTTAAATTAATTATAATGGTTATTTTTGTATCCAAGTGGACATGAAAATTGTATTTCAAAAAGTTAACAAAACACTGCTTTAACTACTGAATTGTTCTAGAAGTTTTTCTTAGGCCTTATATAACGCAAGATTTTGCATATATAAATAGATAAAAATTCTTTCTGTTGAAAGGTTATAAAAAATTCAAAAAACTTAAGCAAGTTTTTATAATAAATTATGTGATAATTAAAAATATTTGTTTTACTTTTTTGCTTAATGATATATTTTTATTAATTTATGTATTTCTTAATTGAATCAATATAAAGTTAAAAAATAATGACATTAATTTTAAAAAGTTAAAAGAGATAATTTAATTGACACCAAAAGATCCAAAAATTAAAGAGAGTTGGTGAGTAAAACTTAAAAAAGTACGATATTTTTAAAAATAAGATACTTTGTGATTTCAATATTTTTATGATACCCATAAATACTAGAAAATGAAAGGAAAAAAGTCCTAAAAATCAATATATTATGTGGTTCAATTAAAATTATTTGAGTGCATTTGTGAAGTTATAATAAGAACTCCTTACTCTATTCTAATTTATTAATAATTAAAAATAGACAAAATTAAAAAAAAATACCAAAAAGTTTCCAAAAATTAAAATAAATATTCAAAATAATTATTTTAAAAATCAGATCAACCCGATCCTGACCTGATATGAATCAGGTCAGGTTAGGGTTGAGCACATTCAGGTTGTCATCGGGTTGGGTTGGGTTCAGGTTGAGAAAATTAGTGTTATACCTCTACTTCAACCCAACCCCAAATCAGTCAGGTTAAAGTTGGGCACATTCAGGTTGTCATCGGGTTGGGTTGGGTTCAGGTTGAGAAAATTAGTGTTATACCCCTACTTCAACCCAACCCAAACCCACCCGACCCATCCAAATTGCCACCCATAGTTGTGATATATCTTTTGGCAAAAGGAAGGTTAATTTGATGTTGGACTTTAAAATTATTGGTTGCAATTTTTGTCCAATAGCCCGTATATGTTGACGTTAGCTTCCAATCAAATTTATTCTTCTTTAATATTGAAAATGTCGTGTGTAAAAGACCCCTAAATAATGATGATTCTTCTATATTATGGCATATGCGTTTTGACCATATTTCTAAAAATATGATAGAAAAACCAATAGCATTCTTCCTAGTCTAGCTTTGGAGATAAGAAAATTTATGTTGATTGTATTAGAGGCAAATATGATTAGACTGGCAATATATGGGATTGTTTGCTAAATGTTTATAGGAATCTAGAATTGTTGCTTAATATATTATACTTGGGAGTTCTGAGCAAAATGGTGTAGCCTAAAGGTGTAATTGCACCATAGCTAAGATCATGAGGAGCATGATGAGATGAACTGAGTTACCTAAGTTTCTTTAGGTGAAGCCATAAGAATATCCATGTATATTCTTAATCGTGTCCTAACTAAATTCAATCCTAAAACATCTTTTGAATTGTGGGTTGGTAGGAAGCCTAGTTTAAACCAATTTTGCATGGAGGAATATATTGCCAAGGTTATAATATAAAAATGCATTCTTAAACGATGAAAACAAAAAACGAGATAAAAACACAACCAATCTAGCTCTAAATTTTCAGTAGTAAAATTAAATTTTATGCATGTATTTAGAAGAACTAGAAAGGTGCATGTGCGTTGCACGTGACTTGTTAATCTTTTTTATGTTTATTTAATTTATGAATTATAATGATTTTTTATGTTTGATTCATATATTTATTGAAGAGCAAAAAATAAAAAAAATATTTATCCATTTGAAATTGTAATAATACAATAGCACGATGTATAACTAATTACATAAGATCACTCAAGTAATTCATGTGTAGTGCATATCAAAAATTCAATAAATCTGGTAGCAAAATACAATTGAAGAAGTGACTGATACAAGTATATAAATCTATACAATATTGGTTGTAGTGTTTCATGGTCATCAACATGGATGAAAACCTACATAAAATTTACAAAGGAAGTATATTAATTGAATTATAAAGAATTCAGTTAACAGAAATCTAAAACAAAAGAATCCAATAAAACTGATATGCTAGCTAGCTACCATTTATTAAGCTAAATGACAAAGATGCAAGAATTACGTGTAGATATTAAAATATAAAATATAAGGACTTTGGAAGTAATTTACAGATGTGTGTAAAAGTTTTGTGTTGACTTACATTAAATGTTTGAGTCTTATGTTACGATCTTCCGCATTGCTTTGTCTATGTGATGTGCATCCTAATAAGCATATAACATTAGTTTTGTCCATTGGAATATATAATATGTTATTTAAAGAATAAATATAGTTAGTACCTGCATTTAAAACTTCTTTATAGACAAAATTTTGGTGCACATTTTCCCTCTAGAATAGGCAATATTTGGTTTGATTAAGACTTTTGTGGTAGATAGCGATATTCCTCTAGAGAGAGCCACATATAATTGGCCATGACAGAAAACTAATGGTGGTAAGTAGACTGCTACATTTGGAATTGTTTGGCCTTGCGCTTTATTGATTGTCATGGCAAAGCGGAGTCTAACAAGGAATTGCTTTCACTTGAATTTGAATGGGTAGCCTTCATTTTCAGCTGGTGAAAGTGGTATTCTAAGTATAAATACATGATTGCCTTTGTGCTGACCAAATACAATCTCTGCATCAAGCACGTTATTCTTGAAATCCTTACCTACCATTCTTGTACCATTAGATAATCCATTTAATGGATCCAAATTTTCAAAAGGATTATTGGACAATTCTTTTTCAGTACCAACTTATGTAAAGGCAAAGCATTTGGAGTCAAGAAGTTAAGAAATTCCTCTTCATAATGATTATTTGTATTATCAATCATCAAAACTACTAAATGCCCTTGCTTCTCCAGGAAATATAGAGACCAACTTTCCATTCAGTTTATCGACCTCCTTATTTTTAGTTGTTAGTATTTCTTGACTTGTTATGTAATTGACTAAATCAACATTCTTACTCGAACTTGGGAAAATCTCACTAATAAGTCGTTCTATATAGTTTTCTTCATTATCATACTTGATAATCATCTGTTCAGGAATATTTATGTTTCCTTCAGCATTAGTTGGCTCCTCTCCATTTCCAACTCTAAGTAAGAAATCACTAAATCTGCTATCATTTCTGGCTCTCATATTTCTTGACAAAGTAATATTTGTCATTTTACTCCATAATATTGATTTCACCAAGCTTGCAAAAATGCTTTGATGAATTGTAGCTCTTAGAACAACTGGTAATACCTGCCTAAAATCTCCTCCAAAAACCATCACTTTTCCACCAAAATGCTCATCATTTCCCATTATATCTTTTAGGCAATCAGCAACATTCTCAATTGCCCATCTCTTTGCTATTGGAGCTTCATCCCATATCAATAATTTTGCTTTACACAATAGCTCCTTAACTTCACTTTGCTTGGATATGGTGCACTCACTTGACTCATTTGCATCTATTGGTATTTTGAAACATGAATGTGTTGTTCGTCCTCTTAGCATTATTGCACCTGCAACTCCAGTTGTTGTTGTTGCAATTACTATTTGTTTTTTAGATCTAAGTCGGGCAAGCAATGCACGATACAAGAATATTTTTCCTTTTCCCCTGGTCCGTCAATAAAGAACATGCCCCCTTTATCATTTTGTACACATTGCAAAATTATTGTAAAAGCATTAAGTTGTTTAGGATTCAACTTTCATGGAACTTCATAATCTTCTGAAGGTATTTCTATTGACATCTCATCTTGTATTTCTCTTGGCAAATCACCACATACATTATTGACATCAATTGGAATGGTTGGAAGATCATATGAACTTATGCTTTTTCCCATGCTTTCTAAAAAGAAGTTCACACTTTGCAAAGTTTTGGCAGGTTGTAGGTCAATTGTTGTTCTTGATTCTTTTGTAAAATCTCCAGATAGTGCTTCAAAATAAGTATCCCAAAGATTTCTCACATCTGTTGGGGCACAATGCACCAATATAACTGCAAATAATCTTTGCAATTCATGTGGCATCTGAAAGCTAACGGCTTCATTTAGACATTCAAGAATACTCCGATCAGATTCTAGCAACCCTTTTTTTTTGTGCTACTTCTTTGAAACTTGAGCATCTTATCCCGTATACTATTTGTAAATCTTGAAAAGATGTTGGCCCTTTAACATGATTTAAGAGCAATCTAAGGTAATATCTTTCTTCCTCAGTGTGATTTGCACTATGTACACAACCTATGACATCTCTTTTCTTCCTTTTATTTCAACATCTTCGTTGCTTGTCCCAAACATAGTGCTCTGAAAATTCTCTGTAAAAATATTTCCTTGCTGTTTCAGTTTTAGAACACATAAAGAAATATTCTATGAGCATTGTTTTGGAGACATGATCACATATGAGAATATTCTATAAATTTTGGTTTGCCCAGTAGGTTGCAGATTGTTCATTTAGGAGACGAAGCTACAAATCAATAACTAGTGGATATATTTCATTCAAATTGAATGCAAAAATCTTCACATGGCTTCTAGAGCTGAGACCCTCATTGCATCTTGAGAATGCTTAATTTCATCAATTGTATTTTCTTCATCATTGTGGGTTATATTAATGGCAACTCTATCATGCCCCTTGTAGATATATTTGTATTGATATTTCACTACTGTTACTCCATAATATATCTCCACATTGGTATGACAATTATATCGGGATAAAAGATATGGATTATGAGGAACCACCCACTGGTTATCGAGTTGTGCATTATGAACTTCAACTGTCATTTTGATTTTTCTCCTTATGTAAATTGGATACCTATCTTTTCCTTGAATTGTGCTCTCATGATATGGATGTGGATACTGATATTTGCATTTTCCATCAACCATATAAGAATTTTTCCTTTTTTTATCTCCACATGGTCTATGCATCATATGTTTAAGAACCAAGTCATAAAGTATAGGTTGTTTTTCTGCATCTGGAAGTTCTGCACAAACAAACCTATCAAAGTAATCTGGACTCGTAATTTTGTACTTAGACTTTAGAATTATCAATATATAAGCATGTGGCAACCCTTTTTTTTTAAATTCAATCACATGTACATGTGCAACTACTTTTACAAAAATCTCCTTCTTAAACAACTAGTCTTTCAAGTCTTGTAATTTTGCTTGAAAAACTCTAGAAGTTAGATATGGTCGATCTTGAGCTCTTTGTCCATCATACAAACATTCTTGTATCTCATTCCGTTATGGATTGCAAGTTATTGTAATAAAAAGATTTGGTTTTCCAAATCTTTGGACTAATGCCAATGCATAAAGATATCTTCGCTGCATATATGCAGGACCCCCAATAAAAGATGCTGGTAGAATAAATATCTTTCCAACTTCACTACTACTTATCTCTCCTTTAAGGATGCTATCCATGATTCCTCGATATAATTCAACTCTTAAATTTGATTGGTTATGGCGGCAATAATCCAATCTTGTGGTCCCCAATTTTATATACATGTCAACTACAAATTGTTTCAAAAGCCTTCCTGCAAAAAGTAGTGTAGAATGTCTCGGGTTTTTAATTTGTAGCATGTAGCAACTATATTCTCGATAGGAGACATTTTTCTTACTTTCTTGATGGACAACTATTCATATAGTAAGAGAATGTATAGATAAAAAAATTTCAAAAAAATATCAGTACATTGCCTAATTTAAATTTGAGATAATTAATTTAGTTTATATATAATTTTATAAATTTCACTATTTTATAAATATATAATATAAAATATTAAGTTATAAAATAGAACAAATAATAAGCTATATAATAAAAATTTATATTTTATTATATTTATAAAATTTATAATATCTTATCTATACTTACTATTATAAAAAGGAAGCCCTTTTTGTGTCTAAAATGGAAGTTATGATACCAAATTTGCCCTTTTACTTATTCAATGTACCAAATTTATTCATATATATATATTCAACATGCCAAGTGTGAAAAATGTTGGTAGGGTTAATCTTTTGACTAAGGGATTAAGACCTATTATTATCAAAAGACATGTAGAACACATGGGCTTAATTGAGTCTTTTGATGTATTAAGCTAGGTGAGATGTTTCTTTACTGAATTTGTCACATTGAACCGTTTGTTTTAATGCAAGATTCTTTTTCAACTATTGATATATTTGTTATAATTGTATGCACATTTTTGTGGTTATATCTCGTTTGATATGTATCTTAAAATTAGGTCTTGGCCTTGAGAGTTTGGTATGTCTCATAAATGACACCATATTTTAAGTTAGTATTGAACAAGGCGTACATGACTTCTTTTGAAGTTGGATTTTCTTGGGGTTTCATATTGTTTCAGAAGTCTACGTCTTACAAGAAAATCATGGATTTTCTTAGGGTTTCCTATTGCTCAAGAGGTCCATATCTTATAAGAAAATCAAAATTTCTTGGAATTTCATATAGTTCTACAAATCCATATCTTACGAGAAAATTGGAGGACCAACAATGAAATAATGTCCATACTTGGGTCATATTTAGTTGTTATTTCTTGCTACACCACCATGTCTGAATACATGTCGGCAGAGTTGCTGGTATATGTGGCCATGGAAGGTCTTGTGTTGATGAAAGATACAATCACCGCCATGATCCAATATTAGTAATTTTACTGGATCGGACTGTGTTGTTAGTCTTGTCTCATTGCCATATTTCTTTTCTTTAAATTGTGGTCACAGTTAAAATCTTTTTGTAATTTAGCCCCGAGAGTCGTTTTCTCAAACTTTACCTTTTATTTTGTTTTAAAGTTAAAACTAATTTTTGTCCAAGTGGAAGAATGTTGAACTTTTATTCTAATATATGGACTTCTATTAATTGGATTTATTTTCTAATAAAATAAAAATGGGCTAAACTAATACGATTAATAAGGCATGACTATAAGGCCAATTGTTTTGACCCAATGTTGTTAAGGCCTTCTATCTTAACAGATTTGGTTGATAGCTATTATAGGCCAAATCTTAGAAGCTCATGATGGGAGGGCTCTCTAAGATTTTATCTTATATATATTGTGGCTAAGTCCGCCTCCACTCTATGTTTTGATATTAATATCCCATTAAAGTTGTCAATTTTGTTTGTGCGAGAAGGAGATGAAGACTTAGCAATCAATTATGAAATTGCAGAAATTATTGATCATCAATTTTATGGCTCAAACAGGTATATCAATAAATCAATCATTACGGTGTTTTGATTTCATGTGTATGTGCGTCTTGGGTTGATTTATATCTTATATTTTATTCTCAATTTCACTGTGGCAAATCCAAAAAATGCATTAGGCATTGTTTTGTAATTTGGAATAGGCCCAATTTCATTTTCAAATTAAAATAGACCTAGCCCTATATTGGTATTTCTCCTATCATTGTACAGGCTACTCCCCATTTTCCACTTAAAAGCTGTCGCGCCCATCAATCATATGCCTCATAACTCTCATTTTCCCACATTATGTCACAATTTTTTACCTTCATCTTGTCAAATCATTTTATCTTCAAAAATTAATTAAATATACCTTCTATTTAAATAACAAATTTACACACACATTCCAACAATCCACTAATCATTAAATTTTCATTTTTTTACTACCACACTAATAAAAAAATTATTTCAAAACAACACATCCAATCACATTTTCATTACTTCAGTTTTTCAACTTACGAATATCTCTACTAATACACCTACCTATCTATTTCAACTACCTAAAAAATACTACAACAACAACACATCTAATCACATTCTCATTTTCACACGCATTGTGATCATAATATAAAAATGCATTCTTAAATGATGAAAACAAAAAACGAGATAAAAACACAACCAACCTAGCTCTAAATTTTCAGTAGTAAAATTAAATTTTATGCATGTATTTGGAAGAACTAGAAAGGTGCACGTGCGTTGCACATGACTTGTTAATTTTTTATGTTTATTTAATTTATGAATTATACTTCCTTTTTATGTTTGATTCATATACTTATTGAAGAGAAAAAAATAAAAATAAAAATAAAAAAATATTTATCCATTTGAAATTGTAATAATACAATAGCATGATGTATAACTAATTGCATAAGATCACTCAAGTAATTCATATGCAGTGCATATCAAAAATTCAATAAATCGGGTAGCAAAATACAATTGAAGAAGTGACTGATACAAGAATATAAATCTACACAATATTGGTTGTAGTGTTTCATGGTCTTCAACTTGGATGAAAACCTAAATAAAATTTACAAAGGAAGTATATTAATTGAAATATAAAGATCAGTTAACAGAAATCTAAAACAAAAGAATCCAATAAAAATGATATGCTAGCTACCATTTATTAAGCTAAATAACATAGATGCAAGAATTATGTGTAGATATTAAAATATGAAATAAAAGGACTTTGGTAGTAATTTAAAGATGTGTGTAAAAGTTTTGTGTTGACTTACATTTAGATGTTTGAGTCTTGTGGTATGATCATTTTAGCTTCCACATTGCTTTGTCTATGTGATGTGCATCCAAATAAGCATATAACATTAGTTTTGTCCATTGGAATACATAATATATTACTTAAAGAATAAATATAGTTAGTACCTGCATTTAAAACTTCTTTGTAGACAACATTTTTTGTGCACATTCTCCCTCTAGAATAGGCAATATCCGGTTCGATCAAGACTTTTGTGGTAGATAGCGACATTCCTCTAGAGAGAGCCACATATAATTGGCCATGAGAGAAAACTAATGGTGGCAAGTAGACTTCTACATTTGGAATTGTTTGGCCTTGCGCTTTATTGATTGTCATGGCAAAGTGGAGTCTAACGGGGAATTGCTTTTGCTTGAATTTGAATGGGTAACCTTCATTTTCAGTTGGTCAGAGTGGTATTCTAAGTATAAATACATGCTTGCCTCTATGCTAACCAAATACAATCTCTGCATCAAGCACGTTATTCTTGAAATCCTTACATGCCATTCTTGTACCATTAGATAATCCATTTGAAGGATCCAAGTTTCTCAAACGGATTATTGGACAATTCTTTTTCAGTACCAACTTGTGTGAAGGCAAAGCATTTGGAGTTAAGGAGTTAAGAAATTCCTCTTCATAATGATTATTTGTATCATCAACAACTTCATCAAAACTACTAAATGTCCTTGATTCTCCAAGAAATATAGAGACCAACTTTCCATTTAGTTTATCGACCTCCTCAGTTTTAGCTATTAGTATTTCTTGACTTGTTATGTAATTAGCTGAATCAACATTCTTACTCAAACTTGGGAAAGTCTCACTAATAAGTCGTTCTATATAGTTTTCTTCATTATCATACTTGACAATCATCTGTTCAGGAATATTTATGTTTCCTTCAGCATTAGTTGGCTCCTCTCCATTTCCAACTCTAAGTAAGAAATCACTAAATCTGCTATCATTTCTGGCTCTCATATTTCTTGACAAAGTAATTTTTGTCATTTTACTCCATATTATTAATTTCACCAAGCTTGCAAAAATGCTTTGATGAATTGTAGCTCTTGGAACAATTGGTAACACCTGCCTAAAATCTCCACCAAAATGCTCATCATTTCCCATTATATCTTTTAGGCAATCATCAACATTCTCAATTGCCCATCTCTTTGCCATTGGAGCTTCATCCCATATCAACAATTTTGCCTTACACAATAGCTCCGCAACTCCACTTTGCTTAGATATAGTGCACTTACTCGACTCATTTGCATCTATTAGTATTTTGAAATGTGAATGTGTTGTTCGTCCTCTTGGCATTATTGCAGCTGCAACTCCAGATGTTGCTATTGAAATTGCTATTTGTTTTTTGGATCTAAGATGAGCAAGCAACGCATGATACAAGAATGTCTTGCCTATCTCCCTTGGTCCATCAATAAAGAACATGCCACCTTTATCATTTGTACACATTGCAAAATCATTGTAAAAGCACTAAGTTGTTCAGGATTCAACTTTTGTAGAGCTTCATAATCTTTTGAAGGTATTTCTATTGACATCTCATCTTGTATTTCTCTTGGCAAATCACCACATACATTATTGACATCAATTGGAATGGTTGGAAGATCATATGAACTTATGCCTTTTCCCGTGTTTTCTGGAAAAAAAATGTTCACACTTTGCAAAATTTTGGCAGGTTGTAGGTCAATTGTTGTTCTTGATTCTTTTTTAAAATCTTCAAATAGTGCTTCAAAATAAGTATCCCAAAGATTTTCTTACATTTGTTGGGGCACATTACACCAATATAACTGCAAATAATCTTTGCAATTCATGTGGCATCTGAAAGCTAATGGCTTCATTTAAACATTCAAGAACACTCTGATCAGATTCTAGCAACCCTCTTTTTTGTGCTACTTCTTTGAAACTTGTGCATCTTATCCCATATACTATTAGTAAATCTTGAAAAGATGTTGGCCATTTGACATGATTTAAGAGCAATCTAAGGTAATATATTTCTTCTTTAATGGGATTTGCACTGTGTACACAACCTATGACATCTCTTTTCTTTCTATTATTCCAACATCTACATTGCTTATCCCAAGTACAGTGCTCTGAAAATTCTCTGTAAAAATATTTCCTTGTTGTTTCAATTTTTGAACACATTAAGAAATATTTCGTGAGCATTGTTTTGGAGACATGATCACATCTGAGAATATTCTGTAAATTTTGGTTTGCCCAGTAAGTTATAGATTGTTGATTTAGGAGATGAAGCTGCAAATCAATAACTGCTGGATGTATTTCATTCAAATTGAATTCAAAAATTCTCCAAATGGCTTCTTGAGCTGAGACCCACTGAGCATCTTGAAAATGCTTAATTTCATAAATTGTATTTTCTTCATCACTGTGGGTTATATTAATGGCCACTCTATCTTGCCCCTTATAGATATATTTATATAGATATTTCACTGCTGTTACTCCAGAACATATATCCACATTGATATGACAATTATATCGGGATAAGAGATATGGATTATAAGGAACCACCCACTGGTTATCGAGTTGTGCATTATGAACTTCAACTATCATTCTGATTTTTCTTCTTTTGTAAATTGGATACCTATCTTTTCATTGAATTGTGCTCTCACGATATGGACGTGGATATTGATATTTGCATTTTCCGTCAACCATACCAGAATTATTCCTTATTTTTTTTAATCTCCACATGGTCCATGCATCATATGTTTAAGAACCAAGTCATAAAGTATAGTTGTTTTTCTACATCTAGAAGTTCTGCATAAACAAACCTATCAAAGTAATATGGATTCGTAATTCTGTAATCAAACTTCAGAATTATCAACACATAAGCATGTGGAAACCCCCTTTTTTTTTAAATTCAATCACATGTACATGTGCAACTACTTTTCCAAAAATCTCCTTCTTAAACAACTAGTCTTTCAACTCTTGTAATTTTGCTCGAAAAACTCTAGAAGTCAAATCTGGTCAATCTTGAGCTCTCTGCCCATCATACAAATATTCTTGTATCTCATTCCATTTTGGATTGCAATTTATTGTAATAAAAAGATCTGGTTTTCCAAATCTTTAGACTAATGCCAATGCATCAAGATGTCTTCGCCGCATAGCTATAGGACCCCCAATAAAGGATGCTAGTGGAATGATTCTCTTTCCAACTTCACTACCCCTTATCTCTTCTTTAAGGATGCTACCCATGACTCCTTGATATAATTCAACTCTTAAATTTGATTGGTTGTGGCGGCAATAGTCCAATCTTGTGGTCTCCAATTTTATATACATGTCAACTACATTTTGTTGCAATAGCCTTCCAGCAAAAAGTAGTGTAGAATGTCTCGGGCTTTTAATTTGTAGCATGTAGCAATTATATTCTCAATAGGAGACCTTTTTCTTACTTTCTTGATGGACAACTATTCATATAGTAAGATAATGTACAAATAAAAAAATTTCAGAAAAATATCAGTACATTGCCTAATTTAAATTTGAGATAATTAATTTAGTTTATATGTATATATGTATGTATATATATCTTCTGGTTCTTGTAGAAGAATATCCTCGGCAGAAGTAAATTATTCCCGTTAAAGCTTGTAGTAGTATGTGCATTATTTGCTGAAAAGTATTACATTAGATGTAATTGTTGAAAGTAAGAAGCAAGATGTAATATTAGAAGATGATATTACATTATGTAATACTTTTACATATTAAGCATGATTTTATAAAGAGATATTATTGTCTAAGAAGTTTATGACTTGTGGTGCTTTCAGAAGAACATTATATTCTGAAGAACCAGTTCTAAGTAACAATTTTCAATATTTGTAAAAAAATTTAAGAAGGAATTACAATAGGATTGACATTAGAACCTTGAGCATTTTATACAAAAATAATTTATAATTTTCAAGTATGAAAAATTCCATTTAAAAATTGTTCAAAATTTTTAGAATAAAAAATTAAAAAAATGTATTGACACAAGTTTATGTCTTTGAATTCTTATTATCTAAGTTTTTTATGGATGCATTTTGTATTGAAAGAAAAAAAGCAAACAATTATGACTTTCCAACGCTAGAGTAATAAACAATGAATAATCTATAAAAAAGAAATAAACCTATTTGTTGTTCTTCAACAATCGTTGGACTATTTGTAAGAGTTGTCTGTATCATTTCATTCTTTTGGATTGAACCATTTGATGTTTTGGTACTTTTTTTCAGAATATTTTGGTGCCATCCAATAGCACCTTTTGGGAAAAGAAATGGATACTGAAGTAGATTGTAACAACCATAATGGTGCTTTATTCTATGTTTATGATCTGAATATGCATGGACAACAATATCTCATTCCATTGATGTATTAGGATTATTTCCTTCGATCCAATTGCTGCAACTTGATCAACACTTGGAGAATTATAAATTCGCTAATCTAATTTCACATCTTTTGAGGTATGGAGTTGAACTCCATTTATTGAAGGGTAATCCTTTAACCTTCTGAAGTTTTTTGCATATGGATTTACCTCCATAAGTTTGATAAGCTTCCTGACAATTACTTCTGATAAGTTTTATTTTTCCAATATCTTCATTCTATTCTCAACCTCATTTTCAGTTTCAACAAAATACAACTGAAAATTACCAAGTCCATTTCCATTTGGAATTAAACCTGGAAGATCATGATACACCATTCCTTGTGCTCGGAAAGTATAAATTCCATGTTTTCCAGATGCAAGCTCTGTAGTTTAAGACACGAATATTTTTTTGGAAAATGCACGTCTTCTGATTGAGAAGTAAACAAGTCATACAACTCATATGGAATTTGAATCGGAGCAAGCATGATATTTCCATCATCACAACAAAATGCACGAGGCTCATATTCAAATCTTATAGCATTGCAATATTTGCAATTACGTACCTTTTTCAATTCATGAATGTCTGAGTATACAAGATCATAGATTGTCAAACCTAGTAAAAACCATTAGTTTAAGACTTAGAATTTTTTTTGTGCCTGCATAATATTATATTTGTTGAAAGACTATTCAAAAAATAAATTATATTTATAGAGAAAGTACAGACCCTTTGATTGAAAAGGAATCATTTGTGCCCTTTGACGCCATTTCATGGGAGAATATTTATAATTTCCCTTTTCAGGAACTAACTCTGTTCTCTTACAAGCTACGGTTGAAGAAGAAGTATTGACTTCTTGCTCTATACTCTGCTTCTCCTTAGATTGTTTAACTGATTTCCTTATTTTCCTGGACTCCGTAACTTTTTCTATGTACTCCTGCTTCTTTGTAGTATTTAGTGCCGCATATTTCCTTTTCATTCTATCTAATCTTCGTTGTCGAGATGGATCCGTTATAATAATAACATTAAAAGATGATGTCCATGCATGGATCTAAAAATATTGGTGATTTTTTAGGTTAGCCATATATGATAATATTTCAAATATATACCAAAATATTTAATAATGAATTAAGTATACATGACGTTGAATTTAACTTAGAAGTTTGCCGATGTATTACTATTTTAGGAACCCCTTGCTGAAAAATGAAAAGTTGTAAATATGTGAATTGAAAAATAGTAAAATAGAATTATTTTGAAAATCTTAATATTTTTAAAACATATGACTTACATGTATCTCCTACACCATAATAATTAATAGTAGTTGAAACTACTAAACCATTTCATTTGGTTCATAGTTTCAAGTACTTTTAATTTTTAATTTGTCTTTTTATGTTTCCTTAATAAATTGAATATTTGTATATTTGTAGTTCATTTTAATTTAATTGATATTTATATTTTGTGATTGGTATAAGATCTCATTATGTGAAATAAGTAGCCCAAACTCTATTCCACTGTGGAATCAAAAAGTCAAGGAAGGAGGCCTGGCATGCCGAGAGACCTTCCAGTTAAAGAGAGAAAGTCTGAGAGAAAAGGGATAAAAATAAAAATAAGGATATCTTAAGCATATCACTTCAAAATACATCAAAAAGTATGATCCTTTATTAATTGTATAGAAGTTGTTACTTTATTAATAGTATCAAACTTTAGATATTTTAATCGAAGTACCAAAAAGTATAAAAGTATTAGTATTTAACAATTAATGTGCTTAATATGATATTAGTATGACAAAGTATTAGTATTCAATAATTAATGTAGTTAGTGCATTGCAGTATTAAAATAATTAATTATGTATCTTGAATGTATCTTTTTGTGATATATTAATTCTTAAATACTTTTCTCTTTTTCTTTTTAAAAAATTACTATATGAAATAAAATGACCAAAAAGGGAAAATCTTGATGTTGATCACATCCCTAACTAATTTTGACAACCAATCAAACTCTATCATTTGTATGACTTATGAATCTGAAGGCTACGTTTATGACGTACGAACTTTCTAATTGGTTGTTTCATTTGATTTTCAATTGCCAAAAAATTGTAAAAAGTCAGCAGAGTGTTTTATGAATATTGTAGACAAAGGAAAATATCAAAGGCTTTTAGTCTAGTCTGTATTTATGTTGGTGGGTTAGTAATGTCTTTTATTTGGGTTTATGTGTTGCGTTCTTGGCTTTACTGAATACTTTTGTGGTTGCATACATCAAATTTTCTTTTTTGGATTAGTAGACTTCTGCTACTCTATACAATCTCCCTTTTGGGCATTGTTTGAGGTATTTGTACAGTAACTAAAGAAATTTGCTATGAATGTTGAAGAGGAAAAGAAACATTGAGATGGTAACCATTAATTAGTTCCATTTATAAGAATCCATTTGCAGAAGAACAATATATATAATTCAGGAGACACAGGCTAAAGTTTTTCTAGGTAATAGATATGCATAGTGAGCATGACGAGGAACAAAAAAATAGGCAATGACCTATTCTTTTGACAGGATGGATCACTAGTCTAGGGAAGACATAGTATAAAAGGTGATGTGATAATCACCGTAGCAGCAAATCAATGATTCTAGTATACCTTTTCCATCCTCCTTTTTATTGTCATTTTGAATTCGTTTGAGTTATTTGGTTCTTGTAAGTTATAATGATTGTAGAGGGTAAAATTTATAGAAGAACATGAATGTAGAATATAAAAAGTGTCTTTGAGTGCATTTTGGATACTCTATTTTATTTCTTATTCCAACTTATTGTTTTATGCTAATGTATCTAATTCTTAATCAATTATTTTTAGAAGTAAATATTTAATAGACATGTTATATATTCACAAGATAAAATAGGATATAAAATGAGGTATAGAATAGAGAATTTAAACCACCTTAAGTGGAATATTGCATGGCTTCAAATTTCTCTATAGTTAGAGTGGGAATACTGTAAAAGTAAAAAAAATACTGAAAAATAATTGCTACTTTAACTCTTATAGAAAATATTTTCTATTTTTGTATTTGGTTGGGTACTATACATGATCTGAATATCATTTGTATTCCGTTGGAAAACAACTATAGTGGTGCTAAGTATAATACATAACAAATTATCATTCCATCAATTATTAGAAGTTTAATAATTATTTGGATTTCGTAATACCCAAATAAGGATATTTTTGCTCTTAACTTGAGAGTATAAGCATAATGTGTGGTCATTTTCAATAATTATACCAGCCAATATAATTTTTTTTTATTATATGTTAATGTTTCAAGTATATATCAAAATATTTAATATTGGATAAATTGTACCCGAAGTTAAATCCAACTTAGAAGTTCGCCAACGCATTACCATTTTGAGAACTCCTTGCTGAAAAAACAAAACAATGAACATATGAGAAATGCAAAATATTAAAATAAATATATTTTGAAAAGATATGACTTACATGTGTCTTTTACACTACAATAATAAATAGTAGTTGAAACTATTGACGATTTCATTTGGGTCATGTTTTAAGGCATTTTTAATATCTAATGTATTTTCTATTGTCGTCAATAAATTGAATATATATGTCAATTTTTACATCATTTTAATTTGATTTATATTCTTATTATAAGATATAGTGATGTAGAATAAAATTAAATAAGGATATTTGAGATATATCAGTAGAAAATATTAGATAAAAAAGAATTATACTTTATTAATCATATAGGAAAGGCGATTACCTCATTGGTAGTACCTAAATTTTAAATTTTAATTAAACTCACAAAAATATAAAAAGTTCAATAATTGGTCTACTTAATATAATATAGTATTACAAAAGTATTAGTATTGAATTCCAGTTAACTAAGAAGATAACTTTTGTGAAAACCACAAATTTAGCATGGCATTTCAAGCAGTTGATGGTTGAAAATGTATTCCCAAAATTTTATCAAGGCATAGTAATTCAGAGTGCATTCTATCTTTTATGACTTGATTTAGGCATGATCACATATAGCCCCAACCATCATAACAATAAAAAGAGATATAATGTATCAAGAATTGGTGGTATCCGTGATTGGAAACAAGTACCTCCTTTGAAAATATTTTGAGGATTTCATCTTAATGGCAGAAAATCCATACAATTTCTTACATCTTATGTTCAAATTAACTAAAGAAATAAGGACGTCATTTTCTTTTGTGATTGTGCTTACTTGTATTCATACACTTTCAATCCAAATGTTGGGAAGCTTGAAAACCCACAGTCACCACCAGCAGTGAAGAACCACTGGTTGAAGCCCCACAAGAAGCTAAAGGAGAAAAACTTGCCCAACTTTCTAACCTGCTTCTTGTGATACGCTAGAAAGTGAACAAGTTCTTGACACAATAATCTGCAGTAGATTTAGATGAAGTTAGCAAACTTAATAAGTGAGAACATGTGGGAAATCTGTGTAAGTATTCCAATTATTTGTATTGTAACTTCCCATCTAAAAGCATGATAACTGAGAACATGTGGGAATCCTTTTTCCATGCCTTAAAAATGATTGGAGTCATATGAAAAACCAAAGAAGTTAAGGAATAAGCCTATCCAAGCACGAATAGTTGCCGCTGCTACTGCCTTCATCTCCGAGTTACGTGTGCACTTCAGATAATCTGTCTTCGTTTAACAAACAAACTTTGTAGATCCTTTCCAACAACTTACCTGTAAGCTGTCTTTAATTCTCCTCCAATCAACTCAACGGCTACACTAGAGGAATGGCTTGGGCTTTTATTCTTCTTCATTTTCTCTTTTCTTTTTCTTTTTTTCCAAACTGGAAGAGTTTTGTGGGGAAGAAGGTGTTGTAAGGATAACTTGAAAACAATCCCTCTATATTCCCATGAACCATTAATTTAATTTAGCTTAAATTATTTGATTTTAATTTAATTGTTATTTTCTATGAAAATACATTAAATTAATATGATACATTTCTTAAGTTGAAAAGACTTAATTATTTAAGTTTAATGTAATTATTACTTTGATGAGGTCAATTTAATACATTGGAAAATATAACCTCCTCAAGGAGCTTAGCATCATCTTGGTTTTTTTCTTGCCATGTCCTTAACCCAAGATCTATATTGGTAGCTAGAATAATCAAGCAAAAGGTTCACCATAAAAAAATTAAAATATAAAACATCTCATTAGATAGACATTAAGTTTAATTAACCTAAGGAAGTAAAATATTTTTCTATGGATATAAGATTTATATTTTGTGAACTTAATAACTAACATTTTAACAAATTTAATACTACAAACATTTATTAGAAGCCCAAATCTTAATAAGTTTTTATTAAGTAGTAAAGAAAATGCTGATTAATGTAATAATTGAATATTGAGGCAAACAAATAATAATTAGTAAATTTTCGGGTGAAGCCCAAAAGAAGCTTAAGCAGAGAAAAATAGGAGAATGGTTTCATTTTTATTTTTTTTATTTTATTTTTGAATTTTTATACTTTTAAAATTAAAATAAAATGTTTACGCTGACGTGTGGCAGCAAGTTAATATATTTAACTAAATTGGAATTCTCTTCTCCATATATGTATATCTATGTAATATTATAAAAGACCAATTACTATTTTATATCTCTTTAGTAGTTTTGTGGTTTATTATAACTTTAGTCAAAATATTTATTAAATTTAAAAAAGAGGTTTTAATTAAAATTTACATATAGTTGAAGTAAAATTTTAAATTTGCTTTTTCATGCAAATTTTTTCTTTAAATGTAATGGTTTATCTTTTTGTATCATTAAAGTTAATGAAGCTCATAAAAAGTTAAGACTTATGTGGAGTTTAAAGTTGGTCTAGTTATATGGTTGCAAATTTATGATTGTTTTCAATAAATTATCTTATTCTGAATTATTTGATTTTTTTCTTGAGTACAATGATCACATAAACTTTTTTTTTTTTATCTATTTAAAATTTTGTTGCAACACATTCTCTATTTTGCATAATTGTTTTGTGATTTTATATAATGCTCCTTGTTGTTTCATTAAGAGTTTATCCATATATCTCAGTGTTATCTATCATTTTTTTCGAGTTAGTATGTAGTATTTCAATATTTCTTTTCAATTATATTCACCTTTATGTAGTTCTACGCTTCTTTCATCCATCAAATAAATGGTAACTTATAAGTGTTTTTTATTCTTGAAAATTTTCATCGTTTTAGTATATTCTAAATCATAAATTAATTCAACACATGTACGGTTTTAATTTTAAATAACTAATTAAACTTAAAAAGTGAGTAATCCTACAATAAGATTGAACAACAATTTTTATTCTGAAATTAATTTATTGTGATAATGAAACCTATAATAAATTAAACTCACTCTTAAGTTAAAATATTTATTTTATAAGATACAAAATCCTTAATTTTAAATTTTATAAGTACAAAAATTTAAAAATTAAAATTAAAATAAAAACAAAAGTACGAAACCATTTCCTATTTTTCTCTGCTTAAGCTTCTTTTGGGCCTCACCTGAAAATTTACTAATTATTATTTGTTGGCCTCAATATTAAATTATTACATTAATCAACATTTTCTTTACTACTTAACAAAAACTTATTAAGATTTGGACTTCTAATAAATGTTTGTAGTATTAAATTTGTTAAAATGTTAATTATTTAGTTCACAAAATATAAATCTTATATCCACAGAAAAACATTTTAATGTTGGACAAATAAAACCTAATAATAATAGTTAAATAAACCAAGAATGACCGAGAAGGAAAAACCCAAAAGGTTTTAATGGGTAAAAATAATTTGGCATTAAATTGAGGGAGAGAAGTAAGTGATCCAATTAAAATGGCCTAGAAGGGTTTAATGGATAAAAATAATTTAGTATTAATTTTTTGAAAATTTTAACGTAAATAAAAAGTTTTACATGTTTTACTATTATGAAATTGTCTATCAGTTTAATAATTTTTTCATTTTAAGTTGTCATTGAATATATGTTTTTATCAATGGTAGATGTATTAAATTAGACCAAATTTCAAATTATAAATTATAAAGTTATACTTTCATGTAAAATGATGATAGAATATGAGCTTCATACATTATTCAAAAGCCACAAATTTGGAGGCAAAATGTGAAGGAAGTAACTTTGAATGGGCCATAGTACCGAAAAAAGCTCATGCAAAGCAACAATAAATTTATGCAATTTAACCGATAAATCATTAAAATCCAAGGATAAATCTAATCCAAAATATGAATCATGAAAAAAGTACTTTTTAAACCAATCAGAAAAACACCAATTAATAATGCATGACTCTATCACTCTTTCTCTTTTTTTATTTTGATAGCTTGAGCTCTCTTCTTATCTTTCTTCTTCAATTCTATAAGTGTCTTTTCATTGTCATCAAAATTGTGGATGTTATTTTCCTGTTATTTTCCTGCTTCTTCTTCTTGATGATTTTCCTTCTTTTTCTTGTTGTCTCTTCTTTTCATCATATCGCTTTCAAGTTCAATTATCTTATTCTTTTTTGAAATTCGGTTGGATATAATTCTTGTTCCCTATTTTTACTTCAGGACGTATCTTATCAATTGCATCTACTATAACCTCCAGTTGTCCATTAGTAGTTGACATGCTGTTGTTCAACGTAATGAGAAAGTGAAACTCCTCGAATGCTTGTAAGCTTAATGCTCTATAATACTTTGATTCATTTTCTCCCTATAAAATAAATTATGTTAGTAAATTCAGAATTTTTTTATTTTTAAACGATTCAAAAAGATCACAGTGAGTAATGCTTCACATGTTCTATTGACTTTTATACTCATTTACTGGGTGTCAAATGTAAACAGTTGCCGCCTCTTCAAACAACATAACGATTACACTTTCTCCATTTTGCGTGACATGTAAGATGACTCTATACCTGAAATCAATTCAACATTTAATCATGTCATATATATAAATGATTTGTTATTCTTGTTTTTGTGCATATATCTACTACCTTGGTATTGTTTTCACATCTTCATTGTTGCATTCTGTGCAATTTGTTTCTCTTTAGTCTTCAAGATTGATGACATGCATTTTTTGCATGAATCATACCACACATATGATTTGTTTTCAACCCTCTAAATAATACCTTTGAAACAGTAAGTTGCATCCTATGGAGATAATACTAAATATTTGAGTATATTCCGTATACATAAATGAGTACATGCAATTGAGGTGTTGTATGGTACCTTCGACAACAAATCTTTGTTGTATATTAATTCATGAAGAGTCACTTCTTTTGCGACTTTTATTCTCCACTTCATTGTTTTTTCTTGAATCTTTAGTGGGTCATTATTTTTTCCTAACCTGCATGATATTGAAAACAAAAACTTGTATTAATTGGATGTAAAATTAATTATGTGGATTGTACTTTTAGTATTTTTGTTTCGTCTACTTACCATTGTTGGAGAGAAAGAATTCCTTCATAGGTTCGTTCTATATGCAATGTTGATGCTTATGTTATTTGCAATTGTAATTCCCCTAATACAAATTTAAAAGATAGCAAGTATTTATGTCATTTTCTTATTTTTTGGAATAATTATTTTTCCATAACAAGAACAATACCTAGATATTGTTTTACGGTCACATTTGTAATCGCAACAATTGGATTTGGATTGAGAATTTGTTGTAGTTCTTCTCCTTCATACTTTGCCAAATCTTCCCAAAGACATATTACGACATACTGGAATATATACAATAACAAAAATAATGTTATTGCAATTAGTTCATTCTTTTATCAAATCATGTAAGTAGTATTTATTGGATTGTTATAAATTACTTACTCTTTGTCCATTATAGTTATCTTTCTAACATCTTTGATTGCTCCCCTTGATGTGGTTGTTGTCTTTCATTTCTCGACCTTGATGAGTATTCCACAAACATCTGCAAAAGTAATTTGTAGTTAAAACTTCTTGTAATAACAAATATGTACTAATCCATAATAATCTACCCAAAAAATTATTTATACCAATACGTTTTCTATCATGAACTTTTGTATATATGTTTTTGAAGTCCACAAACTTATAATTGAAATGATCTTCACTAATTGGTTTAACAGCTTCTTTCACATAGGTATTTTTCTTTAGGATCAATTCAATTTGTAGACGCGCATTGAAATAAAGTGGGTTACACTTTTGCACAATTCCATTAGATATGATATACGTCGTGTAGTGAGAATGAGCCATCAAAATATCAAAGGTCATCATTGAACATCACTATTCCAATTCCTGTACCCTGCAATTTTTTTTGCTTAAATTAGAATTTATAAGTTTGTAGGAAAATATATTTTTTATGGTTGTTGTACTTACTTCATTGTCCATCATTATCATTTTTTTCATTCTTGATGAAAATTTTGCTCCACAACTTGTTTCATTGCCAACCCGTAAAGCCCTTAATTAGAGTGCCCATGATTTTTTATTTATCTCCAACTCTATAATCAGAATCGTTTAAATTTGTGACATAATAGTTTGTTTTTTTCTACATTTTGAGAAATATAAGACCTAAAGAGACATATTCAGAAAATTCGTGGAAATATTATGTTGTTATAGTTCTATGCACATGCATAAGTATAATGAAAGATAAGATGGAAACTAAAATCATAAGAGAATTATTCTGTTGTTTTGTTGACTCTACGGTATAGCATCTTTTATAAAAGACTATCCACCAGTCTGTCTTATTTATAAGCCTTCTTTTTCCATCTTCTATGTCCCTACTCATTCCTCTCCAAATTATTTTTGTACTTGTGCTTATGGTTGTTCAATCTGTTCACTGAAGCCGAACCAAACTGAATAATCAAATCTAATCAAAATTCCTTAAAATCGAGTGGTTTTGGAGATGGTCGACATATGCAGATAGAGAGGAATAGCAAATAGATAAAATTTGAACGTCTGAAAATATTGAAAATTAAATATTCAAAGAACAATAAGGTCAGGGAGTTCTCTAATAATAACCACAGAAATTGTAAAATTGGACATTTTGACTCCTCACGGACTATTTATCTATGTTAGTCATTGTTTCAAAAGTACTTTCATGTAAAAGCTAGCATAATACACTATAGCAAACAATTATGAATTTGGGATTGAAGAGAAAAAAAACTAAATGCTACGAACCAATACACGCTACGGACCATACATCAAATTTGTTGTAGGCAATAACATACTATCAATACTCAACTTAGCTGCTAAAATTGAAGTCCACTCTGTTCAACTCAACTCAACTCAACTGCTGTGTAGGCAACCACTCTAGTTGTCATAAGCCAGATTCAAGCACTGGAAAACAATACTATTTTAGCACCCGCACGGCCACAAAGGGCTAAAGTATAGATGAAACACACACACAGATTTGCACACTCATTCTCATAACAAAGCAGTCTCATAATTTTTCAAGATAGCTACATATCAACTTATTCTTCCAAACCAACAAAAATCTCCTCAATTTGAACAAACACATAATCTTCCATAATCTAAATTCAAGAAAGAAGGATTCCAGAATTCATATTTAATATACCAACAAAAATGATATTCTTACCTTGAATATAGAAGAATGAAAAGCCCAAGAAACCACCTTTCTTCACCCTCACTCTCAGTGAATAATCCTAAGTCATCATTCTTCCAAATTGAGAGAACCCATAGAATGTACAATCCGCAAGCAAAACAGAGTCTATAGTAGTAAATTTTATGTTGGATTAACCATGAATAGAGTACTGATAATCATTTTTTCTTTTCTTATACATATTACATAAAAAATCTCATGTAGCAAAGCAAGATATAATAATTATAGAAGTAAAATAAGTAGATAGTTCCATCATTGAAGACTAAGCAAAAGCCAACATTCCAACTAATAAATTAATAAACTTGCTGAAAGGTAATTCAAAACTATAATAACCACAATGGTTTATAAGTTGTCCTTCAAAGAAGCAAGCAAGCATCACTTGTAGTACTTCGTGATGAACCTCAAGCACATAATGTCAAGTTGACAAGTTTGAAATTCAATCATCATAGTATTCTAGAGCAAAGATTCCATGTATATTCATAATCCCCACAATATGCCACAATTTTATATAACTAAATACCAGGGCAAAAAGTTAAATTAAAAACAAAAAATGAAAAATTCGAGAAGGCTTTCTCAAAGATATCACAAATTGTCAAGGAATACTGAACCGGCTTCTCAGAATAATTAAGACACGCTTTGGTCATACTATTTAATTTTTCATAATCTAGTGTTTATACTGAATCATTTTTTCAACTTAATCAGATAATTTAATGGTTAAAAGAAGTGTGTAAAGCAGTTATTAGATTCAACTAAAACTAAACTAAACTAAACAGACACCAAAATAACTTACATGGCATAAGATTGAAAGTAAAATTAGCAAATGATTTTTTTATCAAGACACAATATATTATATATATGTCTACAATACTCCATATTGAGTAATGTTGTTTGGCCTACAAATAAAAATTCAACACATTGGCCAATTATTTCTACCAATTAGTCAATTATTTCTCCCAATCATGCTATATATTATGTGTGTGTGTGTGTGTGTGTGTGTGCTTACATCTCTGAGATATTATGTGTGGTTTAAATGTTAATACTTGTATATTTTCAAGTCTGGATATACGTATATCTCTAGGACATAAATGTCTATATTACTTCTTTGAACTACTTTTGCTTAACATAAATCATTAACAAAGATTAAACGAGTAGTAAATCTTAAATTATACTAATTGTGAGTTGCCAATAACTTGACTTCACATTACGAGCGAGCGATAATCTGACAAAGAAAATAAATTACAATTGTATATTACTTTTTGTTTTCTAATGAGTTTTAGATTGATATTAAAAATATGTACATACCTAGATTAGTGTCAACTTCCTTTGAATTATCTATTGATATCAAAGGCTTTATATATTGTTCATTAGAAATCAAATATTAACTAAACGTAAAGTTAGATGCATGAATCACGTCCCGTACTAATATAGAATATACATGAATTAATTAAATGCAATTCCTTGCTTGAAATAAATATGTAGTTCATCCATAGAAACTTTTGACTGTTGAAAGTATTTAGCGGATATATTTGTAAGATATTAATAGTGGCACACGATTCATGAAATATTTTATCTAGTGAAATATATTCATTGGTATACTATCTATTCGTACTTTTATAATTGTGATATATTTATATTTAATGTATATATCTTTGTTAAGATGAAAATTTTGATAGAATTAATTTAATGAGTCTTTTTACCAGTTTAATTTAATATAAATTTAAATTTAATTAGTAATGCATGTAATAAGTAAAATGTATATATAAGTCACAAGACATAATAAATATGATTTATATACATCAGTTTAATTTAAGAATTTTTAATTATAATTTTCTATTAATTCATATATATTGGGATATGGGTCTAAGTGAATATAGTAAATATGATTTATATACATCAATTTAATTTAAGAATTTGTAATTATAATTTTCTAAGTAAATACGTACGATGATAGATATAAACTCAAATATATATTTTTTATATTTACAACTTGAAATTTCAAGAAATATTTGTGAGAAGGCGAAAGGTGGTCTTGGCAGACATAGATGCGGTTTGCTTAGCTCAATTGTCCAACCAACTTCGGAGAAAGCACTTTCAGCCTGCCCCTTCAGAAGAAAAAGAAAGCGAATAATATTAATTAAAGACCCGGGACAATTTACTATTCTCAAATCCCATTTAGTGAATTGTTTATAAGTTTAATTTAATTTAAAATTTAAAATAAATTTAATTAATGATGCATGCATGTAATAAATAAAATGTATATACGGTTAATGTATATATATATTTGATAAGTCAAAAGGCATAATAAATGTGATTTGTATACATAAATTTTATTGAATAATAATAATAATAATAATAATAATAATAATAATAATAATAATAATAATAATAATAATAATAATAATATAACTGTAATTTACCACTAATCTATATATATATATATATTAAATGTAATACTTTCATTAGATAGGGATGTTTTTGTCTTCACACAAAAAGGAAGAAACAAATATACCCGTTCATATTTTTATAGGTAGTATAGAAAAGAATAGTTGATAAGATGAGAGCTTCTTGAGGACAAATGTGAGGTAGGTGTAGTAAATACGCATACAGTGTTTGCGCGAAGTTGTACGCATAAAGGTTACTGCATTAGATGCTCTCTTGGTGTGCCGGTGTGCCAGGCCAAACAAATCGATTATAGTAAAAAGCGAGAAGGTTATAACTAGATGAGCCTAAAAATAGAGCATATAGTAAGGGAAAAAATATGCAAAATGGTGAGATCAAGTCATCCACTTTGTTGAGAAATGGACCTTGGGCCTAATTCAAATCCAAAAGCAAGATCAACAAGTGAGAATTGCCCAAAACTATATATAGAGACCACAACTTATTTATTTCACCGATGTGGGATACTAACACACCCCAAGTATGAACATTTGGAGTGTGGAATAACATAAAGTTGGTGGTCTAACAACACTAGGTAGTCCAACATCAAGAATAGGTGGCTTCAATACCATTTCAAAGAATGGTCTTTGGGCCTAACTCACCTCAAAAGTTAGCTCAAGAGGTGAGGATTGCTTAAGACCATATATAAAGACCACAACTTATTTACTTCACCGATATGGGATACTAACAAACATATAAATTAAAATCGAGGGATTGTATTATTGTTAGAATTTTTTGTTCATCACCATTCGTAAAATTCAGTTAGAAGTCTATGATTGTACAAAATTCTAAGTGCATTTGTAATACCCCTAAAATTCGGTATTTTGAAAAATAAGAATTGAGGAATCAAAAAATGGGTTGGTTGGATCTTATGGCTTGAAAAATAAATGAAAATGACTTAATTAAAAGGAAACAAAAAGTTTTGGGGTCGAATTGCAATTTGAGAAGACTTGATTGGACCATTTTTATAAATTTTGTGTTGCATGGAATTATTATTAGTCAAAGGGGTCAATGTGAGGCAATAAATGGTCCAGTGGTTGAATTGAAGAAGCTCAAAACCTTGAAGGACCTAATTGAAAATTGAACTAAAATCCTGGGGGTCAAATTTGAATATCTAAAAAGTCCCCCTATAAATATTGTATTTTTCAATTTTCCCCCCATTCTTCCTTTCTTCCCCACGAACACCCTCAATCACCCTTTCCGATGAACTTCCTCTAACGACGACCAAAGCTCAAAACCAAACCAACTATCTTCTACACCTCATCACGGCGAACACGCCTATACCACATGTAGCCAGAACCCACCGATAAATCGCCGAAAATTGGAGCACCAAGTCGTGGCCATGGCGGTGGTGATGGGTCTTTGTCTCCAGCGACTGAACTTAGGATGTGAGTAGTGGGTTTTGATGGGTTCAGCTCAAAGGTCAACATGGTGG
This sequence comes from Jacaranda mimosifolia, assembly GCA_018894105.1. Lineage (NCBI taxonomy): Eukaryota > Viridiplantae > Streptophyta > Magnoliopsida > Lamiales > Bignoniaceae > Jacaranda > Jacaranda mimosifolia. The sequence continues at coordinate 27,596,587 of CM032129.1, forward strand.
CTTCAATTTCTAATTTCAACCATCAACGGCGGCGGAATTGAGCAAAATCAGCATGACGGTGAGTTGAGACTCAGTTGAGTTTTTTGGTTAATTGACCCTTAATTTGACTGCAAATCGTGAACTTGACATGGGCATTGTGATTGTTGAGCTGAAAGGCATCGAGTAGTAGTGTTGGTGACTATCTCCGGTGCTTGGTCTGTAGTTCTGACATCTCGATAAGAAGATTTGAGTAAAGAAGTTGGAGTTTGGGGATGAAATTCCTTATGTTGTTTTATGTTTATTAAATCATGTGTTGTAAAGCAATTGGGAATATGAGATATGATATGGAACCAAGATTCAATCATGTATGTGTATCTAGATATCTTAGTGAGCTCAAATTTGTATTATTGTATGATAATCTTTGGATTAATTAAGTTTACTAAAGGATTTAAACTCTGATTTGAGGATTTTATGAATTTGAGACCTAAATGGCGATAATTGGGTTAGTTATGATGATGGGACTATTATTGTTGATTTGGGATAATGTTATAAGGATAATTATGTAATTAAGGACCGGATTACATTCTTTTACTGGAACCGATATAAACCCCATAACTATTTCTGTTAATTATAGATTGTATCAGCCTAGTGCCAATCCCAGCATAATGCTTGGATTATTATTTCATAACAGCCTTGCTGGCCAGTTTACTATATATATTGTTGTTCCAGACTCGTACCTTGTTTGTTATATATTCATGTTTATTGCTTTAAAAGTTAAATTCTTATTTGTTGGCATTATATCAATTCAACCCATAGGGATGCCCTTGGGAAGTTTAACCCGGAGGGATGCCACGGGAAGTTAGGTCAGGGGCTAGGTCCGAAAAGACAGTTGGGCGGAACGGACCAATGGTGATAGATCTCACGATTAGTACCCACTTATGATCCTGACTTAACAGAGAGCTAGAGGTAGCGAACTGTGAGTGGCAGGATTCGGCATGCGGTCGACCATCCCATATAGCAAGTTGCTACACCCGAGCTAAGTGCTCGAGCAATGGAGCGATAAGAAAATCTTGTTTATGCTATACCATGCCAGTATTAGCGGTTACATGTTGATCTGGGAGTAATAAGGTCAGAATGACCAACAATCTATTAAAATTGTTATCATGTGTACTATGTTGCATTGTTGATTCGATCTAAAAAAATTTGTCTGTTACCAAAATTGGCTTAACAATTGTTGTATCTTAATAGTTTTCCTTGAATCTTGCAGTTTCTTTTCACTCACTAAGTCCTTTGGACTTACCTTGTTATTATTCTTTTATTTCTTTCCCAGACAAGTACAAAAATGGAAGGAAGGCTTATAACTTAGCCCAATGGGACTGTTCGCAAAAATATTGATGGATATATGCACTCATAGGTCCACGTGGTGGCTAAGCTTTTTTTTAGAGATGTTGCAATATGTCAAGTTTGAACCTAAGATTTGTGGCATGTATATATTGTATTTCATGGGATGACATTTTGAGTTTGTATTTAATCGTGGCTTAACTGAGATTTTTGGGATACTGTAGGAACATGGCATATAACAGGGTCCCTCGATAGTGTTGCTTTAAGATTGGATTATGTTGTTTTCTATAAATGTTGTTAAAATTTTTATGAGCCTATCGAATATGATGTTTGCATGCTATAGGATTGAATTGAGTGGCATCCCGACTTGTTGACTATCCCGGGTAGGATGCTATAGAGGTGGTATCAGAGCCTAGGTTATCGATGACCTAGGTGTTGAATATCATTGGAAATCATAGCTATCCTTCTGTTTAGGTTAGTTGGGATCTGAACTTTGAGTGTTTGGGATATATTGAAAGGTTTTATAGGATCCAGGGGAATTGGGAATGAATTTAAATAGTCTGGTGTTAATGAAATGGATTTTGTGATTTCTATATTAAGGGATGGTTAACAATCATAGGAAAGGAGCCTGTGGAAGAAAGGAGTAAGGAGTATCTAGAGGAAAGGATTAAGGTTTAGAACAAGAGAAAATGAGCTTGCTAAGGATGCCTTAGACACTCAATGATAGGTTATGCGATCAGCATGAGTTGCTCATGTAAAGTCGAGAAGAGTTAGTCCATTTGAAATTGATATTGGGTTCTAAAGGCTACCTTGTGGAGAAGCTTATGAAAGACATTAAATGAGAAGGAGAACAGGTTAGGATAACAGAAGCTCAAGTGCAAGGACTTCGTGCTATACGAGCCTAGATGGAAGAAGATCTAGATGAGAACTCAGATGACGAGTAAGGATCGTTCTGATAAGGTACGTGGTGCCAGAAGGTGATTACCTTGGGGTGAATGAATTCTTGCTAATTGCTTATGAATGAAAATTTGGTTATGTGGGTGTGCAGGAAAAGGATTGTTGCGGGTAGCAATACATTTAAGAAATGCGTGATTATTAGGACTGAGTGACGTTTTAACTTATGCGAAGAATTGGAATTTTACAATATGTAAAGGAAAATGGTGACATGATGGAAAGCTAAATATGATAGATAGAATGCCATTAAGAACAAGAGTGTTTGACATGCCTATACAATTATGGCATGGATGGCATGATTATGTTGACAAGAGATATGAAGATAGGAAATTGAGACCATGGGCTATAGAAATTAAGAAATAATTAATGAAGAAAGGATACATTTTTAGGACAACTAGTGTATGATTCAGTAATCTAAGAATGTCAAGCATGGGGCTCTTTGAATTTTGAAGAGGTGAAATTTGGAGAAATAGCTCATGTTTAGACGTACTTTGTGAGATTTTAAAATTATAAGTTGAAGATTCTCCTGAACAAAAGTCACAATTAATGATTTAAAAGGTTATATGGATAAATTAATATTGGATAAATTTGTATGGTGTGACTCAAACGATATAGTTATCTGGAGTATGGTTGTAAAGAATGACTGTCGGTGACATAATGGAATGCAGTTCCCAAATTTGTGAATATAGATAGTGCAAATGAGAATGGGACTAAAACTTGAAATGGAAACAAGCAGCCTAGCATTGTCGAGGGAAATTAAGGATCATGAGATGTGTCAATCAAGGAAATGGTTAAGGCGCGCATATATGCATACGAGAAAACTAGTTTAGCTTAGTACATTTAGTGAGTTCTACGCCTCGTGAGTTAAATATTAGCTAGGTTGACTAACAGTTTAAATATTCTCAAGAACTATTAAGTGCTGATTTATATGTATGATGATAATATCATGTATGAATCATATATAAAATTGTATCTTGTATACCGTATATGTTGATTGGGGACATTCACTACATTGAACGTGAGCTTTTCTAATAAGGTTATGGATCGCGATGTGACAAGGTACAAACAACTAGAACATCCTAAAATGTGAAGGTGATCCCATATCAACCAAATTATAGTGGACGGTCATCACTCAACGAAATTATCACACTAAAAAAAATTGCAATGAAAACACTTGCATTAGAAATATTCCATGGGAAGAACCGAAGATGATGTTAGGTCTTATTTCTCCCCTATCGGTAGATCCAGAAACAGAAAGATTTGTGTTATAAACTTATTGCAGTGAGATGTAGAACCTTATAACCCTATTGATAAGTGAATTGGGCTAGTAATCTGGGAAGCATAATAGAAACCCCATGAAGGATAACCTTGAGGAATCTCTAGAGTTTTACCCCTCTCAATCACTGAAAAGATCAGATAAGTAAAACGTAAGGATTTAAATTAAGGAATGATTAGAAAATTGGAGTATCGAGTGAACTTGATGAACAAAGGAAATAAGTATCTGTATAATTTTAGGAAAGATCTTACATCACTGATAAGAATTCGTAGAACTATAGTAAGAGCTTGACAAAACCCATCAAGCTTGAGAAATTGGGATATCTTTTTCCGTATAAGTCTATTTAACATAATGCATGTGTTTGGGGTTGTTTAGAAACAAAGTTAAGGAAAGGATACTATTGAATGAGAAACTTAAGGAGAAGGTGGGCCAAGAATTACCCTTTCACTTGCAGTATAGACATTATGAATTAAGATAATGGTTTAGGATTGGTTATAAAGATCTTGATTAGGACCTTTAAATCTCTCAAGAATTGAGAAACTAGCCATATCACATTTGTGTTTGGGGTCTTGGTCTAGTGAACATTAAAGGAATCATCCTATGAGAATTAGGGCCATGAATAATCAAGTGTGACAAGAAAATATATCAAAGTACAAAAGTTCTTGAGGTTTTTCTGATGGGTATCAATAAGTGCATTGATGAAATTAACTAAGGAAATGCTAGATGCATATGTGTTTCATAAAGGAAACTTGGTGATGAAAATGATCTCTCATGCTTTTGGAAATCTTAAATCATAAGATGAACTATTTTGCTTATGTTCAGAGTTGTTAAAATGGTGATTGCTTAAATGAAACAGAGATATCATTTAAGAGTTGAAAAGAATGAGTTCTTGCAAATCGTGAATGTATTGGTAAGTATGATTTGGGATAATCTAACATTGACAAACACTCTGGGTTTGAAAGTGAAAATTACTATATTCAGTGGTTCGCAAAATAAGTGAAAAATAGGTATAGGTACCACAAGGATAAAGGGCAACAGGTGGCTAAAGGTTCTGTCTGAACTCTTGAATGTCAGATGAAAGTTTGATATCGCATATCTTTAGCTTTATACCCCAAACTGAGCCTAGGGAGCAGCAGACATATTATTCGTAACTATATCTAGTATGTTTACTTTTTGAGAACCTGTAGCTAGCTGTTTGGGAATGTATGACTTGATATGAAAGCTAGCATGTTAAGTTTGAATCTAACTACTCCTTAACATAAATATCATGTAAGAGTGAACTTGTGGTGTTGTTAGTCAATTGTTAATATAACAGTTTTTGTGATCTATTAAATGACAGTTTGCATTATCAGGATGGAATGGAGGACTTTAAGTATTGAAATGACATGTGATAATGTACGTAAGACTTACTCAACTACCAATAGCGTAAAGCGCTTAATGGTGTCATGGGATCACCAAGGAACTGAGAAGATATATCTTGATAATGAGAGAAATTCACATGTAACTAAGGAACGAGGAAACAAGAATGTTATATATGCCAGCATTAATCGAAGTTCATCTAATCGAAGATGAGAACCTGGGGACCAGATTCTTTTAAGGGGGGAGGATTGTACTACCCCTAAATTTTGATATTTTGGAAAATAAGAATTGAGGAATCAAGAAATAGGTTGGTTGGATCTTAGGCCTCGAACAATAAATGAAAAAGACTTAATTACAAGGAAATGGAAAGTTTTTGGATCGAATTGCAATTTGAGAAGAATTGATTGGACCATTTTTATAAATTTTGTGGGTTTGCATGGAATTATTATTGGTCAAAGGGATTAATATGAGGCAATAAATAGTCCAATGGCTGAATTGAAGAAGCTCAAAACCTTGAAGGACCTAATTGGTAACTAAACTAAAATCATGAGGGTCAAATTTGAATATCTGAAAAGCCCCCCTATAAATATTGTATTTTTCATTTTTTTTCCCCCATTCTTCTTTTTTTCCCCACCGAACACCATCAATCACCCTCTTCGGTGAACTTTTTCCTCTGACAGTCGAAGCTCAAAACCAAACCAACCATCTTCTACACCTCATCAAGGCGAACACACATATACTACATATAGCCAGAACCTACCGGTGAATCGTCGAGAATTGGAGCTCCAAGTCACAGACATGGCGGTAGTGATGGGTCTTCGTCTCTGGTAACTAAACTTAGGATATCAGTAGTGGGTTTTGACGGGCTCAACTTAAAGGCAGGATGGTGGCTTCAACCACCAACGGCGATGGAATTGAGTAAAATCAACACAACAGCGAGTTGAGACTCAGTTGGGTTTTTCGATCAATTGACCCTTAATTCGACGTCGAATCATGAAATTGACATAGGCATTGTGATTGTTGAGCTGAAAGGCATCGAGGTGGTGTTAGTGACTGTCTCCGGCGGCGGCGTGGCGGCGATTCTGAAACAGCTTTTTCATCTCATCATGGTGGTTCCAATAGTGGAATTGGTATGTGGTTCTGACGTCTCGATAAGAAGATTTAGGTAAAGAAGTTGGAGTTTGGGGATTAAATTCCTTGTGTTGTTTTATGCTTGTTAGATCATATGTTGTAATGCATTGGGAGTATGAGATATGATATGGAACCAAGATTCGATCATGCATGTGTAGTTAGATATCTTAGTGAGCTCGAATTTGTATTATTGTATGATAATCTTTGGATTAATTAAGTTTACTAAAGGATTTAAACTCTGATTTGAGGATTTTATGAATTTGAAACCTAAGTGGCGATAATTGGGTTAATTATGATGATGGCACTATTATTGTTGATTTGGGATAATGTTATAAGGACAATTATGTAACTAAGGATCGGATTACATTCTTTTACTGGAATCGGTATGAATTATGTAACTATTTCTGTAATAGAGGCTTGATTAGCTCCTTCTGTATCGATAATACCAATCATACCCTAAAACTACTATTAAGCGAGTAAGTAGTGATTTTGCATCATTGATAAGTATAAGAGTGATTATAGGGGTTGAATGTGGATTTTGACTATAACTAGACTCTTTTGGTTAGGTGACAAAGAAGTCGGTCCCGCAGACCAATAGATTGCTAATTATGGATTGCGTTTTCTGAGGCTACGGAGATGAGGGCCTGAAAAACCTATTTTTGTGGGAAATAATGTTCCTTAAACGTTGAAATTCATTATTGTTTGAGTTCCTTATGTTTATCAATCATTTGCTTCGTATACCCCTGTGAAGGTTCATCATGACCTTCTTCTAAGAAATATATGAATTTCGATTGTGAAATTTTTGATTGCCTTAGATCCCTCATGTTATCAATTATTTGTTTTGTATACCCCTGTGAGGGTTTGTTTATTAATTCTTGCTTCTGATAATGTTCAGCACAATTCATGGCCTTGTCGGCATACTTGAATTCATTCTGTATTTCAGCTGATTGACCTTGATGGCATTCTTGAATCTATCATGTATATCAATTATTTGGCCTTGACGGCATAATTGATTATTGATTGTATCAGTCGAGTGCTAATCCCAGTGGAATGCTTGGATTATTATTTTAGAACAACCTTGCTGGCTAGTGTATTGTGTATATTGGTGTTCCAAATTCATACCTTGTTATATTCATGTTTATTGCTTTAAAAGTTAAATTTTAATTTGTTAGCATTATATCAATTCAACTCATGGGGATGCCCTTGGGAAGTTCATCTCTAAAGGACACCACGGGAAGTTAGGCCTAGGGCTAGGTCCGAAAAGACAGCCAAGCAAAACGGGCTCACGGTGACAGATCTCCCGGCTAGTACCCACCTATGATCCTGACTCAACAGGGAGCTAGAGGTAGCGAATTGTGAGTAGCGGGATCTAGCATGCGATCGACCATGCCATATAGCAAGTTGTTACACGCCGAGCTTAGTGCTCAAGCAATGGAGCCATAAGGAAATCTTGTTTATGCTATACCATGCCAGTATTAGCGGTTACATATTGATCTGGGAGTAATAAGGTCGGAATGACCAACAGTATATTAAAATTGTTATCATGTGTACTATATTACATTGTGGATTCGATCTGAAAAATCTTATCTGTTACCGAAATTGGTTTAATGATTGTTGTATCTTAATAGTTTTCCTTGAATCTTGTTGTTTCTTTTCCCTCACTAAGCATTCGAGCTTACCTTGTTATTATTCTTTTATTTCCTTCCCAAACAGGTACAAAAATGGAAAGAGGGCCTATGACTTACCCCAATGGGACTGTTCGTAAAAGTGTTGATGGATATATGTACTCATAGGTCCAACTAGTGGCTAAGCTTTGATTTAGATATGTTGCGATATGTCAAGTTTGAACTTAAGATTTGTGGCATGTATATATTGTATTTCATGGAATGACATTTTGAGCTTGTATTTAATTGTGGCTTAACTGAGATTTTTGGGATACTGTAGGAACACGACATGTAATAGGGTCATTCGATAGTGCTGCTTTAAGATTGGATTATGTTGTTTGCTATGGATGTTGTTGAAATTTTTATGGGCCTCTCAGATATGATGTTTGCATGCTATAGGATTAAACTGGGTGGCATCCCGACTTGTGGACTATCTTGGGTGGGATGCTACAGCGTTGATCCCAAATGAATATCCCAATACCTCTAAAGTTGGCATTGTGCACTCTATTTTTGTGGGTTGTGCTAAAAGAAAGAACTATGCATTGTGTGAATCTCACTCATATTGACATAAAATTACAAATTCTAAATTCTCAATATTAAAATTAATTTAGTGCATGCATTTTGTTAATAAAAATGATGAAATGATGGGATCAAGTTCTATCCACTCTGTTGGAAAAAATAACATATAAATTAAAATTGATGTATCTTATTACCATATGTAGAATAGTTTATTTTTTTATCAATGTTCGTAAAATTTAGTTACAAATCTTTGGTTTCACAACATTCTAATTCTAAGCACGTTCATCTCGAATGAATCTCAAGACCTCTAAAGCAAGCATGTGCACTCCTTGTCCATGGGTTGTGCGAGTACTGTGCGCATTCTGTGCATTCCTCTGTATCATGTTTATTTCATATTTTATCTCATTTCTAATTTGATAAATATTTGCCAAGCATATCTAATCTTCAAGCAATTATAAAATTAGAATTAAGCCAAATGTATCTGATCATCTTCATGAAATTATTTTTTATAAAAAGTATATAAGAAAATATTTAATATACTTATGTTTTTATTAAATAGAGTAAGAGATGAAATATGTAATGGAATTGAAGATCTAAACTACACCTTGTGAGCATTGTGCCCACCTCTTGCTAGGCTTATTCAACCTTTGGTGAATTTGTAGAAAGTTCATATATTTTTCATTTCTCATTGACATATAACACAGGGATTTGATTGTGAATGTATAATATAGCATTTAATTTGTCACTATAGTGCTAAAATTATGCATAAAAATAAAAAAGAACCTCAATTTTGGTCTAAAGCAAATGAATCTCTGAAAAAGTATTTACTATAATTTATTCAGTTGTTGTTCAATTACAATCATGTAATTTGTATATATATTAAAAAAAGTACTATATATCGTGTAAATCACTCGTGTTAGCATTAAATTATGAATTCTAAATTTTTAATAATGAAATAAAACTTTTGTGTATGCATTCCATCAATAAAAAGTGATAAGATTAGGTCCTATCAACTTTGTTAAAAACTTAACACATAGATGAAAATTGATATGGAGCAATATTTTCATATATAGAAATTTCTTTCATCACCATGTTAGAACAAAATATGGGGTGTGTGTATACTTGTGCACAGAAATTAGAAATTTAAGAATTTAAATTTAGTTTAACATATAAAACATATGAAATATTCTAGATGTGCAAAGCTTAAAATTTTAGTACTTAAACTGCCTTCGCATATAACAATACCAAATAAAATAAAAGAATAAGAGATCCTACTTGAATGTATTAAATGCAATAACGGAAAAACTTGAGTTGAGGCCTATTGCTCCAATAGTGTCTTTAAGGCTTTATTTGTCCTTCTACGGTGCCGAGGTCACTGACAAATAGCCTCTCAAGATATAACGACTCTTCCCGATCAAAGGCAGCACTCCAATTAACCAGAATGGCAAACCAAATTGACTTGAAACTCTTTTATGAAATGGATAGTGATGTGAAAGTGCTTAGTGTAGTGCTCAAAAAAAAAGTGCTAGTATGCTTTTTCTTCTCTTGTGTTTGGTTGGATTCTAGGCACTTTTATTTATAGTCGTGCAATATAATTTTGTTGATGAGACATAATTCTTCATTAGAATCATAATTCTTTCTTTTAAGGACACAACTATAGGATAAAATCTCATAACTTACACTTTTAATGAAGAGTTACAGCTCCACTAAAAAGGTAGATGCTCAAATCATAGCTCTAGATTTTGAGATAACTTTTCTATAAGGGTGTGTCTATCGGCACAATAAACTTTAATTGTTTTATTTACACACCCGTATCCTTTTATCCAATGTGGACACTCATTCTACCCACTAAAATGTCCTCAAATTATTTCTCAATTTAAACTCAGTTTTCTTATTCAATTATTTAATTTTGGCATATAAATATGCTGAAATTTTACAATTCCCCCCATGAATAAGAAAATTGTCTCGTCAAACATACATATGAATTCAAACACACGAAAGAGTTTAAGCTTGAGAAATATCGCATTAGGAGAGGTAGCTTTCAGCTTTGAACCTTTCCCAATGAGAATTATCAGATGCACTCACTAACCAGTGAATGCAATGTCTTAAGCTATTTAGCTTTTTGTATACACCAAGACAATAGAACTTCACACAGCACCACTTAATATTTAATTTAAGTTTTCGTTGTTGTGTTCATTTCGGCCCTGAACAGCTCTTGGGATTCATGAGTACTCTCTGAGAATTCAGCCCTTAAATTCTCGTAGGACCGGCCCAATCCCTACTCATATAAATAGCTTCTTATTAAGAGGTTCATGTTGCATCCCCACTTGGAAGTTCAAGATATAGGTCTGCTCATCATAGGAATGGGAAGGAGGCCTTGGACCCCACAGTGCTTACAAGTCGAGCCACAATAACTTGTTTTTCCTTTTGAACCTATTTCTTGGGATCTCCAATCGCATAGGTAAGGTTGCCATTATTGTGTCTCAATTATTTTATAGGCTTAAGTCCCATTTTCCTCGATGATTTATCAACTTGCTCTCTATTTATGTTGTTGGTTAGTAGATCCGCAATATTTTCTTTTGACCTCACATAGTCAAGAGAGATAATTTCATTAGAGAGCAGTTGTATGATAATATTATGTGTACGTCGTATATGTGTAGACTTGCCGTTATATGTATACTTTGTGCCCTTCCAATCGCAATGAATACAAATTGTTGGCACCTGTTTAGGCCAATTAGGAATATCTTCTTAGAAATGGCATAGCTGTTTTGCTTCCTCACTTACCATGTCCAATACCATGAACTCATATTTCATAGTTAAACTTGCTATGCAGGTTTGTTTTGAGGATTTCTACGAAATGGCCCCTCCTGCTAATGTAAACATATATCCATTTGTAGACTTGGTCTCATTAGAGTTTGATATCCATTTCGCATCGTTGTATCCTTCTACTACAGCTAGATATCTTGTATAATGCAATCCATAATTTAAGGTATATCACAAAGACCTTAAGACTCTAATTAAAGTGGTCCAATGCTCTTGACCAAGATTGTTGGTATATCTATTTAACTTACTAACAGCATACGCTATATCAAGTCTCATTCAATTCATGATATACATAAGGCTCATGATTATGCACGTATACTCCAATTGAGCCCTTGCTTCACCTTTATTTTTGGTAAGCCGTTAATTCACATCTATGGGAGTTTTTACTGGGCTATTTTCTTGACTCAAGAATTTTTGTAACACTTTCTCAATATAGTGAGATTGTGTTATAGCTAGGACATGAGATGTCTTAATAATTTTTATTTCGAAGATCACATTCGATACTCCCATATCTTTCATATCAAAATTGCTACTCAATAATTTTTTCGTCTCTTTGATTACGTCATTGTTGCTTCCCATAATTAGTGTATCATCTACGTATGGACACATAACAACGTACTCAAAAGTGGTGCCTTTGACATACACACATTTATCTTACTCATTGATCCTAAAACCATTTGCAAGCATGACTTGATCAAATTTTACATGTCATTATTTAGGTGTTTGTTTTAAGCCATATAATGACTTCACTAACTTGCACACATTTTTCTCTTATCTTGGAACAACAAACCCTTCTGGTTGTTCCTATAGATTTCCTCATCTAAATTACCGTTTGAAAAAACTGTTTTAACATCCATTTGATGAATCTCAAAATTATTGATATCTGCAAATGCAACCAATAACCTAATGGATGTTATCCTAGTCACTGGCAAATAAATATCAAAGTAGTCAATGCCTTCTTTTTGTCTATATCCTTTGACTACTTATCTCACCTTATATTTATCTATTGTATCATCTGTTTTCATCTTCCTCTTGAAAATCCATTTACACCCTAAAGGTTTATTTTCAGGAGGAAGATCCACCAATTTCCCCATGTGGTTTTGCATGATGGACTCAATTTTGCTATTTACTACCTCTCTCCATAATAGATCTTATGGCGTTATCATAGCCTCAGTAAAAGTTTGTGGTTCACTTTCTAGTATGTAAGTCAAGAAATCATGTCCAAATAACTTAGATATTCTAGCTCTCTTGCTACATATAAGTTCATTTTCATCTTTATCTGATTCTTGAACTTCTCGAGACCTTTTAATTGAGATTTTTCTTTCTTCCTTTTTCCAAGGAAACACATCCTCAAGGAAACTTGCATTCCTTGACTTGATAATAGTATTGACATGAATGTCATCTATATCAGATTTATGTATAAGGAATCTATACGCTGCACTATGTTGTGCATACTCAACAAAGATTCCGTCAACTATTTTAGGTCATATTTTGACCATTTTAGGAGGTGGAACTCCTATCTTAGCTAGACACCCCACACTCGAAGATATTATTAAGAAGGTAGACGACCTTTCCAAGCTTCATAAGATGTCTTTTCTAGTTTCTTATAAGATAACTTAATATGTATGTGGTTTGCAATTAACATTGCCTCTCCCTACATGTTTTGAGGTGCTCCTGCATTTATTAACGAAGCGTTCATCATTTCTTCCAAAGTACAATTTTTGTGCTCGACAATTCCATTTGATTGAGGTGCATATGGAGCTATCACTTCATGAATTATTCGATGTCCTGCACAAAACTCTTCAAATGGGTGTACATATTCACCACCTCTATCACTTCGAAGAGTCTTTATTTTCTTATCAAGTTGATTCTCAACCTCATTTTTATATTGTTTAAATACTTCCAAGGCCTCATCTTTACTTGAAAGTAAATAAACTTTGCAATATCTAGTGCAATTATCAATAAAAATTATAAAATATTTCTTTTCTCCTCTAGATTGCACCATTTTTAAATCGCAAATATCGGTGTGAATTAAACTTATAGGTTCAGTGCTTCTTTCAATTGTTTTAAAAGGAACTTTAGTCATTTTTGCTTCAATTCACACTTCAGATTTTGAAGTTAATTCAAGATATATTTTTGATAAAAGGCCTAAATTTACAAGTTTAGAAATTGACTTGTAATTCACATGACCAAATTTATGATGTCATAAATTAGGAGACTCAAGCAAGTAGGAAGAACTTATTTTATTATTATTAACAACAGATGGTACAACCTTTGGCATGATGGTCATTACATTCAACTTAAAAATACCATACACAAGTATCCTTTTCCGACAAATACACCATTTTTAGTTAGTACAAATTTATCGAACTCAAAAACCATCCTAAAACCATTCCTACTTAACATAGGACATGACACTAAGTTCCTTCGTATTTCTAGCACATGAAGCACATTGTTGAAAGTCAACTCTTTTTCAGATGTCATCTTCAAAATAACCTTGCCAACTCCATGCACCTTAGAGCTTAAGGAATTTTCCATGAACAAATTTTCATCCTCAGTCTCCTTGTATGTTGTAAACATATTCTTGTCAGCGCAAACATGGCGTGTGGCCCCCATATCCACCCACCACTGCCTTGGACTTTCAGCTAGGTTAACCTTAGAAACAACTACAGATAAATTCATGTCTCCTACCTCATCAAGTAGTTTGATATCAGAATTCATCTCCTCATGCCCGTTGAATTTTTTGGACTTCTCGACTTGCCCCACTGTAATAGGTGCAGGAGCAATTCGAGTGGTTTGAACTCCATAACCAATGCCACTAACATTGGACTCAATATTTGCAACATTATTTGCCTCATTATTTGATGCCATTATGAAATTTTTAGAATTAACAAAAACAAATTTACCACAAGAAATTAACCTAGAATACATAGCACATTATAGAAATTTTAGAGTTCCTATAAAACAATATGTAGATCAAAATAATTTGGCAAGGATTTGACAAAACTAATCTTTGCAGACGCTAGCAAACTACACGAGCATTAATTCTAACAGAATGCATATGAATGAGGTATTGTGTTGGTTGTGCAAAACAAATTATGCAAACATTTACACAAGTGTGCGTGTCGCAACAAGTAATAAAGTGATGAGAAAAGTGTCGATCCCATGAGGAGCTAAATTATTCACTACTAATTACTAATTTATCACACACTTGTTTTATTCAAAAATCAATTATATAGGAATTAAAATTAAACTAATGAAAATAAGAAAAAGTGTGCTAATTCAGATTTCTACCAGGATATAGAAGCCTAGAGTTATGATTTCATCAATCGAATAAGTTGATTACATAATTTTCTCCCTATGAAATTAATAACAGGTTATTAGACTTGAGTCTTATGTAATTACGAGGTTCTTCTGAATTACCCGCAATCAAATCCCTAATTTATTCAATTTACTACATCCCTATGTGAATTAACTAAATTATGGATAAGATTGTACCACTCAATTAACTCTCTAGGGTAAGCAGGTGTATTCCTATCCTACTCACAAATTAATTAATTCGTCAATTTGAACAATTAATCCTAAGGTCTTGTATTGTCAATCAATCCCTAGATTCTCTTTTTCAAGACTCATCTAGGGTTTAAAGATGCACTTGACTGTTGATCAGGCAATCAAATAGAAGGAACACACAATAGAAGAAATAACCTTAAGTGCTAGTAATTTCATGGAAAAAAAATCATGCATCAATTTATTCAAAAGAATCCATCATAATCCTAGAATAACAAATTAGTTCGTGATTGAATTATCAAACAAAATATGAATAAAACGAAACATAATCTCAAATCCAAAATTAAAAAGAAAATTAAAGGGAGAAGAAGAAACTCTATTTTTAGATGAATCTGATCTCAACTTTGTCCTTCTCCGAATCCCGAATTCTCGTGATACTTCTAATATCCAAAGTAGCAAATCCAAATCTCCTCCCCAAAACTAGGTGTCTGGAAGGTCTATTTATAACTGATTACAATAGTCTTCTGATTAGAATATGACTCAAATAAATAAAAAGACTCTTTTGTCCCCTCTTGATTAGATCATGAGGTGTCATCTAATCAACATTCACATCAACTTGTGTCAATTTGTCCCTTTTTTGTAATTTCTCCACTTGTATTCCTGCAATTACAAATTTTCATCAATTAGCAAGGGGATTATAATTTTTTAAGCAAGAAAATTATTTGTTAAGTCCTAAATATGATATTAAAATTAATACTAATAGGGACTTAACATATAGCATACACTATTTTTCTTTTTCTTTCTTTTTTTTTTCCAAGGATTATAAACCAAAGGAAAGGCAAAAACCTTTGTGTAGAATATCTTGAGCAGAAAGGCAAGCAAGTAATGGATAGGACAGTTTATAATTTTTGGCACTCTTGACTTAAGTACAAGTTAATTGTCTATATTTTTCCCAAAGCAATATATGGAACCTAATGAATTGTCTTTGGCATCAAGAATCGATCACTCAACTAATTATCAGCATGCATGTTACAAACTATAGATTAGTTTCTTTCGCTTAAGTCAACACACACACACACACACACACACACATATGCAATTATAATCACAATATAGATTCTAACTATGCTAATCTATTTTGTTTCTAAGGCAAAATCAGAGAGTGCAGGAAGGCAAAAGCACTAAAGTTACTTCCTAAGTCAGAGAGAATAGTTGCTAATTTGGAGACAAGATTTCCATAAATCAGTAGATGCACATCATAATACTTCTAGATATCTAAATACAATTTTTATTAAAACAGAATATGAATCTAACTAAAGAGATATATAGCAAATTAATCTTCACTAAGCAATATGCTTTCCATAGGATATGGACAACACAAGTATTGACACAAAATAAAGCTCTAAAATTGTTAGGAAATAATATGACGGAGAACATAAAGAAATAAAGCGAAAACGAGACCATATAACTACTGGACACTGAAATAGAAAAGTGTATTTTAGGAATAGAATATGCCAATTTGAACAGTGCTACACTAACTAGTGTAATCTAAGAAAAAATGCAACACAAGTATAATAAGATCAAATAAAGCCTTAAAATTGTTAAAACATAATATGGGGTGTGTGTTTACTCGTGCACAAAAATTAAAATTTTGAGAATTTAAATTTAGTTTAACAAATAAAATATATGAAATATTCTAGATGTGCAAAGCTTAAAATTTAAATACTTACATGGCCTTTGCATATAACAATACCAAATAAAATAAGAGAGTAAGAGATTCTACTTGAATGTATTGAACGCAATAATGGAAAAACTTGAGTCAATGTCTGTTGCTCCAACATTGTCTTTAAAGCTTTATTTGTCTCTCTATGGTACCAAAGGCCACTGCGAACAACCTTCCAAGATACAACGATTCTTCCCGATCAAAGGCAGCACTTCAATTGACCAAAATAGCACCAAATTGACTTGAAACTCTTTTATGAAATGAATAGTGATGTGAAGGTGCTTAATGTAGTGCTCAAACAAATGCGAGTATGTTTTTTCTATTCTTGTGTTTGGTTGGGTTTTAGGCACTCCTATTTGTAGTTGTGCAATGCAATTTTGATGACGAGACATAATTCTTCATTAGAATCATAATTCTTTCTTTTAAAGACACAATTATAGGATAAAATCCCATAACTTATTCTTTTAATGAAGAGTTACAGTTCCATTAAAGAGTTAGGAGCTCAAGTCATAGCTCTAGCTCTTGAGAGAACTTTTCTACAAGGTTGTGTCCATCAGACACAATAAACTTTAATTATTTTATTTATACACTCAAATGCTTTTATCCAATGTGGATAGACTCATTTTACCCACTAAAATATTTTTAAATTATTTTTTAATTTAAACTTAATTTTCTTATTTAATTATTTAATTTTGACATATAAATATGCCCAATTTTATACACCATTCGTAAAATTCAATTACAAGTCTTCAATTGCTCAAAATTCTAAGCGCTTCGATGCCGAATGAAATCCCAAATGCTTCTTTTAGACACCTTGACCAACTTGACCAAAATGACTGCCAAAGATTTCCCACAAATCCCAGATATTCCCGACTCATTTTGATGGATAGATACATGAGCTTTTCACATGTTTACACACTTTAAATCCAAGTTAATTATTAATCCTTAGAGCTAGTCTACTTATTTTTTATCATTAAGGGATGAAACCAAATGATTTAGGGGACATATCAAGTTATTAATTAATTGTAAAGTTATTTATTTTAATGATAATATAATCGGATTTTATAAATGACCCCTTGTTATCATCAAAATAGGCGAAACACTCTTCTATCAAAAAAAAATCTACAAAACACACTCTTAGATTTCTAAAAATATGCAAGACCCTCTTTATAACGTTGGTGTAGCACACATGCGGGTGTGCACAACGTTGGTGTAGCACACTTGATGGTATGTACATCCGAACCTATATTTTTTCATATAAAAAGATAATTATACCCTTATTTATCTCGTTGGATTTTCTTTTGAAAAATCAATTACCCAAATTAAACCATATTATATCCTTTAATATATATATAATAAAATATATTAACATATTTATATATAATGTGTGTGTGTATATATATTATATATATAATATAAATGGAATATAACTACCCCACCCCTACTGTACCCCACACTCCATCACCGTTTCTCATGGCTGCTGTCCGCTGCCGGCACTGCTGTTATAATTATTTACAAAAAACAATTCATAAACTGATGGCGGCCGACACGGCAGCCCGTTGAGCTTGGGGAGACGAGGGGAGGGTGGGGGGTGGAGGGATGGGGCGATAGTCATGGCAGGCTGCCGGCAGCCATTTGGCTGCTAGGCCATTGCCAGGCAGCCGGCCCCGCTGGGGTTTGGGGTGGGCGGGTGGCTAGGATTTATATTTATATATATATATATATGTTATTAAATAATTATATATATTATATATATACTATATATGTATATAAATCATTGTACATATTTTTATAAATATATAATATTTAATTTGAAATGAATAATTAGAAGAAAAAAAAGGATATAAATAAAAGTTATTTAAATTTTATAGATAAATTTTTATATATATGCATTTATATAAGTAAAATATATGTTTTTTTTTTAAATTTAAATTTTATTTAATTTGGAATGGAATAATAGAAAAAATGATTAATATAATTGATAATATAAAAATAAAAGTGATTTAAATATAAATAATTTATATGTATATGTATAAAATGAGAATATATGAAACAATGAGAAATAATGATAAATTTAATATATGTATAAAATGATAAATATATGAAATAATTGAAGAAGAGAGAAATGAGAAATAAAAGGGAAAGCAAAGAATGGAAAAAATAAAATAAAATAAAATATGATAATAAAAAGTTATTTAAATTGAATTGAAAATATGTGAAATGATTAAAGATAAATTAGTTTTTTTATATTAAAATTATGTTAAATGGACAATAAATAAGGAGCGAGAGGCGGTATGCATGATTTTAAAAAATATAAGGAAGTTACTTGTATATTTTTTTTCACAAGAAGGTGTTTTGATTATTTTAATAATTACATGGGGTAAATTGCAATTAGCCCTAATGTAATACTCTCGCCTAGTCCTTTCCACCGTTGCAATGCTTTTTTTTAATTAAATAACCATATTCTCCTTATTCATATTAGTTATAAGTCGACTGTTCGATGCTCGGAAAAAATTTTCTAGGGAGCATAGACATAAGGAAAAATAAAAGTTAAAGAATAATTGGAAGACATTATATTACACAGTCTATTGAATTTTAAAAAGTAAGTGACATTATATAAATCTTAATTTTCATACATACCAAAAAGTTCCAACTAACAGGTAGTACAATCTTAGTAAATGAGAATTGTAGAATCAGAATTCAAACAAATATGAATCCCTATTCTGTATGAACTCAAAAACTCTATCATTAATTTATAACAGCTGATGCGATGAACGGAGGATCACTTCATATCAACTAATGATATGTATATATTTTGATATTGATTTTCAGTCAAAAAGATGAATATTAATTGGTTAGTAGAGTTCTACAGACATCAATCTGATCTTAGAGTACTGCTCACAAGAAGCATTACTTAATTTGAACTAATGTCAAAAATATTTAATTAAGATTTGCAATTGATATTGAATTTCACATTCAACAATATTCATGGAAAATTGTTTTCAATTCAATCTTCGCCCAGACAAGACTTTTAATTTCCTGTGCATATCTTTCACTATAAAAGCAAGCACAGAGAGTACTGCTGGTTGAATCTCATCCTACAATTGAAACCAATTCAGAAGTGTACATGGCTATGACCAAACTCCATAGCCTTCTGCTGTTTCTTCTTCTCTTGACTTTTCGTAAGTGTTTATACATATATCCAATGCAAGTAATACTATACATGCTTATAGTATATATATAAGTTAACTAGTTTGTTCATGAAATGAATGCAGAGGAGATGATGATAATAATGCCAGGCGAAGCAACTATGTGCCATGCACCAAGCAAATTATTTGCTGGCCTTTGTTTCAGCAACAAAAACTGTGAGGCAATTTGCGAGAAAGAAAGGTTCTTATACGGACATTGCAAATTCTTGAAATGCATATGCAGTAAGGACTGCAATGTAGGTGGTGGCGGTGGAGGAGAAGGGGGAAGGGGTCCAGGCCAAGGCCCTCCTGGTGAAGGGCCGCCGGACGAAGGCCCTCCTGGCGGTGAAGAGCCGCCGCCCGGTGAAGGCCCTCCAGGCGGCGAGGAACCGCCGCCAGGTGAAGACCCTCCAGGCGGGGAGGAGCCACCGCCCGGTGAAGGCCCTCCAGGCGGTGAGGGACCACCTGAAGAAGGAGAGCCTCCCGGAGGTGCAATGCCGCCTGCTCACAGCAAGAAGTCTTTGATCATGTTCTAGTTCAAGTCCTTTTCACTTCATACTAGTAATAATAAAGAAAGGGTGTTAATTCCTGTTTAATATCTGTATCAGCAGTTGAGATTTTGAATAAAATTATGGCTTAAAGAAATTTACTTGAAATGCTTCTGGCTTCGGACTTCATATAGAAATTGTACTATGAAAATCCATATTTATCTCTGCACAAGGCCAAATTTGGCTTAATATTGAATCAGCAAGGTGAGAGCATCTGTGCAACCCACTGCCTCAGCTTGTTTATGCTTTGGTCTAATCAACTCCTCCCGATACTCCCAAAGAAATATAAGATGGATCTCTTAATCTTGGAATGAGTTAAATTTATACGATTAGATTTTGTAATAGAAGAATCTAATTTGATGTTTATGAAACATTTTTTAATTTTAAATTTATATGATGAAGTAAAATTTTGTGGCGCATTATGAATATTCGAACTTAATTGATAAGATAAAATTTATGTTGCGAGTTTATACTTACTATATAGAAAGAAAAGCATTTTACTCACTTAAGATAGGGGTTATAC
Source organism: Jacaranda mimosifolia (assembly GCA_018894105.1). Taxonomy (NCBI): domain Eukaryota; kingdom Viridiplantae; phylum Streptophyta; class Magnoliopsida; order Lamiales; family Bignoniaceae; genus Jacaranda; species Jacaranda mimosifolia. The sequence continues at coordinate 27,617,122 of CM032129.1, forward strand.
TATATTGTATCATATTTTGAATTATCAATTATATCCTTGTAGTATTTAAAGTTACCTCAATAGGAAATGGTAAAAAATAAATAATATAGTCAAAATATAATAGAAAAATTTATGGAATGTGTAGATGATTATATCGCACATTTTTAAAGCAAAAATTATTTGCCATATATGAGTTTATATTAATAGATAATTATTGTATATTATTCAATGTATTTATTGTTAAAGTTACACTATTGTTTATCTATAATATATAAAAAAAATTAACTGTTCTATTAATTATCAATATAATTAATACTAATACTATGATAACCTAAATTTATGCATGCAAGAACATCATGCCAGGACGATTGAATTATTTTACAAATTTTAAAATAAATGAAACATGAACTTTTAACTTTAATAGATAAATTGGTATAATTAAAATAAAATCTTGAAAAAAATAAAATAAAATTACACGATCGGCAAAATGGAGCTTGAAGATAGTATATGTTTTTTTTTAATATTCTAATTAATTATCTAAATACCATTTTATATTTAATCTGCATTTAAAGTAGCAACATTGTCTCACTACTTAACGAGTAGTTTTTCAATTCTTCTATTAAAAGTAAAAGTGGATACCTTTATCAAAATATCAACTTCCTATAAAGAAAAACTACATAGAGTATAAATCTCACTTGAAAATTGTATTAGATCACGAATTTAAATTTTTTAAGTATAACATCAAATTTGTTCATGCATTCAGTAAATCGAAATCATCGGTGAAATCAAGCTCTAATGATTCTGTTGAAAAATAACACATAAATCAAATTAGTTGTCAATATTACCATGTACAAGAAAAGTTTTTTAATCAGCATTTTGGATAAGACCAACTAACAAGTATTTTATTGTACACAAATTCTTAGCCCATTGATGATCTCAAATACTCCTTTAGGCACTTTGATTGCAAAAGGATCTCAAAAACCATTGATGTGGTAACCTCGTTGAATAGGGACGATTATTTTCTGCAAGGAGGTTACGAGTTCGAACCTAGTTGCAGTAGTAGTCCGCAAGTCAGACACCTCTATGGTTGAAAGGCCTCGACTAACTAGCTCTTCAATGGGGCTATGGTAACGGATTTGCCCTTTGGATAATAGTTATGGCTCAAATCGAATATTCCGCAGCAGCAAGGGATTCCTATGATTACACCCAAAAAGGGTTGCTACGCTGGTCGCTCCTCCCCTGCCTTTTTTCTATCAAAAAAAAAAAAAAAGGAAAGAAAGTATCTCAGAATATTTCCTATTTATCTTGGTGGATAGCTAGAACGACTTTCTATGGACATAAATACTTTTGACGTTGGGAAGCTCGAGAAGAATAAGGTCTGAAAATAATTGAGAAAACAGTTATTACATATCATGTCAGACTTCAAAAGTGAGTAATTTCATGTAAATAAGTCTTTCCACATTCCCAACCAATAAGTAATATAATCTCATTAAACATAGAATTCTCACTCAAATATGAATTTTTATCATGGGTCCAAAACTGGCCCCAATTTATAATTCCTGATGTGATGAAGGAAGGATCGCTTTCAAATCAACTAAGAAAGAATGAGCATTACTAATATGAAAATTTGAACTAATGAATGTCAAACATCTTTAATTAAGATTTGCAATTCATATTGAACTTAACATTCCATAGTATTCATGGAAAATTGTTATCAATGTAATTTCAAAAATCTTTCACTATAAAAGCCACGGCAGATAGGTGCCCTCTTGGATATCATCCTACAACCAATGAATTAAACTTCAAAAGTTATGGCTACCAAACTCCATAGCCTTCTGCTGTTTCTTCTCTTGGCTTTTCGTAAGTGTTTATACATATATCCAATGCAAGTAATACTATATATTTATATATTCTGATAGTATATTTATATAAATTAACTAGTTTGTTCATGAAATGGATGCAGAGGAGATGATGATAATGCCAGGCGAAGCAGCAATGTGCCAGGCGCCGAGCAAATTATTCACCGGCCTTTGTTTCAGTGATAAAAACTGTGGGGCAATTTGTGAGAAAGAAGGGTTCTTAAATGGACAGTGCAAATTCTTGAAATGCATATGCAGCAAGGGCTGCAATGTAGGTGGTGGTGGTGCTGGTGGTGCTGGTGGAGGTGGAGGAGGGGGTGGTCCGGGTCAAGGCCCTCCTGATGAGGGGCCGCCAGGCGGGGAGGAGCCGCCACCTGGTGAAGGCCCTCCGGGCGGAGATGGGCCACCGGATGAAGGCGGCCCTCCTAAAAGGAATAAGTAGTCCTTGATCAAGTTCATTCTAGTTCAAGGCCTTTTCACTTCATACTAGTACTGTATTGATAAAGAAAAGGGTGTCTGTGTTTTATCTCTGTATCCACAGTTGAGATTTTGAATAAAAATTACTGCTTTCTTTCTGAGAAAGTTTGATTTGTATTTGTTTTGGTTTGCATTTCCATGTTTTTGTACACCCTACATTTGATATGCGGAGCTGTGATAATTATGGGGACAATTAATTTATATTTAAAGAATGTGGAGCATGGAATGCAGAAGGTAAAGGATGGAGTGCATAAATCAACACACATCATTTTTTCTTTGAAAAACAATGTATTAAAAAGGAAAAAAAATAAAAAGTAAAAATAAAATATATTATATTATATTATATAGTAGACTAACACCCATACTTGTGGAATTTGTACTATGAGGAACTTTAATCTTACTGTTAGACAAGCCCCCTCAGACTGCTAATGTATCTTGTTAAATACCAAAATAACTAACATAAACTAATAACTGCGTCACATGGACAAAGAGCAATAGAATTAACAAAATCATGGCGTCAATTGACAAATTACAGCAAAAGGAAATAAATTCTAGCAATTAACTCAGATTTCCCTTTTAGAATTTCTGTTATATCCCAATGGGTATAAATTTGTGCCAAGTCACGGTTATCAAGTTATATGGTTCTTTAATTGATTTTCCTTTCAAGCATTAATATATGCAATTGATGATTCATTTAAAAGTTAAAAGAAAACTACATTATTCATTACTTCATGCAAGCAAAGTAGAGATTGAATTTATAGGATAAGATAATTGAGAAATTCAATTGAAATTTAAGTAAATAAATAAATATATATATATATATATTTTTAGCAATTGTTTTTTCAATTTAATTGTCTCTATATTTATTGAAGGTTAGTTGGGTATTTTCAGGTATGTACTAACCCCAAAGCCGACATTTATATTTATTGACAAGCCTATGCTTGGATCTATCTTTCTATCTTACAACTTTATTTAAATTGTTGTTTTCCACTACTCTCAAGTCCGATTTTGAATTAATTAGAGATGAGAACAACTTATCTCTTAGAATCATATTTGCCTGCAACAATAAATTATGATGATACATAAAGATTAGTTAAACTAATTAAAAGTAAAACCATACTTAATTGGGATGACCATTCATTAATTAAATCATGTCCACTATATATATGTTGTCAAAGAAAAATTTAATAGAAAGAATGGAATTTTGATTTTACTATGAGGATTATATATTAATAGCTTTTGAGGCCACTTGTGAGTCTTGTTTTGGTAGGCGTAAGAGCTTCCTTCCATCTGTTTTACTTTTCTCTCACTCTTACCTCTATATAAACACATTTCCCTTAACAAGGTGGGATTAAGAATTCTAATAATAGAAGACCAAAATGGGTCGGAGGCTGTTCGGATTTGTGCTGTTTCTCTTCTTGGCTTCTTGTAAGCATTATGTTGTGGTCTAAACTTGGCTAGTTTTTATTTTTATTTATTTATTTATTTTATTTTATGTAATTTTTTTTTATTTATACACACATTTCAGACAAAGTTCGTTAAAATCAAATATCTAATCCCAAAATTCATGCTATTGGCCAAATAACCATTAATTAATATTTAATGTAACATGGAGAGCAACGAGCAATTGGTTGTACTTTCTTCAACTCGAAGTCTTTAGGAGCGAATCATTTTTTATTATTTATTTAATTATTTATAAGCTGAGTCATCCGATAAAATTGATCGTATATAACATGTGCACCATAACTAGTCTTTTCTTCTCAAAATTGCTCATATAAGATTGGCAGTACGACGTTTCTTGACTAAAATATTAGGGATTGAGCTAAGAGTTTTTCTTTTTATTATTTAGTTAATTATGTATGAACTTGAAACAATATACTGGGATCATTGCAACTTATGTATAACATTTTATGCTAAAGTAAATCATATTTATCTTAAGATTAGATATGTAAAACTAAAACAGTACGTAGCATTGGAAACTAATTAATTCATTCTATTTGTTTACACGAATTGTGCAGTTATGAGGGCAGAAGCAGCCATATGCGAGACAAGAAGCCAACTGTTTAGAGGTATGTGCTTCAGAAACGATAATTGTGCTTCAATTTGTGAGAAGGAAGGTTTTCTAACTGGCAGGTGCAAGGGCTTCCTCCTAAGGTGCACCTGTGCTAAAGAATGTGGGGCCGGTGGTGATGCTAGTGGTGGTGGTGGTGGTGATGGTTCTGCCGACGGCCCACCAGACGGCGGCGATGGTGGCCCCTCTGATGACCGTTTGACTTCCAGTTTCGATATGGCTAGTGTGTATAGATTTGATAGAAATAAAACCAGGCCTGGAAACAATGTTGAAATCTAGAAATAAATTGTAGTAGTTATAAAAAGGCTTTCATGGAAATAAAAGGAGTTTGAATCGGTGAAATATTAATTTCAAAATTTTCACTTAACCCTGATGAGTAATTATTTTCATCGATTCACCATAAATTTCTCTCAAAGCTCTCCTGATAAATCGGATTGCAATAATAATAATAATAATAATAATAATAATAATAATAATAATAATAATAATTTCATGTATGTAAATATAAGTGTGTGTGTGTGTGTGAAAGGTAGAGTGAGAAATGAGGGTGTAAGTGTGATTTTTAAGATGTAGGGTATTTTGAAATTGTTTTAAGAGAAATTTTTTGGGTAATAAAATTTTATATTTTAAGATAATGATTGAAGAACATGTACGCATTTTGTAATTGTTATGGAAAAAGGAATTTTTTGGGAAAACATGGGTGAAAGCCCTAAACCTCTTAAAAAACCAGCTTGGCTTGGCTTGGTTGGTTAGTTGGTTGCTTTTCTATCTTCATCCACATTTTTTTGTTATCGGCTCATTTTAATTGTGTCAAAAACATGTGGGGGAATTGGTGGGGGGTGGGGTGGTGGGGGTTATAATGTATTATATATGTTACATATTATATATATAAATATAGTTGGCTGCAATGGCAGCTGTGATTAGAGCTGTTAACGAATTGAATCGAACTAAATATTTGAGTATTCGGATTCGATTCGATTCGTTTTACTAGTATTCGTATTCGAATTTGACTCGAATCCTGAATTGGGCTCAAATTCGATTCGAATAAATATTCGATATATTCGAATTCAATTCGAATGTTCAATTAACTCAATTTTTTACTTGAATTTTGAATTATTTATTAATTTTTACTTTTTATTATGATCACAAAATGAAAATACTTTATTTATTCAAAAAACAAATATCAAATACTTGTAATAGTTGACATAATATTCAGTGGCTTCATTACTGTAAATTATAAATTATTATTAATTTAAGTTCTGAGAAACAAAAATATTAATACATAATAAAATATATTTGAATATTTTATCGAATATCGAACTCGAATATTATTGGATTCAATTCAGATTCCATGATATATCGAATATTATACTAGACTCCAATTCAAATTCGAATTCGTTATATTTTGAATTCGAATCTCAAATTGTTTGATAAAGATTTGATTGTCAACCTAGCTATGATGATGGAGGTGGGGGGGGGGGGGGGGGGGGCAATGGGATGGGAGATCTGATAGGGGTGGAGTGGTGGGATTATAGTAATATGTGTGTGTTATATATGAAGAGTTAATTAGAAAAAAATCCCTAATCCTACTTTCAATTTAGTGATCAGTCCCCATTTGAATTATTTCACACAAAACTCCCCACTTTTTCACAAAAGTTAGGAATTACTCCCCATATCTTTCAAAAAGACCAGTATACCCTTGCAGCTGGAAAAAACAACAAAAAAACCTCGAAAATGCGTTCTCTCTTAAGAAGAACGCTTCTTATTTTCTTTATTGTCTTGAATCCAACCTTTCTAAGCGCCAAAAGAAAAGGGCGCGAAACCGTTCCTCTACCACTGTCGCGAGAAGAAGAAGAAGAAGAAGAAGTGGGAAAAAAAAAACAACAACAACAAAATTTCTGCCATTTTACTGCGACAATGGAACGAAAAACAGCTGCAAAGAGAAGCGAAGTAAAAAAACAAGTGACTGAAATGAACAAAGGTATGTTTTCTGCATTTGAAACTTCAAATGTCCGTGATTTTTCAGTGTTTCACTCATTTCTTGTCTATTTTCTCATGTTTAGGGTTTTTATTCATTTTTTAGTCGTTAAATAGTTGGACCCATTTGATATATGGTTTCTATTGTGAGATTGGAAGTTCTGATTTGTACTTGAAGGTCATGAAAGTTGCACTTCACCTTTAAGGGATTTATACTTCTTTTTAAACAAAAAGTGTACGGAAAAATTATATTTTAAAACTATCTGAATGTGGTGGTGTGTTATCTGTAGTACAGAACTTGAAAGCATGCAGTATACATTAGCAAAAGTGTAGTATATAATGTGGGTAGCTTCAGTACAATTTGGAAGCAAATGTAGTATAAAACAATCAAATTGGTAGTATACTTTAGATATAAGTGTGGAATATAATCTGAGTAGGCGCAGTACATTTTAGTAGCAAAGCAGTATAAAACATTCAAACGAGCAGTGTACTTTAGGCATAGGTGTTATATATGATCTGTTGCAGCAGTACATTTTAGAAACAAATGTATGTAATATAAAGTATTCAAACTTGCAGTATACATTAGGCAAAAGATAGTATATAATGTGAATAAACGCATTACCTTTAAAAAGCATCTGGAGTACACTTTAGCCAAAAGTGCTGTATAAAACATCTATTGGTGCAGTACACTTTAGGCATAAGTATAGTATAAAGCAAACTGCCAGTACGGTTTAGGCAAAAATGTAAGTGCAGGGCATTTCAGACACAAATGTAGTATACAATCTGTTTTGTAGAAGTACATTTTAGAAACAAATTTATGTGGTATAAAGCATTCAAGATTGCAGTATACATTAGGCAAAAGGTAGAATATAATATGTGCTATATTTTAGAAGCATTTGGAGTACACTTTAGGCAAAAGTGTAGTATAAAATCTCCATTGGAGCAAAGTAGTATAAAACATGCAAACTGGCAGTACACTTTAGGCATAAGGGCAGTATGAAGCATTCAAACATGCAGTACATTTTAAGAGCATCTGGAGTACACTTCAGACAAAGGTGTAGTATAAAATCTCTGTTGAAGCAAATTAGTACAAAACATGAAAACGTGCAGTACACTTTAGACATAAGTGTAGTATGAAGCATTAAAACCTGCAGTACATTTTAAGGGCATCTGGAGTACACTTTGGACAAAGGTGTAGTATAAAATCTCTGTAGGTGCAGTACATTTTAGGAACAAATGCAGTATAAAGCATTCAAGATTGCAGTATACATTAGGCAAAAGGTAGAATATAATCTGTGCTACAGTTTAGAAGCATTTGGAGTACACTTTAGGCAAAAGTGTAGAATAAAATCTCCATTGGAGCAAAGTAGTATAAAACGTGCAAACTGACAGTACACTTTATGCATAAGTGCAGTATGAAGCATTCAAACATTCAGTACATTTTAATAGCATATGGAGTACACTTTGGACAAAGGTGTAGTATAAAATCTCTGTTGAAGCAAAGTAGTACAAAACATGAAAACGTGCAGTACACTTTAGGCATAAGTTTAGTATGAAGCATCCAAACATGCAGTACATTTTAAGAGCATCCGGAGTACACTTTGGACAAAGGTGTAGTATAAAATCTCTGTAGGTGCAATACATTTTAGGAACAAATGCAGTATAAAGCATTCAATCTGACAGTACACTTCAGGCATAAGGGTAGTATGTAATCTATGTTGCTGCAATATATAATAGCAGCATTTTAGTACATAAACATTCAGCCTGCATTATACATTAACTTAAAATGTAATATATAATCTTAGCATATGCAGCACATTTTAGAAGAAACTGAAGTATAAAACCTTTATTACTGCAGTATACATTAAATGGAACTTTAGTATATAATCTGTATAGAATAACTGAAAGTGTAGTATATATTATGTGTTTCTATAGTACATTTTTGAAGATATTTTAGTAGAAAATATTCATGCTTTTAGTACACACTATCTAAAAGGGTTACTTTATTATTTGTTAATATACTATTTTTTTTTTGGCCTTGCAGCAAAGCCAAGACGTTGTGAGGTCTGTTCTCGTTGCTCCCCCCAATATTTTCATAGTAAATTGGAGCTTGTGAAGTCCAAGATGGGGTCCAAACATTTTGATGCATTGAAGAAGACCCCTTTCTATATATACATGGATATGCCGAAGTTAAGTTCAAGTTTCATTCGACTTGAAGCTATACTTAGGAGGTTTGACCCAAAAAAGCTCTCATTTCATTTTGCGGAGGGGGTTGAGGTTCCTTTTTCTGCAGCTGAATTTTCAATGGTTTTAGGGTTGCCACATGTGGGGCAATCTGTTGACATAACATTGAAGATAAAGTCTTCAACTTTTGAGCGGCTTTTTTCTGGAAAGCTACAGAATATAACTAGATCTGAAATAGCTAAAAAACTTGAGGAGTATGTATATAAGGATAGTGTGGAGGACTTAACTGATTTTTCTAGGTTGTACATAGTTTTTGTTTTTAATTGTATTTTGTTTCCAACATCTAATTACTGGACTCCACGATTTCTCCTACCATACTTGGACAATTTGTCCAGAGTTGGTCTGTATGCATGGGGCAAAGCTGCATACAGGTTTCTTGTGCAAGATATGAGGAACCATTTAGGAGTATGTGGAAAAACAAGAAAGAAGTACATTGATGGGTGTACAGTAGGGTTGATGGTAAGTGTTTGCTTCATTTTTCTAATAGCATTGATTATATTTATATTGAAGTGAGTATAATTTTTAGATTTATGAATGACAGGCATGGGTTTATGAACGCATCCCATCACTAGCTACACCAGTGAGTTTGTTTGAGTTTCCACGCTTTTACCGGTGGAAGGATAGCAAACTCCCACAAAATGTGAAGCAGGCAGAGAAGAAGTTGAAGCAAGTTACAGCAGATATGGTAATAATTGTAATAATTCATTATTTGTTGTTTGTATAATAATTTGAATTTGATAATTATTTCCATTGTAATAGGTTGTAGACCTCAACCCTGCTCCAAAGGAGTTAGAATTGGCAGATTTGATCAAGAAATCAGAGGCTGCCAGTACTGTCATGAATGAAGTCCATGTCTGTGATCATACAATATATGAAGCAATGATTGCAGCGAACGGAGAAGAAATTAAATCATTGAAAGAAAAAATTGCTTCAATGGAATACATGGTAATGAAGGAGCAGGGTGAGGAGGAGCATCCAACTGAGGAAGAGACTAATGCGGTGGAGCTTGAGGAGGAAGTTGGTGAATATGTGCATGAGGGGGTACTTGATTTGGTACATGATGCACAGAAAGAAGGGGATGATTCTGAAGACATGGTGGATGAAGAAAGTCGAACCAAAAAACGTCATGATCCTTCAGATTCCCCCAGACCATTGAAGACAGCACATTATATACCAATTGAAGGGGCTGAGTTCGAGGAATATGAGATTGAAGTGGCTAATGTCATGTCTTCGATTGTGACAAATGTGCGCAATCGAGAAGATAGGAAGCGAAAACAGAAATCTCCAGATTTTGTCAGCCCCCCCAGCACCACACCAGCCAAAAGAGCAAGACAAGTGACAAAGACCTACCGTGCTCGTCCTCGTGCACGAAAAAATAAAGAACAAGAGCAGAAGAAGGTGTTGTACACTACTTAATGTTTTATTTTTTTCCTACTTGCATTTCATTTGTAAACTGTCTGTTTGTAATAAGTATTATGATATCTTATACTTGATGGGTTGATATTTGCACTTAATGGATGATGTCTTATACTTCATATTATTGATACTTGCACTTATGTGCTCATCTTTTCTACCTCAGCAGTTGACACTTTACACCTTTTTATGGGCTTGAGTTTTGTACTCCATGTTGGGGTATTTGTACTTCATGTGCTCGTCTATTCTACCTCAGCAGTTGATACTTTATTTTTATGGGCTTGAGTTTTGTACTCCATGTTGGTGGTATTTGTACTTCATGTGCCATCTATTCTACCTCAGCAGTTGACACTTTACACCTAATGTGCTTGAGTTTTGTACTCCATGTTGGTGGTATTTGTACTTCATGTGCTCATCTATTCTACCTCAGCAGTTGACACTTTACACCTAATGTGCTTGAGTTTTGTTCTCCATGTTGGTGGTATTTGTACTTCATGTGCTCATCTATTCTACCTCAGCAGTTGACACTTTACACCTAATGTGCTTGAGTTTTGTTCTCCATGTTGGTGGTATTTGTACTTCATGTGCTCATCTATTCTACCTCGGCAGTTGACACTTTACACCTATGTGCTTGAGTTTTGTACTCCATGTTGGTGAAGTCTGTACTTTCATGTGTTTATCTTTTATATTTCAATAGTTAATACTTGGTTCCTATGTGCTGTGTTTGTACCCCAGGTGGCACATGAACCAACCCAGGTGGCAAATGAACCAATCGAAGTGGCACAAGATTCAATCCAGGTGGCAAAAGAACCAATCCTGGTGGTAGATGAACAAGTCACCCCAAAGACTGAAGTGGCCGATCCCTATAAAGGAAGGACTGATTATAGAGGACTTGCTCTTATTCCAGTAGAAGAGCGAGAAGTCATCGACCACTTTGTCGGAAGAGATAATTTGAGGTAACAAAATTTGCTTATTGTTTTTCTATTGGATAAACTGGTATCTGAACACATAATTAACAATTGTGTAGGGTAACCATCTGGGAAGGAGCAAGACATCTTCTGAATGGAAGAGACTTTTGTGAGCTCTTATTTGGAGGAGAACTTACCGGCGACATAGTGGACTGTTACATGTCGATATTATGTAGCCCATCTTTTAGCAACAACTGTCAGCACAAGGTGTGGTTTACGTCCTCAATAGCGCAGGTATATGACAGTTTCCTAACTTAATTTAGTACACGGTGAGAGATGAGTCTAACCATTTGTTTTATATTTCATAGGCTGATATATTAGACCGAATAGATGAACGCAACATGAAGGATATTACGGATGAAGAATTTGTGGAGATGATGCTTAAGCTTAACAGCTTCACCTGTTCAGATTTGGAAGAGCTGACGGTAGATGTTTTAAACAACTGTCGCTACATAATCCTACCGATTTGCCGGCGCCAGCACTAGTTCTTAGTTGTCCTTGACACATCCACTCATTCTTTTTTATACATGAATTCAATAATGGCCCCCAGATACAAACCGATAGCTGTTGCCATTGTAAGTTTGCTTTCTTTCCGTACGATTTCCCATTGCAAATTTGTGGAGTCAACAATTGACAAATTTTTTGTAGGCTTCATTTTATTCTCGGTACATTAGGCTTTCACTGGGGAGTCGTGTGGATGAAAAGCTACAGCAGAGGAAAAGTAGGCAGCAAGTGGGTACAGTGGATTGTGGTGTCTATGTATGCCTTTGGGCAGAAGGTTTTGCTAGGGACACCCCCGTGTTCTGGAGGAATGCTGGAACAATTAATGTTGATAAATATCGTGCGAAAATGGCGCATAGAATATTAACTCATGAAAATGCCAGGATTTGAAGCACTTATATGTAAATACATGTGTAACTTGAAGCATAATTTGTTTATAATATTGTTTTGTAGCTAAGTGTAATTTTCCAGTAACTATTTATAACTTAAATTCAACTGAAACAGGGCTGGGAATTTGAATACAAACTTGGGGGCAATGAGGTACAAACCAGGGAAAATGAAAGTATAAAATGTGTTTCGGGGACGGACACTCAAATTCTATTGAGACAAGGCGGGGATCCTGAGTACAATTCATGAAAACTGGAGTACAAATTGAAACAGATGGTGTATAAAATGGTCTTCGTGGATGTACACTTCAAGAGAATTAAAATCGGGCGGCGGATTCGAGAGTATTTTGGGGTCAATGAGGTACAAACCAGGGAACATTAAAGTACAATCTGCAACAAATAAAGTATAAAATCTGTTTTGTTCAAGTACACTTATTGTAAATGAATAATTATTCTCCACTAATTGTAATGATGGGCAAGTACAATAATTTGAGAGCATCGGATTTGGTGTTGTACGGATTTGCTATGTTTCATAAGGTGGATATGTTCGAAAAATTCTCATTTGTTTACATCCATGAAAGCATAGGTATTCTTTCATTACCGCGATTGATAACATTCATCCGTTGAACACTACTGAATAACAACTGAAAATTCTTAATATTATTTTATTCATATTATAAAATATTTTGGTGATTAACTACCAAGAATTCAAAATCAAATCTTTGAACAAATTTCATTGCCCAAGAATATTAGTAAAATTTTGAAGATATTAAGTACAAAGTTGCCCAAGAGAGGTGCAAATGGGGCCAAATCAGGTACAATTATCCAGTTTTGAGGTACAAATGTTGGCTACTTTACTAAACAACATGCTAGGCTGCTATGTTCGCGATAAATCACCCGCTTCATTGCCCAAGCGAGGTGCAAATTGGGCCAAATCAGGTACAATTATCCAGTTTTGAGGTACAAATGTTGGCTACTTTAGTAAACAACATGCTAGGCTGCTATGTTCACGATAAATCACCCGCTTCATTGCCCAAGCGAGGTGCAAATGGGGCCAAATCAGGTACAATTATCCAGTTTTGAGGTGGAAATGTTGGCTACTTTACTAAACAACATGCTAGGCTGCTATGTTCACGATAAATCACCCGCTTCATTGCCCAAGCGAGGTGCAAATGGGGCCAAATCAGGTACAATTATCCAGTTTTGAGGTACAAATGTTGGCTACTTTAGTAAACAACTTGCTAGGCTGCTATGTTCACGATAAATCACCCGCTTCATTGCCCAAGCGAGGTGCAAATGGGGCCAAATCAGGTACAATTATCCAGTTTTGAGGTGCAAATGTTGGCTACTTTAGTAAACAACATGCTAGGCTGCTATGTTCACGATAAATCACCCGCTTCATTGCCCAAGCGAGGTGCAAATGGGGCCAAATCAGGTACAATTATCCAGTTTTGAGGTGCAAATGTTGGCTACTTTAGTAAACAACTTGCTAGGCTGCTATGTTCACGATAAATCACCCGCTTCATTGCCCAAGCGATGTGCAAATGGGGCCAAATCAGGTACAATTATCCAGTTTTGAGGTACAAATGTTGGCTACTTTAGTAAACAACATGCTAGGCTGCTATGTTCACGATAAATCACCCGCTTCATTGCCCAAGCGAGGTGCAAATGGGGCCAAATCAGGTACAATTATCCAGTTTTGAGGTGCAAATGTTGGCTACTTTACTAAACAACATGCTAGGCTGCTATGTTCACGATAAATCACCCGCTTCATTGCCCAAGCGAGGTGCAAATGGGGCCAAATCAGGTACAATTATCCAGTTTTGAGGTGCAAATGTTGGCTACTTTACTAAACAACATGCTAGGCTGCTATGTTCACGATAAATCACCCGCTTCATTGCCCAAGCGAGGTGCAAATGGGGCCAAATCAGGTACAATTATCCAGTTTTGAGGTGCAAATGTTGGCTACTTTAGTAAACAACTTGCTAGGCTGCTATGTTCACGATAAATCACCCGCTTCATTGCCCAAGCGATGTGCAAATGGGGCCAAATCAGGTACAATTATCCAGTTTTGAGGTACAAATGTTGGCTACTTTAGTAAACAACTTGCTAGGCTGCTATGTTCACGATAAATCACCCGCTTCATTGCCCAAGCGAGGTGCAAATGGGGCCAAATCAGGTACAATTATCCAGTTTTGAGGTACAAATGTTGGCTACTTTAGTAAACAACTTGCTAGGCTGCTATGTTCACGATAAATCACCCGCTTCATTGCCCAAGCGAGGTGCAAATGGGGCCAAATCAAGTACAATTATCCAGTTTTGAGGTACAAATGTTGGCTAGTTTACTGATTCTTTGCAAGTTCGACGATTATGCCCTGTTCTACCACACCTCTTACACTTAATGGCACGCTTCTCAATCTGTGATGGAATCCTCTGTGTCCTTCTCCGCCCAGGCTGAGATCGACAATCAGGTGCATAAATGACGTCGTCATCATCTACATGGAACATATGCATATCAAACGTAGGAATAGGATTTATAACTGCTTGGTATGCTTGTTGATACATCTCAACTCGGTAGTATTGATCTGTGAAGTCATATGGTGAAAGTGACTTTGACTCGATAGAAGCACAAGCATGTATGCATGGTATCTTATCAATCTGCCATGCTCCGCAAGAACAAACTCTGTTATGTAAATCTATAGCATACGATTTGTCTTGCTCAATCACCTCAAAGCTCCAACCGCTAGACATGACAACTTTTAAGTTGCGAGAGCGCATATGATTGATTGCCAACTTTTTCTCTTGCTTGGGACATAATTGACCAACCATCTTATGAGATTCTTCTCTCCTACCATGCATCATAACCATTATTTGCATGCGTATGTGATCAACCATGGCTGCAACTGGCATAAATCGGGCTGGTTTAACCCAATTATTCCAACATTCTGCTTGATTATTGTTTATTACCCCCCATCGATCTCCACTGAATAAGGAGTTTGCCCAACAGGTTGGGTCAGACTGCATAATAAAGTCTCTGGCAAGCGGCATTGACTCCAAGATGCTGTCTATATGTCGGGTATACTCCTGCCTTGTAGGCGCATATGCAGCTTTCATAAAAATAGAACACCAATGTTTCTTGTTATGTAGAGGGTACTTCCTTAATACCTGAATTCAAAATAATAGAACAATAATGGGCTTAATGTTATGAAGTAGAGCTTATTTCACATAATTATCTCACAAACAGAGATAGAGCACACTTACTTGTTTCTTGAAGTTATCCACTAAGTGTCTCAAGCAATATGCATGATGGCTACCGGGAAATATCATGGGGAGGGCCTTAAGAAGACCAGGATGTCGATCGGAGAAGAAAGTAAACCTTGATAAGCCAGGCAAATATTCAGAATCTAAGACACTTCTCAGCTTTAAGCAGAACCACTCCCAATTCATATCATTTTCAGAGTCAACAACTGCATATGCTAACGTGAATAAGTCATCATTGGCGTCCTTACTGACTGCGCTGAGTAAGACTCCTTTGAATTTATTTTTAATATGGGTGCCGTCCAAGAATATCAATGGCCTGCATCCCCTAAGAAAACCAAGAAGGCAGGCACTAAAACAAATAAATAGCCGACAAAATTTTCGACTGATTGGGTCAATCTCACAGTCTGCAATACTTCCAGGGTTTGTTCTATTCACAGCATCACAGTACCACCTCAACTTATCATAAGATCCCTTCTCAGCTCCATGGATGTCATGCATAGCTAATTCCTTACCCATCCATGCTTTATGGTACCTAAGTTCCACACCATATTCTCTGTGGATATCTTTCAATATGGTGCAGGGCCGATAACATGGCTCTGATCTCAATTTATTCTTCACTACATTAGCAACCCAAGCGGAATCGGCTTTAGGATGTCCCCTTGTCCGAAGATTAGCCTCACCACATGTGTGCTCTAGATTACATTTTCGAATGCCAAATAATTTATCAGCTTCATGCCTTGATGCATAGATTCTCCATTTGCAATTTTCATCACTGCAAACGGCTATGATTTTTTTGCTGTCATTTTTCTTGTATTTAAATGACCGCAAAGTAGACACTGCATAATTCTTAAGCATAATTCTGAACTCGTGAGCATCATTGAATGTTTGACCCTCCCCATATATGCAATTCCTCCATGCATCAATTGAGTTGCTAATTAAAGCCAATTCATTGTGCGATGCACTGGTCGAACCAATTTCCTCCTCCACTACATCCCTTGAGGATGGCAAATGAAGTATAATTTTAGGCACAATAAAGTACAATTCATTAGTAGAACACTGAAAATTAAATTACAGATTCAGAAAATTGAAGTACAAGTTAAAAAAACGTGACGTACAATTTGTGAACACATGAAGCACACAACATTGACAAAAAGAGTACAGATATACGCAAATTGATTTGCAAAATGAAGGAACAGAAATAAAAGAAATGAAGTACAATTTCGGAACACCTGAAGTGTATAAGCGCAACGAAAAGAGTATAAGAATTAAGCGGATTTATGTTCGAACTGAAATATAAGTTCAGAAATTGGAAGTATAATTTTTCATAAGGTTAAGTACAGTTGCGAAAAAGCTGAAGTATAAAAATTCGGCTCTCGCAGTATAGATTTTGGATAACACAACAGTTCACGCTTCAGAATTAAATAATTGAATCGAATAATTAAAGTACAATTTCACATAAAATAAAGTACCAATTCAGGCAATTGAAGTATAGAGCTTCAATGAATGCAGCACAAATATAGATTATATGAATATAAAATGAGGTGTGATTTGATGAAAAAAGGAAGTACAATATTAGACAAAGTGAGGAACAATTTCGGAACACCTGAAGTGTATAAGCCCAATAAAAATAATATAAAGATTTAAGTGAAATTATTTAACAACTGAAATATAAGTTTAGATATTCGAAGTATAATTTTGGACAATGTGAGGTACAGTTTTGAGCAACTGAAGTATAGATGCTCAGCTTTCGCAGTATAAATTTTAGATAGTACGTTATTACACGCTTCAAAATTAAATAATAGGTTCAGATAATTAAAGTACAAGTTCAAGTAAAGTGAAGTACAGATTCAGACGATTGAAGTATAGAACTTAGACGATTGAAGTATAGAACTTCAATGAATGATTTACCTGTTTTAATATAATGAAGTACAAATTGGGAACACCAGAAGTGTAGAACTTATGTGAAAAGAGTACAGATTTATATAAAATGTTGTATGATTTTAGAAAATAGGAGTACACTTTTTACAAAGTTGAGAACAATTTCTGAACACTTGAAGTATAAAACCTAAGCAATGGCAGTACAATTTGGATATCTTATTAGTAGAAAACATGAAAGCCGAATTATAGATTTAGATACTTGAAGTACAAGTTTATATAAAGCGACGTACAAGTTAGAAACAATGGAAGTATAGAACTTCAATGAAGAGAGTATATGTTTCTGTAAGTACAATGTTAACTGCAATGAAGTATAATGTGGAACGCTCCAAGTACAGAAAGATTTTCAAATAAACAGAGAGCAATTTTAGAACACTTCATGTACAGAACTTTACTAATTGCAGTAAAGTTGAGATTCTGTAGAAGTATTACCTTAAAACATCACTGCTCTTCTTTTCTCTGCTGCTTGATTCATCCTTTCGGTTTACCAAGATGTCCGCAATGTTCATCTTCAATGTCAAATGTAGTAAGACCATATTCATGACGTCATCGTCATCAGTTAAACTCACGTACAATCTTTGATGTGGAGCTATATATCGCAAGCTGAAGTGCTCGGAATTGATTTCACTCCATTTTCTTGCTAGATTAATGTAGATATCCATTACAGTCGTACTGTCCTTAATTGACATTATCTGGAGCTGGTCTTTGTAGCGACAACTCCCCAACACTTGATTGAGCGCACTTGCTTCGCTGCTGGTTGACATTGTCGGGGAAAAAAAAAAAAAAAAAGGAAACACAGAAGCAACTGAGAAGGAACTGAGAAGAAGATGGAATTCGAAAATGATGAAAATAAAAAGAGAAGAAGACAATGCAGTTGTCGGGTTAGTGGCGTTTGGCTCTAACGTTGTTCTCGTTTCCCGCTTGTTGCAATTTTTTCTGTTCTTTCTGTTTCTGGTAACGAGCGTTTGTAGGGTTTACTGTTTGCTTGAAAAAACAAGGAAAAATATGATACTTAAGGGCATTTGTGTCAAATCAAGTGGCTAGGGAGTAATCTCTAAACTTTTATTAAAACTAGGGAGTTTGCACTATAAGTTTTTAATTGGGGACTGAACACAAATTTTGAAAGTAGTTTTGGTACTTTTTAATAAGTTCCCCATATATGAATATATATATATTAATATATTTATATTACAAATGTATATATATTGATGTATTAATATATGCATATAAATATAATACATATTTTTTTATAAATATTAAATATTAATTAATTTCAGCCGTTCATTTCTTCAAAAAAATTCTACGATTTATGTAATAAGGGTATAATGATCATTTTACGCTTAAAAACATTAAATACTTGCACAAAGAGCTCATGTATTGCACCCCATGCACTAAAGATGTTTTTTGCATGGGTTATAAAAACAAAAAGGGGTATCCGTAAATTCGTGAATTTTTTTTAACAAAAAATATTTTACATAGTCGATTATCCCAATGGGTATTTACAATTCTCCCGATACAATATTCTTTTCCAATTATTGTGCGTGTTTAGTTTCTTAATGTTTCATCAGCAAATTATAATAAGCTAAAAAGTAACAAAATTTAATATAAAACCTAATTTATTTTTTTAAAAAGAAATAGTCTTTAATCGAATTAATAGATATTTTAAAGTTGACAATGAAAGTTAAATAAAAACTAACATCTTCATTAAAAATAAGACAAGCAATCATATTTTCAACTGTTAAAATACCTTCAATATTTTGCTCACTTTCACTTCTGGAAACACTAACACTACGTTTGGTTGAAGAATTTTGATAGGAAAGAAAAAAGAAAATGCTAAAAAAAATATTTTTAATTGTTTGATTAGTAAGAAAAATGCTAAAAAAGGAACATTAAGGGGAAAATTTAATGAATTTGAGGAAAATAAGTTTTTCTCACTAAATGGTGAGAAAAATGAAATAAAAAAAAATCCACTTAAACTCTCTCTCCTTATACAACACATTCATCTCCCATTCTTTTCTTCATTATTTAATTCTACAACCAAACAAGCTTTAAATTTTATATTCTTTACTTTTGTTTTCCTTTTCCCTAATATTTTCCTTTCCTTATCAAATTTAAGCCAAACATAGTGTAAAAGATTGCTAAAATGATTCTATACCAAGGTAAAAAGAGGGTAGCCCACAAAAACAAATGTCTTCGCAAATTTCACAATCACAACAATTTTCTTCAGTTAATAAACTGAACCACTTGACATTTGCTTCTACCAGAAATGGACCATACTATATTGTAAATCAGAAAGAAAGATATCAATGTATAATTCCAAAACAAACCCCACAATTTTACACACAATTAATTTATGTTCCTCCTTTTTTTTGGGTCAAATTTTACATCATCAATCTAAGAGAAAACCCAGAAAGTTAATAGACAACTAGCGAAATCAGTCAATGCTTGTAGCTCCAATCACTCAACTTGCCCTTCTGGATTATGCCATTTTCATTCAAGTAGTCAACAAATTCATCTATCAGATACGGCCAAGCCCCTTCTGGATCATAGTTCGATAATGCTGGATCCACCATCTGCATTTATAAAATTCGGTATATATATATATAGAATAGTAAGCAAGTAGATTAAAAAAAATCCTGGTGAAAGGCAAAAATGCAAAATGTATAGGATATGATCCAAAATGCAAATCAATTTCTGGTAAAATAAATATTTCAAGAGGGAAAGGCAGAATTCTGAATAGTTTGCATTCTTACTTACCCTTGCAAACTCCAGTAGCTGGGACCAGGTATCACGAGAAATTGCCTTGTTATGCCTCGTCTGAATCAACAAAAACAATGGAGAAAAAAGTGTAACTGAGAGCTTTCGTAAAGAAGTGCATCAGCGTGAAAAATTACTTAAGAAATATTTGAGGTAGCATAATGAAGAATCCATTCTTTCAAACTATATCAAAATGGGAGATACTGTGTCCACAGTCCACCTATAAGTTAAAAACCTGGGTTAGTTTCAATACCGCCTTTAAAACCTGGTTCCAAGCATGAAAAATCCCCACTACAGATAACTAAATCATGTCATACAGTATCCTTAATTCTCTTAAGTGCTTTCCAGAGAAAAGCATTCATCAACAAAGATAAAATTGCATTTTGTGTATAACTCCTCAAACCTTGATCAATGTCCAAATTCCATATCTACAATTGTATTATACAATCCATTTCCTGCTATATTTACCAAATTCTAACAAATTAATTTTTAGCATCAGATTAGAAGTTCTATCAATTTTTTAGAATTTCATTCATTGTCCAGTAAATGGGTGTCTACAAGCAGATTGATGGTGCAAGATAATGATCCAATACTGAGTTCTTGCATATTAGATTTAATTTCAAGGGACACAAACTAGTTTTTTATAGTAATGAGTAATCCGAGTACAAATAGAAAATCCAGATAAATTTTTGTTCCACCTGCAAGAACTGGCACCAGTAATCGACTAATGGCCATTGCTTTTCTGCAAATAGCAACTGCCACATTCCAATAGCAGTATCCAGTGCCAGAGACTTCTGACCCTGAAATCAACAAAATATCAGCTAACTATTGCTTTGGATAGAACATACAAAAAGATCTAGTACATGCAGCAATGTTGAAAATTGATGAAGAATTTTGGTGGTTGTGTTAAGATATGAAGACTGGAAGTGTAAGAGAGAGATTGGATGTGATTATATATCAGCATAAAGTATTCCTATTGAGTTTATTTCTTTGAACAGGAATGCAATATTAATTTCTGTTAAGGGGCCAATTTCAGGCGCTTATGCTGTTGGAAAGGTGAAGCCTGTGTGATCTACTTTTTATGAGAGAGAATTAGAGAGCTGAAATTTGGAGAACCAAATCAATTACAAAAGTGGCACAAGAGAAGAGCGAAGAAGAATGAGGAGAAAAGAGCAACCATCCATGCAGAGGTTGAAGCAGTTCCACATCAAAGTATAAATTCTCAATAATAATATACTCTGGGGAATTAAAATCACAAAAAGCAAGACTAAAGACTTCACCTACTCTTAAGTAAGAAACACTAATTAATTAATCCTAAACCAATCTTTGACAAAAAAGAAAGACATCCCAAATTAAGACTCAAACAAAATATATTGAAAAATTAGAAACTCAAATGCCTCAAGCTTAATACACTAGAAAAGACCAGGGTTCGTTCATAGTCTTTCAAGTTGTAAGAAAGCTTTGTGACAGGATTTTGGTATGGTGTAACTGGATCTTCAACATCAAGTCATTGAATTTTCTCATTGCTTGGCAGACAATATTAGTATCAAAATGTTGAACTAAAAATTTACTTCCCAAATATCAACCAATTAGTTGTGATCAAACATCATTAATTTTAATCAAGAAAAATCATTAGTGCAATAGATTAAAGAAAGTTACCTTCTCTTTCGCCCAGCCAAATGCAAAGTTATAGATCTCTCGGAACTTATCTGGACAAGATAAATCAAAACTATAGTTCAGCAACAGCAAATAAAAAATGTCTGATGATGTTTCTGATAGTTAATTTTCTCATATCATTATGTCAAATTTTTAGCATGAGAACTGGTCTCTATATTAGAAATTTATATTTTGCAATGACTTCTCTCTGATAACAAAATTAAGGAAATGGCAGAAAATCATTAAGCATTCAGTACAACAATGAAGTAAAAGGATTTGAGGGAAAACCATGTATTGAAAGAAAACAATTTTGGAAATTGAATAACTTTACTGACTAGAGAGAAGATTTCCATGGCATCACATACGTTCATCTTTCAGTTCAGAACGCATAAATGGTATTCTTTCTCTGAACTTCTCAAGTGAATCTATCCTGCCAAACATCATCAGGACAAAAAGTTCAATTCAGTATCAACCAAATAAAAGAAGAAAACAAAGCTTCTGAAAGACTTGACCTATACTCACCCAAGAGATTGTAATCCACTAATAAACTCCTGCTTTGAGAATTCACACATGGTCGCAGCCTTCATATGCCATGAGAGCACCAACTACAGAGCATACCATATCAAGATTACGTTAGGATCAAAAAGACAAACACAAGTCTAACGTGAAAATTTTCATCTGTTGGACAAAGTAATTATGCGTTATCATCCTTTTGGTTACAAATTCACAAATCACAAGCATGTCGGATTTGCATTTAAATTCATTTTTCCAAGCTATACTACTCTGACAAAGTAGTATTCTTAGTAACAAGTACTGGAAGAATTTTAGCAATAATGCTCATGTCATTAGCATACCAATGAATCTGCTTAAGTCGATGCAAATGTTTTTCCAAGTCAACTATACCCATTTCCTATAACCTGAGGGTGATGGGAACAGAACCAAGTCATGGAGGTGAGCTTACAGTAGCCCAAAAACAAAAGCTGAAATGTTCTCAGCTCAAGCCTGAAAGCAGAGCAAAGATGCAAGCTGACATGGTTTGGAAGCCTACGAGAAAATCTCCACCATCAACTCAAATTAACCAAAAAAAGCACGCAAATGGAAGAGCTCAATCCAACAAGTTGCATCAGCTCTGCTGATTGTCGCATCTGATGTTATTATTTTCCTTTGGCTCCATTTTATAGAGAAGCACTTGGCAGTTCAAACATAAATAAGATTCACGCAAAATATATATATATATATATATATACCCAAGTAAAGAAACTATTGTACTTGTCACCATAGTTGTTGGACTCCTCCAGTTACTTTCAACCTTTTATGATTAGGACTTGTTCTAATTTTCTTTGGAATCCTCCAGTAATACTTTATGTAGATATTATGAGTTCAAAAGACAATAACTGTGAGTAACAAAATCGGAAGGTCTTTTGACATCGTCCGCAACTAGCAATCCTCCACCATATTTTCGTGATTACAATCCATCATCCCTAAACATATTTCTTGCATTACTGGTCAAGCACATTTGATATCTGATTTGCAGAAAGAGGAGCATCAAATGATGGACCCAGAACATAAAACCGAAAGGAGCTTACAAGCAACTAAACTATACTTCAGTTATTGATCAAGACATAAGTCTGAGCAACACTACTTGTGGCTAGCAATTTCAGATGTAACTTACCATGACAATATCTTGAGGATCAACCTGCCAAGAAGAAAAAGGCCACCTGTTATTCAAGCAATGGTACTCATAAAAACAGATAAGGAAAAGATAATGGGATGTCAGAGTATGATCCACAATCCCATGTAATAGAAGCAAAGTCATAACTCAATGCCTACAGTTATGATTTTCCAAACTTAAATAACACAACAGAGCTGTGCTCAGTTTGATAAACAGGCAGAATGTGCCCTAACCAATAAATGGATTCAATATTTGGTATCAGTCTTTTGTGTTTTTTTACTAAATTGAATCCCTAATTTAACGTGTGTGTGTGCGTGCTCGCACATATATTGTTAATTAGATTAGTCATTTACTGGAGTGGCCAGACAAATCTCTCTTTCACAATTCACATTGCCACTCTGCCCCTGTTCCTCAATTCATCAGTCTCCCTCCACCCTCCTGTCCTCTTGCCATCTCCATTCTTCAAAATTTTCTCGCTCGACAATTCCTTTTATTGCCTCGACTGAAATGGCACGATCGAAGTAAGAAACAACTTGGGCAAGGCTTTCCATTTATTTTGATTGCCCCACAAACTTCTGCGCTGTCTCAGTTATCGCCGCCATCATCTTCCAGCAATCCTTCAACTTTTATTGGCCTCACAACTACCTGAAACTTCCGCATTGCAGTGGCTGCTGCCGGTAGCCACAGCAGATGTGCTACGTTCTTTTCTTCATGTGTTTCTGCACTTTTTCCCTTATTTTTGGGGGTATAGTATGGGTTATCTAAAGATTCGCCTTTGGGCATATGGGTTTCATATTTTAATATCTATTTGTTGTTATTTTATTTTCTCATTTATTTGGTTGTCTTGCTTGGGCTTTGGCTCTTGCATTTATTTAGTTTTTCCAGACTTCCTATCCTATCTTGCATTGTTAATTGGTTGGATGAAATGTTCTCCTGGAATTGAAATTGGGAATGTGAATTTTTCTTTTTTTTTAATATTTTTATTTTTTGGAATTAGCATAACCGAACCAGGGAAAAGAAATCAGTAAATTACCAGTTGAACCAAGTAACTCTTTGAACATACTAATTTAGTACGCACAGATATCAGGTACCTAAACTCTGTTTGGTACAGTATTACCATTGCACCCCCACTATTACAGACTAGCATGCATAAGAGTGTAATTGCTAAATCTACCTGAAGGTCGTTGCACAGGAGAGTGATTCCATCAACCAGAATCATATCAGCATAGGGATCTGCAAAATGTGACAGCCTGTAGTAAGTTTCTATTCAAAACGCAAGAACTTGGACGGAAAACATGTTCTAGACAATCTTAATCTGCATATGAGATGCTTTCGCAATTGAAATGAACTTGCAACTAAGATGAATATAGCATGCGAAACCCCAAGTTCAAAGATAGTATTCCCTGCCATCCAAATTAGTCTTGAGGAGTTTCGGAACTGTTAACTTGCATCAATCTTGGAATCAACAGATCAAGGTAGAAGGCGCTATGATGCAGAATCATTTTGGATTAGCAACCTTTTAAGAGCTTTATAATAACCATTTCATTTTAAATGAATTCGTAATACATTTTGCAACTGATTTCATTTCTATTCCATCTCCACCTAAGCTACAAAATCAATGGAATTGATAAAGAGTCTAGAGAATATGACTACAACTTGTCTCTGGAACATTCACAGCACATTGAACAATCTAGTAAAGTTTAACTATTTCCTTTTCAGATAGATTCACTCAGCATTTTCATGCCATGGAAACAGAAGGTATAACACCATACCAAAGTTCATCATGGCAAATTTATAAATCGAAATTCAATTGATCAAGTTATCAGATCTTCAGAAGGCACATACACCATGAAAGTACATACGATACCATATGGAAAAAAATTGAATCACAAAACACGTAGTTGCTAGTTGCTGCATTTTGTAACTAAAATTTATTCATCAAGAGATTGCTTGAGAAAGGAAGAAGTGGTTGAACATGGTTAAATCAGAAAAGTATAAGATCTTCAATGCATAATGAATATTGCAAATCAAATCAAAAGATTTGCCTTTGTATCTATTGTAAAGCTCCTCCAAATGCCTTGTGTCAGCAACTGACTTAATCTGAGGATGACTGTAAAATATGTCAAATGCTCCTTCAAATTGCCAATCACTGGACTTCAGAGCCTGGATAGCAACTTTTTCACTGCATCCCAAAAAAAGGGAGGGTAAACCACGCAGATCACCATCCAAAAGTTCGGACTACATCAGATCCAGCAAATAAAGGACCAAAAGATGAAACCCAACAATGAATGCCATACCAAGGTGCTGCCAGAAGTCAAGTTCTCATAGCAAACACTAAGAGTTGCTTAAGCTTTCAATGAGCATTAACCTTGATAAAACTCTAATGACACCCTATAATTTAGATCGTTGTGCATAAAAAAGCAATGAGAAGAAAAGTAATTAGACTTTCATAAGATCATATTATAGGATTTAGAGCCTTTTACCAATTGACTAAGCACATAAGCATAAGATGGATAGAGTAAATATCCATGTTTTCAGAAAGGTACAATAAATTAAGCAAAAGATCAGAAAAGGAGATATGTTAGATTTATGTAAACAAAAAAGAATTTCCACTTCCAAACTTCCATCTATATACATAGTAAGCCGCACGAAACCTGATAATTTCAGAAAGGCACACAATCCTACTGTAAATACAAGTATATCCACATCAAAAGGAAAAAAATGAAACTAAACCCTACTGCAATTTCACAAATTGCTAGAAGAAAGCACAATAATATAACTGAGAAATATGCAATTACAATTGGTAAATCCACATGAACAAGAGCATATTTCAGATGGACACATCATATTTAACAAAAACTGGACAAAAGATCAAGTCTGAACACATAATTGAGTATTTAAGATACCTGGCCCCAGTAATTGACATGAATTGCTGCACTTTGTCACGTTGCCCTCTACCCAACTTGTTCTGTCATGCAAATAATACCTCAGAGTAATCAATTCCACATAACACCAAAAGAAACCCAAAAAGCTGATTCTTTTCAGCTATTCGTTCTAAAACAGAGATCTAAGGAGTTAACTAGAGATTGGTAGGAAAACAAATAGTAAAGTTACGGATAATAGAAATTCAACAATTCCAAAGGTACTGCTTATAATAATGATAATAACAAAACTAATAACAGCAATAAGAAGCGTATTAGCTGGAAATTTCTGAACTTCATGAAAAATGAATCAAAACCACTAAAAATCCAAACAAAAAAATGCGGGAAACGACGGGAAATATCAGCACTGACCATATTGAAAAGTGTAGAGAAAACCCTAATTTTCGAGATTTGATCCAATTATTAGAGATTGTGAGCTGAATCGAGAGTGGGAGAAGCTAGGGTTTCGATTAATCGCAAGATTTCCTCACTCTGAGTCGCCCACAGTCTCTCTTCTCTTCCTTTTGGTGAATGGATTCCTTCTGGTATTTTTTCTAATGGCTGCACAATCAGCACAACCGCTCAACCTCGCGCTTAGTAGACCCCACTGTTGTGCATTTACGTCTGTGCCTTTAATGTACTTCGGAGTTGCTTCGGGACTGGGCTGAATGACTTGGACCCGGCCCATGATTTGGCCCGCATCTGAGCCCCATTCGAATTTTTTTTTTTTTTTTTTTCCTCCTCTGGAATAATTACGTTTACATTAGGGGCCAAGCTTTTGATTATTACATTGTTGTATCTCAAATTCTATTATACTAGCAATTGTGCACACTCGATACGTGTACATGTTAATAGTAGAACCGATGTATATAAATAAATACAATACATATTTAAAACTATAAAATTAACAACAATAATAAATGATTGTGTATATATAAAAGGTTTGTTTGTTTGAGCATATAGGATTAGACAAGATTTATATACTAATGATACATACGCTAGAAATGGTATTTAATATCATGTAATCTATTGTTTGCTTTAATTTTAAAAATTGGTGTATCCCACACTTGACACTATATAGTGTTTGGTTGGTAAGATTACTCAATATGATTACACTTTGTAATGTCCAAAATGTCATAACTTCTAAAAAAATAAATTTCCAAAATGATGGCTAGGGTTTTTATATAAGGAGTAAGAATGATTTTTTCATTCCTTATCATATCAAATTTAAAAAGATGAAAAATGGATCAGGCCATCTTGGCTTGATCCAGATGGCCTGATCCATAAACTAACTTGGCCCATGATATCATGTCAAGCCACAAGTGTATCATGGGCCATAAAAATGTAAAACAAACAAAAGATAAGGTTTGAAAATGTATCTATCTTGCCTTATCATGTGAAGCAAACAAGCCCAAAGTGGGAATAGTTGGATGGTAGTTATTTATGCAGTTATGAAATTGAAAATAAAAAAGAATATTTTAGGAAAAGTACATGAAAATACATCAAAAGGGGTTATGGGCTTTATTAATAATATAAATTATACTTTCGATATGTTAAATTCAAAACCTTAGCAACTCTATGATATTCTAGTACTATATTTAGTAAGTTTCTACTATATACATAGGAGGGTCTTTTAATTACGTGTGCGATTTTAACTAAATTTTAAAATTTTTAGTTAAATTAAAAAAACTCATTAACTGTTGGTTATTAGATTTAATTTAATCTACAATTATTTATTTCATTTAAAAAAAATTAATTGTTAAAATTATTTTTTGTATTGAATCAGATCATTCTTTATTTATCTATACTATTATAAAATAGAAAGCAATTTTGTCTCACAAAGAGAAGTTATTAATGAACATTTATAAAATTTATCCTTTAATTTTCTCTAAAATAGACTTGGAAATACAATATTGATGATTGAGTTGAAAATTCATACTTCAGAGGTAGTTATGATACCAACTTTTAAATTACCAAATTTATCCTTCTACTTACAAATAACTCCCATTGTTTTTCTTTAACCACCTATGTACTAGAAAATATTATTATTTATCCTACAACTATCAATATACAAATAAAAAAACTCTTATAATTTCTCCTACAATCACTTATCTATATTTATATGTAGTATTATAAAAGGGAAGGAAATTTTGTCTCACAAATGGAAGTCACTTTCCAGATTTTTACACATTTATCCTTGAAACTTTTTGTTAGTTGGAAACATTAACGTAATCTGATGGGTGAAATTGAAAATTACAATGCATTCATGATAGTTCTTATACTATTTTTTTATGTTCCAAATTTATCCTTATACTCACTAGACAAGCACCATGAAAGTAGGATATAATTGTAAAACGTCACTTGAAACCACAATCCATATCCCCAACTTTCATTTTCTTTGTGTCGCTCAAATCTTTAAACCAAAACCTCTCTACTTTTTTCATCAATTTATTCCAATTTTATGAGATTAATTTTTAATTGAGAAAAATGAAGTGAAATTGTTGAAGGTAAACGCCAATTTCTTTCTGGATCTATGTTTGTTATTTGCTTATAGGGTAATCAAAAGGAGGAAAAATTTTGAGGTAGGTGTTCACCTTATTTATAAATTGTGTTTCTTCTTTTTATTGGGGACTCGCCCAATTAAATGTGTTTCTCATTTTTTTAATTTAATTATTTATTTGTACATTCAATAACTCACATTGATACACAAGTTCATGCATGAATACAATTAAGATACATTTCAAACTTTTAAAAGCAATTCGAATAAATATATGCAAGTAATATGGGTTTAGTATCATGTAAAGTCCGGGGATATAGATATGTATTTTACATGCCTGTTTATCTAAATAATAACAAAGGAGAAGCATGCACAAAAAATTCTATAATAATCAAATTTATTTATACACATGGGAACCGCGTGTGATGACTGCTAGTGTACTCATAAACACCAATTGTTTCTCCTACAACCATCCATGTATTAAATTTTTCTTATGATTGCAATTATAGTGATATCTATGAATATATGATCATCTCTAATAATGATATTCAATTTATATTGAATATTGGAAACATGATACTTTTAGTTGCACAACTAACATATATTACTCAAAAAAATATTTCACGTGCATGAGAACCATGTGCGATTTTGGTTAGTATAAATAAAAAATTTGAGATCCAAGTTTATTGTGTGACTAATTTTTGTCAAAATATTGATTATAAAAATTGAAAAGCATATGACTTTTCAATATTGATTGTAGCATAAGCTTACTGTAAGGAGTTGTGATTGTACAATATAACTACTTTGTACATAAATTAGTTACAAATATTCTTTATTAGTACATGCATTTACAATTTGTTTATTATAGATTTTATTTAAGTTTGATTGGCGAATATAGTTAGTTACATATTTTAAATGTCTTTCCCTCATTATATTTAAGAATAAATATGTAAAAAAATTACATAACATTAAGGAAGTATTTATGCGCACGAGGACCGCGTGCGCCGATTGCTAGTAGATATAGATAAGTGATTGTAGGAGAAACTATAAGAGTTTTTTATATGTATAGTGATAGTTGTAGGATAAATAATAAGATTTTCTATTACATAGGTTGTTAAAGAAAAATAATGGGAATTATTTGTAAGTAGAAGCGTAAATTTGACAATTTAAAAGTTGGTATCATAACTACTTCGGAAACATGAATTTTCAATTTAATCCTCAATATTGTATTTTCAAGTCTGTTTTACAGAAAATTAAATGGCAAATTTTATAAATATTCATTAATAACTTCTATTTGTGAGACAAAATTGTTCCCTTTTATAATAGTATAGATAGATACATGTGTGTAAATAAAATAAAATATATGTCAATTGATTTAAGTTAAAACGTTTATTTTGTAAGTGGATAGTTAAATTAAAATATTTACTTTGTAGCTGGACAAGAAGAATTATAAGAACGTATTTGCACATAAGGACATGTATGTCCATTGAATTGAAATGAACCTATGAGTTGAAATCTTCTTAAAAAATTTGTATCGTTTTCTATAGCATAAAAAATTAAGATAATTGAATAGAAAAACATATTATTAGGGAATAATTTTTATTTTATTTTATTACAAATAAATATAAATTTCAAATATTTATTTAATAACAACAAACAACATATGAAGAAGTTTATAGCTTATCTCAATACCTTTGAAATTTTCAGTTCTTGAAATTTTATTTAAAAAGAAAAAAGTAGAGAGCGGAGAGGGTTAATGCCAACTGAATAACATTGACATCATTAATTGAAAATACAATATAATTAGAGATCATATATAATTATGGAACTGTCAACAATATTATAATAGTCTTTTGTTTGAATAATGCATTTAGAAATGTTTGATTTGTGAGATTATACAATATAAATATACATAATAACACACAATCTTTTGTTTGATACAAAAGACTTATGTTTCATGTTCAAAGAAGATTAATTGTTGGTTACTATTCATGTAATTTGGTGCAATGTAAATCATAGATCTGGATGTACGATTAGTAATCGCACCTTCAAGACTATTATCAAAATTATTTCATTGTCCTCTTTATTTGGTAAGAAATGATAAATAAGCCCTCATATCAAATTAATTCAAATTCACAGTTTACATCTGTTGGAAATAATATTTAATTGAAGCAATTGAGTAATTTTCATGGTCAGTCTTATTTATCAAACGTCGACCTAAACTTGAAAGAGATAGTAATGACTATGAATATGGATTGCAATCTTCAATATAGACAATAATATGATATTATCAATCTCAATTTGATCTCTAATTTTCTAATAATCACTACAAACTAGTGTATAGTGTCAAACGCCACTTTAATACAACAACAATTTGCATATAGTGTACCTCAACAAGTGTAATTCTTAAAGAGAAGAAGTACCTATAAAAAAATAACAATGAAATTAAAAATATATATTGATTAGATAATGATCTTAATTTTTTTAATTATCCACTACTATATTGATTAGGATAAAATATCCAATACTATATTAGCCTTTATGAGTCATAGTATTTAATATTGTTATTAATCTCATAATATATTATGAGAAAGTTAGTATGGCCAGGGAGTCAATTCTCTATTTCATGAAGACAAAACAATTTCTCCTAAATAAATATTAAGAAGTTTACAAAATAAAGTTATTTATAAAATCATATAGTACTGATAAATATTTATTTAACTAAATTAACAAAAATAATTTCAAATGCACAAATGCTAATGTAAAGGTCGTCAAATAATTTTCCTAGGTTGACCGGATAAAAGAAAAGAATCAACAGTACAGAATTTAACACCAACATAAAATTAAATATATTTTTGTATTTTCACATGTTTGTATAAAGTACATTTACCTAATAATATCCCAAAACAAAACTAGTCCACGAAGATCTTGAAGTAGGGAGAAACACCAAATCTGACCCCACAAGTCACCCAATAAGTATCTACCACGTGTAACTCATGTATACAATGTCCTAGACTAGCGCACACGCCGTAATTCCCTCAAATTCCCATGCATGTATCAAGGAAAGAAAAGGTAAACAAACTCTACTTCCGGGGTAGTTTTAATCTCTCCACAACAAAAGCCATTGCGATTGTTTCCAAATTCGCCAGAAGAAGTGAGCAAAATCAAAAAGATGGACAGCGCCGCTGCCGAAAGCCGTACAGAATTGCTTGGTTCGGCTGAGACCGGAGGTGAACAGTCAACCTGGAGACTTAACATAAATGAGTTCCGGTTGCCGGAGCGCGGCTCCGATCATCGTCACCAGCCGTTCAGTTTCAGACGCTTCTTTTGTTGCAGTAAAAGTATGTCTGTCCTTTATGCATGTATATATGTGTATGTGTGTAGATGTACTGTGTTATTGACGGTTACTAATTTTTAATACGATTAATAGCGAATTCTTCAGAATTGGAGTGGATTTTTGTTTGAACTTGTGATATTATGCTGTAGTTTACATATTAGGAGAAGAGTATTTTAAATTGGGAATTGAAGTTTATTTGGAGAATACATGGAGGACGATAATTTTCTGAATTTGCTATAAACAGGGAAGGATCTAATATCCTATATTTTCAGTGTATGTTGTGTTGAAGTTTCACACTCTTGTGGCAACCACAGCGAAAAATTACGTTGTTTATTATTGATTATCAGAGATAAAGTACAATTACATGACTTGTGATTTTCTCTGTTCATAGCCTTATATAGCTTGATGAATTTATTTTGCATATGGAGTAATATTATGAGTCCACGGATTGCCTTATGCATTATAGTTATTGCAGTCCCTTGTTCTCCACATATGAAGTTTTCATTGAGAAAAAGAAGAAAATTGGAAATTTGTTAAAAGCGGTCTACTGAGTAAGTTTTGTCAATCAGTTGGATATACCACAGAATGGAGCAAAAAAATTGCTGTCTTGTAAAAATGTTATGAGCCCAAATTTGCATCTTTTCAGTATAATAGTATTTGAAGGATTCCTTTTAGTTAGAAAATGGTTTATTCTGTAGGCTTGTTTGCCCTTTTTAACATGATGTATTGTGTACTGCTAAGCATCTGCAGTTCTGCACGTATATCCAATTTGCGTCTTGTCTGGTTCCTGGTTTATAATTCTATTAGTTTCTTCTGAAAATCATAAATGTTGTTTGATGATTATACATTTTATCTCTTTCTCTCTCTCTCTCTCTCTCAGGGAACCATAGAAACATTGCTGAATATTACAAAAAGCAGGAGTCACTCCTTGAAGGATTTAATGAAATGGAGACAATTCACGAATCTGGTCTTTTACCAAATACTCTTACAGAGGTTGGTTTCGAGCTTCTGGATTATCTTTTTGTCTTCTGTAAAGAGAAAGGTTATTTATCATGAAATCTTATCATGAATCAGACTGCCATATTCAGGGTTATTTGCCAAAATATAGTGAAAAAACCTAATGTTTCCAAAACTACCGTGATTCTGGAAAAGTTGCAAAACTACCGTAAGGCGTGGCTCGAGGCCACGCCTTTCATTTCCGATTTTTTTTTTTTAATAAATTAAATAAAGTCGTGGCCTCTCTGGCATGGCAAATGCTCCAAATTAGTAAGAGGCGTGGCTTCTCTTACATGTTTTTTTTTTTTTTAATAAATTAACAAAGTCATGGCCTCAGGCCACGACTCTAGCATGGAAAATGCTGAAATTAGTAAGAGGCGTGGCTCTCTTACATTTTTTTTTTTTTAAAAAAAAAAATTAATTGAAAATTGAGAGGCGTGGCTACACGCCTCTTGCATATATATATATATGTTTTTTAAATTAATTGAAAATTGAGAGGCTTGCATATATATTTTTTTTAATGGAAAATTAGCTTAGCCTCTCTTCCATGTAATTTTTATTTTTATTAGAAATTAAAGAGTCGTGGTCTTGTATGTAATTTTTTTTCAGTTTTTTTGATTAAAAAGTGAAAAGACATGGCCTTAGCTGAATTTTTTTTTTTTTTTTTTGTAGAACAGCCGCAAATGCATGTCACGTTCTTGCATAGCAAAAATGTATTTTAAGATACAGTAAAGAATTGTATGTATACAGTAGTATATGATGTAAGCTCTATGAATACATTTTGTAAAAAATATCATACATTTTAATCATAATATATTTAATTTTTGCAAGTCTAATATGTAACACTTACTATCTAATTCAAGAACAATGTATGGGTTTTATTTTTTAAGTATATTAGTGAAATATGA
Organism: Jacaranda mimosifolia; assembly: GCA_018894105.1. NCBI lineage: Eukaryota > Viridiplantae > Streptophyta > Magnoliopsida > Lamiales > Bignoniaceae > Jacaranda > Jacaranda mimosifolia. Next base: position 27,650,937 of record CM032129.1, read on the forward strand.
TATAGATCAGAACTGTCTAAAATTTTTGAAAATTTCGACCAAATTTATTGTTGATAAAGTGTAATACAAAGGAAAAATATAGAATATAAAATAAAATTTCAAAGTTGGAAGAATTAAAGATGTCGAGATTGTGCTTGACAAACCGAAGAATTAAAGCACGTGCAAGACAACAAGCCCGCCGTCATGCACAAACCGAAGTTGAATCCCAAACCCAAGCACAATCTCGACATCTTTAATTCTTCCAACTTTGAAATTTTATTTTATATTCTATATTTTCCCTTTGTATTACACTTTATCAACAATAAATTTGGTCGAAATTTTCAAAAATTTTAGACAGTTCTGATCTATATCATATTTCACTAATATACTTAAAAAATAAAATCCATACATTGTTCTTGAATTAGATAGTAAGTGTTACATATTAGACTTGCAAAAATTAAATATATTATGATTAAAATGTATGATATTTTTTACAAAATGTATTCATAGAGCTTACATCATATACTACTGTATACATACAATTCTTTACTGTATCTTAAAACACATTTTTTCTATGCAAGAACGTGACATGCATTTGCGGCTGTTCTACAAAAAAAAAAAAAAAAAATTCAGCTAAGGCCATGTCTTTTCAGTTTTTAATCAAAAACATTGAAAAAAAATTACATGCAAGACCACGACTCTTTAATTTCTAATAAAAATAAAAATTACATGGAAAAGAGGCTAAGCTAATTTTCCATTAAAAAAAAAATATATGCAAGCCTCTCAATTTTCAATTAATTTAAAAAACATATATATATATATATATATATGCAAGAGGCGTGTAGCCACGCCTCTCAATTTTCAATTAATTTTTTTTTTTTAAAAAAAAAAATGTATACTAATTTCAGCATTTTCCATGCTAGAGGCCACGACTTTGTTAATTTATTAAAAAAAAAAAAAAAACATGTAAGAGGCGTGGCTTCGAGCCACGCCTCTTACTAATTTGGAGCATTTGCCATGAGAGAGGCCACGACTTTATTTAATTTATTAAAAAAAAAAAAATTCGGAAATGAAAGGCATGGCCTCGAGCCACGCCTTACGGTAGTTTTGCAACTTTTCCAGAATCACGGTAGTTTTGGAAACATTAGGTTTTTTCACTATATTTTGGCAAATAACCCCCATATTCATGATAACATTATGTGATGTATGGAACCTGATGTTAGGTATATTTCATTTCATTACCCTAATTGGCTTCACTGACTGAAATATCATGTTAATCATCTCAAGGCCTGTGGAGTTAGCACATGCCCTCTTGGTCGAAACTTCTAGATTTTTGTTGGAAAAAATTTATAAGCTGTAATTATTTGGTAAAAAACGAAGAAAACATGTTATGTAGACTGGCATGCTTGGAGGTTATTACTCCTTTTCCTAACTCTTTTTTGTTTGGCCTCAAGTCTCAAGTCTCAAACACTATGCTAAAAGACAGCTTGAGGTAACAGACATGATTGTGTGATCTTCTTTTTGTTCTGCTCAAATATCTTTCAGGATGAGATGAAACAGCTAGCCAGGAGCGAAAGGATGGCTGTTAATGTGTCAAACATAGCTAATCTCGTCCTTTTTGTGGCAAAAGTTTATGCTTCATACGAGAGTAGATCTATGGCTGTGATCGCATCAACTTTGGATTCTTTGCTAGACCTGTTATCTGGGCTGATCCTGTGGTTTACGTCCCATGCCATGAAAAGTCCAAACCAGTACCGCTACCCAATTGGAAAGAAAAGGATGCAACCAGTTGTAAGTCTTCCCACTGTCTTCTTCTCTTACAAATAGCTAAACTTCTTATAAGGGTCACTTAGTTATATTTATTGCAATCTACATAAGAGTTTGGCTTTATAAAAGAGCAGCCAGAAGACAAAATTGGCAATGTGCATTGATATGCAGTATGCCTCCTTGCTATTTTTTTTTCCCTTCTTTTGATCAAGGGTTACGTTTATGTTACCTGGGAAATGGTACAATGTTGAAGTATTTAATCTTCCATTTTAGGAGTCAATACGTATAATAGTTCACAGAAGGAAGTGTTTAGCATAAATTGTCTTCTTTCATCAAGTACATTCTTTGCAGGGAATTATTGTTTTTGCATCTGTAATGGCAACTCTGGGACTTCAAATAATACTGGAGTCTGCCCGACAACTTATTTCTAAGGTATTTAATCCTTATTTTAGTTATATATTACCCAGGAAAGCAATCGTTTACATGCTGGTTATTCGATATGTAGTTGCTGGTGCCAAATGTTGCAGTAACATTTTATTTCTTTGTTTCTTGTGGACAGGCTGGTCCAGATAGGGACCATGAGAAGGAGATGTGGATGATTGGGATCATGGTGTCTGTAACTGTAGTGAAGTTTCTGCTTATGCTTTATTGCCGCAGATTTAAAAATGAAATTGTTAGAGCCTATGCTCAAGATCATTTCTTTGATGTCATTACCAATTCAGTTGGACTAATAACAGCTGTTTTAGCCATTCGATACTACTGGTGGATTGATCCTGCTGGTGCCATTATTGTGAGTACCCATCATTTTCCATGATTGGCAACTTGATTGTTCATTTCCTTCTCTTTTGACAGCATCTCTTTCTGTGTTACAGATTGCAATATATACCATCAACACCTGGGCAAAGACAGTTTTCCAAAACGTGTTGTCACTGATTGGAAGAACCGCCCCACCAGATTTTCTAGCAAAACTGACCTATCTCATATGGAACCATCATAAAGAGATCAAGCATATTGATACTGTCAGAGCATATACTTTTGGGGCTCATTACTTTGTGGAGGTCGACATTGTGTTGCCAGAGGATATGCAGTTGATCGAAGCCCATAATATTGGTGAAACGTTGCAAGAAAAGCTCGAGAAACTTCCTGAGGTTGAGAGAGCTTTTGTTCATATAGACTTCGAGTTCACTCATAGACCAGAACACAAAAGGGAAGTATGATCTGCCATGAACTATGGACGCAGCTAATCCCATGAGGGTGCATTATGGAATTGTTTCTCCTTTTTCTTTTGGTTCTCGAGATTTACATCATCTTCTTTTCTTTTAAAGCCCTTTTGGTATGAGGGACGGATGCAACTAATCTAGGATGGATGGTGCATTATGGAAATGCTTTTCTTTTTTATTTTAGATCTCACGATCTACATTAGAGCCCTTTCAGCTACATTTTCAGACGCTATTATTGTGTATGGAATTATGCTTGATGGCAGCATTCAATGCAGAAATAGTAATGCATCAAATTGATCCAGTTTCATGCTATTTGATTCTTGAGTGCATTTGATGAGTCTCAATCAGTGCAGAACAAGTTGAGTTGTTAAGATTTATGAGCCAATGACATTATGTTTGCATGCTTGTATTTTATCTTTTATTCCCATTTTATAAATAAATATCAAATATGTAAAATATCTTTTTTAAATAAATATCAGAATGTAAATTGTATATAATTGTATGTACATGTGAAATAAAATATGCGATGAAACATATATTAAAATAAAATTTTCAAAATTAAGAGCTATTATGAGTCAAAAAGTGGCCAAGATCCTTTTCGTTTTGCCGACTCCTATTAAAATTTTTTCAAGGTGAGTGATCACACAAAAAATTGGCATTGTTCAGGATTGTTTAATCTCTGAAATTTATAATCTCAAGATCATGACTTTTATCCAATATAATAACTATCAAATTAATGAGAGTTTAATAAAATTATTATACTTTTCCGTGTAATCTAAGAAAGTAGAAAAAAAATACATGAATATAGTCTTGAGACGTGTTGAGTTACATATTCATTTCTTTTTTTCCCCCAAATAATATTCAATCACATTTAAAAAAGAAAATCAAAATGACTAAATAAATTACTCCTTTCATTTTAGTTCTTTGTGATGAAGATATTGTCACTCGTATTATCATTTTTTTATTTCTTTTACAACTAACAAGGAAATATTGATTTTAACGAGGCTAATTTTTCTTTTTTTTTTTTGTCTATATAAATTTTAGATCGCTTATTTGTAATTATAATTATGTTTGATTTAATAAAGTCAAAAGTTTCAAATTTATAATAATTAAATTCATTGACTACTTGATTCTACAACAAATTTCAAAATTTTAGACTCTCATTTTGCATTTTCTTTTTCGAGTTATTAGTGAATTTTAGGTTCTCTTGCTACGAAGTTATTTAAAATCCTCACTTTATCGTTCATCCAAACGGTAACCCAAATTAATGGCTAAAAATGGAAATAAAACTCGGGGGAATGCGGCAGCAGCTACAACGCAAACCACTCGAGGGCATTTATGTCAATTCAGTAGCAAATCCAAATTAGGGTTTTCTGGTATCGCTATATATACACAGGCGCCTCTCTGTATGGTTCCTCCATCGACATTCACACACAAAACACACACTACCAAATGCTTGTTTCACCTTTTTTCAGTGTGATCATAATTTTGCGAGGCCGGTGATGCAGAAAATTGTCCGTACCATCTGAGTATCTTTTCTCAAAGATTTCTTTGATGAACTTTGCTCTACTATTTTCTGAGGTCTCTCTTCCTCTAAATTTCTGTTTATTTTTTTTTAATATTTTCTTTTCTGGATACAGAAAGAGGCAGTGATGTCGAAAATTATACCATCAAACGATGAAAGCCTTCTTCAGGGGCTTGTTGATGCGATTTAATCATTACTCTCTGAGCCTAGAAATTTCTTCTCTGTTTTTCTTTTTTTAAGTAATCTTATTGGTTGAAAAATTTGTGGAGGCAACAAATTAGAGTCACTGATGCACTTGATTACAATGGTGTTTTCAGCGCTTTACGTTGCCGATAAGAATTTATTTGGTGCTGAGATTCTGGCATTGGCTTCTTTCCTATGTGGCTGGTGCATTCAGATGCGCCAACATTCGATTCACACAATTGATTTTTGATTTTGTATCTTGAGGATTCGTTTTATTCGATTTGTAACCAATTTTCTGATCTGTTTTTTCATAAAGAAATTCCTAGGGAAAATGAAAGGTCATTTTGCGGAGAACGATGACGAGTGGTCTCCTTATTGAATCACGGAAAGATTGGATCCTGCCCATGAGCTTTGTGTCGGTTATGGATACCTTAAAAATGGTGTTGAAAAAATGTTTCTCATTCAAATTAAAAATTCAGTTATAATGTGAAAAAAAAGGAAAATGCTATGTCGTTGTTTATGACATGGGGAAGATCAAAAATTATATACATCCTAGGCGAGGACTTATGTTGATTGTTAAAAAAATCTAAGTAGGCAGCTTTGTTGATCAATTTGCTTTATGTTCATCATCTATTGAATTTCATGCTCTATGAGATTTCTTACTTTGTACTAACTTCTACACATTTTGATGGCCTCTAAGAATTATGAAGTTGTTTTCTCCTGGAACTGCATCTTCATGTTTACCTAGTCAAAGTGAATTTTGTAGGAGGAAAAAAATTCTATTTGAAGAAAGCGAATAGATCATCCAAAACTCAAATGATTCATCCAATGCAATATATATATACATACATATGTTTTTTATTGTTTTTGTGCTGTCAAAAGTTTGAACTGAAACTTCATATGCTTTCATAATTTTATTGAATCAATTATCATTTACTAATCGGGAAAAAAAGAAGGAATCAACTACCACTTAACTGGTAGTGGGACGTATGATGTACGGATGTTGCTATTGAATTAATCACTACCTAGCCAGGAATTATGGCTTTTAATTTTAAATCTTGCTTTCTACATGTGGACAATACTATTAGATTAGTTAATCATTCAACATGTAATGACAATGTTGAAGTTTAGTCTTTTCAAGTGCTATAAGGCTAAGTATGAACATATTGAATTAATCAATATTGGTGGGATGTAACATAGTGGTCTCTGACCAAGATCAGGAATCAATTCGAATTTGGAGGGGTTGATTCTCTTTCTTTTTAGCATGGCTTTCATGCTCACCGATCTGAAGTTGATGTTGTTGATATAAGTGTGAGGGTTATAGAATTGGATTGACTTATTGATGAGTATGTTATGTATTTGAAACTCTTGTATCTCTATTGAGAAAACCTTAACCTCGAGGGAGTGTTCATAATATGTTGTGTATATGGGTGTTATTCAAATGAGAAGATTGTGGATGATTAGATTTCATAGAATTATATTACTGAATTAGTACTGCAGCAATCAAAATTTCCATAAAATATAGCTATTCTCCGATAAACGATGACTTGCTCTAATGAACCGCGGAAATGCGTGGTATTCCGTTAGCCTCCGTTCGTAAATTCAAAAGCTTGAAGTTTTAATCATCAATTTTGATCATCTAAATGAGAAAATTAGCAGAATTTCACTAGCACTAAGTTTTATGACACCAAGAAGAGGTCGATATATAAACTGATTTTTTCTTGAAATACCGTAACTCTGCTAAAATCTGTGAACTTGTCGCCCAAACATATGTGCCAGCAGATATTAGCCCAAATTCAATTATAAGTCAACCGAGATCTTGTAGGAACGGGTTTTTTTTTTTCTTCTTTTATTTTTTTTCCTTTTTTTGAGGGGTGGGCGGCATAATTGTTCTCCTTGCACAAGTTTTACTTCATCAAGATCTTTCTTTTAATGACGTGATATCATATGTAATAATCAATTAGCAATTCCAAAATTACGTATTAAATACTGTCCTAATCAATAATAAAAAGGTTACTACTATTCAAATGGATGAAAACCTATTAAAGCTCCTTTCAAACAACAATGGATGAAATACTAGATTTATTAGGTTCCTTTAGAAGAGGCTCATAGTTGACAAAGTTAAGGGTCCTCTATACTGTACAGACAAACGAATCAGATGTTGATAGGATACTTTATGCTGTATTGACAGTCAAATAAAATATTGGAGGATGTTAGTATCAAAGGATTGATGACTGCAAGAGAAATGAATGATTATTTTATTTCCTTGCCCTATAAAAGAAGAAATCCACTTCAAAATATTTGCTCTCAACTAAAATGGGATATCTGAATGATTTGATTGTTGCAACATCTTATAGAACCATCTCTGCTCTTTTGAACTTTGTCAAATTCATTTGAACTCTCTCTCTCATTTTGCTTTATATGAAACTGATCATGACTATACTTTGAGACATATATTATAACAAATATTCCATTTCGTATAATGGATGGATATATAATCATGATGAGGGATTTTTTAGCTGAGTTTTTTTAAAAAAAACAAAAGCCAAAAAAAATAAAAAAAAATACAATTGTTCAAATTCTGATTTTCTAGTTTGGTAATATACGAAAAATAGCACAAATAAACCTGGAAACCACATTAAAACGACTGCGGAATCGGGACAGAAAATACAGACGAAAAATCTCGGGCATGATCTAAACCACCCAAATTTAGGACCCCACTTTCCTTCCACGACACAATCAAAAATCTAACCTCTTACTACTACTCATCAATCACCATAAACACGGAAAACAAGAAATAATTAATGGCTTATATTCTGCCAAACCTTTCTCCAACTCTTCTCCAACCCAAAGACAAATGCTCCGCCATTACTCTTCCCCTCTCATCAGTTTCCACTTCTACTGCTCCATCCCAGGCCAAGCTCGAGTCCCCTCCGGCTCGTGGCCTGGTGCAGGAGGTTAACCAAACCTCACGCGTGGAGGATAAGAAGCAGGACCAGAGAAATGAATATTTTGTCAATTTGGGCTCGGCTGTGCGTACCCTCCGTGAAGACCTACCTTTGATCTTCACCAGAGACCTCAACTATGATATTTACAGGTACCCTCTTGCCTATTTTGTAATCTTGACGCATATTGGAGTTGGATTTCTTGATATTGAAAAACATGAAATTTTTTTTTGGCGTTTCTATTTTGTTTAATTGGCAGGGATGATATAACATTTAGAGACCCTTTAAACACATTTACTGGAATTGAAAACTACAGATTGATATTCTGGGCATTAAGATTTCATGGTAGAATTTTGTTCAGGGAGATATCACTAGAAGTGCTAAGAGTTTGGCAGCCCTCTGAGAATATGATTCTGATTAGATGGGGTCTGAGGGGTATCCCTCGTGTTCCTTGGGAGGCAAGAGGGCAATTTCAAGGCACATCACGGTATAAATTGGATAGAAATGGGAAAATTTACGAGCATATTGTGGATAATTTGGCATTCAATTTCCCACAGCCATTAAGACCTGCAGCTTCTGCTTTGGACTTGGCTGCTGCTTGCCCTGCCAGTCCGAATCCCACATTTTTATGGGGTCCTGTGGATGGTCCCTTGTCATCTTGGGTGGAGTTTTACAGGGCTGTAAAAGAGACATTGGATCACGAAGGTTTTGGTATTCCACAAGATTGCTTGGCTACCTCTTTATAGTAGGAGGTTTGCAGCTTTTTTGCTTTTCTTTTGATACAGTAGATGATATATACTTCCATAGAGTAAAACATTATTCACTTGTTATAAGTAGTTTTCCAAGAATAAACAGTCTTGAGATGGAAATTATGGATGTATACAAAGATAGAGAGAGACCCTCAAGAATACATGTTGTCTTACTGGTGTATATAGATTCAGTTAGGCATCAGCAGTATGTTGCCATTTTTGGGAGGCCCTTATAAATTTATTACTTTGTTAAAGTTTTACATGAGTTGTGAAAAGCGTAGCTGTTACTGCCTGTTACATACAAATAGCAAATTATCATAATATGAAAAAATAATATTTCATTGATTATTTGCTGGATTTTTTAGTTTGGGTAAGGTTTCAGATGGAGATTATGGATGTATGTATAGAGTTGAGGGGATTTAGAGGAGTTGGTATATATACTTGTATCATACTAGCATAGAGAATTCTAGGTTCAGATATGAAAATACCTGCTCTTGATTTGGAAATGATAGCTTCTCATTGTAGCTCCTCGTCTTTAAATGGGTAATGAATCAGCCTGGGCTAGATCCAACCAATTCAGTTAAAAAAATGTGAATCCTGGGTATGTTTGAAAATAATGCACCATTGCACCTAAAATGTATTTTTAATATGACTCTATCAGCGCAGAATCTCTCTCAAAATTTCAGTTCAGAAGTGCAAAGAGCCCAAGATCATAGTACAACGAAGCATAGGGAGAAGAAAAATTGAGCATTTGAGTAATGCATGTATACAAGCTGACTTATTAATACAATCAATAAATTATATTACATTACATATTTCGATGCCAAGGTTATCTTCACTTGCGGCTCTCTTGTTCACGCTCAATAGAATAAGAAACTTCTGGTGGAAAACCTGGCGTCACAAGGCTCCTAAGTATCAAGACCTCCAATAATGCATATATCCAAAGACCATCAGAAGTTCCAACACGCTTATAGGAAAATGCTTCTGAATTTGACAATAAAGAAGTTGAAACATATGACTTTGGGAAAAAAGATCAAAATGAAAATCATGAATCAAGAAACCATGCTTGAATTACACAACACAGATGGTGGAAAAGTTAAGCTGGTTTAGGTTTTAGGAGATGAAGTTACCTAAGCGAGATGCTTCACACCTCATGAGCGGAATGGAGTGAGATCAATTTGAAAATTTTGCTTCCCCTTGCTAACACGCTGTAAAGACAAACACATGAATTAAAGGAGGAAAGCATTTTTCATCAGGCATAACAAGTTAACAGGAAAATCTCGGAAACCAGTTGAAGCGCCATAGTTCAAATCTTTTTAAATATTTATCTTTCACATTGGCATATTCAAGCAGATTGAACTCTTTTTATTTCAGGAGGCCATTATTTTGACACCAAACTTAAACGATAGTTGCCTCTTATATACTCTGATTAACAATGGTACTTGGGCAAGCGTAGAGTAACTTACAGCAATTGCCATAAGCTCTTCCAGAAGTTCCTCCAAGTGGCGAAGCGGCTGCATGACAAGAACGAACAGGAACTTATCTGAGACTAGTTATTGTTCCCATATTGATAGCTTCTTGTTTCTGTTAAGGAAAGTCCGAAATACAGAATTTCTATATAAGTATCTACAAGTTCAATTAAGCTTACCCACTGTGTGGGACCATCAACTGGAGCCTTTAAAGGGTCATCATGCACCTAAGGAGACAGGTAATCACGAATGCAAACTCAGAATAAAGTTTAGAATGATAACTAAGTCTCAAATTTCACTCCCCCAGGTTATCAAACAGGTACTTGGATGAAGTGACAAGTTCGATACACAGCATTAAATGAAGAGAAGAAAAGAGCAGCCATTTTAATTAGACAGGACTACTGTTGTTACCTCCATAAAGATTCCATCCACCCCAACAGCAACTGCTGTCCGGGCAATGCAGGGTATCAATTCACGAAGACCTCCACTGGCAACACCACCACCTTCCGGCTGTTCACATAATTAGTTAGTCATTCCGAGATCAAAATTGAACTCCAGAGGAAAAAAAAAGCGAAAAAACATAGCAGTTACTTTGAGCAAAGAGAGATAAGAGTGAGCTTTGTTGAATAACAAGAGTTGTGGCAATGAGACATTCCTTTTTATTTTTTAAATAGGGAAAAAATTTAGATTACGTTTGGATTGAAGGATTGAGCTTTGAAGAGATAATTGGTACAAAGAATTTTGGATCACTCCAATATTGGTGGTATTTTAAATCCATCAAAATGATTGAAATGGTATCTCAAAATTATTGCTAATAATTTGACGGCCAAAGTAACTCATAGCACTTCCAGTGGGTTTGCTATCATGGATTTCAATCTAGAGCTCCCAAATCTTTCGATCCACATATGCTCTTATATAATTCACGTAGTCTCGCTAGAGGTCTTATATCTTTGGATCATCACAAGACCATCTAGTTGGGCTATTTTGTCAAAATGTTATTCCAAAATAACATCATTAGAAATGCCTCGCCAATCTAAGGTAAGGGTCAACATCATTGTTCTGTGTTTGTTCTTTTCCACAAGTACAAAAGCGCTTTCAAATATGTACTTTTACATGCCAAAACACCTTCCCGTCAACATAAACCTTTTCTAGGCAAAAGCGTCATGATTTGTAACTAAGACCATCACTAACCCCGGATCTATTTCAAGGTCTTTTTTTTTTTTTTCACTGCATTAGCAAAAATAGCATTTCCCTTTTTCAATCCAAGATTCTACTTTTTATATTATGTAATATTTAGACTATTCTATTTAACTTTTTTTATATTTATACTTTTATTAATTATTGTTAATTTCAATTTTAAAAAATACTTAAAAAAAGAAAAAATCAATAATTAAAAAAATACTTTTTAAGCAACTTATCAAAAGGTATATACTAGAAGCCTGAAAGAGAGAGAATAATACAAATAAATTTATGAACAAGTACAATTTAGTTATCATGGTTTGATGATGATTCCTTGAGTCGCCACATATGCTCTATCAAGTCGTCTAGTACTTTATGATGATTTCCCCTACCACGTATCCGAAGACGATTTGTAGCAGCTAGTTTTTAAATCTCCCTTAAAAAAAAAATTATTCCACAATAACCAATAAGTTAAAAAAAATAATTTTACACTTAAATTTTTTGAAACATATGGTTTTATATATAAATATATAAAAATTAAAATTTACTTATGAATTAATATAATTTTTTAAATTCTTTACATTTATTAAAATGAATTAAATAAAAGTAAAAAAATAATAAAATAAGAAATGGAACCTTTTGTCAAGATTCCATATTTTGAACCTTGACCTAAGGTTCCATATTTGAAATCAAAATAACGGTTGGGTTAGAGCAACCTAAATACTATTAGGGATGCTAATTTGAAAAATAGCACCCCAAATGGACCATCATTGGAGATGGTTTAAAGCAAGTTTATTTAGATCATCTCCAATGGTGGTCCATTTGGGGTGTTATTTTTCAAATTAGCACCCCAAATAACATTTTAATTGTTTCAACCCAAGTGCTATTTTGGTTTCAAATATAGAACCTTTGGTCAAGGTTCCAAAGATTCCATTTCTTATTTTATTATTTTTTTGTTTTATAAATTTATTTTGATTAACGTAAAGAACTTCAAAAATTATATTAATTTATGTAAATTTTTATATTAATTATGTATTTTTATATTACTTATGTAAATTTTAAAAAAAAATTAATATTATCAACTTCACATAAATTTTTAGGCCATCTCCAATCCTATTCCAAATGGGGTGCTATTTGGGGAATTAGCACCTCAAACAACACTTGGGTCACTCGAATCCAAGTGCTATTTTGGCTCCAAATATGGAATTGGAACCTTGACCAAAGGGTCTATATTCTTAGGCCAAAAATCTTTTGACCCCCCTGTGTTATACGAAATAGGCGGTTTATCCCCCTGTGAAGAAAAAAAAAGACGAAACGCCCCCTTATGTTTTTAAAATTTGAATCACTGGCCTCTTCTGCCTATTTGAGTTGAATTTTCTATTGAAAGGACGAAAATACCCTAATACATATATAATTACTTTATATACATACATATATATAAAATTATATACATAGGAAAAATTATATAAATACATATATATATAAAAAATTATTTATAACATAAATATATTTTATTTAATCTAAAATTAAATAATTTTATGTTTATGAAATATATAACATACTTATATAAATCACATATGCATAAGGGGAAAGGGATCGGGAAAGTGTCGTAAAGTCAAGGAGTTAAGGCCAGCCATGACCAGGCGATGATGTAGGTAGAACCAACCATATAGGCGATGTTTTACTTAGGATTTCCAACTATCTAGTCCTAATTACAGATCAAGTTAGTCCAAACGCCCTAAACGCCTTTCAAATGGCAACAGCGGGCAAACCATGGCACACCCCATGATTCATAATTAAGATTGCTTGTTAAGATCTCAAAACCTTCTTAAACTCCTTTTCTTTATAACATTTCCAGACACTTATCCTTGTAGCACGAGAATCATCATGCCTAATTAGTGTAAAGAACTATATAGTCCAACACATAATTAAATTAGCCTGTCATTCAGGCTAATAAATAAGATAAAGAAATATTAATATAAAACAAACAAAAATTAAAAGTGCCTGAAAAATACTAGAAGAACTTCAGTCTTCAATTACTTCGAAAAATATACAAAGGATAAGAGATTTACAAGGATGTATAAAAAGGAGGGTATGGGGAGATCTAGCAAAGTTCTACCTAAAAAATTGAAGTGGCCTCCCTTTTTATAGACAATTAAGGCCGAGCTTCAAAAACCCAAACCAAAATTTTTGCGAAATTTTCGCATCCGAATAATACTATTACGAAAAGTGATTTAATAAAAGTCTACAGTGTATTACAGCTGGTGGGTCAATTCCTATCTGACTTAGCTGGCAAGGTTATTTTTGTCCGATAGTAGATTCTTCAGACTTCTTTTTGATATTGTCTTTAATTGTTTCTTTCAGACTTTCAAACATATCCTCAATTGAAGGTTCTTCATCCTCATAAGGATCTTGAGATTCTCCTGTTAAACAATTTTATTGATTTTCTCCTTTTGATGAGTTAGCCATTAAGGAATTGAATTTATTATCCATTTCGACATCTAGATTTTTCATTAAATCTTTCTTCATTTCCTTAATATAAGGTTCAACCATTTCTTCTTTGAAGATTGCTCCTTTTTTCATCTGCATTTTCCTCAAGACATGTTGAAAAGGACTAGGGGATTCCCTTTGTTGTTTAGCCTTGATCATCTACTGGTATTCTGATATTTTCTCTTGGATATGATCCAAAGTTTCTTGTCTATGATATGCTCCTATTTCTTTATCTTTCAAGAGCATTTTGTTCCAAAATTTTGTAAAGAAAATTCTTCTTATACATGGAATATTTTGTTGAATATAATCAACTTCAGGAGCCCATTTCCATATCCATGGAATAGAGAATTCTACAAAGAAACACATTGGGCCCATTCCCTCTATCCATTTATTCTGGGGTTCTAAATTTATAAGTTTAGGTGAACAATTCACACATTCTATATAATAACCTTTAAAAGGTTCTGGAAGAATTTTTACTGATGGACCATAATTAATCAGTCATTCATGAAACCAATTTGGTAGCTCTCGTTTATAAACTTCTGAGCATACCTTAATAAACCAAGAATGTTTTCTTTTTGAATTTTCATATAATAAGGTTTTAATAAATGCCTCAATACAATCTCAATAATTGAACTTAATTGGAGTTTTTAACTCCTGATGAAAATATTCTTTTTCTCTTAGGGTACTAATTCCCCGTTCTTCAGAAGAAATAATCTTCTTGATTATAATTTTACTGAAATTATAAATCGATCGACTAGTAATTGGATAGAAATTATTGATCTCACTGGATTCTGTACTTATGAGTATATTCTCATAATGTATTCTTTGTTTATAAAATCCTACAGCATATGATGTTGTATCAAGGTACCTTTGCATTAAAGTCCATGGCTCATCTAGCCGCTGTAAATCTTTGTTTTCCAAAAGTAGTATAACTTCTCTAGATAAACTTTTTTTATAAGTGGAAGAATAATTATTTTCAACCTCATTTGTAATATTAACATATGGGGAGGTATTACCTTCTTGCTGATTTTTTTGTTTCTTATATTCAAGAAACTCTTTAAATAGAGGATCATTTAGGATATTACCCGATGCAATTTTGGAAGCTATTAGCCTCTAAGATCCGTGTTGTATAATTGTTTTTCCTCTTTCTCTCCTATTAAAGGGAAAGTTTTGATCCCTTCCTCTCGGGATCATTCCTGCAAACACTCACAACATAGAAAGTCAGGTAGACTATTATCTGTAACTTTTTTATTATGAATCTCAAAATCAAATAGAGCTAAATGAGCTTGTCATCTAGCAAACATTTGCTTAGAAACATCATGTTTAAAATCTTTATTAAACATATATTTTGCTGATTGACAATCTATTTTTATAATAAATTTTTTATTATATAAATCATTTTGGAACTTTAAAACACATTTAACAATTGCTAATATTTCTTTAGCAATAATAGCATAATTTTTCTGACTATTATTCCATATTCCTTAATAAAATCTAACAAAATATTCTTGTTTAGTTTCTGGATGTATTTGTTTTAAAATACCTCCATAGCCTATATCAGAAGCATAAGGTTCAAGAAACAATTAAAGACAATATCAAAAAGAAGTCTGAAGAATCGACCACCAAACAAGAATAAACTTGCCAGCTAAGTCAAACAGGAATTGACCCACTAACTGTAATACACTGTATACTTTTATAAAGTCACTTTTTGTAATAGTACTATTTGGATGCGAAAATTTTGCAAAAATTTTGTTTTGAGCTTTTGAAGCTCATCCTTAACTGTCTATAGAAAGGGAGGTCACATCAATTTTTTAGGCAGAACTTAGCTAGAGCTCCCCATACCCACCCTTGTATACATCCCTGTAAATCTCTTATCCTTCGTATATTTTTCAAAGTAATTGAAGACTAAAGTTCTTCAAGTACTTTTAATTTTTGTTTGTTTTATATTAATATTTCTTTATCTTGTTTCTTAGCCTAAATGGTAGGTTAATTTAATTATGTGTTGGACTATATAATTTTTTACACTAATCAGGCATGATGATTCTCATGCTACAAGGATAAGCGTCTGGAAATGTTAGAAAGAAAAGGAGGTTAAGAAGGTTTTGGGATCTTAACAGACAATCTTAATTATGAATCATAGGGAGTGCCATAGTTTGCCCGCTATTGCCATGTGGAAGGCATTTAAGGCATTGTTTGGACTAACTTGATCTATAATTAGGACTAGACAGTTGGAGATTCTAAGTAAAACACCACCTACATGGCTAGTTTTACCTATATCGCCGCCTAGTCATGGCTGGCCTTAACTCTTTGACTTTCCGACATTTTCCCAATCCCTTTCCCCTTATGGTATCTATAGACATATACATAAAATAATAAATCATTTATACATGCATATAGATATATAAATCACAAATATATATAATTATATATATACACATATGCATATAAAATTATTCATAACATATATATGTATATTAAATACTATTTATTGTTTATAAAATTATACTTACATTAGGGGAAAGGATCGGGAAAGTGTCAAAAATTCAAGAATCTACGGGCCAGCCATGAGAGGCAACAGTGTAGGTAAAATCAACCATGTAGGTAGTATTTTACTCAGAATCTCTAACTGTTTAGTCCTAATTACAAATCAAGTTTGGCCCCAAAACGCCTTCCACACAGCTTCAGCGGGCAAACCCCAAGATCCATAATTAAAACTCTCTGTTTAGACCCTGAAACCCCTTTATCCTCCTATCCTTTCTAACATTTCTAGACACTTATCCAAATAGCATGAAAATTATCATGCCTAATTAATGTAAAAAAGTAAATAGCCCAACACATAATTAAATTAGCCTGCCATTCAGGCTAATATATAAAAAAAATTAAAGAAATATAACTTCAAAACAAAAAATTTTAAAATATAAACTTGAAGAAATTCAGTCTTCAATTATATTTGAAAAATATACAAAAGATAAAAATTTACAAAGAAAACTTTTATAATAGAAGATATGGGGAGCTTTTGCTAGCTTCTACCCTAAACTGAAGTGGCCTTTCCTATTTATAGACAATTCAGGCCAGACTTCAAAATAAAACAAAACAAAATTTTGCTAAATTTTCGCATCAAAACAGTACTATTACAAAAGTGACTTCATAAAAGTCAATAGTAATTTGCTGCTGGCAAGTCTATTCTTGTCAAAAGTTGTTGACAAGTCTTATCCTTGTCTTGTATATGATTCTTCAGATTTCTTTTTGATATTATCTTTTATTGTCTCTGTTAAATGATAAAAAAATATCCTCAATTGAGGGCTCTTCTTCCTCATAAAGATCTTAAAATTCTCCTGCAAGGCAATTATATTGATTTTCTCCTTTTGATGAGGTTGCCATGGAAGAATTGGATTTATTATCCATCTCAATATCCAGATTTTTCATTAAATCCTTCTTCATTTCTTTTATGTATGATTCAACCATTTCCTCTTTGGAGATAGCTCATTTCTTCATTTGCATCTCTCTCATTATATACAAGAAAGGACTAGGTGATTCCCTTTGCTGCTTAGCTTTTATAAGCTGTTGGTATACTGATATCTTTTCTTGAATATAACCTAAAGTCTCTTGTCCATGATATGCTCCTGTTTCTTTATCTTTCAAGAGCATTTTGTTCCAAAATTTTGTGAAGAAAATTCTCCTTAAGCATGCTTATGTTTTCTTCAATTGTTAAAATATTAATTTCTTCTTTAAGAAAATTAATTTGATAATTTTTTGCTGTAAGCAAATCTTGAATTTGATGAATAACTTTAGTAAAGGGTTCAGTTATAAACTGAAAACTTATTTCTTTTTCTTCAGAATTCCCTTAAAACCTTTTTCATCAATACTTTTGATAGGAAATATTTTCTTTAGAAATGGAGTATCAAGTATAACTTCATTAGTTATATTTTTTACAAGTAAAAAACTTGTAGGAATACATACACCATTATTACAAATATATGCTTTTGGTAATTTATATTGAATATAAAGTTTTTTACTATTAGCAGTACTAAGAGAATGTGTGGTTTTATGAAAATACCTGGTAGGAATGATTCCTTCCTGTATACAGTTAAGATCTGCTCCACTATCAACTAAAGCAATTAATTCTTTTTTAAATCTATTATCAATTCAGAGTGATTCTTATAATCCATTTTTGAGAAGTAATCATCTCAAGAGTAGAAAGAAAATTATCATTTGTAGAGAATCTCATCATTTCATTAAGATCTTTATTTTGAAAACTCATAATTTTATTATTATTTTCTAAATTAGAAATTCTTTCATCAACAAATTTATTTTCTTGTTTAAGATTATAAATCTCTTTTTTCAAATTACTAATCTCTACAGACAAATCATTTATTGTAGTAGGAGTTTCATAATATAAGGTTTCTAAACAAATGTTTGCTAGATGGCAAGCTCATTTAGCCCCATTGATTTTGAAATTCATTATAAAAAAGGTACAGTCGTATAGATAATAGTTTACCTGACTTTATCTCTTGTGAGTATTTGCAGAAATGATCCCCAGAGGAAGGGGTCAAAACTTCCCTTCTAATAGAAGAGGAAGAGGAAAAACTATCATACAGCATGGATCTCAAAGGCTTATAGCCTATAATATTGCAATGGGTAATATTCCAGATAATCCTTTGTTTAAGGAGTTTCTTGAATACAAGAAACAAAAAGATCAACACGAAGGTAATACCTCCTCCTATGCTAATATTGCAGTTGAAGAAGAAAATGATGATTCTTCCACATATGAAAAAAGTTTATCCAGAGAAGTAATACTACTCTTGGAAAACAAAGATTTGCAATGGCAAGATGAGCCATGGAACTTAATGCAAAGGTATCTTGATACAGCATCATATGCTGTAGGATCTTATAAACAAAGATTACATTATGAGAATATACTCATAAGCACCAGATCCTGTGCAATTAGCCCTTTTTATCCTACTAATAGTCGAGCAAGCTTCAATTTTACCAAAATTATGATTAAGAAGATTATATCTTCTGAAGAATGGGGAATATGTACCCTAAGCATAGTTATTAGTAGCGCGAAGCGCAGCGACGCGCAAAGGGATGCTGGAGCTATAGCGCATAGCGCAACGCATAGTGCGCGCTTTATTGAAATAAAGCGCATAGTAATTATATATGTATATATTTCTAATATATGCCTAAATACCAATATATTTTACCTATTATAAACAATAAATAACTAAATAATCATAAAAACAATAAATAACTAAATAATCATAAAAACAATAAAGACACTTTTCAACACAAAACCAGCTATTCAGCATTAAAAAAAAAGATTAATAAATTAAATTCGACATTTAAGCACAATAATTAACAAATTAAAATTTTTAACACTTCAACAATTACATAAATTTAGTAAATCAAGAATTTACTTCAAAGTCCTCAACTCTTTTTTACCCAGGAGTTAATATTCAGCTTTTGCCTACCATTGGAAACCAAAATTAGCATTTAATTACCCAGTAATTAATATTCAATTTTTACCCACCATTGGAAATCAAAATTAGCATTTAAATACAGTAAGATGAAAGGACAAAGAAAGCAAAAATATAAAATAAAGACTTGGAAGAAGAAGATGATGGAAACAAGAAATGAAAGAATAAAAAAAAAGATGAAAAGGGCTGCTAGTTCTGTGGAGAAGGCGAGAAGATGGTGGTATTGCAGAGAAGAGAGCTGCTGTTGCTTGTCACATGAAGAAGAAGGCTGTTACTTCTCGTTTCTTGCTGGTGGGAAGGGTAGAAGAGCCGAAGAAGCTGCCGGAGAAGAGCCCATGACATCGCTGCTGCTGGAGGGAGCTGATAAAGGCAGAATGTTGTTCGCGGGGGTAGGGCAGAATATTTCTGGAGTCTGGAGACTTTGGGCAAGCATTTTATCCCTTTTTTTCCTTCTTTACCTGCTTCTTTAAATCATGTTTCATTCCTCTTTTTTTTTTTTCCTTCTAAAGAAACACAACTTCAGTGTAGCGCGCGCTTCGCTGCGCCGCGCTACAGCGCGATAGCGCCCATAGCGCAGTGAAGCGCGCGCTACAGCGCTATAGCGAGCGCTACGTGCGCTTTTGACAACTGTGACCCTAAGAGAAAAAGAATATTTTCATCGGGAGTTAAAAACTCCAATCAAATTTAATTACTGGGATTATATTGAGGCATATACTAAAGCCTTACCTTATGAAAATCCAAAGAAAAAACATTCTTGGTTTATCAAGGTTTGCTCTGAAGTTTATAAACGAGAGCTTCCTAATTGGCTTCATGAATGGTAGATTAATTACGGTCCATCAATAAAAATTCTTCTTGAACCTTTTAAAGGTTACTATACGAAGTGGGCGAATTGTTCATCAAAGCTTATCAATTTGGAACACCAGAATAAATGGATTGAGGGAATGGCCCTAATGTATTTCTTTATTAAGTTCTCTATTCCTTGGATTTGGAAATGGGCTCCAGAAGTTGATCATACTCAACAAAATATTCCATGCTTAAGGAGAATCTTCTTTACAAAATTTTGAAACAAAATGCTCTTGAAAGATAAAAAAAAACAGGAGCATATCATAGCCAAAAGACTTTAGATTATATTTAAGAAAAGATATCAGAATACCAACAGCTTATAAAAGCTAAGCAACAAAGGGAATCTCCTAGTCCTTTCCAACATATAATGAGAAAGAAGCAAATGAAGAAAGGAGCCATCTCCAAAGAAGAAATGGTTGAATCATACATAGAAGAAATGAAAAATGATTTAATAAAAAATTTGGATATTGAGATGGATAATAAATCTAATTATTCCATGGCAACCTCTTCAAAAGGAGAGAATCAATATAATTGCCTTATAGGAGAATTTCAAGATCCTTATGAGATATTTTTTATCATTTAACAAAGACAATAAAAGATAATATCACAAAAAAATCTGAAGAATCATTTACAAGACAAGGATAAGACTTGTCAACAACTTTCAACAAGAATGGACTTACCAGCTGCAAATTACTATTGACTTTTTGACTTTTATAAAGCCACTTTTGTAATAGTACTGTTTTGATGTGAGAAATTCACAAAATTTTGTTTTGTTTTGTTTTGAAGTCTGACTTGAATTGTCTATAAATAGGAAAGGCTACTTCAGTTTAGGGAAGAAGCCAACAAGAGCTCTCCATATCTTCCACTATAAAAGTTTTCTTTGTAAATTTTCATCTTTTGTATATTTTCCAAATATAATTGAAGACTGAAGTTCTTCAAGTTTATCTCCAGATATTTTTAAATGTTTTGTTTTGAATTTATATTTCTTTAATTTTGTTTATATATTAGCCTAAATGACAGGCTAATTTAATTCTGTGTTGGGCTACATACTTCTTTACACTAATTAGGCATGGTGATTCTCATGCTATTTGGATAAGTGTTAAGAAATGTTAGAAAGGATAAGAGGATATGGGGTTTCAGGGTCTAAATAGACAGTTTTAATTATGAATCTTGGGGTGTGCCCTAGTTTTGCCCGTTCAATCCGTGTGAAAGACGTTTAGGGCGTTTTTGGGCCAAACTTAATCTGTAATTAGGACTAGGCAGTTAGAGATTTTGAGTAAAATACCACATACATGGCTGGTTTTACCTACATTGCCGCATCTCATGGCTTGCCATTAAATCCTTGAATTTTTTACACTTTCCCGATCATTTCCCCTAAATATATATAAAATTATTTATGACATATCTATATACATATATATATAATATATATTTTTTCTTCAATTTAATCTAAAATTAAATAATTTTTTATTTATGAAATATTTAACATACTTATATAAATCAAATACTATTTAATATTTATAAAATTATATATATAATTATCAAAACTAAATAATTTCATATTTATAAAATGTATAACATATTTATATAAATCAAATTACTATATAATATTTATAAAAAATTATATACATGCATATATATAAAATCACATATGCATATATAAAATTACATATATAATTATTTATAACATATATATATAATATATACATAACCCCCCCACCCCCACCCCAACCCCAAACCCAGACAACAGGCTGCCATGGTCGACTACCATAGTAGCCTGAAGTCAAGTTTATAGTTTTTTTTCCTTTTTTCTTTTTTTTTTTTTTTTTGAACACGATGGCCAGATCTGGTCAGTCAAATCCGATTGGCCCTTTCCCCAGCCCCTCCTTCCCCCGGCAACCTGCTGCCATGGGAAGCCGAGTTTTCTTTCTTCTTTTTTTTTTTTTTTTTTTTTTTTTTTAACATGGCCGTTGGGGTCTACGGTTGCCGGCGGCCGCTAATTGGATCTAGCTGGCCAACATGGGTGCCATATATATATACATCTATATTATATATTATAATACTATATTATATTTATAATATATATTACATAATATTAAAAAATATATTATAATATATATAATATGATGTATGTATATGCATATAAATGTATAAATATTTTTTATATATATTTTTATAAATATTAAGTATTATTCAATTTGGACCATTTATTTCAACAAGAAAATTCAACGATTGATGTAATAAGGGCATAACAATCATTTCATATATTAAAAATAAGAACCACTCGCATAGAATGGTGCGTGATATACACTTATGGTCTCAAGGGGGTTTTTCACTTATTTTCAAAAATATAAGGCGGTATTTCAACTTTTTTTTTTTTTTCCCCACAGGGGGCTAAACCACCAAATTTGTTTTTTCGAGGGGGCTAAAAATACATTTTCCCTATATTCTTACTTTGTTATTTATTTGATTTATTTTAATTGGAGACGGCCTTATTCGCTTTCTGTTGTGCACAAGTTGTGGTAGCCTTTTTCTTTCTTTTTTATTGATTTATTTTTTGGTTGATATGTCCTTTTTTTTTTAATTTAATATTAATTATTTACAAATGCACATTCAAAATTCACTTTCTATAATTTAATTAAATAAATAATCAATACATGAAAAATAAAATTATGATGATGAGCTGAATAAAGTTAAAAAATACATAAAAAATAAACTAAGTATTATATCAATTATTTAATTCTTAATTTTAAATTAAAAGCATTATACAAATTGATTCAATTTTTTCAAAAATAGTGGGTTTTGCAGTAAAGGTTAAATTATGGCACAAATATTGTTTTGAAAAAATTGATCTAGGTGCTACAATAATATTCACAATTTTTTTATTTAAGATTTTCAGTATATGGCTTGATTAGTGTGGTAATGAAATTTCAGTTTGACACTTAGTCGAATTTAATTTGTAAGCAAAATACATACTAAAATAAGAATTAAATTTGATAAACACAAGCATATTATTTTATAATATATTTGCTATCATAGTATTAAATTAAACTTAATTGGAAAAAGAAATGAAAGTATAAATCAATAGAAAAAAAACAAAAAAGAACGGACATTTGTTCATTTTTGACATCGGGGAAGCTAGGCTTGAAATATCTATATTCTCAAGAAGGTGGTGATAAAACATTTTACTACATTGATTTGTCTTTTCACTGTCAACTGTTGATTGCCTCTCTCTCTCTCTCTCTCTTTTTTACTCGTTCACTTCACTAACATTATGGGTATTGAATACTCGGCCGCCACTATTTGCAGCAATAAAAAAATTGGGATTCTTTTGTCTTGTAGCTTCCTTTATAAATTGTCTCTATTCCTTTATAAATTGTCTACTTTCATTAATTGTCCCCATCTGCCGGCACTACTTGTATATAAGGTATTTCTCCTCCTGTATTTTCATTTCAACTGCACACATTTATTACTACACAAGCACTTATTAGCTATTACTACATAACAAATATGTTCTTAATCTTTTTAATGTTATATAATTTTATTATTTTTTGTAAATTTTTATCTTTTATTTATTTTTTTGTTTGTTTGTGTAGGGATGAACGGTAATCAAGCAGCAACAATAGACTTTTTCATTCTATTTTTCATAATATGTGGTGCATACATTGTATTCCCTATGTTACAAAGAAAGAAACATGTTTATTAGAATGGTGATCTTGAATTTGCCAAAATTGTGCCTCTCGCTGATATCCCCAAATCTATTTCCAAGCCTTCAGGGAATGTGCTATTCAGGTTTTATTTAAATAGTGATATAAAACTTTGTTCCACCCATTTCTAAACATTTTTTTCCCCCAACATCAAAAAAGTCCAAAAAAAAAAAAACAATCCTTGATAACATCCAACTAGAGCTAGCCACTTCAATTGGGGGGAAAAAAGAGTTTAGAAATGGGTGGAACAATGCCTTACATCACTATCTAAATAAAACCTTAAGGGCGCATTCCCTTCAGGCTTGAGGACAGATTTGGGCAAATCAAGGAGAGATACAACCTTGACAAATTCAAGGTCACCATCCTCATAAGCACATTTCTTTCTTTCCAACACATGAAATACAATGCATGCACCACATGCAATGAAAAATAGAACGAAAAAGACTATCATTGCTGTTCAATTACCTTTCATCTCTATACAAAGAAATTTAAAAAAAAAAGGATAAAAAATAAAAATTTACACAAAAAACAATAAAATTATATAACATTAAAAAGATTAAGAGTATATTTATTATGTAGTAATAACTAATAAATGAGTGTAGTTGAAATGAAAATATAGGAGGAAGAGAAATACCTTATAGACAAGTAGTGCCAATGGGTGGGGACAATTAGTAAAAGCAGACAATTTATAAAGCAAGTTAAAAGTCAAAAGAATCCAAAATTCTTTATCGTTGCAAATAGTGGCGGACGAGTATTCAATGCCCATGAATGCTAGTGAAATGACCAAGTAAAAAAAAAAAAAAAAAAGAAGAGAGAGACAGAGAGGGGGGCACAATCAATAGTTGGCAGTAAAAAGACAAATCAATACAGTAAAATATCTTTTCACCAAAGCCTTGAAAATACAAATGTCTCAAGCCTAGCTTTCCTAATGTCAAAAATGAACAAATGTCCATTTTTTCTTTTTCATTTTTTTCTATTGATTTATACTTTCTTTTCTTTTTTCAATTAAGTTTAATTTAATACTATGATGGTAAAAACATTATATAAAACAATATAATTGTATTTATTAAATTTACTTCTTATTTTAATATTTATTTTGCCTACAAATTAAATCGAACTAAGGGTGATTGAAATTTTATTACCATGCAAATCAAGTTATATCCTAAAAATCTCATATCAAAAAATTGTAAACATTATCTTAGCACCTGAACCAATTTTGTCAAAACAATGTTTGGCCAAAATTTAACCTTTACTACCACAACCCACTCTTTTTGAAAAAATTGAATCAATTGGTATAATGCTTTTAATTTAAATCTAATAATTAAATCATTGATATAACATTTAGATTCTTTATTAAGTTTAATTTTTATCTATTTTTTAACTTTATTTAGCACATTCTCATAATTTTAGTTTTCATGTATTGATTATTTATTTAATTAAAAAATGAATAATTAAGTTATAAAAACTGAATTTTGAATGTAAATAATTAATATTAAATTAAATTAAAAAAAGAAAAAAAGAAGGGAAAAAAACACATCAACCAAAAATTAAATCAATAAAAAAGAAGGGGGTAAAAAAGGAAAAAGAAAAAGACTGCCACTTGTACATAGCACAAAGTGAATAAGGTCATCTCCAATTAAAATAAATTAAATAAAAAAAGAAAATTAATAATAAAATAATAATATGAACCCTTTGGTCAAAGTTCCAAATATGGACCAAATTTGTACCCAAAATAGCACTTGAATTGGAGTAACCCAAGTGCTATTTGAGGTGCTAATTCCATAAATAGTACCCCATTTGGAATGGTTAGGGAATGCAATGAGGCGGGTTTAGCTCAACCCATACCCCGCCCTACTAGGCCTTACCCCGCCCCGCCCCATCGTGTCCCATCGTGTTGGCGGGGTTAAACCGTCAACCCAGAAAGAATTAGAAAATTCAAAATTAATCAATAAAAGCATCAAATTAAAACCATTTGACAACAATTAAAATTCAAATTTCAAATAAAAAATAAAAAAATCCATGCAAACAAGATAAGATTCTAGAAGCAAAATAAGAGAATAAGAGCATAATTAAAGTAACAACTAGCACAACATCCAAATTATTCTTAATTCAAAAATTATAAAATAAATTATATAATATATTTATTATTATTATATGTATAATTTATATGGGGCATGTTTGGAACGAGGTTACGGGGTGGGTTTCGAGCGGGTTAGGTAAACCCCATACCTCTCCACAAATACTTAGGGTTATGAAAATCATGCCTCATACCTCAACACATGCCCCATTAAGCTACCCCAAACCCATCCCATTCGGGATGGGATGGGTTGAATTAGGTTTTTGACCCACCCCATTGCCATCCCTAGGAATGGGGTTGGATATGGCCTTATTTCATATATTTCAAAAAATATATATATATTTCATAAATTTCAAAAATTTTAAGTGTAAAATTATATTTTTTTGACTTATTGATTATTTTTTTGTAAGCAAGATTTATATCATCATACCCTGATCACTAAATTGTGTCAATTGATAAATTTATTTATATCACTCTTTTTCCTTTAGGCTTCAAATATGTACCTTTTGATAAGTTGCTTAATAAAATATTTTTTTCAATTATTAATTTTTTCTTTTTTAAATAAATTTTTATAATTAATAATTAATAATTGATAAAAATATAAATATAAAAAGGTAAAATAGAATAGTCTAAATATATGAAAATAATATTTATGTACATTAAAATAATATAAAAAGTAGAATCTTGAGTTGGAGAAAGGAAATACTATTTGACGAGCTAAAATTTTTGGAGTGCTATTTTTGCTAATATGGCAAAAAAATGGACCCTAAAATAGATAGAGAGTTGAAGATGATTTAGAAAACATCTTTTATTTCCAAAAATAAATTTATACCATTAGATACAAAAAATCTACTATCTACATCATAACATTCAATAATTGCTTCAACAAATTCAAAAAGGGTCCTTAAGGCTTCATTCTTTCAACATCAATGGTCGCACAAAACATTCCTACTAGATGAGCTCTTAACACCTCGAGTCCAGTCCACTCCTAATGACCGTTGAGTAAAGTTGTTTGGTTCCTATTGACTTTCAAACACATGACTCTGACTATTTGCTCCCTCATTAGAAAGTAACAATGAGAATATAGGTGATAAGGAATATGGAAGAAGTAGCCCTCTGTTCCCTTGTAGAGAAAAAATAGTAAGAAGATTGGAGAAACAAAGTGGGAAAAAATGATTATTGAAAGAAAAGAGCATGGTAAAACTTGATACACAAATAAGGTCGATCTCGACTTTTGTTTAAAAAAAATTAAAAATGTGTTGTCAATTAAAATTGGTAATACATAGTTAAAAATTTTATCACAACCGTTATAAAATTCAGCAGGCAATAGTGACAGTGGATATTTGATAACGACTCATCACTGCAAGCAGCCAATTAGTAAAAAAAAGAAGGCTAGCAGTTAAATGCCTTTGGCCATATATCACATAGGGGTGGGGGTTGGGGCGGGGGGCGGCAATGGTTTTATATATAGGAAACCCTTCACCCAAAAAATAATTAAAAAAGGATAATAAGAGGGAATGAAAATATTAACGCAAATGCATTATATGCCATGATACCTTTATCTTAATCTTTCTTTCAGTGTGCAATGCCTTTACAAAAATTTCAAATTAAAAAAAATATTATAAGTATATATTTGAAAGCATCAGTGTGTAACGCTTTGGTTCTTCGTGAAAAAGAAGAAAGGAAGATTTCTCTGAAGCATCAAGTGACTTGATGCCTTACCATAAAATGGTGAGGTATTTAAATGACCGTAATATGAAAATTTTCTAATAGTTTAACAATGTTTCGATGAAAAAGCCAATAGTTGCATCGAGAAACTTTACCAACTTAAGAGTCATAACTGGGACATGAGAAATGAAGCCATCATAGATACTCTTACCATATGAACTGGAAATAATACATACCTTTCTCCCAGCAGGTTGTTGCAGTGAATGTGTTATATCAGCCACCTGAAAAATAGTTATTGAGCTTAGGAAAGTAACCCTTTTCAGGAAACAGCACAGACAGGAAGCAGATGTGCAGCATGAAAAATGTTTAAAGGGATTGTGTATGTGTAGTCTGGATGCACTTATAATGGTACACATGGCACGAATGCATAATACAGCATGGATCAACAATCTTACAACAGGACAGTTGGCCTCCCTTATCCATTCCAAGTTGCGTGGATCAACAATCAAGTCATCTGCATTAGACCAACAAAGTTAATGCATTGCTGCCACACACATGTTGATTTTCAATCTAGCAGCTTCAACATCAGTATGGCTTTAGAAACATTCAAGCAACCTTTATTCATGGCACTTTACAAAATTATGACATAGCGATAATTACAGTGACCTCTCCTGAGGTTTGGGTTAATTACAAAAACTTCCCCTGAGGTTTGAGAAATTATAATTACCTCCCCTATTATTAACAGATGGCTTGCCCTTGCTGATTTTAAAAAAATCAAAAGATTCAAAGTTTGGCAGCCAAATCTTGCCAAAGGCTTCCCAGATCTGGCCATGGCCAGACGTGGAAGGCAGCATGTCGTGGGATTGGCCAGCCCCAAACAGCTACCATGGCCGCGCCATGCAGCCATGGCAGCCGAACTTCCATCTTGAATAGCAGTCACAAAGTTGATAGAGCCAGGACAGTGGTTTAGGCAGGTGGGCTGGTGGCAGCGGCATTCCATGTTGGACTAATGGAGAATAAGATGAGAAAAAAAAAAAAAAAAAAAAGAAGAAAAGAAAGAATTGGGAAAAAATAAGAAAAAAAAGTTATTATTATTTTTGAAAAAGTTTGGAGAAAATAAGAAAAGGTTGAAAAGATTACTGATTAAATAATTTAAAATTATCAAATTATTTATATGTTTATTAAAAAATTGAATTATCTAATAGTTATGAAAATTTGGTTAATTTCCAAATATATATAAATTTATTATGAATAATTTAAAATTATTAAATATACACGTGATTAAAATTACATTTTTTATATGTAAACTTTAAAGTTTACAATAAATATTTTACGTAATAAAAAATATATATTAAAATAATAAAAGCAAACTATAATTTTAAATAATTAATTAAATTAAATATTATTTCAGAAGAATTATAATTTCAATCGCTACATTAACCATTAGATTAACTTGTTACACTAAACCCCCTTAAAGTTTCATCGATTACAAATCCAAACTTGTCAATGTTGATGTCAACAAAATCCATTAGTTAGTCCCAAGGGAGATAATTTATAATTCCACAAACCTCAGTAATAGTTTTTGTAAATAGTGCAAACCTTAGGGTATGTCAACATCTCGTTGTAATTATCCCTATTACATAAGTGCACATCTTCAATATCAAGTGTGGTCTCAAGGAAACAGTTTTGCGGGAATACCTCTTGGCCCTTGGCACATTTTGGTAATTATAGTATACCTTCCATGCATAGAAATTTTACTGCATGAATATGGTTTGCCTATTTTATCTTGAGCAGTGGCTTTTTGCAGGACTGGACTCAATTATATAGTTTTTCAAAATTTTACAGGTTCATTTCCATCAATTAGTGATATTCTATCAAATAGAGTTTGTATAATTGTAGATGGCTAAAAGGAAGCTAGAATCACTTACTGTATCCAAACATTGTGCCTCTCTCACAAACCATAACGTTTTCATTTCCAGCCATCCTAATCTTTTCAGCTGAATTTACCATGACCTACAAAACCAATCGGCCAGAGGCTAGAAACCAATATCTAAACATGCTAACTTGCAGTAACTTGTGGTTGGGAAAAGAGATAAATTGAAAACAAAACTAGGACGGCTACTGCTTACAGAAGGAGCACAAAATTGGCCTTTCTTGATATTGATAATTCTCCCAGTCTTGGCAGCTGCCACAAGCAGATCTGTCTGTCATTCCAAGGGGGCATCAAACTAATTGGGATGACCTGACTATTACAACTAATAGTAGAGTGGATTCGAAAATTCTCAAGACCAAAATCATATGGTATAAGTATAATAAGGAAGCATTTAATAATTAGAAAGAAATAAGGTCTACTGATCTAACCTGCCGGCACAAGAAAGCAGGAATCTGAATTATATCAGCAACTCTGCCAACAGCTTCACACTGTAAAAAACCAAGTATTAGAAGTTAGGCACAGCTTTTGTTCTGTTGAATACCAGTCATATGATGTCATCAGAAAGGAAAACTTCCAGTGGAGAAGGACTTGAATGAAGAAATTTCAGGAGGTTCACAGCCTATGTGTTTTTGTGTGGTTATAAAGTTAGTTATTTGAGACTAGGGACTTTTTGAATAATCAAACTTATTCAGGTCTTTCAAACTTGTGTCACTTTCCTACAGAAGAAGAGAATAAGTACCAACAACTATCCATCAAAATTGGTGCATTGTGCAGGTCTGCAGGAAAACTTATATCCTGAATATCCAATTAGAAGCAAATCTATCCAAGGGTTTCACCAAAACTATATGAAAGTCATTAACGAAATAGAGGGAGTGATCTAGACCCAATATATTTAGGCTCTTGCAAGGAATGTGGGAACATTATTGAATTTGCTTTTCTCCATCCATAGCTTTCTTAGGTTGCTGCTGTCAATTTTTTTGCAATAAATTGAGTGGCAAATTTTTCATAAATCTTGCTAGTTGGCAAAGCCTGACATGGAAAATTTTATTTCTAACTAGGAATCTAAGACGTATAATAATGATCACATGTCCTGCAAATAGGCGAAATCTTGTAAGAAATTTGAGCTTGTCTACTACCTCAAGAAAACCATTTGTTAATGGTGGTGTTAGTGAATAATATAACTGTGCTTAAACAGTTTATAAATTTCATTCTCAAATCTAACCTGGATTGTCTCATGCACATCAGTGACTACTGGAATGTCATATGTTGTTTTCACCCTCTCAAGGATCTGCAGACCAAAGAAGCAACAGAACTGGATTGAAAATTGTAGGCATCGAAGGCGCATTTCCATAAACCGAACAAAACATTAGTAGACGAACTTTCAATGTGATATTTCTAGTAAAGCATCCTAGTAAAACATCATCACTAATCCAGAATCTTTCTTAAAATCTGAAAACTAATCGAGCAAATACTACATAACAAAACACGAATTTAGAATAGTTTCCGCAGATCAAGCAACAGCATCCACAAAACTTACCTTCAAGCCGTCAGTCAAGCCAGGGCCACGAAACGACTTAGAAGATGTCCGATTAGCTTTATCAAAGCTCGACTTAAAAACGAACGGCAATCCAAGTCTAAAGGCAGCAAACAAAATCAAATTCAGTCAGTATGATCAATTAATTTTCACGTAATCTCAACAAAAACACACGAATATTTCGAGAAACCGCAGTACTTAGTAGTGACGGTTTTGATATGCTTGGCCATGTAGAGAATGTGATCCTCTGATTCAATCACATTGGGCCCTGCTAATAAGAAAAATGGCTCCGCTGTCTGTTTATCAAAATATAAAACAGCGACTAGTTTAATCTTGATTTACTTTTTTTTTTTTTTTTTTTTTTTTTTTTTTAAGGAGAAAGTAAAATTAAACAAATACTATCAAAATGCAGAAAGAATTGAGAAGGAAGACATAGAAATTCGAAACCTTGAGCTGATTGAAAAGCAGCGTCGACGAATCCATATCTCCACTCCGAATAATGCAGTTAGAAAATAAAATCCAAAAATAAATGAGAAAAGATCTTCAACGCGGAGAGAGAGAGAGAGAGAGAGAGAGAGATCTAATGGAAAGTTTCTACTATCACTGTGTCCATAGAAACAGATATTGCTCAGTTTCCGTACAGTTGCAGAGATTGCACGGGTCGGGTAGGGAATTTTAGAGCCGTTTGGTTTCACTCTCACGACCCATTTTCATTTTCACCTAAAAATAAAAATAGAAAATTATCACTATCTCACTATTTTTTCAAATATTTTTATTTTTAACATATTTTTTATTATATTCTCTCTCTATTTTCATTTCTTTTTCAACACTTATCATTATCTTAATTATTTTTTATCTTCCTAATACTTTTTATACATCACTCACCACAAAAATATTAAAATTATAATATAATTTTTTCAAACAATCACATATCATATTATCAATTAAAATTCAAAAACTACATAAATTGTAATATAAAAACACTCAATATCTAGATACATCTCATTTTCACGCATATATAAACTTATAATTTTTTACAATACATCCAAATAAAACTCATTTTCAAATTTAATTATTTAAACTAACTTTTCTCTCACCATTTTCATTTGAAAATGAAAATGACCCATGAAAATGAATCCAAACAGACTCTTAGGCCTGTTTGGTTTTATTTATATTTTTAATTTTTATTTCCATTATTTCTAAAATAATGAAAATTAATTATGTGATATGATGTGAAAATGGAAATATATTTGGATGAAATGTTTGGAAATGTACTGATTATGTTGGAAATATAATAATTATATAGATTGTAGGTGGAAAAAGATAGAAATAATGTAATAGAGAGGAAAGATATATAGGTTATTGAGAAAAGATATATAAATTATTAGAGAATGTGTTTTGAAAATGAAAATGAAAATTATGTTAGGTGAAATTTTTAAAAAAATGATGATTTCTGAAATAGTAAAATTGATAGAAAATGGGTTTGGAAATAAAACCAAACAGGCTCTAGTGTTCATGGCCGAATTTCGTTACATGGATCCATGGGCCTGTTTCTCCCGCTTCTGAGTCAACTGAGCCCAACTGCTGAGACGACTTCATAATTTGTCACGGGATCGACAAAAGTTATTTATATCAACAGTTTGTTTCTTGTCTCAATTATTCAGGCCCATTTGTTTTCATTGCCAAACTCTATTTTTATATTTTCTATTATTTAAAAAATAAAATACATCATTTTATATATTTTTTCATTCAACATATTTTCATTTTTATTCTCAAAATATATTCTCCAATAGCTTATATATCTTATCTCTAGATTATTAGTACTATTTCTCTTCACCTACGACTTACTAAACTTAACATAATCAATATTTTTCCTACAATTTATCCAAATACAAACTCATCTTTACTAACTAACTTTTTAAATTTTAAAAAGGATAAAAATAAAAAATAAGAATGAAAATAAAACCAAACGGGCCTTGAATCATTTACAATATTTCCGTATACTCTTTTATATAATCAACAGTTGTGCAAGTGGTCCTATACATATATATATATATATATATAAGTTCAAGTATAATTCAACATACGCTTACAAATTCTTCCATTTGTAATTTAGAAAAATAACATGTTCTTATTTTAATTATAAATAATCTGTGCAGTGTAAATTTTTTTTTAGCATAACTCGTTTCTTATAAATGTAGTAACAATTACAAATATATATATATATATATATATTACTAAAACTTGGCAATCTTCTATCAAGACATGGTTTGTGAGCAATAAAGTTCTTTAAAAAGAAATAACAATTGTGATTGGGGGTGTAAATGGATATTAAATGAATCTCATATACTGTTTTTATATTTATATTCAATTAATTTTTTGAATATTCAAATATAGATACGGATTCGATAGATATTAAAGCATGATATCTGAATTCGTATTCGTCGAATATCGGTCGGATTCGAATATATGTCCGTATTCTATTATAATTATTCAAATACGTTCATATTTGATTAAACTTACTCATATTCAAATTTTTTTATATTCATATTCGATGATAATTATTTAGATATCTGTTTACAAATACCCAAATATATGAATCTATTAACTTATAACAAATACATATTTTAAACTAATAGAAGGAACTATACAATTTTATTAGAAAGAAAGCAATCAAACAAATAGTTAAATTGACTTTATAAGTGATTATTAGCATTAATTAATATTAATAATGACATTTAAGTATGTTAATTATAAAATCAACTGCTAATAATTATGTTGATTAACTTCGTTCTTCAATTTTTTCTCTATATTACAATAATTTTTTTAATTTATTTTTTTCTTCCTAATTTTTTAATTATAATTTATATATATACGTATATGGATTATGACTTTCTATTGAAAAATATAAATAATATATTATTTAATAAATATATATTAAGAGTAGATATTAAACGGATCGGAAAAGCATTTACCATACTCGTATTCATTTATAATTGAATATCTACTAATCGAATACGGATAATATCCGTTTCAATCAGATGCGAATTTTTTTTGTATAAATATATATGAATACAAACAGTAAATGAATGTTTGAATATCCATTTAGAATTTGAGATATAGAAAATTCTTGAAAGTTAACTACGCATAATTAAAAAGGCTAGATTTAAACAATCAATTAAGAACTACTCCAAAAGCATAATACCTTCCATAAAGGATCATGTCTCTTTTCTCACTTCTTATAAATATTTTATCCGCTAATTAATTTTAGATAAAAGATAAATTTTCTTTTAGAAAAGAAGTTAAAACGTTTTTCTTTCTTTTTTGTGAAGTTCAAGTAAAATCATTTTGTTCGTGATGAATGAATAATTTCACATTTCATTATATTGTCGATCTTAGTGAGAATTCACATCACGTTAAATATAAAAAAAATTGTAATTTAAACTTAGTTTAAGGAACTCTATCCTATCATAAATAAATTTGTATTTATCACATAACTCTTTAAATTATAAAAATAACAATTAACAACCAATAATCAAATGAATACAATCACATTTAATATGATTGATTGACTTGGATGAGACAAAGTATAGAACACAACCTTCCATTTCCATATGAGATAATCATATAGTTGGATGGGTTAGCCTTCAATAATGTTCATGAATAGCAATAACTGCAACTTGAAAGTATGCTAATTATAAATTGGTAGCTTTTGTAGTAACTTTTCAATGAAAATATTTGTGGAACTTTCAATTACTACTAACTGCAAGGTGACGGATGAAAAAAAATCTTGCTTTTTAACGTTGGGAAATCCAATTTTACATTAAACAAATAACATTAAGTACCCCCACAAAGCAGAAAAGCTTCCATGGAAAGTAGCGACAACAAGGTGAATTGCCCCATGAGGATGCTAACTTTGCGGCAAAAGTTATATATATATATATATATATATATATCATTTACAGGCTAATACAAAACTGTTCCCTGTGAAAATTGAAATAGGCATAACATCTATTTCTGAAAAAAAAAAAAATCAAAATATTATCATGTGTTTTAAAAACATGCACATGACTTCTTTCACAACATGGGATGTTTTGATGTTTTTTTAGTCACATAAAAATATTTCATTTATTAGGATTATCACATAGGATCAATTTATATTTGCCCTATCCTTTACAGTCTCAATGATATTAGTACTTGTCCTTCTTTCTATGGTGGGACACTAAAGCAAAGTCACATTTGTAGTTATTAGTATATATTAAAGTAAAAGAAATCGCAATACCAACGAAGGAGGAAAGCTTTATATCTGTGGGCAAACGAAAGAAAGATTGAGAGGAGACATATAACGACATCGTGATGCCAAAATGGCTAATGCACAGTTTAGGTCGATGATATTTTGATATATATATATATATATATAACTATAATTTGGCATCGTCAAATTAATTAAAATGGCATTATTCTCATTTTATAAACAAAGAATATTAAATTTAAATTTAATTTTCCCAAACTTCATCACATTGCATGGTCTTGTTGTGTTACATAGTTGAAAGTATAAAAAATTGAATTTGAATGTACAAACCTATTATGCTAATTTTTCTCCTTTCGAACTTAAATTTGATATCTGATTATCCATTACAACGCCAGTAACTTATCCTTTTTGCAGCAAGAAATAATTAATGGTTTCGCTCCAAATTAATAATAGGAGAATTTAATCAATTATTTTATTAAAAGAACAACACTACAGAAAATAAACTCAAAATTTTCACAGTATTTTTCTTTTTTGTACGGTCTGATTGCTTCTCAAAAATTTATAAGCATTCCTATCAAACACACCCTTATGTATTTGATTTTATCTGATTGATGTGAGTTTTCCAGCAATCACACATATAAATTATGCAAAAAATGCAAATCATACAACATGTTACGAGTCGACTTTAATCGTACAATTTATTTTTTAGTTTCAAATATAAGGGTCAAATTTGTATTCATAAAATACAAAAACATGCAAGTTAGAGCTGAGAATTACATAAGTAACATTTTATAGGAATGATAATAAAAAATTTCAACCCCACCCCACCCCACCCACCCCCCAGCCCTCAAAGAAATAAAAAATGGAAAAAGACGAAAAAAGTAGGCATGGCAAAGTGTTGTGCTATGGATTTGAATGACAACATTATGTCGCCATTTCCACCCAACAACGAATTAAAGTAGCTCAAGTCTCGGGTGCATCAAGTTAAAATGATTAGTATCTTTTAGACCGCCAAGTTGATGGGGTCTTTTCCTCGTATAAGGATTAATGAATACATGCTTTTTGCAATTGTGTTGTATGACAACATTTCTAGCTAGGTCTTTAGCTACTTACTTGGGCAATCAATTTGCAAACTCTATATTTGCTTTGATTGATCACTTAACTTGATATATAGTCATTTCATTAATTGATCATTAACTTAGAAAACAATTTATATATACCAGGAAGTTTGACACATTCGATGCATATACTAAAATTTTTACAGCTTATAGTAAATAAAATAAATATTTATTTTTAATATAATATTAACTTTTTAAGTAACATTTTATATTTATTTAGTTTTTTAGTATAATGACATAAACATTATGATAACATCATAATTATGAATATAGAATGTGTAAGTTGTTAATAATAGTTACTACATAAGCTGTAGTTATGAGAATTAAAAAAAAATCAAGATATTTTATTTACATCTCACAAAAATATATCAAAAAATGAATAAATACTTTATTAATAGTATATATAATTAACATAGGACTTATAAAATCTCTTCTTCCTTTTTTTTTTATTTTTTTTTATTTATGTAGCCATGTGATTCAACATCCGCATTTATTTTTTGTTTCTACATCCCACCACCTCTACCTGTACAAAATATCTTTACCAACATATTGAACTGCCAAACCCATGCAAATTCCTAAGCAGTATCTCTTCTATTATATAATTACAAAACTTTATCATCAATTTTTATAAATTTTGAACTTTACTTTTATAAGTAGATGATCGCTGCCTCATGAAATGAAGCCTTCACCCTACGGCTCGTTTGGTTTCTATTTCCAAAGTTCAATTTTATTTTAATGTATTTTTAAAAATTAAAAAAATAATTATGATTTGGAAAAGAAAAAAAAAAGAGATTGAATTTGAATATTTTGTTGGAAAATAATGACCAGAATAGATATGGGGTTGGAAAATTAGTTTATTTATATCTTTTTATATTTAAAAAGATGTATTATTTTATTAATTTTAAATAATAGTGAATACTTTATGTCAAATTAAATTTGAATTTAATTGATGTGATAGTAGAATGACATGATAGGTTTAGAAAAAATTAAAAATGAAAATTGAGAATATTTTGAGTGAAAATGAATAGAAGATGATGGTTTCAATTTTCAAATAGTAATGAAAATATAAATGAGGACTAAAAATGAAAACAAACGGCCATAACAATCTGTAATTTTAATTTTTTACATCCAACCTTTGACTACAACATACTCCCATGTTTCAACAGTAATCTTTTTATTTATTCATTATATTGTATTTTAAACAAGGTAGTACGCAATTTAATTTTTGAGTATTTCTAATAGCTGGTATGGGTAAATTGCAAATATACAGTGTGAAAACAAATATTTCTAAAGTACCTTAAAATCCCACATCTTTTCATATGGACCAAATTAACCTGCCCCAATCTAATGCACAATCGGTTAATTTATTTTTATTGAATTATTTACGATTAAACGGTCCAAATTAGATCAATATTTTGTACTGCTATTACAGTTAATCTCTCTACCTTAACTTCTTATTATTCTATTTCTAAATCTTAATTTGAGCATTTGATGATTTTCATTGAGCAAACACTATCAAACGTAATTCTTTTTATAGATTTCAGGATATATATTTGGTTTAACTTAATTCAAATCAATTCTAATCTACCTAATACTAGAGGATCTTTCCCGAAAAATAGTATCCTAAAATATTTTAAAAAATAACAAATGATCATGTATATTACATTCCAAAAATACAATCAAATTGAAAAGCACACATTAGTTATCCCATGCAATGATGTCAAAATTGCATGCAGTTAAACGTCACAATCCAATTACCATTGAAATGACATCCTCTTTCAATTACTACAATCTGCAACACACATGACAATGGTGGGAAATTCTATCTTGGATGCACCAAGACCACTAGATGGGCCACTATATCTATTCACATAATTCAGCTCATCCAATGGACTAAGTGCAACCAACATAGAAAAATCCCCAGACAATCTATACCTGGTACCCATGTCCTAATTTTTTCACATCCAATCCACCTAGGCGCAGTTCTGTTTTAAGATACTTATAAACAGTGTACAAATATGTTAAATTTTTGCTGCATTTTATAAGCCATCCATTTATATACTCTTTGAAATACTCCACCTATGAATCCACGCAGACAGCATTAACAAAGCCACTGCTTTTTTCCCTACAAAAAGGCCACTGGCGCATTATCAGAAATCAGAGGCTTCTCCTGTCCTCCCCGCTTAATTTCCCCCTCTGGTCCGCCATGACCAGTTCTTGTAAGCTCATACTCTTATGGTCCCTCCTCGCCGTTTTAATTCCGGCGACTGTTGCCGGAGACTGCACCTGCGGCGGCGAATCCGACCAGCGCAGCGACACTGATGAGGCACTCAAGTTCAAGCTGGCCGCGATTGCTTCGGTCCTCGTGGCCGGCGGCATCGGCGTGAGCCTCCCACTTCTCGGTCGGAAATTCGAACTCCTCCAGCCGGAAAACGACGTGTTCTTTATGATCAAGGCCTTCGCCGCCGGCGTGATATTAGCAACAGGATTCATCCACATCCTCCCCGACGCATTCGAAACCTTGTCGTCTCCTTGCCTCGGAGAGAATCCGTGGCGGAAATTCCCCTTCGCCGGATTCATCGCAATGACAGCCGCCATAGGAACGCTGGTCGTCGACACAATCGCAACCACATTCTACAAGAATATGCATTTCGCCACGGCCAAACAGGTGGACGCCGACGAAGAAACCGGCGGCGACGGTGAGCACGCAGGACACGTACACGTACATACTCACGCCACGCACGGCCACGCTCACGGCGCCGCCGTCCCGGCCGGTGATGCCAATCTGTCGGTTCTTGTCCGACAGCGCATAATATCACAAGTACGATCGTTAAATTTTCGTTTAACCTTGAGGTCCTTGATTCTGGACTTATTGACTCGCATTGATCGAAAAAACCTCTTTTTTTTCTTCCAATTCTGGATTGTGTAGGTTTTGGAGCTGGGAATTGTAGTCCACTCCGTGATCATTGGGATTTCGCTAGGGGCTTCTGGGAGTACTGAGACAATAAAACCTCTGATGGTTGCTCTGTCTTTTCACCAGTTCTTTGAAGGAATGGGTCTTGGTGGATGCATCTCCCAGGTATGGTTGATATAGTGTACCGTTCTGGGGAATCGATGTTGTCATAGTGTTTTCATTAGTTCATATCTGATGGCCAGAGATATGTAGTCATTATGGTTTTATGTTCTTATATTCCAATTCTCACTAGAAAGTTCTTCAAGTCCCACCTTTTCATTTGATTTAAATTTTTTATTTCAATATATATTTCATCTCTTATTTTATTATATATATATATATATGACACTTATATTAAATATTTTGTTATATATATATAGTTGATTGAGATCGAATATACTTAAATTATATACATTAAATTAAAATAAGAGATAAAATAGGAAATAAAATAAAGGATTCAAAATCCTTTTTATTTATCTTTGAATGCTTAGAACTATCTTCATTCCTATCAATGAAAGATGGAGTGGAAGGGATGGCAGGGTCTGCCTTCAAGCTTTCAAATTTGCATAAGCCCATGTAATGGGTATATTTTTATTAAAAATTAATATTTGGGTTTTTTTTTTTTTAAAAAAAAAACTAATAAAATTGTCCTTTATATTTTGTAAAAAGTCCAATTTCGCTTCGTAAAATCAAAATTTCTGATTCAGTCCTTGAATATACACATACGGTTTTTGTATGTAATCGCTATTAATGAAGTTTTTGTCTTTTTAGGTTTAGTTTGACCTTAACAATGTTTCTAATTTACTTGTTTCTCTTATTACATGACTGGAAATATCTTCTTCTTCTTTTTTTTTTTTAATCCATGATTCCCAATCAGGGAATGCAGATCAGAGAAAGTGTTGACACGGGCAGCTATCTTCCCTTTAAGTTTATATAAAGTTATATTATACATATATTTTTATTATAATTTAAAAAAGTATATCTCCCAAAGCTAATAAACTTATGCTTCGTATATTTTTTAAAAAATTCACTTTCACTCTCGTAACAAGAAATTTCTGACTCCATCCCTAACTCCAAT
Organism: Jacaranda mimosifolia; assembly: GCA_018894105.1. NCBI lineage: Eukaryota > Viridiplantae > Streptophyta > Magnoliopsida > Lamiales > Bignoniaceae > Jacaranda > Jacaranda mimosifolia. The sequence goes on from CM032129.1 coordinate 27,691,083, forward strand.
AATTTATATATAAACTAATTAAGAAAATTAACTGAAATCACCTCTTTTTTAATAAACCATACATATAATGTAACACTCTCACTAAGATTTATTTCTTCATAACTTTATATGACATTAAGTTATATGTGTTTCTTTGTATAATTAGGCCAAGTTCAAGTCCTTGACCACGACGATTATGACCCTCTTCTTCTCCCTGACAACTCCAGTAGGGATTGGGGTTGGAATTGGAATTTCAAGTGTTTACAAGGAGAACAGCTCCAGTAGTCTCATAGTTGAAGGGGTTTTCAATTCAGCTTCAGCTGGGATCTTGATCTACATGTCCCTTGTTGATTTACTGGCAGCTGATTTTATGAACCCAAGGATGCAAAGCAATGTGAGGCTTCAGCTGGGAGCACATATCTCACTTCTACTAGGTGCTGGATGTATGTCCTTTCTGGCTAAATGGGCATGATCATATACAGTTCCTTCTGCTTCATCTTGTCTCGTTCTTATCTTTACTTTAATTTGTATCCTTGTAAAAGCAGAATGGAGTTTAATGTTGATAAATAATTTTACCCCTATAACTTTTCTTTGTTTTCTCTGATCCCCACATACATGTTTATTTTTTTGAAATTTACATATTATTTTTATTTCAGGGTAAAATCTAATCTAGATGCCTCTACTTTGTAATAGTGTGTGGGAAAAAAGTTGCAAGTAAATTAGGAGGGAAGGATATGATGGAGAAGGATATTTGAGGGTGCAAGTTGATAGGAGAATTTCCAATTATGTTGTCTTAAAACTAGACATAAGTTGACTTGGCTATATTCCTACATCATAGTTATACCTTCCCCTAAGTATGTATTCAAATATGTTATGATGAGGTAGTTGTATCTTTTAACTATCATCGACTCGTCGACAACACATCAAAGTACTAAAAGTAATTGTTTTATATAAGATTTGGAATATTTCCAGCCATATAGTATGACACCTTCCACTCATCCATTCCATCTACATGTTCAAATGTGATATCTTGTCTTATTATTATTTACTGTTCTTTCTTTCTTCCCGATGATATTGTGAATCGTTAGATCATATATGATAATGCTAATGCTTCACTTAATAATATCATTATATTTTTACCCAATAATTCACATCTCACTTTAGTTGGTGGGTGGTATGAATCTAAATGGGATCAAGTCTTATGGTAGCTTGCACTTTATAAATTGTCAAGTTAACATGCTATACCATGATTGGGAGAGAAAGGAAGATTTATAATAACATGAGTGCGTAAATAATAATTTTTTTTCTTTTTTGTCATATAATTTGAATTTACGATCAATATATTTACAAATATGAAAGTTTATCATCAAACTATTCCTTTTATTAATATGAGCAATAAGAATATAGTATTTTACAAGCTATCAATAAAACAGATCTCTTTCTACCTAATGCATTAGACAATCAAATGACGGTAAGAAACAATAAACCTGCAAGAATCCAAATCATCTATGTTCAATCTCTTCACATACAAAGTGTTATTCCAAATGTTTAATGATCGACGTAGCTAAGAAAAGATTCCAGCTGGCAATCGCTTGACTTGTCTAATTACAATATGTAGGAAATTCAGCTTCACATATCTAAGTTAAGAAAGGGGTCCTAAAATGAATAAAATAAACTTGTGGTAGTGGCTCATTAGGGAATAACTAAAGTATGGCAGTGTGGTCAGAAACATTAATCAACCACAGAATGAAAAGATTCCACCGACCTTGACTGGAACATAACAATGTCATTACTGGAATCAGCTACCCCTGCATTGTTCTCTCTACCTATAGAAAATTATCAAGTTGTGGTAGAAATTTGTTCCATCTTGTTTCAATAATGAAGACTAAAAGCAATAATTCCATTAAGTTTCACCAATTTCCACAGGCATATTATAAAGAAAATAAAAGCGAGGCTTGAAGCATGTGCACTTTTTATGATAATAATCTATGAATATTTTTTTGTTAATATATATACACATATTAAGAGTTCGGTAAGATTCAAATCTTAAACCTCACACTTTTTTATGTGAAATTTATATTATTGGGTTAAAAATCACTCGCAAGATAAATATAAATATTAAAGAATTAACTACAAATATGTAATATTGATTTAAGTTGAGTTGTTGGGATTTTCTTCCAATCAATTCAAATATTGGGTTGGGTCTGTAAAATTGCTCGCGACCCAACAACCCTCCCCCACCAAATACTAAAAGTGTACATAGGAGTAATAATGTTGGGAGGAAAATTTATGAGAAACTAATTATAATATTTAATGGACTACGTGTGCAAATAGTCATATTACTAAAATCTGATGATCATGCGAGTATCGTGATAAGTGAATGAGACTCCAAAGTAACCAAGCTTATTCCTTAATGAAGGATTTTGTAAAATACCACATCAAATATAGGCATGTATCAAAAGGTGAACAATTAACTGTAACAAGATCAAAGATTAAAGTAAAATACAGTTGAGTGTGATATTATTTCTTGAAAAATATAAGGTAATTAGAGAACAAATAAGTTTATAAAAATGATCGTATCTTATATTCTACCATGATCATTCGTTTCCTCGTCTAAATTCTATATCCATATGTAGCGTAACAAAAGTAGGGCCAAGAGAAGGAAGTAATTGTATGAAAATCTGAATTAGGATTATTCAAAAAGGATAAAGATTTCAACTTAATTTGATTTTGACTCGATATTTTTCTTAAATGTTTGAGATTTTTAAGAACAACACAGACGCATTATCATTCAGAAAATGTTGATTAGTCACTCAATATGGGCTGAAAAAATTTGGTAGGTCTATATGTTCACAACTTGGGTCATGGGCCTATTAATTTTATTATGTTCATTTTAGCCCGTCAGAATGTGTGAAGAAAATGGTTTGGGCTTTTCATAGGAAAATTTCTGTGAAAATTGAGATGAGGACTATCAATGGATTGGGTTTTAATCCGAATTCAATCCGAACTTTAATAATTTTATTCGATTAAAATATTAAATAGACCAAATTCGATTATAAATATTCGTAATTCAAAATAATGAACTTGGATATGGAATTAAACAATTCGATCCGTTAAATATTCGAATCCGAACTTTAATAATTTTTTTATTAAATTAATACTCTTGTATATAATATTAATAAAAATTTTAAAATAATATATATACATATATATATTATATTGACCTAATATTTATATTAACATTTATATTATAATATTAATCTTGAGTCTTTAGCCTAAAAAATAAAAGGGATACTGATAAAATGTCAAATATAATAATGTATAATATTTTATTTATGCATTAATATAATATGAAATAGGAATTTAGTATCAAATATTTAATTTTTAGACTAATATATAATAAAAAGTTATTAAAATCTCAAATATGACATAAATTTATTTTATAAATACAATATTTTTATACAATCCAAATGTAGAGAAAAAAGAAAGATATTAAATTGGGTCCGATTTTTTTATTAGATTTTGGACATCCATCGGATTTGGATATGGTACTCACTAATAAAAATCCTATATGACATCAAGTCGAATTCGGATATAAATTTTGATAATTGGATTCGAATTTGGATATAACAAATTTGATCCAAATCCGATCCGTTGACAACCCTAATTGAGATCTTGAAGTCTTTAATTACAATATTGATTATGAGTTTGTAAATTGTAACTATATCTCTAAATTTAAGAATTTGTTGAAATCTAAAATGTAAGTTGCCACATTTATATTTGATATGGTTTAGCCCAACAGGTTCAGTCCAATAATACCACTCGACCAGGCTAGAGATGACCCAATTACCCAGTGAGCCCAACCTGTTTTGGGCTGACTGCATCATCGACCAGATGTCAAGCATACTGGCTATTTCGGCTCGTCGACCACCATTGAAGATACTACATTCAACGGTCAGCCGAGAAGACTCGTAGCCAATAGAGTTACATTATGTCAACCGAAGTTATTTCAACCTCAGAGGTCTATCTTAAGTGACAATCTCTCAGTCACATTGAATGCTCTGTCAGGCGGCATGCCTTCGCATTAATGGCGCATGCTACTACTTGTGTTGCCTTTTCAGCCACATCAGCTTAGGGCGCACCTCCAATGCACCCACCTTGTCCTAGGCAGTGCCACCTGGATTAGCATACAAGCTGGAGAAGACTTAAAGTACCTCAAGTGAGGACAAAACTCTTCTTGCCCAATGAGGGCACCATAGACACATCAACCACACTGAGAAGCCTATAAATACCCCATCGCCAGCTTTTAGCAAGGTATGCCATTTACCATTCTAAAACCCTTACTCTATTGCTCCATTTTCTAGTCGATATACTGACTTGAGCGTCGAAATGCCTTAGTTGAAAACACCTTAGCTAGCCTAACGTTTATTGTTGATCGCAAGACTCAACTCCTTTACTTCGAGAGCATTCTCATTGACCTCCACCCTAGTCAATTGAATTGGATTTCAGCCCAATACACTCATGAACGATTCTTAGCCTCATCAATATTTTTTCTTATAATATCCTGAGTTTCAATATTTCATTTTAGGATTTATAAGTTTATCTTCTATAACTTTTGTCACTTCATAGAAATAATATGAATAATTACATTATTATTAAACACTAACAAAAAAATATTATTATATAATTAGGCTAACATCCACATTAATGGAAGCTAAACAAAATCCTCTTAATTATTGGGTATTTTTTATACTTTAACAAGACCTCTTTGGGACATTGATTTTGCATATAATCTGTGGTTGATTTTTAGCTCAATTTGTTGGATTTGTTAAATTACATATAATGATACTAATATTTTATTTTCTATTATCATTCTATACATTTTAAATAATTCACCACTCCTATTTTAATATTAAAAGGGATTGACATGAAATTTCAATTTATGTTTGGATGTAAATATCATGGATTTGGCATTGCAAAGTGTAAGCCGTAGCTTCTTATAATGAAATTCGTATAGGTGGTTGAACCAAATTACTTCTTGAAGAAAACATTTCATATCCATGTTTTTCAAGAATAAAAATAAATAAATTATTTAATTATTTTTTATATGTTACTATAATGAGTTAATATTTTTTAATGAGTCTATTTAAAATTTTAAAATAAATAAAAATTAAGATGAAATAAAATCATAGAAAAAAAGAAAATTTTTAGAGGAAAAAAAAAAAAATCCTTCGTCATCATCTTTTGAAAGATAATTAATTTTATTAATTTATGAAGTTAACACACTATTAAGGTTCCAGTAGAGGTAATCGAAATATCATTTAACTAAACTAAGATAGCATTGTATGATTATTCACAAAAAATTAGTCTTTTAATATATAATTAATCTGTTAACATACCCAAGTCACCAACCATTTTGGTATCACCCCCGCCCCCCCTAAATTCCTGTGGAGTGTCTGCTCAATATCTACAACCCTAGTTAAATCCTTTCGCCGCAGCAATGGAAGGAACTCCACTGCTCGACGATGGATTTCCGGCGACAAGGCTATTTAATCAGGGTTACTCCTACACATACGATGATGTAATCTTTCTCCCCCACTACATCGACTTCCCGACGGATGCCGTTTCTCTCTCCACCAAACTTAGCCGCCGTGTGGCGCTCGCCACTCCCTGTGTCTCCTCTCCGATGGACACTGTCACCGAATCCTCGATGGCTGTTGCCATGGCTTCTCTCGGCGCCATTGGTATTATCCACTCCAACACCAGCGCTTCTCGGCAAGCATCCTTTGTTCGCCTCGCAAAATCACACAAAATTCCATTTAATCATGACCTCATCTTTAAATCTCCTTCAGATTCAATTTTATCAGCGGAGGAGTTTTCTTCTGCTCCCGTCATTTTTGTGACGGAGTCTGGGACTCAAAAGTCCAAGTTGTTAGGAACAGTCGAGAAATCTAATTGGGAGAAATTAGCTGAGAAGGAAATCAGGATTTCTGAGTACATGACCAAATCACCAGTTTCTCTTCCGGCTGGTTATAGTTTTGAGGATGTGGCGGGTTATTTAGCGAAAAATAAGCTCCAATATGTTCCATTGGTGAGGGATAATGGGGTGGACGGGGAAGAAATAGTGAATTTGGTGACGGTTGATGACGTGGAGAGGATTCCAGGGTTTCCGAAGTTGGGATTGCCGTCTCTGGGGCCTGACGGGGAGTTTCTGGTTGGGGCGGCCATAGGAACAAGGGAGTCGGATAAGGAAAGATTGGAGCATTTGGTGAAAGCAGGGGTGAATGTGGTGGTTCTTGATAGTTCTCAAGGGAATTCTATTTATCAGATTGAGATGATTAAATATGCGAAAAAGACATACCCAGAGCTGGATTTGATTGGTGGTAATGTAGTGACAGCATACCAGGCGCAGAACTTGATTCATGCCGGGGTAGATGGTCTGAGAGTTGGGATGGGATCGGGTTCCATTTGTACAACTCAAGAAGTATGTGCTGTTGGGCGCGGACAGGTAGAAATTGTCATTTTTTCGGCTTGGCTGGCATTAAGCTAATATATGATGGATAATAGAACTAAAATTAAGTCTTTATTCCTATCAATGCAAAGTTAAATAATGTTCTTCTATGGATTGGTGGTTAAAAATGATTTATCTGTTTATAGTTGACTCAATGATGTGGCTTAAAATGTGTTAAAAATGATTTTAGCTCGTTTTAAAATTATTGGCGAGACCTTTTCTTGTTTTGAAGTGGAATTTACGTCTGATTTCTGGCATTAGAAAGTGTTTAGTATTTTTGGAACTATTGAAATGTAATCTGGAGTGCGACTTCTTTTTCCAGGCGACAGCAGTCTACAAGGTTGCGTCAATTGCTGCAGAGAGTGGCGTGCCTGTGATTGCTGATGGTGGCATCTCAAATTCTGGGCACATTGTCAAAGCTTTGACCCTGGGGGCATCAACTGTAATGATGGGGAGCTTTTTAGCTGGAAGCAATGAAGCACCAGGCACTTATGAATATCAGGTTCTGCAGCATTTTGTTTTCAAAGTTTTGAATTTCACTTCGTTCTCTGAGTTTTAGCTTGTTCTTTGTGCTTTGTAGCTTTATTGAAGCTTGCATAATGGCTTGATTTCCTCCTGCTAACTTTCATGAACATCCTTTTCTAAGAATCTGAAATTACCAATTAATTGATGTGATATAGTTAGTTTGCCAGGGCTGTAGATCTTTATGGACTTCAGGAATCCATATGAACCCATATATATTACATATCCCATATACAAACATATCTCTATATTCTATAACCGTACTCCATTGATAATGGAGAAGATTGGAACAAGGTGTCTAGATGTAATGTCTGACCCAGACATTACAAGTTGCTTTTTCTTCAGCTACTTTGATATAATATATGCATGTGATTCCCTTTCCTTTGCTTTTTGTATTTTTGGTTGAGTTCTTGCCATGGCGCTGTTGACAAGAGATTCACCAAATAATTGTGAGCTTTTTCTTAATATTTTGGGCAAGTTTTCGTTTATTTTCGATTTTGATTGCTTATATAGAAGGTTTGATGGAGGGAGTTTGTTATTTCTTTTCTTATATATATATATATATATTTGTTTTTTCGCTCCTTGTTTGTTACATTGTCTAATTGTTAACAATTATTGGGTTTTCGCAATAATAGGGTGGTCGTCGAGTCAAAAAGTATCGAGGTATGGGATCCCTAGAAGCAATGATGAAAGGGAGTGATGCTCGGTACTTGGGTGATAAAGCCAAGTTGAAGATTGCTCAGGGGGTGGTTGGATCAGCGGCTGATAAAGGTTCTGTATTAAAATTCATCCCATACACAATGCAAGCCGTGAAGCAGGGATTCCAGGATCTCGGTGCTTCCTCCCTACAATCCGCTCATGACCTATTGAGATCAGGCGTGCTAAGATTAGAGGTTTGTTTTTAAGGCTATGGACCTTCCTTTCTCCTTCACTGCGAAGATGTTTATTGGTATTATTTAAAGTGGAATCCCCAATCCCAGCGCAGTTTTAACAAGGCATATGGAGAATGTAATCAACAACTGTAGCTTGAAAATTTTGTCTAATGCAGGTGAACTGTCAGACTGACATTTTTGTTTGATTCTACTTGTCCAGGTTAGAACTGGAGCAGCACAAGTTGAAGGTGGAGTTCATGGATTGGTTTCTTATGAGAAGAAATCCTTCTAAAATAATCACGTCAAAAAGCTGCCAGTGTCAAAAGTTTATGATCTTTTCAGGAAAATTCTCAATCCTCCCCCCCCCCCCCCCCACCCAACCAACAATCCAGACAGTCTTTCCACCCCCCACTTTGGAATCTGTTGTAATAAAACGAAAATCTGCTTTCATTCTTATTTTCTTATTCCGGAATCGACTGGCAGAGGTTCCTAGATTGTCTCGGATGCTCCCTTGTCCTTTGGTAGCTGATGTATTTTTGAGCATTTGTGCATTAGCAAAAATTTCTATTCTGAAAAGTTTCTTGTGCCCGATGTTTACCGTTAATTATCAGAAAACTCATGTCCGGAAATCTTTTCTATTTCATTTTTTCAAGAAACTTGGGACACTTTCCGAAGACAACCAAATTATTATACCTTTTTTTTAAATTTTATTTTTATCGGTTTCGATGATTAAAAATGTGTATTTTTGCCTTATCTTACCTTGATTTTATTTATTTTAATCTAATAGTCATTGCATGTAGTTTTTGAGCGCAGAAAAATACATTATAGGTAGTTTAGAATTCATGCATGTAATAATCCCAATTTTGAAGTGAAGTTTAGATTGTATTAGGTGTTTGATATGATCAAGATAATAAAATGGAGGATGGAGTTCTGACAATGTGGGTTTGTAGATTTTGTTAGGAGTATTAGTCTTCTTCTTCTTCTTCTTCTTTTTATTTTTTTGTTGAATGATTGTTAAAAGTATAGTTATAACTTTGTTGAATTATCAATTTTAAATGATAATTTAGAGGATAAATATGAAATATTTGTGAACTTGATAACTAAACTACTTTTTTATGTTAAATTTTTTATTTTATTCTTTAATTGTATTGTCTATTTTAATTGTTGGATTAATTACCGAGCAATTAATATAGAAAATTAAGAAATAATTTTCATTTTAAATACAAAATAATATATATATATATATTTCATAATAGTATAGATAAAAGTTTATGTGATAATGTCTGCAAAATGCTGCCGACGGCGTAATAAATGGAAACTCACTGTGGAGTAATCATTAAGTGACAAATTTAATTTTTTTTTGGTGATCAAGAAATATCCGTCTCCCCTAAAATTTGACTTAATTACCAAAATTCCTTCTCAAAGTTTCAATCAAAGTTATAATTATCCTGAGAACAATGGATTATGGCTGTTAAAAAAACTTTAACGGAAGCTGATAGACTTGTGTTATTTTGGAACTTGAGAAGTACTTTTGGGTAATTAAATCAAATCTTAGGAGAGTCGCATGTATTGAATTCCTCTAGTGATACTATAAATTGAACTTCTATTTCTTAAAATAAATTTGTATTATTGTATGTATCTCTCTCCATATATATATAAACTATTACTATAATATATTTTCATCTACATTTCTATGTATAAAAATAGATGACAATATTTATTTATTTTTTTATATAATATAGTATTAATAATAAGTTTAATACATTTATTTAGTCCAGTAGCTTATATCCCAGTGGCACCAGTCTCTACTATTATATGAGAGGCCTTGTGTTCAACTCGAAATAGGTGCGTTGTGCACCTTATATGCATTGTGTGTAGTTTATACTTTAATTTATTTGATTGAAAAATAGAAAAATATTGATTTCTTGAAAGGATAAAAATTCATCATTTGTAATGCTTTCTTTAAAATAAAAACATTTATTTAAGTTTTTATATAGGGCATAAAGTGACTGGACTATAAATAATAATTATTGTATAAATTGTAGCTATAAAAATTAAAAAATAAAATAAAAATAAAAATATTTTAATTATATCACTTGAAAATACATCAAAATAAATTAAATTTATTAACAATTATAGATACCATTAAGATGTGACCTCACCCTATAAAACCACAAATAAAAGATAACAATTGGCAAATGGCAAAAGCAAAAATCAAATGAAAGGGGAAAAAAGTAAAATCCACTAATTTCTGCGTGAGCATGATAAGCGGAGTGCATTCCCTCTTGATAGAAAGCATTTATTCAGACAAAAATTTAAGAAACAAACTCCATTTAAAATTCCAGACCACAGTGTGAACTTAGATCTGACTTTTGGCTGCTAAAATAATTGTGACTGATGTTATTTAATTCTCAAAATCTATATTCGAATCCAATTCAGTATCATATAGAATCTATGTTAGTGAATATCATATTCGAGTACGATAGATATCCAAAATTTGAATGAAAAGGATCAGATCCAAATTAATAATTTTTTTTCCTTTATCTTTTGAAATATAAGAAAAATATTGTATTTATAAAAATAATTTAATATGAAATTTGAATTTTTGACAACTTTTTATTGCATATTAGTTGAAAAGTCAAATATTTAGGTAATAAACCTTATTTCATAATATATATATATCGATTTATAGTATAAAACATTATATATTTTTACATTTGACTTTCTTTTTCTTTTTTTTCCCCCCCTTTTTTAAGCACCCCTCTTATTTTTTACTAAGGACCAATGTCAATAGCATAATATAGATATCAGGTCAACGCAATATATATTTTATTTAAATTTTTTATTAATATTATATATAAGAATATTAATTTAATAAAAAATTATTAAAATTCGAATTCAAATCTTTAACTGATCGAACTACTCAATTTTATATCCGATCTATTTATTTCGAATCATTGATATATTCATAGTCAGATATGATCCATTAAATATTTTAATCTATTAAAAATTCTAAAATTTAGATTAAATTCTAATTAAAATCCAATATATGGGCAACACTAAGTTCTGTTGCGCTTAATGAAAGTCAAAACAAGGCCCAGTTAACAAAACTATAAGCCCAGTATCTAGAATCAAAAGAGCCCAATAATATTACGATAAGTCCAATATCCAGAACCAAAGCCCAATCCATGATTCACTACAATAGGGCTGTCAATGGATCGGTTTTTAATCCGAATTCAATCTGAATTCGATATGAATTTTAAGATTTTTATTCAATTAAAATATTCGATAGATCAGATCTGATTATAAATATCCGTAATCCAAAATAAGTTGATCAGATACAAAATTAAGCAATCCGATCCATTAAAGATTCGAATTCAAACTTTAATAATTTGTATTAAATTAATACTCTTATATATAATATTAATAAAGATTTTAAAATAAAATCTATATATTATATTGACCTAATATATATATATATATTTTAACGTCTATATTATACTATTAATATTGAGTCTTTAACCTAAAAAATAAGAGGAATACTAATAAAATATCAAATATAATAATATATGATAGTTCACCTATGTATTAATATAATATGAAATAGAGATTTAGTATTCAAATATTTAACGTTTGGACTAACATATAATAAAAAGTTGTTAAAAATTCAAATATGATATAAATTTACTTTATAAATACAATACTTTTATACAATCCAAAAGAGAAAAAAAAAGTAAAAATATTAAATTGGAACGGATTTTTTTATCGAATTTTGGATATCCATTGAATTTGAATATGGTACTAACTAACAAAAAATTCTATAGAATATCAGGTCGAATTCGGATATAAATTTTAATAACCAAATTCGAATTCAGATATAATTGATCCGATCTAAATTCAATCTGTTAATAGCTCTAACTGCATAAACTACGTAGAAAATTAGAGATTGCGTGCCGAGTTTAGTGAATAGTGAAATGTTGGTCTTCCATAATCCTTGCCGGATTGGGGTTGTTGACTAAGTTATCTTGAATCGGGTACGGCTTGTCTAAATAAAAAGAAAAGGAATCTCATTTTTCTTTCTTTTTATTTTAATCTATCTATACTATATTAGAAAGAAAGACTTTTTATACATTTGAAGTGGCGGTTAAGCAATGTTATATCGAAATTTGAATTACAAATTATCATGAAGCCTGTGATACAATGACACAAGTGTTATAAAATATGGGTGTTGATTTTTGCCTTGAAATTTAGGGCTTAATTGACAAAGAACGAAAGAAATGGAGCGAATCGGAGTGAAGCGGTCGAAATGGGCATGAGGAGCACACCTTGATGCGCGTTGGCAGGATACCGTGCGTCGAGGCGCAAAGATGTGAGTGCCATGGTGCGTAGTAGGACAAGAAACAAGGAAAAACACGCCCCGTGCGCCCCAGCGCATAGTGAATAGTAACTTTGCACCAGGGCACAAACTTTTTGCCCAACATTCGCTTTTCTTGGCACAAGTTAGTTTTGTGTGCGCCTTGATGCTCGGCAGACGCCCACTTCAACTAGGACTCTACTTCGCGGGTATTTAATTAGTTTTCTTCCGGGACAAACAATTGAGACACATACATGATAGATTCTAACTGCTTTTGAGATAGTTTCTTGAGATAGAGTTTAGAACGAGGGTGTTAGGTGTTCTTATGAGATTTGTAGGATTCAAGTTTGTACTTGCACTTTGATTTGAGATTAATAAAATTCCTTTTCTCTGTTAGGTAAATTAGGCACATCGTTGAACCACGTTAAATCTTGTTGTCACTTTATATTGAATTACTTTAATGTTATTTCATAGTTTTAACAATAAATCCTCCTGGGTTTCAACAAATTGGTATCGGAGTATGTTGGATCAAATGTCAGGCATGAAGTACGAGGTAGAGAAATTCGATGGAAAGAACAACTTTGGGCTGTTGAAGATGAAGGTTCATGCCCTCTTGTGTCAACAAGGTTTACAGAGAGCATTAAAGGGCATAAATTCCTTGCCAGAGACGCTGATTGACGAGGAAAAGGACAAGTTCATGGCGAAGGCTTATGGTAATCTCTGGTGTTATCATTGACGGATAACATACTGAGAGAGGTCGCCACGAAAAATACGACAGCGGGATTATGGTCAAAGCTAGAGAGTCTCTATATGATGAAATCCCTGACGAATCAGCTGTATTTGAAACAACGGTTGTACACATTAAGAATGAAGGAAGATATATCTATTACTCAGCTTATTGATTTTTTCAATAAGGCGATTATGGATCTTGTTAGTATAGATGTTAAAGTTGAAGATGAAGACCAAACGTTGATTCTCTTGTGTTCTCTGCCTAAATCTTTTGATCACTTGGTTACTACTTTGCTGTACGGGAGGGATATGATTTCAAGGGAGGATGTAAATGTCTTATTGAATTTCAACGAGTTGAGAAAACATGTCCTGGGCAGCAATGGTGGTGAAAGTGGAGAAGGATTGGTGGCGAAAAGGAGACCAAGAGAAAGGAAAAGGAGTAGAGGCCGATCGAAGTTCCGAACCAAGTCTAGAAACGATGACAAATGTTTTAGGTGTGGTGGAAAGGGGCATTGAAAACGGAATTGTCCGAAATGATGAAAGGCAAAGGATGCAGTGAAACTTTTGATTGAAAACGGGATAATATCGCAGGAATTGTTGAGAATGAGTCTGATGGTGGGCTTGCTCTCAACGTTGCCGAAAGTTTACTAAACTTTGAATGGATTTTAGATAGTGGTTGTTCCTACCACATGTGCTCACGAGAAGATTGGTTTACTACATACTAGAAATATAATGGTGGTAAAGTGTTTGTGGGAAATGATGCTTCTTGTAGGGTTGTAGGAATTGGCTCAATTTGTATCAGAATGCATGATAGGATAGTAAGGACCTTAATAGATGTGCGTCATGTTCCAGATCTGAAGAAAAATCTGATATCGCTAGGTACTTTGAACAAGAATGGTTATGAGTACAGAGCTCAAGATGGAGTTATCCGGGTTTCCAAAGGTGCATTACTTATCATGAAGGGAGACAAGCGGAACGGGCTTTACATATTGCAGGACAACACAGTTTCTAGTACTGCATCGGTTTCTTCATCAATCAATGATACTATGAGACTGTGGCATATGCGGCTTGGGCATATGAGTGAAAAAGGGATGTCAGAATTGAGCAAACGAGGTTTGCTTTTCGGAGAGAAGACTGGATAGCTGGATTTCTGCGAGCAGTGTGTGCTCGACAAGTAACACAGGGTGAAATTTGGCATTACCGTTCGCAAGATCAAGGGTACCTTGGATTACTTTCACTCAAATCTTTGGGGGCCTTCTTAGGTTCCTTAAATTGGAGGTGCGAGGTACATGCTGACATTTATAGATGATTTCTCAAGGAAAGTATGGGTGTACATACTGATGCATAAAGATGAGGTATTTGTCAGTTTCAAGCAATGAAAGACTTTAATTGAGAAACAGACAGGAAAGAAGATCAAGCCCTTAAGGACTGACAATGGATTAGAGTTCTACAATAAGGAATTTTAGGAATTCTGTGATAAGGAAGGAATTGTGAGGTATCGCATAGTTGTACATACACCATAGCAGAATAGAGTTGCAGAATGGATGAACAAGACTATCTTGAAAAGAGCTAGATGTATGCTCTTTAATGTTGGATTGTCCAAGGATTTTTGTGCAGAAGCGATTAACACTGCGTTTTATTTGGTGAATAGGTCACCATCAATTGCTTTGGACTGCAAGACACCAATGGAGGTTTGGTCCGGGTCTCCTACTGATTACTTAAATCTAAGAGTATTTGGGTGTCCAGCCTATGCTCATGTTTGGGATGGGAAGCTTGAGCCAAGGGCTAGGAAGTACATATTTCTAGGCTATCTAATAATGACAAGTGCTCCAAGATGATTATTAGCAGGGACGTGACATTTGATGAGTCTGCTATGATGAAAAAGGTAGAGCAACAAGAAAGCGGTCAATAGGGCGTTAAGGAGAAGGTGGAGATTCACATTGATCCTCCACAAGTTTCAAAGGGGAAACAGAAGGTGGTAGATGAAGCTGGTGAAAGCACATTATCACCTAATCAACAGTAGAAAAATGAACACTACAAAATTATTGCTTGGCTCGCGATAGAGAGAGGAGGCAGATCAAACCACCACAGCGGTTTGTTTACTTAGATTTGGTAGCTTATGCTTTGAGTTTAGCTGAGGAGTTTGTAGTAGATGATCCAGTCTCATACAAAGAGGCAATTTTCAAGCCAGATTCTGATAAATGGGTTGCAGCTATGAGTGAAGAGATGGAGTCTTTACACAAGAATAGCACATGGGAGTTGGTTGATGTACCCACAGGGTAGAAGATTGTAGGTTGCAAATGGATCTACAAGAAAACGGAAGGGATTCCTGGTGTCCAGGATGCTAGATATAAGGCACGATTGTTTGCTAAGGGTTTTACTTAGAGAGAGGGAGTTAACTTTCATGAAGTGTTCTCCCCAGTTGTAAAACATATTTCCATTCATGTTTTACTTGCCGTGGTTGCTCTGTTTGATATAGAGTTGGAGTAGACGGATGTGAA
The DNA here is from genome assembly GCA_018894105.1 of Jacaranda mimosifolia. NCBI lineage: Eukaryota > Viridiplantae > Streptophyta > Magnoliopsida > Lamiales > Bignoniaceae > Jacaranda > Jacaranda mimosifolia. Next base: position 27,706,551 of record CM032129.1, read on the forward strand.
AATAGCATTTCTACATGGTGAGTTGGAGGAACAAATCTACATGAGCCAACCAGAGGGATTTTTTGTTTTCGAGAAACAAAATGAAGCATATCTTTTGAAGAGGTCATTATATGGCTTGAAACAATCTCCCAAGCAGGGGTATAAAAGGTTTGATGCTTGTATTACCAATATAGGATATACAAAAAGTAAATTGGATTGTTGTGTATATTATAAAATTTGTAATGATAGACTTCTTGAATATTTGCTATTGTACGTTGATGATATATTGATTGCCTCTAGAAACATATCTGAGATCAACCAATTAAAAGCTCAGTTAAGTGAAGAATTTGAGATGAAGGATTTGGGCGGTGCAAAGAAGATTTTGGGCATGGAGATCATTCGGGACAGACACACAGGAATGTTGTACTTGTCTCAACAATATTACATTGAGAAAGTACTTGAGCGATTTGGGATGGATAAGTCCAAGCCAGTTAATATGCTACTTGCAGCTCATTTCAGGCTCTCACCGAATACTAAGAGAATGTGGAGCATATGTCTAATATGAAATATACTAGTGCAGTGGGTATCTTGATGTACGCCATGTTGTGCACTAGGCCAGACATTTCACACGTAGTTAGTATTGTTGCAGGTACATGCACAAGTTAGGAAAGACCCATTAACAGGTTGTGAAATGGTTCATGAGATATCTGAGAGGCTCTGCAGATAGATGTTTGAGGTAAGTCAATCGAATTCTACTACTAGAATTATTAGTTATGTGGATGCGGATTATGCAGGAGATTTGGATAGCAGAAGGTCCATGACTGGGTATGTGTTTTGTATTTCGAGTTGTACGGTAAGCTAGAAGGTGACTTTGCAATCATTAGTTGCATTGTCCACAACAGAAGCTGAGTATATAGCTTTGGCTGAAGGTATGAAGGAAGGCATTTAGCTAAAGGGGCTGGTTGAGGATATGGGTATGGATTCTGAGATTACTTCTATATTTTGTGATAGTCAGAGTGCCATACACTTGTCAAAGAATCAAGCTTTTCATGAGAGAACATAGCACATTAACATAAGGTAACACTTTTTCCGGGATATAGTGTCTTAAGGTGTCATTCAAGTTGATAAGATTGGGACTTAGGATAATCTAATAGACATGTTGACTAAGGCTGTTCCAGGAATCAAATTCAAGCATTGCTTGGATTTAGTTAATGTTTGCAAACTCAGATTATAGGTCATTTTGGGTGCAGGGACAAAGAACAAGGATGGTGAATTTCAAGTCAAGGTGGAGAATTGTTGATTTTTGCCTTGAAATTTGGGGCTTAGTTGACAAAGAACGGAAGAAATGGAGTGAATCAGAGTGAAGTGGTCGAAATGGAAACGAGAAGCACACCCTGGCGCGCGTTGGCAAGATGCCGCTCATCGGAGTGCAAAGATGTGAGCACCATGGCGCACAGCAAGACGAGAAATAGGGAAAAACACGTGTCGTGCACCCCAGCGCAAGTTTTTGGCACCCCGATGCGCAGTGAACAATAACTTTGCGCTGGGGCGCAAACTTTCTGCCCAACATTTGGTTTTCTTGGCACAAGTCAGTTTTGTGCCCGCTGGGGTGCAAGTCATGCGTGCCCTGGCGCGCGGCGGATATCCACTTTACCTAGGACTCTACTTCGTGAGCATTTAATCAGTTTTCTTCCACAACAAACAGGTGAGATAGATATACAATAGATTCTAACTGCTTTTGAGATAGTTTCTCGAGACAGAGTTTAGAATGAGGGCGTTAGGTCTTTTCGTGAGATTTGTGGGATTTAAATTTGTACTTGCACTTTGATTTGAGATCAATAAAATTTCTTTTCCTTGTTGGGTGGATTAGACACATATTCGAACTACGTTAAACCTTGTTGTCTCTTTATATTAAATTACTTTATTGTTATTTCATAGTTTTAACAATATATCCTCTTGAATTTCAACAGCGGGAAGTCAGAAATTCGAACTTTAACGAGCTTCGATGTATGTGCCTGTGTGTTTAAGTATAAAAAAGATTGAACTATAAATTATATTATTTATTTCTAAAATTAATTTCAAATTTGCCTAACTTGGTATGAAATGACAAAATACAAGTAATATGATCAAAGCATAATGGAGAAACTTATGAAATGTGTATGCGATTATATCTCATATTTTTTAATTTTGATATAGAAATTATTTATCATACATGGTTTCATATTAATTTGATAAATAATATTATATGTTATTCAGTGTGTTTATTATTAATATGTGCTATTATTTGTTTATATCATACAAAAAATTAAATATTTTAACATTAATAGTAATAATATCAATACTATAATAACTAAGATGGTGTTTGGGGGAGTTTATAAGCTCTTCAAAACATTTTATAAGATGTTTGAGAGCTTATAAGATGTCTAAAAGTGTTTGGTAAATTTTCTTAAAAAAGAACTTATAAGCTCCTAAAATAAGATGTTAGGAGCTTATAAGCTTTTTTTTTTTAAAAAGTAAGGAGTTCATAACTTATTTTTAAGATCTCAATAAACTCCATTAATTTTAATCATATTAATTATAAAATTACCATTACTAACATATTATAAGCTCACGAAAATATCTTATAAGATGTAGGAATTTATAAGATATTTTAAATAAATTTAGCCAACCACCCTTTAATTTTGTTCGTGACGATATGCGGCAATGGCTAGTTGTCAAAATTTTTACTCACGAGGATAGTTTTGTCCTTCCAATAAAAATTTGAAGTTGGGCGCACCTGATAAAAAAGAAGACAACCTCAAACAAAGGTCAAAAAACCAAATGGTCCAGCACGAATCCGATTCCTGATGCCAACGAGTCCATCCAATTTAACTCACTGCTCGTTGTACAGTTGAACACGGACATTACAATGCACAAAAATTACAACGTATGCCACTTTTAAACAATCTACTTTCTATTTATGATGTTCAAATTTATTGATAAATAACATATTGTTTGATTGGTATAGATAGTAGAAGGTTTCGTTTTTATAAAAAAATTTCAACAGATGAGAAATCATATGTAATTTATAATTAATTTAAATTTTTTGACTCCTCCAATATAAGATAAGATTTAATAAAATAGTACGAGGCTTTGTCTTACTATCAAAAAACTAGGCATTCGCTATGAAAATATTACCCTGAAATAAAGTTTGTAGCTATAACTACAAATCCTAGTACAAATTTTTTGTAGCAAATGTAATTTTTTAAAATAACAAGTAATAAATTTTTTAGCTATCAGACAACTAGTCATGTTCGTTAGATGTGCAATAAACTAAATTCAAGTTATCCATATAATTTTTTTTTATATATATAAGAAAGAATAATTATTAGATATGAATTGATCATATCGAAAGTTAAGTACAAGAATATTTGCTTTGGGTTTGGCTAGGTCAATATCTTAGATTAAGCTACGAATTTTTAGTATCAACTATAAATTTACTGTAGCTAATATCATAGTTTTTTGTAATGTTTTTATGAAAAAGCGTCTTAATAAGTAGGAGTAGACAACTTATGAATATTGATATAACATTTAAAATTTTTTCAGTGCAAAACAAGAATTAGTATCATCGGATATCAAATTAATTAACATGTAATTTCCCCCAAACTCAACATGTCTTGAAAAATATTGATCTTTATTCTATTGAACTCATATGATGAATGACTATAATTTTCTAAATGCTATAAATCATGAGATCCATTAAAAAGATTATAGTCATTGCCTCTCTTGCAGATACTTTGTGTAAAATAAAAATTTTGCTCAAAATTTTTTGGGAACTCATTTTTAATAATTCACAGTGAGGTGTATTATTATTGTTGTTGTTAGTATTATTATTGTTATTATTATTATTAATTTTTTTATTTTTATTTTTATTTTTATTTTTTTTAAATAAGCCGGGGAGGATAAGGTCCCACGTGTTCACCGGAAAGGAATATATTCAAATGTTAGGGATAAATTCAAGAGAGCATATGAAGATGCTTAAAATTTAAGCAAACATATATCCAACCCAACCCGCTTTTTCCACTAATTCACGATTTAAAAACAAAATGAACTACTAAAAGTTAAGCGCTTGTACTTTTAAGTCGATACGCTTTTCCCACTATGGAAATTGGAACAGCTCAGTCGAGTTTCATATTTTAATTGGTGAAAAAATTTACTGTATAGAAATTATAATTAGTTTCATTTTATGCTTTTCTTACTAATGGTCTGGGATGCAACCCAATTAACTAATTTTATTTGTGACGAGGTATTTCTATTCGGCAACGCATTCAACCACCATATTCGTATAAAATAATTATTATATTTTTTTTTCTTGAATTTTTCAATCGAAGGACTTTTAATAACATTAAATTTTATTTCACATTAAAAAATTAAGAATTTTTAATTTACAATTGACTTTCGTCTCTCATCCCTTCACGAACCTTTTTACAAGGACAAAATATTTTTCATTTTCAATAGAACATGGTGTAGTGAAACTATGTCCCTAAAATTAATTTATACATATTTTATAATATAAACTGCGATCTGTATATTTTTTGAAAGCGAACTGAATTGAAACTATTACTTTCCAAAAATTTTGGTGAAAATTAAAGAAAGAAGGTCTATATATTTTCCACATAATTAGTCAATTTCTCTGTACTTACAGTTTTGCATAATTTAGGAGAAAAGAAATGGTTTTACAAAGATAAAAGTAGAGCTAAACATCCTCGCTATATTTCTGAGAAATTCTAGAAAGAATCTTGCTTTGATTGTCAACGAAGGAAGAATTTATTCCTTTTGGAACATGATGAATAGTATATGACCTACCTTTTTCAGATACATAAGTAATTAATTATATAGAGCTAAGTACGGGAATTCTAGACCTTCAATATATTTAGGTAATTATATTAGTGTCCCACATCAGTAAAATAAGTAAGTTATGATCTCTATATATGATTTTGGACAATTCTCACTTTTTAAATTAGCTTTTGGGATTGAGTTAGGCCAATGTCCCTTTCCTAACAAATTAAGTAGATGAAATTATTTTATATATGGGATATGCGCCCACGAGGGTGCTTATACACAAGATTTTTTTTTTTTTTTAAAGATTCGAAAGTATTACTAAACAATATTAGAGAAACTATATTAGTGGTAAACGTTGACTGGTCACAGCTAGTTACATTCATTAATGAAAATAACTTTTTTATTTTGAAATATTAATAATTTTCACAAATTTATATATAGTGATAAAAATTGTTTATAATTATTTTTTGCAATTAACATATAATTAATAATGTAAATATAGTGACGATTTAATAACAATAAAAATATAGTACCAATATAATGCATTACGTACAACTATTCTTTTTGTCCCTGATTGTTGCAACAAATGCGTATCAATTGTTCAGGAAAATTGATATTCATATTCCAATTACAGCACTTTACAATTCAAAACAATGAATAATGTGAAATTAAACTAATAGTAATATGGTATCAACTCTTATTATTGATAGTGAAAACTTATAAACCTAATTTTTGTGTACTGTGTAAAAGATAATTATCATTACTATTAATTTTTTTTTAAAGATTATGACCAAATAGTTTATTTGCTATGTAACATATAATTGTTAGTGACTATATTTACCTAATTACTTCATATTTTGTGAATTATATTTTTCACTATAAAAAATTATGGCATAAGTTACAATCAATTTGTAGTTGAAGCTACAAATTTGTAACTTTATCTACGAAGTTAACATAGCCAAATGCAAAGTAGATGCTCTCATAACTAACCCTCGTTACGACCAATCTCTAGTTAATAATGATCACTTTTATTTATATATATATATATATTTTTTTTTTCTTATTGATAATTATGCATAACCAATCTGTTGTACTTTCAACGAACAAGGATTAATAGTAATAATTTTTTTATTTTTTATTTAAAAAAATTACATTTACTACAAAAAATTATAGCTATAATTTATAGCAGTAGTTACAAAATTAATTTTGCAGCAATTTTTCCATAGTGAATACATAATTTTTTTGATAGTGATTTTACATGATAACTTTATATTTCTTTTCTTGTCTCGAATTCTTAGGTAGAAATGTACAATTAAATGTTTGTAAATTTATCTGTATGAAGTCTAACGTTCAAATCCTAATAATGCAATTCAGCTTTTGCAAATATATATATAGACTTTGATCAATTGATAGGTGTATTGATATATTTTTCCCAATATGGATCATGTTGACAAGGTTTGTGTTAATTAGGGCCCGGAGTGGTGTTGGCGGGACAGGTTTTGTTGTCTGTTTATTTTGATGCGGATGTGAAGAGAAAAGAAGTGAGGAATATGTGAAGAGGACAATCTTCTATTCCACAAAAGCGCTGGAGATTGTGAGAAATTGAGCCCCCAAAGCTTTTCAACAATAAAGAGGCTCAGCACATTTCCCTCCTTTATGGATATTGAAGTTCACGTCCCTCTTATGTTTTATTCACCATTTATTCCAAAGTTATTCCCTACTACTTTTTTACAGTAGTTATCTGCACTACATTTTTGTTTAATTTCTGTTACGAAACTGGACAAAAATTTATAATTGTGTAATTGGTGAAATTAATAAAAATACGAGAAATTTATCACTCAAATATGTATCAACGAAGAAGAGAAAATTTTACTAATTTAAAAAAGATATAAAAGAAGTTTACAAAATGTATCTGATAAAATCTTAAAGTCTAGTCACTTCAAAACTAGTTATCAAAACCCTAATCCCCGAAATAGGGTATATATATAGACCGTATCAGGTCGGCACCCAAAATTTAGAAGGTGTTTGACTAAGTTTAATTTATTTAAAAAGATCTTATAAAACTCTTACATTTTGTAAGATGTTTTTGAAGTTTATAAGATGTTAATTAGATCCTATTTTAAAAATAAATTATTAAAATATTTGAATAAAATAAGATTTTAGAGCATATTAAAATAAGTAAATGCAATTTTGCAATTAAACTGATTGGAAATAAATGAGCTTATTTAGATTCTTATAAGCTCCCTTTTTAAAAAAAATCATCAAATAATTTCTAGCATCTTATAAATTTTTAAATATTTTATAAGATATTTTGAGAAACTTGTAAACTCACCCAAACACCCAATATATATATATATATATATATTCAAATTTCGGCAAAAGAATTGTTTATAAACACGACCATTTCTTCTTTTTGTCTGCGTAGAAGGAATTTATTTATCAAGATTGCCTTTAGATATGATAGATTTTGAAGTTAAAGATTTCAAATATATAGTAATAAATTCATTGAATTTATTTGGATAATTTTATGTATTTTAAATACTAGACCTCCCATTTTAATCTATTTTGTGAATTATCTTGATTGATTTACGTACATAATAAGAAGTGATTTAAAATTTCTCTCTCAAATCCAAAATGAATGTACGGAGCCTAATCGAGTTTTCAATAAAATGGAGCATATATATGTCGATTTTCATTTAATTGTAGCCTCATCATCCATCGATCAAATTCATGTTGTGGATCATTAATGAGAATAACCAAAAAAGGCATGGTACTATGAAAAAGAACAAAAGAACAATGATTTAATACAAGAAAAATGAACTGGTCCTACGCTACAAGTAACCTTAAAGTGTAACATTCAATATTAGCCTATCATTTTCCTTTTTCTTTTTTCTTTTTTTTTTTTTGGTGGGGGATGGGGGGTTGAAATTAAGTTTTTAAACTAAAATCCAACTAATTAGGTAATAAATATTATTGCACTTATATAATTAATTATTTTTTGAATTATACACTAACATTTGTATGACAAGTAGTGTATATAATTTAATTGGCTTAAATCCAGTTAGGGTTAGTTACATGCATCCAAAGCATCATCACCTATCTTAACATACCTAAAGAAGCTTCAGTTCTGGTAATTTATATATAGGAAGTAGAAATGGGTGTAAACTCGATGCATGTGCACTTAGTAAAAATGAAAACTAATCCTACTGTGATAATATGACTCAAGAACCTAAGTTATTCAAAAATAATTGTTATAATAAAGAAAAATTAGTCAATTAACACCAAATAAAAATTCATTCATGTAAATTTGAAAAAAAATTATAGGTAACAACAACAAAATAGTTCAAATAGGAGAAATAATATTTGCAGGAGCCACAAAGAAGTTGAAAGTAGGAAGAAAAAAAAGTTGCAAGAGAAATCAAAATATGTATAACTATATATAACTTTCATGGAACTATTATGCAGTAGTAGTGAGGGTAAATGCGACTTGTATTCTATGTAGACATGGGAATTTAAGAAAGGAAAATAAGAATATCTTAAAAAAGTAATTAAAAACACACCAAAAGGGATACTTTTTATTAATAGTATAAATAGTATAACACTGCAACCATATATATTCTCCTTTTCATCAATACAATTAATACGTATAAGTTAATATACATATTCAACTGTTTAAAGATTATGCGTTTATATCAATTCATACACTCCCTAGTTAATAGAGCATTCAAATTACATGAAAGAAAGTATGCCCCTTATGAATGTATGATATGTGTGAAATTAAGATAGAGCTTTCGGTAAAGTGAGGGCTATATATTTAGATGGAGGCGTATCTTTTCTTTTTTTTACCCAAAATGATAATATTTTACTACTATAGTTTTCTCTCTACTTTTTAATGTTTCTTTTGGGGGCCGATATGTGTTCAAATGGTAACAATGAACAGCTTATTAACCAGCTGCAATTTGGTAATACTAATTCTTTTATCTCTTCACAATTTCCAAACAAGAGCATTTTCGATCTTACCTATCAAGAAAAAGCAAAGCAACTTAAAATACACTAAATTTGATTGCATTCATACATTGATATGTCATTTTTCAAATTATCTCTTCGTAGTTTATATAATGCATGTTTTGATCATAAAATAGGTGAGTTATGAAAACTTTGCAGACATATAGAATGAAAACGTTCTCTCCTCCAAAATCAAAACGAATTTCTCACTTATTCAAATGAAAATGACAATTAAGACAAAGTAAAATATCAATATTTACTAAAGCGACAACATTACTTGACAAGTACCAAATATAAGTAATTCTTGGCAAAAGATGATTTGTGGATACTCTTTACCTTTGTCCCTTTTCTTTTCTTTTTCTTGTTAAGGTTTTTTCCTTTTAACTTGTGCCTAATTCATTTTATTTGAGAAACCAATTAACCCTTCAAAAGTACTGCACCCTATTCTCCCTTATATGCACCGCATTTGTTCTTGTATCTCTTGGTATTCGGTCGAAGCAGCCGAGAAAGAGAGAAAGAAGGAAAGTAGAGAGAGAAAAAGAATGTTCCATCCAAAGAAACCACCAACTATGAATTCTCACGAGCGGCCCATGTGCGTTCAAGGAGACTCAGGCCTCGTCCTCACTACTGACCCAAAGCCCCGTCTCCGGTGGACCGTCGAGCTTCACGAGCGTTTTGTCGATGCTGTTAACCAGCTCGGCGGCCCTGATAGTGCGTATACAAATACATATATATATATATATATATGCATATACAGAATTTTGGTTCGTTTAATTTTTGATCTTTTCTGTAATATATATATATATATATATAGTTTATATATATATTTTTCTTATATTTCTCAACTGGTTTGTTTAGAGGCCACGCCGAAGACCATTATGAGAGTTATGGGGGTAAAGGGTCTAACCCTTTATCATCTCAAGAGCCATCTTCAGGTTTAAAACTCAAAATTTTAATTTCTTTCTTTTTTTTTTCTCTTACATTTTTTCCCCCAAATTGCCCCCGTTTGTACCTTGTTTCTGGAGTAGGGTTCTTGTGTCTTTAATTTCTTTTATTTTTTGATTTTGTTTTGTCAGAAATTTAGGCTGGGAAAGCAGCCTCACAAGGAACTCAATGATAATTCTATGAAAGATGGTGAGGGAGGTGAATATATTATATATATATATATATATATTGCTCTAAATTAAGTTAATTACTAGCTTAATGAACAACAAACTGTCATCATCTTTTCCTAATTATACTCAAATCATAAACTTGTGGCAGCTTCATCTTTAGAACTTCAACGAAACAATGCGTCGTCGTCTGGAATGCTGGGCCACAGCATGAACGAGTATGATCTTGCCATAATTTTTCTCCTTTTTTTCTTTTTCTTTTTTCTGTTGTTTTTTATTCTTATGTATGGGGTTTAATTACTGGATTTATAAAGGCGAAGGAATTTCCGCATTAATTAAGAACAAATTACATAAATCTTTGTTCTTTCCGTGCAATTAGGATGCAAATCGAGGTGAACAGAAGACTCCATGAACAATTAGAGGTAAGCTGCTGGAAGAACCAAATGAAGAAATACATATAAAATTTTTGCTTTATGTAAATGAAAAAAGATGGTCTAAATTGGTTAAGACATCGCAGGTACAACGACATCTGCAGCTTAGAATTGAAGCTCAAGGAAAGTATATGCAGACTATTCTGGAAAAAGCCTGCCAAACTCTTGCAGGAGAAAATATTGCCGGCGCAGGTGGTTATAACAAGCCCATGGGGCTGGAAATTCCAACCATGAAAGATTTCAGCTACCAGATGAACTTCCCATCTTTTCAAGATGATCAGCTGGAACTTCATCACCAGACTATGGAAAGATCATCGATTGATCATGCAATCATGCCCAGCAATATTAATGATAATTTCTTAAGCAAAAAGCGGCCTAATCCATACAGAAATAACAACATTAGTACTGGGAAGAGCCCTTTGATCTGGGCTGATGATTTGAGGCTACAAGAACTGGGAAGTACGACTACTGCAGCAGCACCATCATGCCTTGATGATCACCAAATTCTGTCTATTGATAGAGGCTGCAGCGATGTTGATTCAGCGTCGGAAATTTATGAGGCGAAGAAGCCTATTCTATCTGGAGATCATGGGGTTGTGGATAAGAAACTTGGTGCTTCGCCCAAGGTGGAGCGGCCGTCCCCTCGCCGGGTGGCTGAGAGGATGAACCACCACTCTGCTGCCATCAGTGCTGGTGGCCGGAGCTCGCCATTCGGGTGAATGAAATCCCGTTTTCCACTTTATACTAATTGCATTACACGTACGTAGATGTTCTCCCCGATGACTTTAAATATAATGTCAATTAGAGGGTTTGGGGGCTTAATCAACATCAGAAGTATTGTAATTTAACACATGAATTAATGACATTAACATATGTGCTATCAGTATTAGGGAGATTATTTTTATATATGGCGTTTCTTGTTAATTAATTATTACAATTATCTCTAAGCACTTTTGTAATTAATTTGCATTACTGGTTAGCATTTGATGCTGATCAGATTGTGTGTGCGTGTGTGTGTCTTTCCTCTAAGCCAGTGCATGCATGCGCAGCATTATTATTAAAGCTATATTATGGCTATAGCCTAGCAAATGGTGATTAGTATAGTGTTATTAAGTTAATTAGTGCCATCATTCTAATTAAGCTTCTATAGGGTCTTTTTTTTTTTCGCCCTTCTGCCTTTTTGTGGCATCATTAGTATTCTCCTGAAGGAGTACTTAAGCAAATGATTGATTGTGGCAATCTTTTGAGTAGTGCTTTTTAGTTAGTTAAGGCCTCCATCATGAGATCATTAGAACAAAAGACAAAAATTCATTCATGCATGGTTAGTATTAATTTGCTTTAATTCGAGGGAACCTAAATATTCAAATTAAAGTTTCTGAAAATTTAAGGAACCGGCTATCAGTCTATGGCCCTACGACTCAAGATTTAGGAGGGCAGCCGAAGGATCTTACAATTAATTGTTCAAAATATTTTATAAAATATTATAAAGTATCTCATAATTAATCTTTTTGAAAAATAAGTTTAGAAGTTTTCAAAATAAAATATTAAAATTTTATAATTCTTTTAAAAGTAAAAAATCTCTAACATAATTTTAATATTTCAATAAACTGCTTTAATTTTGATCATATTAATTATAAAATTATCATGAGTAATACTATATGAACTTCGAAAATATTTTAGAAGATATAGGATCTTATAACATCTTTTTCTAATAAATTTTTAGCTAAATGCCCTGTAGGTCGCACAATTCACATTTAATAACCATATTCTTATTTCTTTTTTATCCACTTTGATTAATTTTTTAATATTTTTTTAGGCAATCAAGAGCACTAACAAATAATTTAGCTATCCTTGGAGAGATGAAAATATACAAAATAGAATGCAAAAATAATTTTAGCCCTAAATTATAATGTAGAGAAAAATATAATTAAAAAAGAAACCCTTGAAAATAAATGTTCCATTAAACAAAATCTACAAAAATATACTTCAACCCAAAATTGAAAATAAAGATAGATTCTACGAACCAAGAGTGTTAGAAAAATTAATTGCTGTTGAGGAAAACCGACAAAGAGTATCCAACTTTCAAGCCTTCTTTTTTTCTTTCTTTAGAGTTACATATATATATATATATATATATATATTCCATTGGTATCAACTTTGAGTTGGGTGCGGTGCGTCTTCTAACTTTATTCTTTAGTCCCTGCTCCAGAACTCGCTCATTCCCCATCTATTTTTATTATTATTATTTTTTGTTTGATTTTTGACCACTCGATTTGACTACCCCCCCCCCCCCCCCCAAACCCACCAAAAAATAAAATAAAATAAAATAAAAATAAAAATAAAGTATTTTTTTAAAAATATTTTTCGTGTGATTTTTGACCACTTTAATGCACTGATCTTTTCGTGTGGCTTCGGCAAAGGGATGTAGTAGAAATCTTCATTAGGTTGATAATTCTTTGCTTAATAGATCTATATATTCAACAGTGTGTTGTGAGGGATAATTTAAATTTGAATATGATGTGTTAGAACGTTGAAGGGGCTATATATAATGCTCTTTTTTTATTTTTAGGAAATTTTGAATGAATTCTATTTACATTCGTGTGGACAACAAGACTTTAAGGGCTAGTTTGGTTCAATTTTTAAGTTATCTCATGATTATTTATCATTGCACTATAGTTTGGTTTGCATGATTATTTTTATGTGGGTTCATATGATTGTTTGTTGTTGTGTTTGGTTCAACATTAAAGCATCTTGATTACATCTAGTGAATTATCTTTTTGTCACTTACTCAATATAAAATCCATAATTTCAAAAATTAAAGAGTAGATAGATAATTTCAACACAAGGAGTAGACTAATGGATAAATAATCTCATGGGGGGTGGTAGGTTAATTTATCATGGGAATTGCACATATAAGTATGGGTTTTTGGTATTCATGTGGACTTGAGTGTTTATTATCACTTCAACTAAACGAATGATAAAATGGGATAAAAACATTTTATCCCACCTTATCATCCCAACCAAACTAGACCTAAGGATCTCTCTTTGACTTGGCTTAATGTCGTTACCCTATAAAATGTGAGATTAGTGATAGCAAAACAAGAAAATAAATAAATAAAATGCAATGTATAAATTGTCAACAATGACATAAATTAAGTTATAATAATTTTTTTTATTATTTTAGCAATGATACTTTTTAAATGCTAATAATTTTTATTTCGTCACAATATAATTTAATATATAAATATGTATATAATGACAACAATTAATATTTTAAATTGTCGCTATTAACATATAATGATGGTCTAATGATAATAAAAATTATGTATATAATTTATGAGAATTTTTATTATCATTAGATTGTCACTATAAATATAACACTAATAATTATCTAAACATAGTTTTCTTTTCACTATTAAACTTGTAAAAATAAATAAATAAATAAATAAATAATAATAATTATTATTATTATCATCATCATCACCATCACCATCATCATGAAATAAAATTTAATTTTATCACTTAAATATATAAATTTTTAAAAACTTTTATATTATCACTAATTACTATTTTATTACTAGCTCTTTTTCTTTTTCTTTTTTTTTTTTTTTTCATTTTAGAGTGTCACATAGCAATCTAATATGAAATTTAAGTTATTGAAAATAAGTGATGTGCCGGCTTAGCTCAATAATCCAACTGAGGTTTTAAATCGAATTCCATGTGATATGGGAAATATCAAATTAAATTGCCATTTTGGCCTCTTTATGATAATTAAGTCAAAATGTCAAAATCCTTGTAATTGGTAATTCAATATAAAATCAATTTATGTAACTTTCATCTTCATACTAACTTTGAGTCTTGAGAATATGCCTCCGCATTGGCATTGGTCCCAACACATAATTTTTGAAATGAATATTTGAAGTCCAAACCAATTGTGCGGTTTAGAGGGTGTCTGGCCTGGTTAATTTAAAATGATTTTATAAATTTTTATATTTTATAGTATTTTAAAATTTATAAAATTCTAAATCTTATTTTAAATATAAATTCTTAAAATTTTCAGATGCAATAGAATCTTGGGCCTTAAAATATATTAATACAAAGAATTTTGCAATTAGCATCTTTAAAATTAAAAGAGTTTGTTAATATTTCATAAAAAGCTAGGAAGTTTTTGTTTTTTCTAAAAAAGCTTAAGATTCTACCACTTATTTTAAAAGCTTATAAGGTTTTTTTTAATAAATTTTACTAATCACTTTATGCATTTTATAAGTTTTCAAAATATCTTTTTTTAGGGGTTTTATAAACTTATCAAAACACCATATTAAATCCATATTATCAAGTTTTCTTCTCAAAAATGGAGCGAGAAGGGGGATTAATATGATAGGGATAATCATCTCCTCTCAAATATGTATAAAATTATATTGTACATATATTTTTATTAAAATTTTATCCTTTTGAAAATAAATAAATAATAAAATTGACCTTCATATAAATAGAATCATATTGTCAAACAAATAAGAACTGATTAGAACGGATCACAAACGCGGTCGAGGACCAAGTTGGGCTTAGCCTCTCAGACAAATAATGAATATATTTGGGCCTCCAATGAATCCAATTTATATCATTCGGTAGATTGAATGCCAATGGCATTTAGTACTAGTTTTTACTTCGGGCAATCACTTCAAACTTAAAAATTTATTAATTTAATTTTAGTTATACTTTAGAAATTGATATCTTTTATAAATGTTATAATACAAAAATACACTAATTTAAAAAAATTAACAAAAATTTTATTAAATATAATTTGATTATTGAAATAAATGAAATGTAATAATATTTCATATGATTATAACTTATGTATCATCTGATTACATGTTCATGATGTTGCTTGAAAGCAGAGTTAGTGTCCTTTTCAAAAGTCAACAAATTTAATAGGATTTCTAAAACAAAACGCATTTGCAGAGTTAAAGCTCAAGAAATTTTATGAATGATTTTTTCTTGTCCATTTTGACTTTGAGAGTTGATATTTATAATGACTAAAAACTAGGTGGGCATCAGTCCATTTGGGTCTAGGTGCCTATCTTGATGTACTTAATTAATTGAGTTCACTGGCCTTTTACTTAATTATTATTTATTTAATTGCACTCTTTTATTTTATTTTTACTTTTTTACCCTTATAGTCTGTTTTTTAAAAATCATCAAGCTCTCCTACTTTCAATTTGGGAACTTAAATTTCACATTGAAAGTGCATTATAAGTTCAATTTTAATTTTAATCTTACCTAACCTTATTAATTAGTTTTACTAAATCTAGATAAGTAATTCATTCATTATTATTTTTCTATTTCTTTTGGGTGGGTTGTACCAGGTGTTTATAGTGTGGCGTCTAGTCGTCAGGCACCTGTAGGGCATCTAGCTTCACCAGGCACTCGAAGCATTTCCCTTTTAGGCAACTACGACCACTTAGGTAGCAACTAGTAATAGTGTTGTCTTTTTCGATGACTTAGAAAATTTTTCCTATGAGATTTCATGGTACGAAAATTACTTAGGGATTTCAATAGGGCTTCTCGTTCTGCAAATAACGTAGAAATAATTTTTTCTTTGTAGTACCTTGTATTTTGAGGATCCTTTAAGATCACTAGTGCAACTTTGAGCCCTTGCAAGTGCTTTAAAGACTTTCATGAAATAACATCCCTTGCATATGTCTCAAATTGTTTTGAGCTTTGGAGGTTGCTCCGACTTGTCGGTGGGGCTTTACACACTCCAAAGGATTTAGAATTAATAATTGAGCATTACACTATAGAAACCTTTTTGAATTGATAGTGAAGCTTTGTGTTTAATGATTGACTTAAAGTTTTATGCCCTTTAAAGGACATAAGCAATTTTTAAGGTGTAAGGAGTTGTCTTAACGGCAAGGATGAGTTATCGAGGATACTTCTTTGCATTTGTATCTTGGGCGCCCCAACAACAAGTGCTTGTTTGTACCACAAGCTATTCTGCAATGGGCATCTCAACAGCGAGGGCTTCCATAGTCGGTGGCTCTAAGGTGGGGTGTCTTAATTTGCGGCAAACATTAATGCAGTAAGGGAGTATGACTTAGATTAGGAGCCAAACATTTTTCCTTTTTCTTTTGTTGAGGCTATGTCGGTTTGCTTTGACATAAGTAGTATGTTAGCTGGTTTCTTTTTTGGTGGCCAAGTGTAGGCTAGACATCTCTACATGCTTTGAGACTGTTGAACTATGTTCTTTTTTGGTTATTGAGATTTGAGTAGGTTGGCATTCTCTTTGATACTTAGTCATTTGGAAGACTTTCATTTTTTCATGTTTTTTCTTAATTTCGCATGTTGTGGCGTGTTCACAATTTCCTATTTTTTTTTTTTTTTTGACTTCATCTCAGAATTTTACTGCGATAAAAAGTAATGGAGTGCAGACTTGACTGCCAGCCCCCTCGAGGGTCATATTACAGGCTTAATTTTTGTTAGTCCCTCCCTTGGGTTTTACTGGAGTTCTTTGTTGACAATGTGCATCTCTCTTGGGGTTGTTGCCAAAGTTCTTGCCACCGTTATGTGCCTTCTTGGAGTTGCAACGTAGTTGTTTTATTGAGCGCCCGATAGGGGTGTAAACGTAATTTTATTACGCAACCCTTGGGGGTCTTATAACAATTTTTTACTTGCCATGTGCCACTTGGAGGGTCTTGTAGTAGCCTTTTATGTGTTTGCCATGCATTCCTTAAGTTGTTCAGTAATGTGCTTTTGTATATTTACCACATGCCCCCTGGAGAGTCTTGTAGTAAGCTTTTTCCACGTGCCCCTTGGAAGGTCTTCTAGTGGTCTTTTGTTGCGTGCCCCTTGGGGGGGGCCTTATGGTGATGTTGATATCATCACCATGTGCTCTCTCGAAGGTCTTATAATGGTGTTGGTGTAGCTTAGTCAATGATCATTATGTGGAGCCATTCGTTTTGTAGTTGATGTTTGTATGTCCACTATTATGTGTTTGTCATTAGGTGCATGCCTCTTGAGTCTTACTATAAGTTGGTATAGTTCAGCTAGCATTAATTATTGTGCATCATGAAAACAAACACAGTTATAAGGAAAATGGCATAGAGTTCTCAATAATGAAAAAGACAAAGGAAATGGATACCATTCATTATCGAAGACATTCTTTTATTCAAGAAAAACTCCAAGTACTTGGAGATGCAAAAAAACTACTCAATAAAAAACATATTCTAGAAGGTTAATATTAGTGGCATATGTGCCGGGATAATCCGTTTTTCATTTGTAGAACCTCCTTAAGTTGGAGATGTTCCAAGTTTCGGGTACTTCTTTCTATTATAGTATCTGCAACTGGGGGTGGGCATGGTTCGGTTCGGTTTGAAAAATCGTGCCAAACCAAGCTGAACTAAAAATTCTATTCGATGCAGCTCGGGGGTATAAAGTCGAATCGTAACCACTTAAGGAGAAAAAACTGCACCATTTGAAATAGGTTATTACAATTTAGTTAATTGGTTAACTGTTTCTAAAATAATTAAAATTTAATCAATAGAAATATTAATTTTGACTTGATTTGGTTCTTTTCAATTTTGTTGAACCAAATCATTTAAAAAAGTTCAATCGTAGTGGACGAATCCCCATCAATTTGATAATTTTTTTATCACAAAATCTACAATACAACAAGCAAATATGACTTCAAAATTAATAATATAATATATAATATTCCCATCCTACATCAAATTAACTTCAAAATTAAAAATACTTCAAGCAAATTACATCTTCGTCTCGTATCATATACTGAATTATTATATACAATATATAACTTCAAAATTAGGAATACATCAGATAATAAAATGAAGATGCAAATCAAGCTAAGTCCAAAAGTAAAGTACTTTCAATCAAATTAATATTAATCTAAATCTCATTAACAATTACCATAAAAATATAAGCTTATGCCAAAAAGACATAAATTCCTTAAATCAAAAGTTGGATAATCAATTATATTTTAAATTTTATTTTTAAAATAATTAATTTTTATTTTTAAATAAAAATGGTTCAGCTCTATTAACTTTGGCTAACCAAATTGTACATAGTAAGTAACTAACTAAACCAATTTTCCTTAAAAGAACCGCATTGTTAAGGAACTGGTTTGAAAGATTTATTTATTTTTTTGGTTCGTTTCAACAGTTCGATTTGGCTTTTTTAATTTTTTTGCCCACTCCTATCTACAACTTGTATGCACTAGGACTGGTGATCTCCACCTAGCATCTAATTTACCAAGGGGTCTAAATGACTCAGCTTTCCTCATCACTAGGTCTCTGCCTTCGAAGTTTCTTGGGCATACCTTAGCATTATACGCTTCAGCCATCCTTCCTTTTATCTTTGATGGATGTCTGCTACTTATCTCCCTCCACCGAGTAGGTCAAGGTTTATTCTAAGCTCCTGCAAATTTCAAGTCACATATAGTTTTTCATGCTCTAATTGATTTCTTCAATTTTGGTCGAGATGATTGCTTTCGCTCTAATTTAAGGTAGAATGGTGATTCTCTAGTAGGCATCTTGTTTGTGATCTCTACTTGTTCGTTGGCTCATAGGTTGGCTACATAGCACCATTTCTGAGTTTCGTTCCATGAGTTTCGTTCCATGAACCAGGTCTTGTTGTCTAGAACCAGTAGTAAGGGAATTCCAAATTTGCACACAATCTCTAGAGGAATTTTTTTACTTCTTTATCCTATATACGTCCTAAGGGTTCGACTCATAGTTACTTAGAGAAGTAATCTACCACACTATTAGAACTTTCTCAAGCCTTGTTCATTGGGTCGCGGGTTGGCTACTTAGCACCATTCTCCGTGTTGGACTCCTATAAATTAGGTCTCGTTACGGATGGACGTGGTTCGATTCGGTTTGGAAAATCATGCCAAACCAAACCGAACTAAAAATTTGGTTCGATGTAATTCGGGGGTATAAAGCTGAACCGTAACCATTTAAGGAGAAAAAAACCGCACCATTTGAAATCAATTATTACAATTAAATTAATTGGTTAACCATTTTTAAAATAATCAAAATTTAATCAATAAAAATATTAATCTTGACTTGATTTGATTTCGTTCAATTTTGTTGATCAAATCATTAAAGAAGTTCAATCGTAGTGGACGAATCCCCATCAATTAGATAATTTTTTTTATCACAAAATCTACAATACAACAAGCAAATATGACTACAAAATCAATAATATAATATATAATATTACCAACTCACATCAAATTAACTTCAAAATTAAAAATACATTAAGCAAACAACATCTCCATCTCATATCATATACTGAATTATTATATACAATATAAATTCTAAATTAGGAATACATCAAATAATAAAAATGAAGATGCAAATCAAGCTAAGTCCAAAAGTAAAGTACTTTCAATCAAATTAATATTCATCTAAATCTCACTAACAATTAACATAAAAATATAAGCTTCAACCGAAAAGACATAAATCCCTTAAATCAAAAGTTGGATAATTAATTATCTTTTAAATTTTATTTTTAAAATTATTAATTTTTATTTTTAAATAAAAATGATTCAGTTCGGTTAACTTTGGTTAATGACATAGTAAGTAACTAACTGAACCGATTTTCGCCAAAAGGACTACATTGTTAAGGAACTGGTTTGGAAGGTTTGATTTCATTTGGTTAGATTCTATTTGGTTCGGCAGTTCTATTTAGTTTTTTTATTTTTTTGCCCACACCTAGGTCTCATTGTCTGGAACCGTCAGTCAGGGAATTCCTTATATGTTTCTCTAGAGGAATATTATAACTTCTTTATCCTATATATGTCCTAAGGGTTTAGCTTCTAATTACTTAGAGAAGTAATCTACCATAACTATTAGGAACTTTCTTGAGCCAATAGCTTGGGAAAAGGTCCTATGATATCCATGCTTTATTGGACAAAGGAGTACAGGTTGCTGACAGGTTACAAGAGTGTGCTAAGTTGGTAATTAAGGCTAGCATATTTTTGGCAAGGCTTGCAGCTCCTTGCTAATGCTTCATGCTTGGTGTCTCTCATCATTGTTGACTAGAAGTATTGTTTAGAGCTCTTGGCTGCCAAGGATATTCTCTTCAATGAATTCTGCATGGGCCTCTATGTATCTCGTGCATCACGAATTCTGCCCTTCTTGGGAATAGAGACTTCAGGTAAGGCTATGAGAAACCATATTTGTTCATGTCTCTATTTAATTATATGAATCTCACTGCTCGTACCTTCAGTTGTTGAGCTGCCTTTGGGTTATTGGGAAGGTTACCATCTTGGAGATATTTCATGATGGGAGTCATGCATGTTGTAGTATCATCCTCTATGTCCATCGCCTTGGGAAACAAATGGGTGCACCTTTCAAGATTTCTTATTTCGGAGTGTCTAAGGTTAGAATGGTGGTTTGCCAACTCTTCAAAGCTACTAGGGTGTTGGTTATATAGCTAATTGATTTGCATTAAAATTTTCTTCACGTGATATTTGTGTAAGAGTAAAGCTCTTAAACATCTGACTGATTGCTTCCACTCGACTGAGGTGTTTCTCCATGTTATCTTGCTTGGCCTCATAATCCCTATGACTTGGTTTCCTATCAGCTGAGAATCGTTGCAGGCTTTGTAAATGCCACGCCTCAATTGCATAAGCTAACTTCATTCTCGTGATCGGTGCTTTATAGTCGGCTTCATTATTGGAGGTCGAGAATTTGAACCTTATGGCATACTCAAATTTATCTCCCTGGAGACTTTCTAAGACTATTCATCCATCGTTGTATGGATTGGTAGAGGATTTGTCTGTATAAAAGACTCCACATAAGGAAAAAACTTTTGGTATCATCTCTTTCGCCTTCAACTTAAATCAACTAGGACTTAGGCTTTTATAGTTGGTCGAAGGTGATATTCAATTCCATATTGACTCAGCTGAAAGACCCATTTGACTATCCTTCCAGAAGCTTATGGACTGCTCAATATTTTTTTTAGTGGAGTGGTTAGTGAGCACTATGATCTAGTAGATTAGGAAGTATTGTTGGAGCTTCTAGGATATGGTTACCATAATAAGGGCCAACTTCTCAATGGAGGTGTACTTCACTTCTGAACCTTGTAGGAGGTGATGATGTAGTATACCAGTTGGTGTTCCCTTTATTTCTATCGTACCAAAGAGACACTAACTGCTACCTCGATGGTGGCTAAGGACAAATATAGTAGACTCCCATCTTCGACTTCCTTAGTAATGGGGGTGATTTCAAGTATGCCTTTAGTTGCTGAGAAGCTCTACCACATTCTTCAATCCATTTGAAGGTCTTAGCTCTTCTCTGTGGAATGGAAAATGAAGTGATTTAGAGCTACCAGGCATCTGACTGGCATATGTATTTCTTTGACGTTTCATGGAGCCAGCATTTCTTGTTGAGGTTGACCTCTGTCCCATACCGCGAAAAAACATAGTGTAGTTACTTTTCTTCAGGCATGCCGAAGGAGCATGTCGTTAGATTGAGTAGCAAATTGAACTTCAGCAAGACGATGCAGAATTCTCTTAGATCATGTAGGTGGCCTCTTTGCTCACGGCTCTTAACCATCATGTCATCAATGTAGACCTCTATATTTCTCCCGATCATGTCTCTAAACATATAACTCACCAATCTTTGGTAGTAGTGCCTACAATATTGAGCCCAAAATGAATTATATAATAGCAATATATCTTGTTCGTTGTTATAAAGCTTGTCTTCTATTGGTCTTCTAGGGCCACGCTAATCTGGTTATATCCCTTGGAGGCATCTATGAAGCATAACATCTCACATTCCATCATGGAATCCACCAACACATCGATCCAAGGGAGCAGGAATAGATCTATTAAGCAAGATTGTTAAGGTAGTAAAATTAATGAACATCCTCTATTTTTCATTAGGCTTGGATACCAACACCATATTGGCTAGCCACTCAAGGTATTGGATCGGTCAGATGTACATAGCTTCTAGCATCTTGTTCGTTGTTATAAAGCTTGTCTTCTATTGGTCTTCTAGGGCCACGCTAATCTGGTTATATCCCTTGGAGGCATCTATGAAGCATAACATCTCACATTCCATCATGGAATCCACCAACACATCTATCCAAGGGAGCAGGAATAGATCTTTCAAGCAAGATTTATTATATACCAACACCATATTGGCTAGCCACTCAAGGTATTGGACCGGTCAGATGTACATAGCTTCTAGCAACTTGTCCACTTCTTGCTTGACTATTTGATTTAGCTTTGCTCTAAAGTTCCTTTTTTTCTACTTTACTAGTCATGCGTTTGGGTCTACTTTGAGGTGGTGTACGATCACGTCTAGGAAAATTCTTCGTATGTCCATCATACCCACACAAAGATATCATAATTCTCCTTTAGGAAGCAAACCAGCTCCTTCTCGAATTCTAGATCTATGAAGGCTCCAAGCTTAGTGGTTTTCAATTGGTTGCTTTGGACAATTTCCACAGTTTGAGCTCTTCCCTAGCTCTAAATTCAACTCATCTACCTTTCTCCTTAGGACGCAGGGTCCCATCTCAGAGGAGTCTCTAGCATCAATAGGCCGGTTGCGATCTCTGATCTCCTGTGAATGGGGCAAGTGGTCCAAGCCAGACATTCGATGTTGGTAGTGCATCGCACGCTCGGACAGTCGTCAGTAGCTAGGGCATCTTCAGATCACAACTCTTTCCATCCTCGTCTTGGAGTATGACTAGGGTGTAGGAATCTTGAGTTGTTGGTCCTGTCTGCATCTTCAACGTTCTTTGCTCTAGATGAGAGTTCCAACAGACAGTGCCAAGATGACACTGCTCGAAAATGGAGTTAAGGTCCTTTTCGAAAAGTAGTAAATTTAAGAGGGTTTCTATTTTGGAATGTGTTTGTGTAGAGCCAGAGTTTAAGATTTTTATGAATGATTTTTTCCTATCCATTTTGACTTTGAGAGTAGTATTTATGGTGACAAAGTATTTGGTGAGCTTCGCCCATTTGGGTCTAAGTGCCCATCTTAATAGACTTAATTAATTGGGCTCACTAGCTTTCTACTTCATTGTTATTTGTTTAATTGAACTCTTTTATCGAATTTTTAATTTTTTATAGTCTTATTTTTTCATATTAATTCTTAGAGTTGGACTGTTTTCTGCAAATTTTCATATTTTCTTATACAAAAAGTATATATTACAGAAAATTTAGAATAATAAAAAATCTTTAGTATTCATAATCCAATATATATATATATATATATGAAAAATATATAACTTAACTTGATGATGATCAAAATTAAATAGAAAGATAGAAACAATGAATTAATATAATTTTTTATGTTTATATTCAAATAATTGTTGTCATATATGAAAATAAGAATATATTGACATGGCTAGTAGAAAGGGATAAAATTAATTTTATCCATGTATATATATCTATATTAAGTATTTACAACATTAAATAAAAATTATAAAATAATCAAATTGATATAGCATTTATATAAAAATATGTGTCAAAATAATTGTTGATGGAAAATTTATATGATATATGAAAATAAGTTGACACAGAGAATAAAAATTCATGGTAAAATAAGTAATAATAATCTAATTATAACTTAACTTGATTGAAGGATTTATGAAGGGACAAGAATGAGGATTTTATAAGTTTTGTTCAGAATTAATTTTAAAAAACAGTTGCACTATATTAATATAATTCAATTGGTTTAAAAAATTAGAAAAAATTATGAAATGAAATAAAATTTGAATTTAGCCTAAATTAAGGTCATTGACGACAATTAATTGAAACTTGATGAACATCATTAATTATGAGATATATATTTACAAGCTTATTAGAATCTGATTTGGCAAAATTAATATAAAGAGGTACATATGTATTAAGGTATATATATTTATCAGAATTAAATAACACATTGTAAAATGAATTTATATTAAGAAAAGTAATTGTTATATTGACAAATATATAATTCAAAGAAAAATTATAACATTCACCAATAAATTTCTATAAAATAAAATCATTATAAATCGTGGAATGCAGGAACCAATTTATATATAGACCAAATTTAGCTCTTTAAAAAGAGGTATGCAAATATTGGAACAAATTACGGAATATAATTTTTCCTAATTGGATCATCAATTAAAAATATTATTTTTATATATGAATAAAAACTTGTGAAAGCTAAAAAATTAATAATCAAAATTTAATAATAAACAATCAATTAGAAATTTTAAAGTTATAAAATTTCGACTTTCGAAGAATCATCTCTACCTTTAACATTATGTTTGGTTTAAGAATTTTAATAAGAAAAGAAAAGTACTGGAGAAAAGGAAAAGAAAAGAAAAGAAAATATAAAATCTCAAATTTATTTGGTTGTTAAAGAAAACAATAATAAAATGAATGGAGAAAAGATGAATGATAAATGTGATGGAGAATAATAAAGAGTTCAAATTGATTTTTCTCTTATTTTTCTCACCATTTTGTGAGGAAAATTTATTTTTCTTAGATACACTATATTTTTCTTCAATTTTTTTTTTAATATTTTTTTTACCAATCAAACAATTAAAAATATTTTCCTTAACATTTTTTTCCCTCGCCAAAATCCAAAAACCAAACATAGTATAAAGGATCATTTCTACCTTGACTCCACGCAAGATAATCCTAGCCACATTAATGTAGAAGTCATTAGTTTTATTTGGACCATAAGTTTTAGTGGAAAAAATATAAAATAAGTGAAACATTTAAAATTCGAAATCTAAACGCGACACTTAATTAGGAAAAAGGGTAAAACTATATACGTGGATAAGCCGAGGTGGCCGACAATACTTGTCAATTCAACTTTATTAAAAAGACGACGAGAAATAATCACGATTTGATTGCGGAAAATAGGGCAACTGAATGTAACACTATTATTGAGTCAAAAATGAAAAATGTAGCATTATTATTTCTTTTTCCCAAAAAAAAAAGAAAGAAAAATGTAGCACTATTAGTATTAATGCTAAACAATTCCTGAAAAAGAAGAAGTCGGTTATCTTAATTCAATAGAAGAAATACTATTAATGGTCCACTGAGTAATTCTATTTCAACTACTAAAATTATTGATATTCTTCTTCATCTTCAAATCATCATTTATGCTGGGATACAAGATTTCCTATTCTTGCTGCACTTGGATCATTAGAGGATATTCTTCTTCGGGTTTAATTTGATTGAGTTGAATTAATAATTACATAATATGTATTGTCATACATTATTGATCAATTAATTCAATGGAGTAACCCTGTTTGCATGTGCATGTATAAATAAAATGATAATTGTTTGTATATATAATAAAATAAAATTTTCTTTTTTTTTTCTTCTTCTTCCTCTTATTCTTTTCTAATTGAAAGAAATTATTTTATTTCCTTTTCATCATTACAAGAAATCGAGTATCTGTTGATTGATTTATTTATTTTTCATAATTCAAAGTATGCTTTCCATGTTTATTTTCTTCGTCTAAAGTTAATTAATTATATTTTTTTAATATCTCAAAATTAAATATCAATGTTTTAAAAGAAAGTTTTATTACTAAAATTACTCTTTCAACTACACAAATAATTTAATATTACTAATTAACTACTAGTGACTAAATTTAAGATTCAAAATGCGAAAATATATCTTTTTACAGTTTTCATCTAAACTCTATTTTAGGTCAAATTAGAATTATCTTATTAGAGAAGAAAAAAGTGTTCTATACACTGTGTATTCCAAATTTATTATTCTTATTTATTTTTTGAAACATTACAAAATAAGACTTTAGTTTTTAAAATAAAAAATTTCTCCAAAAGACAACCAATAACTTAAAATCATTATAAAATCTCCTTAGCTCTCCTCCACTAACTTTTTACACACAAAGAAAAATTAAATATTACATTATCACCATATTTGGTTTAAGAAATTTGATGAGGAAAGAAAAATATTAAAGAAAAAATAAACCAAAGAAATATAAAATATGTTAAGTTTTGTTTGTGATGCTGCACTAAAATGGAGTGATGTCCTTTCCCATAAACAACAAAAAATCAATTCATTTTTTTTGGAATGCATGTAGAAAGATTCTTTGCTTTCAAGAGTTTTCAAAGGTTCACGATTCTTTGTGAATGATTCCTTGTGTTCAAGTTTTTTCTTGAACTTAGTATTTATAATTTTTTCTTGGTCGGTTTAGGCTCATTAGTGTTTTGTTGCCTTTTTTCATGCGCTTAATTAGTTGGTCATTAGGTTCTCTGGCCCTATTATTTAATTAATTAATTTAGTACATTGGACCTTTTTTTAATCTTTTTTACCAAATTGCTTTTATAGTCTTAACTGTCCACATCATTAAACCCTTTATTTTCAATTTAAAATTTTTTCTTTCATATTGAAAATATAATATAAAGTCCGATTTTGATCATTTTTAACTTATATTAATTCATAAAAACAAGATTGTTAGTTTGATTAATTTTCACTGGAAAAATTAGGTTAAGCATATAATTGCATTCGTTAAAAGACTTGGCAAAATTTAATGTCTTCACCTAAGGACATAGATGTATTTCAAGCATCGGGAGGCTTAAGAAGGTCCTGTATCGTTGTCGTCTAAGGACTTGAACAAATTTTGAATGTAGTTGTAAATAGCGGGAAGTTGGCGAGTAGGACCTAAGTCAAGTCATGATTGAAATTAAATCAATCTTCATAGAAGAGGAAGAGAAAGGGGCGTCATCAAAAGTGCCTATATTAAGGAGATGTCAGTTGGCTTGGGATGGCCAGCCAATAGGGTGGCTAGGTGAGTTCCCACGATGGACTCCACATGAGTGCCTACTGTATCGAGCGCCCGTGTTAGGCATCCAATGTCTACTCTAGGCAATTATGTTGGGCGCCTGTGTTGGGCATTTTTGTCGAGGTGTTTGAGTTTGGGCATTTTGACATAATCAGTTGGATTCTTATTTTCTTAATGAATATGAAGCTCAACCTTTCCTATAATTGGGATCCGATGAGTGTTGATGGATAACGTAAACTCACGGGGGGACTTAGAAAAATTCTTTGGGAACAAGATTGGTGTTTTCAAGGGAGTGAAGGATGTTTGTTCAAGGACATTTGTTAGTTTGATTAATTTTCACTGGAAAAATTAAGTTAAGCGTATAATTGCATTCGTTAAAAGACTTGACAAAATTTAATGTCTTCACCTAAGGACATAGATGAATTTCAAGCTTCAAATGTCGGGAGGCTTAAGAAGGTCTTGCATTGTAGTCATCTAGGGACTGAATAGATTTTGAATGTAATTGTAAATAGTGGGAATTTGGGGAGTAGGACCTAAGTCAAGTTATGATCGAAATTAAATCAATCTTCATAGAGAGAGAGAGAGAAGGGAGGGGGGGAGGCATAGTCTAAAGTGCCGATATTAAGGAGGTGTCAGTTGGCTTGGGATGGCCAGCCAGCAGGGTGGCCAGGTAAGTGCTTGCGATGGACTCCACGTGAGTGCTTACAGTATCGGGCGCCCATGTTAGGCACCCAACATCTACTCTAGGCATAGACCTGGCAATTGGATACCCATGGGTAATCTAATGACGAGTACCAACGAGTTAAGTAAATTTACCCACGAGTGAATTTACCCATTTTTTATTGGTTACGAGGTAGGGGACCCGTTACCCATGAGGATGGGTAACGAGTAACCCACGGGTACCCGTAATTTTTTTTTAATATTTAAAGGTAAACATGATGTTACTCAAATATTAACTAAATAAAACTAAAAAAAAAAAAGATTACAAATTTCAAACATTAAATTGAACAAATACCTAAAGCATATTAACGATATTGTAGTTCAAAACTTATATCTTAAGTATTCAAAATCTACCAAATTTAAAGTACATCACATTCAAAAGTTCAAACTTAAATTCCATTACATGCCAAAAGTTTTTTGAATTAAAAATTTAAATATCAATCAACTATTGTTGTTCTTGTGAAAGAAGATGTTGCATCCATAGGAATAGGGGTGTAAGATGAGTCGAGCCGGCTCATGAGCCTCATGAGCGGGCTCGATTATAGCTCGACTCAAGCTCGAGTTTTTTGAGCTCGAGCTCGAGCTTGATGAACTTGAGCTTTAACATGAGCCGAGCTTGAGCTCTTTTCTAGTTGTTCAAAAGCTCATGAGCCGGCTCATGAGCTTTCTCCTATTTTAAAATATTTTTTAAATATTAATTAAATAATTAATATATATTAATAATTTATTTTCTTTTTCTAATTTTAAATATTTATTATATATTAATTAATATGTATTAATAATTTACTTTCTTTTTCTAATTTTAAATATTTATATATATGATTAAATAATTATAATAATTTAATTATTTAATAATTTGTCAATAATTATAATATATTATAATTTAAATCATTATAGTAATTATTATAATTTCATATATATTTAATTTATAATAATAATTTTAATTATTTTATTAATTATGATTAAATAATTATGATATATTAATAATTTAATATTTTTATTTAATTTAAAATTTTCTGATGAGCCGGCTCGAGCTCGAGCTCAGCTTGAGCTCAGTATTTTTGAGCTTGAGCTCGAGCTCGACTCGTTTACACCCCTACATAGGAATATGCACAACAAGTTGTTTTAGGATATAATTTAATTTAATTTGCTATATATTTTTAATTTATGAAATAAAAAATTAATATTTAGATTAAAAATATTTATATGTAAATATATATAAATATATAATATATATTTATATGTATATATAATATAATATATATATAAATATATAAATAAAAAAATATTTACGGATTACCCACGAGTACTCGTGGGTTGGGCCAAAAGATGGCGGGTAAATTGGGTACGGGTAAAATTACCAGCAGTTTTCTGGGTAGGAGAAACAAGGCCCATTATCCGTATTTTTTTGGGTACCCATGGGTATGGGTTGAATTTTGCCATGTCTATCTAGGCGCCTATGTTGGGCATTTTTGTCGAGATGTTTGAGCTTGGGCGTTCTGACATAATCAGTTGGATGCTTGTCTTCGTAATGAATATGAAGCTCAATCTTTCCTATAACTGGGAATAGACGAGTGTTGATGAATAACGTAAACTCACAAGGGGGCTTAGAAAAATTCTTTGGAAACAAGATTGGTGTTTTTAAGGAAAGCGAAAAACGTTTGTTCAAGGCTCGCATTCTGCAAATGATTCAGAAGATTTTGTTTATATTGTTTCATGCTTCGGCTGACTTTGTTGAGTTTCAAGTCTCGATGGGTGCCTCTTTTTTTTTTTTTGTTTGCAAGGAGTAGGTTTTCCTCATAGGAATGAGAATTGCATTATCTTTGTTCCATGTAAGGAGTAGTTTTGCAGTCTTGTCAGAACTTTGTGTTAGTGTGCAAAACAAATGGTGCAAACAACCACACAAGTGTATGTGTTGCAACAAGTAATAAAGTAATGAAAGATTGTTGATTCCATGAGAAACTAAACTATTTGCTACTAATTACCAATTTATCACACATTTGCTTTATTCAAACAAAAATTAATTTTGTTGAGATTAAAAATTAAACTATGAAAATAGGAAAACATGTATTGATTACGTTTTCTATTAGAGTGTAAAGATTAGAATTATGATTTCATCAATCCAATTGGTTGATGATTTTATTTCCTTCCTATAAAATCAATAACAAGTTATTAGTTTTGAGTCTTATGCAATTGTGAAGTTCTTTCGAATTATTCACAATCAAATCTCTAATTTTATTCAATTCACTAATTCCTTTGTGAATTAACTAAATTATGGATGGGATTGTAGCATTCAATCAACTACCTAGAGCAAACATGTTTATTTCTACACTGCTCACAAATTAATTAATTCATCTACTTGAATAATTTATTCTAGGCTCTACCATTGTCAATCAATCCTAGACTTTCTTTTCCAAATGCAATTGACTGTTGATCAAATAAAAGGTCCAGGTAAGAAGGGAGCTTTCCACACCTTCAACCAAGAAATTTGCTAAAACTTTATCTTGGTAGTTGGTCGAGGGCAGCATTCGATCCTGTATGAACTTAGCTATGCCCACTTGACGAGTCTTCTTGAGACTTCTACACTACTGAGTATCCTTTTCAATAGGTAATTGGTAAGCACCATGATTTGGTGAGCTTGAAAGTATGGGTAGAGCTTCCAAGTAGCCATCACCACTGCTAAGACCAGCTCCTCGATAGGAGAGTGTTGTGCTTTGGGACCCTAGAAAAGGTGGCTAACATATTACACTGGCTAGTGTTCTCTTTCTTATTCATGCACTAGGGCAGTAGTGACTACAACGTTAGTAGCACCCAAGTATAAGTACAATGTTCCACCCATTCTCAACTCTCTTAGCAATTGGGTGATACGAGGTATTCCTTTAACTATAAGAAGGCTCTATCACATTCGTCAGCATGCTTGAAGGCTTTGGCTCCTCCGAAGATCTTGAGGAAATATAGTCCCCTCTTGGCAAAAGGAAAAATGAAGCGATTTAACGCAGCTAGGTGTCCTGCCAACATCTGTACCTCCTTGATGTTGCATACATGTGGCATCTACAGTACTGCCTTGATCTTATTAAGGTTGGCTTCAATTTTGCGCCCTGAGAACTATGTATCCAAGTGACTTTGCTCAACGTATGCTGAAGGCGCACTTCGCTAGATTGAGCCACAAATTAAATCTCCTTAAGTTATGAAAACGCTATCTAAGGTAGTGGATCTGGTCTCTCTGGTTGCGGCTCTTGACCAACATATCATCAATGTAAACTTCTATGCTACTCTCAACTATGTCTTTGAACATGTGGTTTATTAATATTTGGTTTGTGGTGCCTGCGTTCTTGAGTCTAAAAGGCATCATGTTATAGCAGTAGATTCCATGAGCAGTTATAAAACTTGCTTTTTCTTGATCTTCTGAGGCTAGACATATTTGGTTATACCCTTGGTAGGCATTAAGAGAACTCAATATCTCATACTTCACTATGAAGTCCACCAGTGCATTGATGTATGGGAATAAGAGTGGGTCATTTGAGCAAGCCTTTTTCAGGTTTGTGAAATTAATACACATCCTCCACTTTCTATTAGACTTGGGTGCCAACACCACATTAGCTAACCATTTAGGACACTAGACCAAACAAATGCATTTGCTGTTAGGAGTTTATCTACCTCTTCTTTTTTTATTTGGTTTCGCTCTACTTTGAAGTTCCTTCTTTCTACTACATAGGTTGCACATTAGATCCACCCTAAGGTAGTGCATAATAACATTAGGGGAGATTCTCTACAAGTCCATCACACTCCATGCGAACACGTCGCTATTATCTCTCAGGAAGCTTACAAGTTTCTTCTCAAAGTTTAGTCTATGAGGGCTCCAGCCTTGGATATCTTCAGGGGATTGCCTGGGAAGATTTCCATAGTCTTGATTTTATTCTTTGCTCAGATGGCATGAAGTCTTTGCTGCTGTTGGTTTCGCTCATCACCAACAACGAAGACACATCTTGGCTGTTTTTGCTTTCTTTCTCATGTTGGGGGAGAGGGACTTCAGCACCAAAAATTTGCATCATATGTTGTTTGTACTCTCAGTATTCCTCTTTCATTGTTCAGAGTTCCCATAGACTGTGCCAAAATGATGTTACATGGAAATAGAGTGAGGTCCCTTCTGATAGATAGCATAAAGTCGGTTCATTTCTTTGGAATGCTTGCAGAGAGATTCCTTGCTCTCAAAATTTCTCAAAGGTTCGCGGTTCTTTAATGATTTCTTGTGCCCAGGTTCTTTTTGGAGCCTAGTATTTATAGTTTTTTCTTAGTAGGCTTAAGCCCTTTAAGGTTTTGCTGCCTTTTTTCATAAGCTTAACTGGTCCTTGGGTTCTTTGGCTCTATTATTTAATTAATTGATTTAGTCCATTAGGCATTTTTTTAGTTCTTTTATCAAATTGCCCTTATAGTCTTAATTGTTCACATCAATTTGGTACAATCAAGAAAAGAATGCAAGAATAGGATGGCAAATATATTAGAGAAGGTGAAAGATGTCAAATAGGTCTTTTCCTCATTTTCCTTACCATTTTATGAGGAAAATTCACTTTTTTCAAAAAATACTATATTTTCCACATTATTCAATTGCTAGAAAGCTCTATCATGTTCTTCAGTTCATTTGAAGGCCTTAGTTCTTCTTAAGATCTTGAACAAAAGTGATTCCTTCTTTACGGATCGGGAAATAAAGCGGTTTAGAGCATCCAGGCATCCACTTGACATCTGTACTGCTTTGACATTTCATAAAGGTAGCATCTGGAGTACCGTTTTTATCTTGTAAAGGTTAGCCTCTATCCCATGTCGTGAAACAACGTACCCCAAGACCTTTCCTTTGGGCACGTTGAAGGTGCATTTGTTCCGAACTGAATTGCAAATTGAATTTTCTCAAGATGGGAAAGCATACTCTTAGATCATGGAGGTACACCTCCATATTTCTCCCAATTATGTTTCTAAAAATGTGATTCACTAATCTTTGGTAGGTAGCTCCTGCTTGAAGCCAAAAGGCATTATACTAGAGCAGTATATCCTGTGCACAATTACGAAGCCTATCTTTTTTTGGTCTTCTAGGGATAGGTTAATCTGATTGCACCCTAGTAGTTGTCTGGGAACTCAGCATCTCGCATTCTGTCAGGAATCCACCAATGTATCTACCAAGACGAAAGGGAATGGATCTTTTGAGTGAGCTTTGTTTAGGTTGGTAAACTTAATATACATCCTCTATTTTTTATTGGGCTTAGGCACCTGCACTATATTAGCCAGCGTTCAGGATATTGTATCGATCGAATGTGCTCAGCTTCTAGCAATTTGTCCACTTCTTGCTTGAGTATTTGATTCTGCTTCATTCTAAAGTTCCTTCTTTTGGGCTTGACTAGTCGTGTCTTTGGGTCCACTTTAAGGTAGTACATTATAACATATGTGAAAATTCCTTAGAAGTCGATCACACCCCATGCAAAAACATTGTTATTCTCCCTCATGAAGCATACTGGCACATTCTTGAATTTTGGATCTAGGAGGGCTCTGATCTTACTGGTCTTAGTGAGTTGCTTAGGATGATTTCCGCAATCTTTAGCTCTTCCCTTCCTCCAAACTCAATTTCATTAGCATTTCTCTTCTGATTGTGGGGCCCAGCTTGGAGGAATCTCTAACGTCAGTGGCCCGGGTGTCCTGTGATAGCTGACCTCCTATAAATGGGGTAAGTGGTCTAAATGGGACATTTGGTGTCGGGAGTGCATTGCATGCTTGGACAATCGTTGGTAGCAAGGACGTCTTCAATCGAGCGCTCTTCCCATCCTTATTTCAGAGCACCATTGGGGTATTTGAATCTCGAACCCTTGGTCTCTTCTGTATCTTCAACATTCCTTGCTTTAGCTAAGAGTTCCCACAGATGACGCCAAAATGAGACTGCTCGAAAGTGGAGCTAGGATTTTTTTGGAAAGGCAAAAAATTTAAGAGAATTTCTGCTTTGAAACGAGCTTGTGTAGAGCCAGAGCTTAAAAAATTTTATGAATGATTTTCCTGTACATTTTGACTTTGAGAGTTCATATTTATAGTGACTGAGTGCTTAATAAGCTTCAACACATTTGGGTTTAGGTGCCCACCTTGATGGGCTTAATTAAGCAAGCTCACTGAGCTCTTACTTAATTATTGTTTGCTTAATTGGATTCTTTTTATCAAATTTTTACTTTTTCAAAGTCATGATGTTTTTCTATATTAATTCTTGGAGTTGCATTGTTCCCTACAAGTTTTCATATTTCCTATACAAGAAATATATAATACAAAATATTTAGAATACTGAAAAGATCTTCAATATTCATAATCATATATATATATATATATATATATTATGTAAACATTAAAATCATATAAACTTACTTTGAAGATGATGATGATCAAAATTAAATAGGGAGTTAGAAACAATGAATTAATATAACTTAATGTGTTTATATTCAAATAATTATTGATAAGACATCACATATGAAAATATAAAAATATTGATATGGCTAGCAAAAAGGGATAAATTAATTTTACCCATGTAATACACACACACACACACATATAAAGGTGCAACATAAGCCCCCTTGATTCTTCGTGAGTAAACCTAGTTTCTATACGAATGAAAAAGATAGATATCGTAAAATCCAAAATTTCGTAATCTTAGAAGACAATTGTCAATATCTGATGGGCACAAGAGAATTCCATCCCATTGGGATAAAGATTGCATGGTCTCAACCATAGAGCATAGGGCCTTTTCTGAATTTACCAATCTCATAGGTCTAGTTTGTATTCCTGTAGTAATTTCTTTTCCAGTTTCTCAAGGAATGATAAATTGCTAAGAGAAAATACTGATTCTTATATGAAAGGGTACGTACATACTGTTAAAACAAAAAGGGGCGGGAAACAATAAGAACCCTTGAGTGAGTTCATAGTCAATCTTGCTTTTGAGTATATTTACAAAACATTAAATAACAAAATTATAAAAATAATTAAATAAATATAGTTTTTATATATTAATATTGGAATAATTGTTGATAGGAAATTTATATGATATAAGAAAATATGTTACACAGAATAAAAATTTATAATAAAATAAGTAATAACAGTCTAATTATTACTTAACTTGATTGAAGGGTTTATGTAGGCACAAAAATGAGGATTTTATAAGTTTTGTTCAGAATTAATTTTAAAAACAGTTGCACTATATTAATATAATTAAACTGGTTAAAAAATTAAGAAAAATTATGAAATAAAATAATAATATTAATTTAGCCTATATCAATTAAGGTCATATCGACCACAATTAATTGAAACTTGACGAACATCATTAATTATGATACATACATTTACAAACTTATTACAACTTGATTTGGTAAAATTAAAATAAGGAGGTACATATATATTAAGATATAGGTGTAGTATTAATTGAAATTAAATAAGGAGTTACAAAATGAATTTGTATTATAAAAAAATAATTGTTATTGAAAAATATATAATTCAAAGAAGAAATATAATATTTACCAATAAATTGTAAATAAAATGACTAATTCGTGGAATGCAGGAACCAATTTATATAGACACAAATTAGCTCTTCAATAAAAAATATACAAACATTGGAACAAATTACAGAGTCTATTTTTTTTTTTTATTTATTGGTTCTTGATTATCTAAATTCATCAATCAAAAAGATTATTTTCTTATATAAATAAAAACTTGTGAAAGATCATAATGATAAATTTAGTAATCAAAATCTTATAATGAATTTGGTAATGTTCCTCAAATTTCACTTTTTTTTTTCTTTTTTTTTTTTTTTTCAAATGAGTATTGATATTGGGATTAAGAATAAGAATTATTTAACCACGTAATTGTTGAAGAATAAAATTTGATTATTTTTTATTTACAAAATGAATTCTCCATGTGGCATAATATGATTGCACGGATTGGCCAAATTTGGTGAGGGGCTAGAACTTTCCGTGGCCGACAATACTTGACGCCTGACAGCCATGCAACCTAACTTCTATCTAAAGACAACGTGAATTGACTGGGGAAAAGCAAGTGAATGGAGCAACATCGATGCGGGACAATTCCTGCAAAAGAAATTGTCGATAATTTTAGTTCAATAGGAGAAATACTATTAATGGTTCGGTTCAACGAATAGTTCGATGGCAACTACCAAAATTAGAGATACTCCTCTTCATCTTCATCATTTATGCTGGGATACAAGTAACAAGATTTCCTATTATAGAAAATTCTTCTTCGGATATTTTTTTTAATTGAATTTAACTAATAATTATATAATACTGATATATGTTATTAGTGAATTAGAGCCCATTTGGATATGTTTTCAAAGCCATTTTCCATTTTCTTTCATTTTCAAAAAGTGAAAAGTTAGTTATGAGTTTAGGTTTGAAAATGAAATGTTGTTTGAATATTTTGTTCAAAATAAAATAATTATATAGGGTTGAAAATGAAATGCATTTGAATGTTGTTATGTTTTTGTATCAAAAATCATGAAAATGAGAGTATGGAAAAATATGGTGTGAAAATGGAGAGAGAGTGTAAAAGTGTGTTTGGAAAAATAGTTTGAAAATGAAAATATTTGTAAAAATGGAAAAAAAATTGATAGCTTTTTATTTTTATTTTGTAAAAAATAAAAATAAAAATGAGGTGTGAAAATAAAACCAACCGGACACTTACGGCCTGTTTAGTTTCATTTCGACACCCCATTTTTCCATTTTCTACTATTTGAAAATGAAAACGCACCACTCTTTACATATTTTCACCCACATTATTTTTATTTTCATTCTCAAAGTACATTCTTCAATAGCCTATGTATCTTCTCCCTATAATCTATATATCTTCTCTTTCTATTTTATTATTTCTATATTTTTTCACCTACAACCTACTAAATCTAATATAATCATTATTTTTCAATAATTTATTCAAATACAAATTCAATTTTACTAATTTTCAAATTTTAAAAATGATAAAAATAAAACCAACCGGACACTTAGAGTACCAATAGTATCTCTAATTGATGTGGTGTGTCGTATCAAGCAAGCGTCCATGTATGGGCAAAAGCATCAAAGATTCAATCAATAAAAAAGTTATTATTATTAGTTAGTGAAAAGCAAATTAATCTTCGTGGCAACATTGTGTGCACAATTTGGTTGGATTTATCTTCAACAGGGACACATCTTATTAACGGGTCCATTTTTTGTCTTCTATTTGGTGTTATGGAGGCCAAGAAATTACGTACGAAAAGACGTATAAAGTTGAGTGACCCAAATAACGATAACGTCCAAATAATTGAGTGACCCAAATGACGATGCGTCCAAATAATGTTTTAAGGGCCCATTTGGATTTCTTTCCAAAATTCGTTTTCCAAAAGTTAGAAAAAATTAAAAATAGTTATGGTTTGAAATAAAAATAAGATTGTATTTGAATATTTTGTTAGAAAGTAATAATTATAGTAGATATAAAATTGAAAGAATAATTGATTTATATATTTTTTTTATGTTTCAAAAAATTTATTTATTTTTTTACAGAAAATGTATATTTTTAATTTAAAAATAATAGTGGATACTTTACGTCAAATGAAATTTGAATTTGATTAATGTAATAGTAAGATGATAAAATAGGTTTGAAAAAAACAATTAATGATGAAAGTAAGAAATATTTTGAGTGAAAAAGGATAGAAGTTGATTATTTTCAATTTTCAAATCGTAATGAAAATGAAAATGGAAGTTGAAAATGAAAACAAACGAGTCCTAAGTTTTTATAGTTAACATTATAAAAAGTACTTGTACTTATTAATCAGTATGACGAATTGGTCATTATTATTAAGTATTTTTTTTCATACATATGCACGTCGAGTGTCTACTAGATTCAAACTCCCAATGTCACATTTTATGTTTATGATTCATATTGTTGGGCCAAAGGCCACTCGGTATTGTTATTATTAAGTATCTCTTTTTGTAATCTAAATCATATTAGATTGCGCTTGGTGAAAAATTTAGAATAAAAAAAGTATTATATATAAATATATTGATAAAATAATAAATATTAAAGCTATACATATTTACTCACGAGGATTGCTTGAGTGAAGATTCAACTAGAAACAACTCAAGTTCCTCTCGAGCTAATTCGAGTTCAAATTACTAATCCATTCAATTTGTTTGCAGTTAGGGCTGAGTATGCATCCATTCAATTGGGGAGTTAAAAATCTTCAATCTTGTCCCAAATATTGATAATAAGAATAGTCTCGGTTCTGTTCCAATAAGAACTAATTCGAATTTCATCCAATGCAAAATATTATTAAAAACACTGCTATTTGTGACGGACTTTGAGATGGATTTTTGGCAAAATCGGTCGCAAATCGTTATTTGCGACCGAAAAACCTTCGTTGCAATTTTTTGCGACGGATTTTGCAACGGTCAATTTTGCGACGGATTTGAGGTGTTACTTTTGCGATTTTGAGATGGATTTTGCAATGGATTTGTGTTCGTCGCAAAAAATATATTTTTTTTAAAAAAAAAATTTGCAAAAAAAATTTTCGTCACAATTTTTTTTTAAAAACATTATGCATCCTATACCAAATTTGGTATCTATAATCAACCAAAAAATTATACATCTTTGTTCTAAATTGCAATGCCCAAATAATAATAATTCAAATAAATAAATACATAAAACTTCTGAAAAATTTGATAAACCCCTAACTAAAATATAAATTCACAAAATAATGACAAAAAAATATCTTACTCAATACAAAGACTTATACTAAATTTCAATGCCTTGAAATATCAAAGTCTGCAATTTCAAAGCAAAAATAACATTAGAATGATGAAAAATAGAAACATAAACTAAGAGGCACATAAAAAAAAATTTCAAAACACTTAGAGAAATATATATTTTGAAATCTAAATAAGCAAAAGCATAAGTTATGCTTGAAATAATTCTTACCTCAAAATACATCATCCTAATTGCCTTTAAATAACAAAATCCGATAGAAAGATTTCCAATAGAATTGTCCAATGAAAATCTTTTGAAAACTTAAATTTAAAAGTTAGACGATTAATACCTAATTTGATATAGACTATATGGATATAGATATAGACAACACAAAAGTTTTGGTGTATAGTGTTCAACCATATAAGATATCTATTGGCAAATATACAATATAAGTATCTATTTATCGGCGTATTGATGTCAATAATAAACAAATTGAGGATTGGAATGTCTCCCATTGACAATCCAATTCTTAATTTGTTTATCATTACATCAAACACATCCAAGTAGATAA
The DNA here is from genome assembly GCA_018894105.1 of Jacaranda mimosifolia. Classification (NCBI taxonomy): domain Eukaryota; kingdom Viridiplantae; phylum Streptophyta; class Magnoliopsida; order Lamiales; family Bignoniaceae; genus Jacaranda; species Jacaranda mimosifolia. The sequence continues at coordinate 27,745,714 of CM032129.1, forward strand.
AAAGGCCAAAGATTTAATATGATTAATGATACATTTTTATCAAAAACTCCCTTAAATAAAATATTTCAAATTGCCAAAAAAAAAAAAAAAAAGACTCAACAAAATGAATAGCATTACTTCAATTAAAAACAACTTATGATATTTATAAACACATATTGAAATAAAAAATTGGATATATCTGTCCATTACTATAACAAAACAACATATACCATAATTTACAAAGTGATTATCAATCTAAAATCTTCTTACAAGTGCACATATTTATCTATAAATCATAATTCCATAAACTAAAATTAAAATTTATATACTTAATACAATTCAACATATACTAACATAAAGTTTAACTCAATCAAAATTCTAATAGATTTTTTAATCTAATACATAAATTAAATTTAAACTAACATTTACAATTAATAATATTTGTAAACACATAATGGCACATAAATACTCCTCCTTATACCCATCATCATCATGCAAGCAATTAAAAACCAATCAACAACAAATGAGAAGGCTTCACCCTTTCTTCCAACATCTCATCCTTCTTCCTAATTCCACCAACTCTGAATACATATCTTAACTAAATACATCAATACATAAATCAAAATTTAACTAAATAAATCATAATTAAAAATATTACCTTAATTAGTGGGGATATAGTAAAATATAAACTCTCCAAACCTGAAACAATAAACAAACAAAAACCATTAGCAATTATTAAAATTAAAACAAAATTTTCAAAAAAATTAAAAATTAAAAATAAAAAAAATGGCCAGATTTGGCCGATCGGCTAGTCTGCGGCCACACCCAACAGCTTGTTGGGGGTGCACCCCCAGCAAGTTCTAGGTGCCCAGCGTGCGCCCATGGTGCGCGGCCGACAACATGCCACAAAATAGAAGGAAAAAAGAAAAAAAAGAAAGGTGGAAAGGGGAGGAGGAAAAAAAAAAAAAGAAAAAAAAAAAGGTAGAGAGGTGGAAAGGGCTCCAAATGTGTGTGGGTGGGGAAGTTGGGGTTTATTTCTCTCACCCACCCATTTGTGACGGATTCAAAATCCGTCCCAAATTTTTTTTTCCCTCTTTTTTTCAGATTTGAGATGGATTTTTCCATTGCAGGTTTTGCGACAGAAAAATCCATCGCAAAATTTTTTTCTTTTATGTTTTTTAATTTTTTGCAACAGATTTTTTCCATCGCAAAAATCCAAAATTAATTTTTTCAAAAATTGCCATTTTGAGGTGGCTTTTTTTGCACAAAAAATTCATTGCAATTTGCAATGAATTTTTTCCGTCGCAAAAAAAAAAATAGTTTTTTCAGTAGTGAAAAGTTCAAGACATTTTAGTTCAAAAATTTAAATCTTTCGAGAGAAAATGGTTAGGATAGGATCGGGATGAAATGGGCATTCAAAAAATTAAAAAAAAATGAAATAAGAAAAAAAATACCCACATGCTAAATAAAACAAACATTAAGTGACCAATAATAAAAAACTTAAAATATGCAAAACTAGTCTAATCACAGTGGCATATGGGTGGGTTAAGTAGGGTTTGATTTAGGTTTATGTAAGTAGCATTTAAAATGAGTTGGGTTTAACATGAATTGAGATAAGTGAGTGGAAATGGGTTGAGTTAGGTTCAAAATATGTCCAAAATAAAATAAAATAATTGACTTATTTTACTTCTTTAAAATTTTTTTTTGAAAAACAATATTAATATTAATATACCCTTTGTACCCTATTCAGTATACAATTTTTATAATATAATGAGATGATTTATTAAATTATATACTTATTTTATTATATATATTTTTTATAATATTCAATTGCAATAAAAATTAATCATGAGGTAGTTGTTATTTCATAATAAAGTAGATAATTTTAAAATATGTATAATTATTGCATCACTAAATATATATCAAATTTATAATCATGATCGTATAGTTCTGATTAACTTTTCAAAAATTATATTATATAAATCGCATATCAATATTACTATTGATAATTTAGCATGCAATATTAGTTAAATAATAAATTAATTTTTCTTTATTTAATATACGTAATATCTATTCGTACGACTTTAAGATATTTTTCATACATTAAAATCTATCAGTGATTTAAGCAGAAAGATTCCATTAGCTTATATTCTAAGTTTGTCATTAAACTCGCTTTCTTATTTTCGTGTTTTTCCACGCCACGTAAACCGTTACTCTTCAATTTGATGCAGACAAGAAGGTCAATCAATGTTAACAACATATACCCAAGACAAAAAATTACATGAAATATTAGCTGTTGTTGACATATATATGTAGACAAATTCATTTTGTTTGACACCTAAAAACTCAGACTTCTTGGAATGATTTTAAAGGGTGTTTGCTATTTTGATAACGAACTTTTGAAAATTCAAATGTAGTTCCATATATAGTATAATTTTTATTGCAAATTTGACCCAATTAAATATTAATTTTTTCACAAAAAATACCACACAAATTTTATTTTTATGCAAAATAGTTTACATGACATGTGCGTATCATCATAAAATTATTGTTTTTTTAGTCACATACTTTAGCAATGTTACAAATTTCTCTTTACTTTATTAATATATTCAAAGCTCAAAATATATATTTCAATTTTAAAATTATTAATAATTTAAAAGTATGAAACTTTAAAAAAGTAAGAAATTAGAAAACATCCCACCTAAAATCAACCTACTCAAATCCATTTCTAAAATTTTGAGGCTTGACCCAACCCAAAATCAAGTGTATTTGGTTGAATCCATGCATTTTAGCTCAAATTACCACCCATAGTCAATAATTTAATATTACTTATTAACTACTAATGACTACATTTAAGTCATAATGTATGTATATATATATATATATTACAGTTTTCATCTAAAACTCTATTTAAAGGCAAATTTGAATTATATTATTAGAAAAAAAAAATTATTATATAGTTTATGTATACTCCGAATTTATTATTCTTACTTATTTTTTGAAACATTATAAAATAAGACTTTAGTTTTTAAAACAAAAAATTTCTGCCAAAAACAACCCATAGCCTTAAAATCGTTATCAAGTCTCCTCCACTAATGTTCTACAGATACAAATAAATAAATAAATGTTGCAATATCACTATATTTGGTTTAAGGAACTTGATCAGGACTTAAATAAAAATATTAAAAAGAAAAAGAAAAAAATAAATCAGAGAAATAGTCCAGTTGTTAAAGAACACAATAAAGATAAGAATGACAAGAAGAGGATGATGAATATGTTGGAGAAGGAAAGAGATGTTAAATAGATTTTTTTTTCCTTATTTTTCTTATCATTTTGTGAGAAAAATTTATTTGTTTTCAAACACAGTATATTTTTCATAAATTTTCTTTTTTTAAAAAAAAAATATTTTTCTTACCAACCAAACAATTAAAATTATTTTTCTTAATATTTTCTTTTGCTTTCCTTCATGTGTAAGTTTCACCTTTATCAAAATTTTATCCATTAGTAGGAAATTTAAAACTACAATTTTTGTAGTTCAAAATTTTAATGTAACAAATATTTTTATTTACTATTTTCTATCATAAATAAATATTAAATGTATTAAATACTATTATAAAACTATATATTTATATATTTATCATGTATTTGTAAAATAAAAAATAAAATGAAATACGTATTAAAAAAAGCATCTCATACGATAATTTTGGAATTAAATATTATATAAATACGTACAACGTGATAGTATATAAGATTGCACTTGCATTCCTGGCTATTACGTTCCATTCTGAATTTCTGATTGACAAAAAAATCTGAGTCAAACGGGGTGAGTTTTTATTGTACGAGCCGCCCTTGCCACAATTATCTCCTGATATTTTGACTTGAAAGAAATCCATAGAAAACCCAATCAACCAAAGATGACAGGTCCGAATCCACCATCCTCACAAACTGAACCCGAATTGGCAACATTACCGCCGGCGCCGGAGGCCCAACACCAGCACCGGTCCCTCGATGACGTAATTGAACAGTGTATCGGGGACTTTGGATGGAAGCAGTTTTTCCAGTCCACCTTTTTATCGTTTGCATGGTTCTTCGATGCACAACTGACCTTCATCACCGTCTTCACTGACGCAGAACCCAAATGGAGCTGCAAAAATTCAACTATTTATCATAATCTTTGCAACAGCAATACGACCAATATATGCCAGCTTCCCAAGGATTCATGGTCGTGGGATTCGCCTGCACGCACGTCCATCATATCCCAGTGGTCTCTCCAGTGTGCAGGCTCGATCATCAGGGGCCTCCCGGCCTCAGCCTTCTTCTTGGGTTGCTTGGTCGGTGGGTTGGCGCTGGCCACTTTAGCTGACTCCTCGTTGGGTCGGAAGAGATTGATGGTTTTATCTTGCCTGCTCATGTCCCTAACCGGGTTGATAACTGCAGCTTCAACCAATATATGGATGTATGCCGGGTCCAGATTTTTCAGCGGGTTTGGACGATCCACAATCGGGACTTGTGCTCTTGTTCTGGCCACTGAGATGGTTGGGAAAAAATGGAGAGGAAATGTTGGAATAATTGGATTCATAATGTTTACTTTCGGGTTTCTAACTCTCCCAGCTATAGCTTTTCTCCTAAAAGGTTCTTCTTGGAGATACGTCTACCTCTGGACTTGTGTTCCCTGTGTAATTTACTCCATTTTACTGTATTTCTCAGTTCACGAATCTCCCAGATGGCTTTTCATCAAGGGAAGAAAACAAGAATTCGCCAAAACGCTTAGAAGCTTGGCATCGGAGCAGCAAAGCAGCTTAACAGAAAGCTTTTTCAGCAATTGCTTGGAGTGGGTGGAGATATCGCAAGAACATAACATTTATTCTGCCCTCAAAATCCTGCTAAAGAACAGCTGGGCTTTGCGGCGTCTACTGGTTGTGGTGGTAGTGGGTTTCGGCTCCGGCACGGTATACTACGGCATGCCATTGGGCCTCGGCAACTTGTCGTTTGATCTATATTTGAGCGTCGTATTAAATGCGCTGTCGGAATTGCCAGCCGCAATGGCCACGTTTTTGCTGATTGGGAAAATGAAGAGAAAATTTTCGGTTCTGGGATTGGCTTTATTGAGTGGGGTTTCTAGCGTGGGGTGCGTGCTGGTGAGGTCGAAGGGATTGCAAATTTCGCTGGAGTTAGTTTCTTTTTTCAGCGCTTGCACGGCGTTGGACGTCTTCTTGATTTACACTTTGGAACTATTTCCGACGTGCGTGAGGAACTCGGCGGTGTCAGTAGTGCGGCAGGCGGTGGTTTTCAGCGGAGTTGTCAGCCCAGTGCTGGTGGCGGCCGGCAGACGGAACGGGTGGCTGTCGTATGGGGTGTTTGGGGCGACAATTTCGATCTGTGGGTTGTTCGTTGCGTGGCTGCCTGAGACCAAGGGGAGGAAATTACACGACACTATGGAGGAAGAAGAACTCAAGAACAGTGGACAAAGTTAGTTAAGAAGAATTATGTTGTCTGTTTGTTGTTGGCTTTTCATTCGTAGGAAATTAGTAATCAATATGTACTGTTTTTGAATTTAAATAACTTGTGTTTAAATTGGAATGACACAGGAGTAAGGATGAGAATGGCCGTTAATAAGGGGTTTATGACCTATCCCATGTATAGTCTAATTAAGTTGGGTTTTTCTAGCATCCTAATCATTTTGTTTTACCTATTATCATGTAAGCACCTTGTTAGCGTTGATTTTCAAACGAACATATCACAACCATACATTTATGTTTGTTTTAAACTAATTTAATTTTATTTAAATAATTTATTAATTATTTTATTTAATCTTAAAATACTATTTTGTCCCTTGTTCAAATTTTGTTAATCTCACTTTTAACCTTTGTTTTATCCTTAATTTCAACAAATCATTCCTATTTTTAAATAATTTACTAAAAATATATTTAAAATTTTAATTATAAAATAAGTAAAAAGTTGAAAAAATAAAATTTAAATCTAAATCCCACCCTTGTTTTTCTCCCCTCCCCTAACCCCCAAAACCCAACCACCCTGCGCCCTTCCGCCCCTCTCCCAAACAAGGCAGGCCGCCGTTGTTTGGCCAGCGGCAAGAGACCAAGCGACCGCTGGCCTCGACCAACCAGCCGCCTGCCGCCAGGGGATGGGTTGGGGGGTGGGAGGGGGTGTGTATATATATTAAATTTATATATATATATGTATTGAGTAATAAATATCTATTTAGATATATATAATTAACGTAAAAATATATATGATTGATTATATATATATATATATATGTGTGTGTGTGTGTGTGTATTAATTTTCATATATTTAATTGAAAAGCAATGATGTGTTTGAATTCTATTAGTTTAATTTGTATAGTAAATATTTAAATAAAAAAAGTATCTTTATAATTTTGTCTGCTAAATATTTAAGTAGACAATGATAAATAGAACAAAATATTTGAAGAAAAATAATGTAAATAGAAAGAAAAAAAATTTAGGGCATTAGGCTACCCAATCTTCTTTTTTTTTTTTTTAAATTTTGTTATTATATTTTCTAAAAACATGAAATTTAGTATGTGAAAAAATTGAAGAAAATAAGAGATTAAACAAATTTAGATGTTAGGGTTAAACAAACTAAAAGGATAGTTGTAGCATTTAACTTGAAAAATGGTAATTGTTTTAAATTATCTTTGTTTTGCTTATCTAAACAAAATGCCACTTGTCATAAAACAAAATCGTACATGACAATAAATAAAAACTATGTGATTGGAACTATAGACAACCCCAATTAAGTTTAGCCTATTTAATAAAAAGTCAGATCAAAACTTAAATAATTGCCTTTCTAATTAAATAGATTAGACTTAGATTATTTTAAAAACCTTCATGCAAGCTTAACAAGCAGACATATTTATCATTCTTTATATAATATAAAATAATTTATTTATATTATATATTAATAAGTTAATATAAAATAGCTTTTACTACTTAATCAACAATTGATGAAAGTAAATTAGTTTACTTTTAGGCTCTATTTCCATATAACTTTTATTTATATACAACTATTTTATACTTTAATTTTAACTTTCATAACTATATATCTGTTATTTATCTTTTTAGCTATTGTTTATATATGTTTTCATAATTTACTTAACTTTCAGGCATACTGAATAACTAGACATATTAAGGTTCATTACATATTCAAACCTATTAAAAACCTAAACTTGTGTAATGTTTAAGCCTAATTAGAACCTTAATGGAAAATAGGCTTTTAGGTCAGACCATGGCTTTTGAATTTATTAAAAAGGTTATGCCTGCCCTTAAAAGAAAGCTTATCATAGATAATAGACCAAGCTCAGATTTGTTATTTACATAATAGGCCTGGCCTATTTAAGCCAAAACGTAGCCTATTTCCACCTCTACGTAGGAGATAAAAATATTAATTGGAAGAGAGGATTTAAATTGGTTGCAAACACTTTAAATCTTCTATAATATTCCCTGTTCCATCTCATATTCCGACTTGATGTATTTATGTTAAGTGTATTTGGTTTTTAATTAATTATTTTTATAAAAAAATTTGTAATACACATGTCATATATACATTTTTTTTCTTTCTGTAATATTATTACGCTTAATTTGTTGATTTAATTTAATCTCATTACAAAGGGCTAATCCTTCCTGAATATAAGTTCCTATTAACTTGCCATATGTAAATTTACTATAGTCTATATTAGACTCATTTTGCCTAAGATTTTTTCTAACTCTCTCGGCAAACAAAGAAGGCAACCCATCTATAAATTTGAATTTCCAATGGTCACTATTTGACTCTGGAAGCTCCATAACTCTAGAAAGAAAGGTGTTCTTATACCACCTAAAAGATGTAAGACTCTGGCATTTTAAACCATTTAATAAAGTTCTAATATGTTCAGAGTTATTAGTATATCTACCAGTAAAATGTTCTATAATAGTAACAATCAAGGTATAAACAGCATTCTCAGTATTATTACTGGTTCCTTCCTGTTTAACACTATTAAGAATTTCCTCTTTACTATTCAGAGAAAGATAATTATCCCACCAACCTTTAAGTTGGCCAGTAAAACCTGCAGTAATCATTTTTGCAACAATATTATCACTATTACCATTAGTCTTGCAAATAGTACAATACATCAACACACGATGCACCAAATTATAAATATGACGTTCAGTAAAACCATCCAAATTCCATTCATAGATGCTTTTACCATTATAAGAATTATTAAGAACTAAATCTTGTTCTTCATGCAACACATCTTGTGGTGTAGGCCTAGGATAATAATAAGTTCTCATTGTTGGCCTATCTGCATAATTCTGAATTTTATTAATCTCATCCCTAACTTTATTATTATAATCATTCTCATCTAACTCCTTATTAAGAGTAGAAATTCTAAATTCAGCAAATTTCTTAGTTATTACTTTTTCTAATTCAGAAACATCCCTAACAATGAAATTATCAACTTCAGGAGGGGGCTGAATAGAAGGCATTGTAATCTGATCAGGAGAAGGATGAACAAATTGTTTATCAATTTTTTCTTCCAGATTATTCATATTTTTATTTAATTTTTCCATATTTAAAATTATATTATTGAGTCTTTGGTCTAGTTGGTAAATATTCTCACCAAGCACATTTAAATATAAATTAGCATAATTTTGCTGTTTAATTAAAACATTCATATTACGAGTAGTAACAACAGCTGTATCATTTTCAAGCATCTTATAAAATGCCACAAAAGAAAATTTATTATTACCTTCAATAACAAAAGAATCTTGTGGAGGAAAAACAGATTTTTCTTTCCTACCATTATCATATACATAAGTTCTTTCAAGAACAGAAATTTGAGGTTCAATATAATTAACCAAAAACCAAGGAACAAAAGGTATAATTTGATTCTTTTCTTCTACAAATTTATAAAATTCTGTTTGAAAATAATTTTGTTGATCTTTATTAAAATTATCAAAAAACCATTTTCTAAATAAAATCCAACGATCTTTATTAAACTCAAGTGATATAAGTTTTCTATTATAAGAACCTTTAGAAAAGTCAAGTTTGTTTTGATTCATTATAAAACAATTTATTAAATGCGAGTATTTCTCACAGAAAAATCCATATCGGATTCAGTTGGTTCCATAGACTCCTCACTATTATTATCAGCAGTAGGAATACCATGAACAATATTATCAGAAGAAATTTTTAATTTTCCAAAACGAGTTTCAGAATTATTATCTTTAACTCTGGATGTTGAAGCTCTAAACATATTAGGACTTTCAACAGTATAATCAAGAGGATCAAACACAGAAAATGAAGAATAAGAAGAAGATCTATGAGATCTACTTGATTTTAACCTATTATTACTAGGTTGTTTAAACTCAATTAAAACATTTCCATCTGGGGTTTGAATAACCTTACTTAATTCAGTTTGTATTACTGGTTGAATAGGAACAGCATTTTCCATCATCCAATTTTCAGGAAATTTAACATCATCCCATTTTATTGGTTTCCTAGTGGTAATATGGGATTTACAAAAATTGGTTTCAATTAAAATTGTTTCATTTTTATTACTATTAATCATTTTACACATAGGATTCAATGTGTACAAAGGTTTATAGTAAATACGATAAGTAATACTTATTGTTTCAGTATTAAGCATATAACTTAACATTTAAGGTTAAAGCATGTAAAATATTAACATCAGTTAATGATAACTGCAAATTAGGATAAACATTAAAATAAATAGGGCCATGAGCTAAACTCGATTGTATCACACCCATAATTGAGTGCTTCCAGTTTAAATTACGAGCATCCCGTAATATAGCAACAAAACTATCAGGAAGATTATCAAGAGTAAGCGGTTTAAAAGCAATCTGTATTAAACCAATATGAATAAATCTATAATCAGCAAATCTATATTTATCAATATCAGATTTATGAAAAAGCTGTAAAGTAATATCATCTTTAGAAATAGGAATTGTTTCTTCAGTAGTTTTTACCACCTGTTTGAGACCTATTTTCTCAAATGTTCCATATTGATAAATAAGTTTTGGATCCACTTTTGGAATGATCCATTTATTAAGAAGTTCAATATTAACTGGAAGATCTATTTCCTCCATAATACTATTTTTAATATGACTAGATTTTCCTTTAAGAAAATTCATTTTAAAAAAGTGTTAAACATGCAATCATTAAATACTCCCTATACACCCATGGCTCTGATACCATCTATGCTCAAGGATTATTATTATATCCTTAGCATCTTTTTGCTCAAAATTTGTGAGAGAATCCTCATCAACTAGGGATGCAATATTAGAAGTAACATCCACAAAAGAAGGTTTATTATTTCCTTCTGGCTTTTTGGACGGGTTGGAGGCAGAAGGTCTATTAGACTCATCTGTATTTTGTTTTTGTTTGAATTGCAGAAATTCTGCAAAAAGGGAATCTTTATAAATTGGATCAGAAGATGTTGAAGAGGCATATGATGCTTGAGAAACCGGGGAAGCTATTAGCTTCTGTTTGCCATGTTGTATTAATGGCCTTGGCGTGCCACGATAATTGCTTCCTCTTCCTCCTCTATTAGAGAAGGGATTATGGCCCCTATAAGGGATCATCCCTGTAAAAATTCACGAGTTAAAAAATCAGGGAGACTATTATCACTACCCTTTTTATATATTATCTTAAAATCAAAAGGGGCTAAATAAGCTTGCCACCCAGCAAACATTTGTTTAGAAACATTATGTTTGAAATCTTTGTTAAACATAAATTGAGCAGCTTGACAATCAGTTTTAACTATAAAGAACTGATTATATAAATCATCTTGAAATTTAAGCACACATTTAACTATAGCAAAGATTTCTTTAGCTACAGTTGCATAATTCTTCTGGCTATCATTCCATTTACCAGAACAAAACCTAACAAGAATCCCTTGCTTACTATTAGGATCAATTTGAGTTAAAATACCACCATATCCTATATCAGAAGCATCTGTTTCAACAAATTAAATAATGTATTTGTTATATTTGATATGTAAGTATTAATTAAATATTACATTTATTCATTTAATAAATAATTTAAGATGTTTTAATTTGATATACTAAATAATTAATCTTCATTAAATATTAATATTTACATTGATTTAAAATTATTAATTGTAGTGTGATATTTATTTAATAATCTATTAAGTTTAATAAACTAATATTAATTCAATTAAAATAATTATTCAAAAAATTAATTAAAATTAAGTAATTTTTTTATTGTTACTAAGTAATTTATTTATTAAATATTAATTAAATAATGATTTAAAGTAAATAAATAGCTTATTAAATTAATTTATTAATTATTTAAATAACTTGTTATGTATATATTAATTATATTTTATAATTCACGTATAATTAAATATTTTGCTTATTTGTTTAATAAATAATTTAAGATGAATTAATTTTATATAATTTAAAATTATTTATTTTTTAATTTGATGAATCGTTCTTAAGTCTTATATATATATATTTTATTTTATTTAAATAAATAACTAAGTTTTATTTATACATAAATTGTAAATAATAAATAGTTAAATAATTATATTTTAAGAACAAACACTAATTAGTTTATAATTAATGTACAATAATTAAATTTTTTTGTACAAGCCGATATCAACGATTATGATATAATTATGATATCAGTTGATTTTTTTACAATTAAGATATATTTATAATTTCATAAATAATTAATATTTATTAATAAATATTTTCAAATAATACATCATTTGCTAATGTTAAATTCATCAAAATATAAATTTTTAAAAAAAGCACCAATTGAATTAATTACACATCATTTTATTACAATAATAGATCAACTATTATATATATATACACATATCATCCAATTATAAATATACATACATATATAATATATTATATACCCAACAAAAAAAATTGATTTGACATCAACGGTAAAATTGATCTTCTTCCAAAACATAAAGAAACAAACAACTCATTCTCAAATTATTTTTCATATTTTCCCAAAATAAAAAGAAACACTTGGCAAATTCTCTAAATTTTCTCCCAAAAATCCATTCCCCCACAAAAATTTCTACAAAATGCCCAAAATATAGGAGAACAGAGCCTTATATATCTTCTCTCTATATTTAATTATTTATATATTTCTCCACCTACAACTTATTAAAACTAACATAATCATTACTTTTTCAAAAATTCATCCAAATACAAACTCATTTTCAACACACTTTCACTAACTAAGGGGGTGTTTGTTTTCATTTTCAAGCCCCATTTTCATTTTCATGTGGGAATGAAAATAGAAAACAAAAACTTTCTCACAATTTTTTTCAAAAAAAGTACACATTTTCTTTTCAAAACTCTTTCTAAACCTACCATATCATCATATTACACATCAATCAAATTCAAATTTGATTTGACATAAACTACCCACTATCATTTTTAAATTAATAAAATATGCATATATTTTAAAAAATAAATCTTTTTAAACATAAAAAAATATAAATTAACCTATTTTTCAATCTTATAACATATTCTAATAATTACTTTCCAACATTTCATCCAAATACATCTCAATTTATTTTTTATTTTATAACTAACTTTTCAATTTTTAAAAATGATTAAAAATGAAAATAGCCCTTGAAAATAAAATCAAATGGGCTGTAAGTTTTCAAATTTTAAAAATGATATAATGGAAAATTGAAAATAAAAATGAAACCAAACGGGTCCTTAATAATAGAACTAGAATGAGGGATCAAGTTCCTATGTGCATGGATTAGTGTGCTTAAATATTGAAAGGGGTTGACTTGTTAGTTTAACAAAAGTGAAATCAACCAGGAGCATTAAAAAAACGATTTTCAGGCCCAGAGTGAGTTTTGTTAGATTACAAACTTTCACTTTGTAGAAGTTAAGGTAACTTAATAATGATGCGGACCTGAAAACAATTCCATACAATTTTCATGTTGGCTAATGATGCTTTATCCTTCGAAAGAACCCAGAATCTAACTAAACAAATACTTAATTCATGGGCCCACTTGGGGTCATTTTGGAGACACATAAATAATAAACTATAATATATATATATTACTTTAATGATATTATAAGCACTTTATTTCTATAAATTTTAATAAAACAGGTTAATTATAGAATTAGTATGCTTCCTTTCTTTTCTTTTCTTTTTCTTTTTCTTTTTTTTTATTGTTTTTTTGTTTTTGTTGAGAATGGAAGCTAATCTACTGTTATTTGGTCAGATCAGATATTGGGGAAGTACCATGTGAAAAAAAAGAAAGAATAGGAATGATTTTGATTTTGGAAAAGTTGGTTGGGGTCATTTCTTTTGTTCACCGCAATTGTCATATGTCTATATATATATACATATAAAGAGATGAACAACCAATTATATCATTTAGTGTATATTAGGTCAAGATATTGAAAATCAAATCGAATATAAAAAAGAAATCGCATTATCGAAATAGATAATGCTCTTTTAAATTCAAATTTTTGACACTTTAACTAATAATTATGATATAATATACAGATAATTAATAAATCCCAATAGGATTTTACCTAAGTTGTTTGGCTTTAACATCAAGTTAGTTATATAATAATTTTGTATACACGTGTGTATCTTTATGAGTGGGCTCTGTATTTTCATAGTCTGCCTGTTATATTTTCTAATCTTCTGTTTGGATTAATGATGACAATGATTATACTTCAATAGTAACAACGATTATACTCTAATAATTTCATAAAAAGCTAATCATTTTTGTTTCACATAGGACTTGAGTCCTTTCATGGTGTTGTGCTTAATCTTATTGCATTTATAATCCTAAGTTAAAAGTATTGTTATATTAATCAGGAAATTAATGTTTTCTCTCCTAATTCATTACACGAATATATGATATGTGTTTTAAGTACTTTCTTACAAGAATAATTAATTAAAAATCAAATACACTTGACATATATACATTAAGTTGAAATATGAGATGAAATAGATAATGAAATAGAGAATACAAAGCCCTTGCAACTAGGTTTAAATTTCATATTCCAATTTATATTTGTGGTCAGTTTGGGATGGAAAACCCAAAACAGATTAATAATAGTAAGCCACAAAAACATAATAATGAGAGTTATAGAAAAAAATCTAGAAAGAAAACTCATAAACAGACTAGAGAAAAACAGAAAGAAAAAATGAGACGTTATAAAGAGTCTGGTAATTATAGAGAACCTAGACCATCTAATAGGACCATAAGAAAGAAATTTCATAAATATGGTGCCTGTTATAAGTGTGGAAAAGTAGGACATTATGCTGATAAGTGTAGGATGAGAGAAAGAATTAATAGCCTTGAGATAGATGATAATCTTAAGGATATTCTTTATAAATTAATGTTAGAATCTGATGATGATATTGATTCTGCTTTTTCTGATAATATAAATGAATGTGTTGATAGTTCTAGTTCTGAATGTGATCCTTGTAAGGAAGGATTGTCTTGTGATAATATTACATCTGATAATAGTAAATCTGATAATGATGTGATGTATAATTTAATTTATCAATTTTCTGAATTGAATGTTCTTAGTAATGATAATACGATTGAATTTTTGAAAATGATAAAAGATCCTATTTTAAGATCTAAAATAATAGATGAAATGGAAAATATTCCTTCTTCTTCTTCTCCCTCCCCAACTTCTTCTTCTTTTCAAAATAATATTTTAGGGGATAATGATCCCTATTCTATGTCTGAAGTTTATAAAATTTTAGAAAGTAGGAATAAAACTAGAAGTCCTACTAATGTGATTGATTTGAAAAAAGAAGTTGATAACTTGAAAAGAGAAATCATAGATTTAAAAAGAAATAATAATTCTTTAGAGGAAAGAATAAAAAGATTAGAAATTTCTCAGGAAAAACAAATTGTTCCTCAAATTGATAATATGTTTAATTTTCCTGAGAGTATTACTAATAATATTCAAAGTGATGATTTTCTTAATAAGTTAGAAATGGTTACTTCACAAAAATGGCTTGTGAAAATAAAACTTTTAATTAGTAATAATTTTTCAAAAGAATTTATAGCACTAATTGATAGTGGTGCTGATTTAAATTGTATTCAAGAAGGTTTAATACCTACTAGGTATTTTGAAAAAACTACTCATATTCTTCGTAC
Source organism: Jacaranda mimosifolia (assembly GCA_018894105.1). Taxonomy (NCBI): domain Eukaryota; kingdom Viridiplantae; phylum Streptophyta; class Magnoliopsida; order Lamiales; family Bignoniaceae; genus Jacaranda; species Jacaranda mimosifolia. The sequence continues at coordinate 27,760,877 of CM032129.1, forward strand.
TGCTAATAGTGAAAAACTTGACATTAGTTATAAATTGTCAAAAGCTTTTATTTGTAAAAATAAAATTTGTATTCCTAATAGTTTTTTATTGGTTAAAAATATTTCTAACCAAATCATTCTTGGAACTCCGTTTTTAAAGAAAATTTATCCTTTAAAAATGGTTGATAAAAATGATTTTATTGGTACTTATAATAATAATGAAATTTATTTCGAATTTATTGTTGAACCTTTTTCTAGAATCCTTAACAATATTGAGGAAGTTTTAAAAGCAAAAACTAATCATATTAATTTCTTAAAACAAGAAATTGTTAGTCTTGATATTGATAATCAATTAGAAAAGCCTAAGTTAAAAGAAAAAATAGCTTTTCTTGAAAACCAATTTGCTTTATCTGTGTGTGATGAACACCCAAATGCTTTTTGGAATAGAAAAAAGCATATTGTTGATTTGCCTTATGATGATAGCTTTGATGGTAATATTCCTACTAAAGCTAGGCCTTGTCAAATGAATTCTGAATATTTAAATTATTGTAAAAAAGAAATTGAATCTTTATTACAAAAGAGCTTAATAAGGCCAACCAAGTCTGCTTGGTCCTGTACTGCGTTTTATGTTAATAAACATAGTGAACAAGAACGTGGTGCTCCTAGATTAGTAATAAACTATAAACCTCTTAATAAGGTTTTAAAATGGATTAAGTATCCTATTCCTAATAAAAAGGATTTACTTGATAGACTTTTTGATGTTAATATATTTTCAAAATTTGATTTAAAATCTGGTTATTGGCAAATTCAAATTGCTGAAAAGGATAAGTTTAAAATTGCCTTTAATGTTCCATTTGGGCAATATGAATGGAATGTTATGCCTTTTGGTCTGAAGAATGCCCCTTCAGAATTTCAAAAAATTATGAATGATATTTTCAATCCTTTTAATAGTTTTATCATCGTTTATATTGATGATATTTTGATTTTTTCTAATACTATAGAAAATCATTTTAAACATCTTAATATTTTTAAAACTGCTATAATAAATAGTGGTCTTGTTATTTCTAAACCCAAAATGGTTTTGTTTCAAACTAAAATTAAATTTTTAGGTCATTTTATTGAGAAAGGAAAAATTGTTCCTATTAATAGAAGTATTGAATTTGCTTCTAAGTTTCCTGATAGAATTACTGATAAAACTCAATTACAAAGATTTTTAGGGAGTTTAAATTATATTTCTCCTTATTATAAAAATCTTGCTAAGGATACTGCATTGTTATATGATAGGTTAAAAAAGGTTCCTAAACCTTGGAGTGATAATCATACTAATGCTGTTATGAGAATTAAAGAAAAGGTTAATAAATTGCCTTGTTTAATGCTTTCTAATCCCAATTGGGATAAAGTTGTTGAAACAGATGCTTCTGATATAGGATATGGAGGTATTTTAACTCAAATTGATCATAATAGTGAGCAAGAGATTCTTGTTAGGTTTTGTTCTGGTAAATGGAATGATAGCCAGAAGAATTATGCAACTGTAGCTAAAGAAATCTTTGCTATAGTTAAATGTGTGCTTAAATTTCAAGATGATTTATATAATCAGTTCTTTATAGTTAAAACTGATTGTCAAGCTGCTCAATTTATGTTTAATAAAGATTTCAAACATAATGTTTCTAAACAAATGTTTGCTGGGTGGCAAGCTTATTTAGCCCCTTTTGATTTTAAGATAATATATAAAAAGGGTAGTGATAATAGTCTCCCTGATTTTTTAACTCGTGAGTTTTTACAGGGATGATCCCTTATAGGGGCCATAATCCCTTCTCTAATAGAGGAGGAAGATGAAGCAATTATCGTGGCACGCCAAGACCATTAATACAACATGGCAAACAGAAGCTAATAGCTTCCCCGGTTTCTCAGGCATCATATGCCTCTTCAACCTCTTCTGATCCAATTTATAAAGATCCCCTTTTTGCATAATTTCTGCAATTCAAACAAAAATAAAAAACAGATGAGTCTAATAGACCTTCTGCCTCCAACCCGTCCAAAAAGCCAGAAGGAAATAATAAACCTTCTTTTGTGGATGTTACTTCTAATATTGCATCCCCAGTTGATGAGGATTCTCTCACAACTTTTGAGCAAAAAGATGCTAAGGATATAATAATAATCCTTGAGCATAAAGATATTCAATGGAAGAATGATCCATGGGTAATACACCAAAGGTACTTGGATACAGCATCATATGCTGCTGGGTCTTATAAACCCAGAATGTTTTTTGAAAATATTCTTATATTTACTGGCTCTTGTGAGGTTAATCATTATTTTCCTTATCAAGAGAAAAATGTTTTCAATTTTAGTAAAATAATAATTAAAAAATTAATTTCTATTGAAGAATGGGGTTTATCCTCATTAAAAGAAAAAGAATTTTCTGTTAATAGAATTACTTTCAAATTTAATTACTGGGATTATATCCAAGCTTTTAAAAATGTTTTTCTTTATGAAAATCCCAGGAGAAAACATACTTGGTTTATAAAAGTATGTCCTGAAATTTTTAATACAAAAATACCAAATTGGTTTTTGTTTTGGTGGCAATCATATGGCCCTACCCATAATATTCTATCAGATCAATTCAGGCAGGCCTATGATAAATGGAGTCAATATTCTCCAGAATTGATTGAAGCAGAAGAAAATGATGAAATGGCAACTAATAAAGCAGCCATGCTCTTTTTTGTGGAATTTTCTATTCCCTGGATTTGGAAATGGGTTCCAGAAGTTGGAGTTACTGAAGATAATATTCCTTGTCTTTATCGTTCCTATTATATCAAATGGTGGAACAAGATGCTTCAAATTGACAAGGAAATAGGCCAAATGGAAGGTCAAGATACTTTAAATAATATTTTTAAAGCAACACAATTATACAAGGAAAAATTTGAATCTGATAAGAGAAAAGAAGCTTCATCATTGTTCGGAAAAGCTTCAGAAAAAATAAAAATGCGCAAGGGAAAATTGTCCAAAGAAGACTTGCTTAAAGAAGTACTTAATATGGTACAGGCTGAGTTAAAAGGACAAGATGATAATGAGCAATCAGATGAAGAAGATGATAATGTATCAATGGCTACTTCATCCAAATCAAGGACAGATGACAACCAATATGGATGTCTGGAAGGTGAATCACAAGATCCCAATGAGGATATACCCTCAACACAAGACATTCATAAAATTATTGCCTCCCTCAGAAAAGAAAAAGAATAGAGGGATAAAATAGTAATTTGTAATAGGAATTAGTATTTGAACAGTAATATACTGTTCACTTTTACTGTTTAAGTTACTGTTCGGATTCGAAAATTTTGAAATCCGCACAGTAGTATTTGCTTTTTACTGTTCGGACTTAAAATGTTTGAAGTCCGCACAGGTTTTTCTTTTGTCTATATATAGGTTTGTTTGGTGTTGTTGGAGGAGGAGGCTTTCCATTCCTCTCCACATTTTTCTTTTGTTTTCCCCTGATTTCCCCTCTGGAATTTCCCCGCTTGTAATTTTCCTTCTCTAAGTTTAGTTTTATTTGTATAATACAAGAAGTTGCTGTTTTGAAGATCCCTTCTTGGTAAGCTTCAATTTTATTTTATTGTTTTAAATATTTATTTTGTTTAAAACTTAGCCTAATGGAAGGCTAAGGTGTTGGTGTTAAACATGTAAGAGTTAGATATTTCCTATATAATTGTGGTAAAGGTCTATATATGTACAAGACTATGTAAGAAGGGTTCGGATCTCATGGTCTGGTTAGCCAGTTATGATTGGGTTCTGAGGCTTAACGGCACTCTAAGTATGTTGTCCTCTGGGAGTTTGCCCTTTTGCCCTTGTTAGCCGGGTTTGGCGTTTATGGGCTCTTGTGTTCCAGAATTCATACTTTGTGGGCTTGTTAAATTCAGGTAAACAGTCCTAATCATGTGATGCTGTGATTCACCGCCTGATCTGTGGCCCCCCTTCATAAGATCTTAGGCAAAATGAGTCTAATATAGACTATAGTAAATTTACATATGGCAAGTTAATAGGAACTTGTATTCAGGAAGGATTAGCCAGAAGAATTATGCAACTGTAGCTAAAGAAATCTTTGTTATAGTTAAATGTGTGCTTAAATTTCAAGATGATTTATATAATCAGTTCTTTATAGTTAAAACTGATTGTCAAACTGCTCAATTTATGTTTAATAAAGATTTTAAACATAATGTTTCTAAACAAATGTTTGCTAAGTGGCAAGCTTATTTAGCCCCTTTTGATTTTAAGATAATATATAAAAAGGGTAGTGATAATAGTCTCTTTTAGTATATCAAATTAAAACATCTTAAATTATTTATTAAATGAATAAATGTAATATTTAATTAATACTTACATATCAAATATAACAAATACATTATTTAATTAATAAGTAATTTAATTAATTTATTAATTTATTTAGTAAATAAATTATTTATTAAATTTAATTACTTTTCTCAATTATTAGTTTAATTAAATTTGTAAACATAAGTTTTAGAATTTTTTAAGTAGTAAAATTTTAATATTTTCACATGTGTGTGTGAAAATTGAATGAGTAGTGTGAAAGATGGAGTGAGAAAATGAGTTAGGCGTGCTTTTTAGGGTGTAGAATTTTCTTGGGTGAAATGTGGGGGACTTTTTGGGTAAAAAATTATAGTATTTTGGGAGAAAAATTGGGGAATATACCTGCACTTCGAATTTTTTTAGGAGTCGGAAATTTTTTTCCCCAAAATGTAGAAGAATAGGCCCTAAGTTATTGGAAGAAGATATATAAATTATTGAAAAATGTGTTTTGAAAATAAAAATAAAAATAATGTTGGATAAAAATGTGCAAAAAATTATGTTTTTCATTTTTGAAATAGGAAAAAATGTGAAAATGATCTTTGAAAATGAAACCAAATAGACCCCACTCACAAACTCAAAAAAGTTCCACATTCCATTAACATGGTTCCAAATCAGCCAATTTTGATTTTACTGTCCCAGAAAATCATTTTTAGCACTTTTCATATTGAGGCCGGGCCATGGCTGCAGATTTTCTACTACTTTTGTCAATTATAATTAATGAAGTTCAAGGTACATCTAATCCTCCTCCACCAATACTAATTAATGAAGTATTTTGTTTTATCTAAGCTTAAAGGTCTTTAATATATCAGTACTATACAATTAAGCTATAACAACATTCAAACCCCAAACTTTAGCCAACCCCACAAAAATAAATATGCCACAAACAGAATGAGAAATACAGAATGTTTTAGTACCCCCAAATTGTCCAGATGATATCTATGCCTTGGAGCCAGCTGTCCAGATTTCTGCCTCAACTTTGTCCTTCCAGATATAGTAATACACAACAAATGGGTAAGCAAACATGTAGTTCATATCTTGTCAACCCGATTGAGAATAGAATAATTTCAGCAAGTAATATTATATAGTTCTGCTTATAAAGAAAATCTTTCAAAATTTCATCACAACATGAAACTAATTCCAAGACAAATTCACTACAGTCCAAATGCTTCATGTTTAAATCTTGATTTTGAAATAATCTGAATCAGAATGGTGCAAGTAATCTGAATCAGAATGGTGCAACCTCACATATCCATCTTCACCTCCACTTGAGAAACTTTTTCCATCCGAATTAAATGCCAAGGCATTTATTGGTCCAAAATGGCCTTTCACACCTCCTATTTCCTCTGTAAGGATCTTGTCATAGAATTTGGCCTCAAACTTTCCAGCACGATGATCAGTTGTGGTGACAGCTGATGCATCCTGACCACCTCCCAGGACCACATGATCAAGAAGAGGAGACATTGCAACTGCATTTACAGGACGTTCTGTCACATATGTCTTGATAAGTTTCAACGTTCTTGTATCCCAAAGCTTGGCAGATGTAACACCCCTAAAATTGAGTATTTGAGAAAATAAAATTTAGAAACGAAGATATCGGTTGGTCGGATTTTAGGGCTCGAAAAATTAATAAAAAGGACTTAATTGCTTGGAAATTGAAAGTTTTGGGGTCGAATCACAATAAGACCTGATTGAACAACATTTAAAGAGTTTTGTGGGTCAAAGTGGAAATATTATTGGTCAAAGGAGTTAATGTTACGCACTCACTTAGTCTAGGGATTGAATTGAATAGTTGGCAAACTTTGGGGGACCCAATTGTAGGCTGGAGCAAAGTTTTGGGGGCCAAAGCAAAATATCAAAATAGTTCATCTTTATATATCATTTAAGGCAAAAATTTCTTCTAATTTTCGCACATGCAAACCCCTCTCCTCTTACCGGTGAACTCCCTCGGCAACGACGAAAACTTGAAACCAAACCTACCATCACCTTCCTCTTGATGAAAGGAACGCAATGGTACCAGACTTGCCGAGATCCAACTGGCGAGTCGTCGGGAATTAAGCTCCGAACGAAGCTTCACGGCGGTGGTGATAGGTTGCTCAGTTCTGGCGACTGAAACTTGGAGTGCAGGAGTGGGTTTTGATGGGCTCAGCTCAAAGGTCAGGGTGGTGGCTTCAATTACCAGTTTCGACCACTGACATCGACGAAATTGAAAAAAATGGAAGGCGACGGCAAGGGTGGCAATTTGGGTGGGTCGGGTGGGTTGAAGTAGGGGTATAACATTAATTTTCTCAACCAAACCCAACCTAACCTGATGACAACTTGAAAGTGCTTAATCCTAACCCAACCTGATTCATATCATGTCAGGTTCGAGCTGACCTGATCTTTAAAATAATTATTTTGAATATTTGTTTTAATTTTTAAATTTTTTTTGTTACTTTTATTTTTTAATTTTATCTATTTTTAATTAATAGGAGTAAGGAGTTCTCATTATAACTTCACAAATGCACTCAAATAATTTTAATTGAACCACACAATATATTAATTTTTAGAACTTTTGTTCCTTTCATTTTCTACTATCTATTGACATCATAAAAATATTGAAATCACAAAGTGTCTTATTTTTAAAAATATCATACTTTTACAAGTTTTACTCACCCACTCTCTTTAATTTTTGGATCTTGTGTTTATTAAATTGTCTCTTTTAACTTTTTAAAATTATCATTATTTTTTAACTTTATATTGATCCAATTAAGCAATACATAAATCAATAAAAGCATATCATCAAACAAATAAGTAAACAAATATTTTAGTTACACACATAATTTATTATAAAAACTCGCTTAAGTCTTTTGAATTTTTTATAATATCTCAACAGAAAGAATTCTTATCTATTTATATATACAAAATCTTATGTTGTCTAAGACCCAAGAAAAACTTTTAGGAGAATTCAGTTTTCATGTCCATTTGGATACAAAAATAACCATTATAAGTAATTTAAAATTATAATAATCCATCCTATATGGTTGTGAAATAAATAAGACTGAAAAATGCCAAAGTAGTAATTTTGATACTGCTAAAGTTCAAATTTTCAAGTTTTATTTTGTTATTTTATATTTTTACTCCCAAAAAAATTTAAATTTTATTTGTTTAATTCGGATTGGATCGAGTTGGTTTAAGTGGGTTTGGGTTGTCGTGTGACCCACAATCAAATTTTTAGTTATTCGTGTAGCTTGAAATTCACCCAACCCAATCCAACCCAACCCATTTTCTTCGGGTTCTTATGTGTCGATCTTATTAGACCCGGATCCAAAATGGGACAACCCAAACTTAATTTTTTCGTTTTGAACTCATGTCGAGTTATTGTGTCGAATTGAAAATTGCCACCCTAGGCGATGGTGGTGGTGGAGCTGTGGTGGTTTTCGGCCAATTACTTCCAACTCCAGCAACAACTTAGAAAATGGTTGGGGTGTTTTGATCAGTGCAGTTGGACGAGTTGAATGGTAGTGTCACGATTCAGATTTGGGGACGGTGCTCTGAGATAAAATGTTCGTCTCGTCGTGACGGACACATGCGTAGTGTTGGCTTGTGATGATTAAGCTTTGATGATAAGATTTGGGTAAAAGTTGGAGTTTAGGGATTAAAGTACCTTATGTTACTTTATTCTTGTTAAATCGTATGTTGTGGTGCAAATGGGAGAATGAAATATGATATGGAACCATGACTCGAAATATGCATGCGTATTTATAAAACTTAGTGAGTCTAGATTTGTATTATTGTATGATAATTTTGGGTTAATTGAATTAGTTGGAGGTTTAAACTATAATTTTCTGTATTGAGACCTAAGCGACAATAATTGGGTTATTTAAGATGATTGGACCATTATTATTGATTTGGGATAATGCTATGAGGTTAAATATGTAATTAAGGACTGGATTATATCCCTTTACTGGAACCGATGCGAACCCCATGACTATTTCTATAATAATGGCTTAATTAGAGCGTTCTTTAACGATAGTACCTATCAGATCCTAAAGTTATCGTTTTAATCGAGTAATTAGTGATTTTGGATTGTTAATAGTATAATTGTAATCATTAGGGTCAAATATGGATTTTGACTGTAAATATACTCTTTTGGTTAAGTGGCGAAGAAGTAGGTCTCGCTGACTAGTAGACTGCTAATTGTGGTTGCATTTTTTGGGGCTACGGAGGTGAGGGTCTACCAATCTGGCATTTGAATACACCTATCTATTATTTTGATAAACCCCTATGAGGGTTCCTGTTTCTGAATTGTAACTGCATCATGTTTATTGAAATCTGTGAATTGCTCAAAATCTTGCTTGTTATTTGTTAATTGACTGGAATACCTCTGTGAGGCTTATCTCTTGATGTTGATTCTGAATTCTATCTATTTTGGGGCCTAAAACTCTTGTCTGTTATCTGTTACTGTCTTTTATCTGTATCGTCCTATATCATTATCTTTTACCTTGCCGGCATACTTGTTTATCTGTACAGTGTTAAATGGCCATGTTGGCCTATCTGAATTTATTTACTGATATTATGTTGCCTTGTCGGCATTTCTATACTGTTCTGTACTATCTTGTTCTGTTATCATTTGCCTCATTGGCATACTTGTTTACCTGGTATTCGTGATACACTAGGGATTTTCACTTGGGTATTAGCGATGTGCTAGGGATTTCCCCTTAAGACTTGTTTAAGTTGAACTTGTCGCTCTCTTTGATAGGTTTTGAAATGTTAATATGGGCATATTGTTCGATTTATGGGTTTGAGATTAAGATTGAACAGAGTAGCGTCTCAGCTTAGGGGCTATCCCGAGAGGGGGTGGTATAGAGGGGTTATCAGAGCCTAGGTTTTGATGACCTATGTGAACATGGGAATGATTGTGGTGATTGGAATTGATGGACTTACTAGAGATTGAACTTAAATTGGGAGTCATCTAGAATGCGAACACTTGGGATAAGGAAAACCTTAGCTATTGTGGGATCTGATCCTAGGATATGATTCTCGGAATGTGGAATTTTCAGTTAATAGAGACTAAGATTGATTTTGGAAATGCTTCAGATGTGTATGCTTGAGGTAAGGAATAACTGAGTCATGTTAAGATATGATTTTGGAATGTGAAATTTTGGGATAGGAAAATATGAGGTTTTATTATGAACTTGAATGTGGGATTGAATAATAAATGAACTTTTGGGATAATGCTTGACGTTAAGGAAGTTAGTACTTTAGGATAGACAAATTCATGCTATGTACTTACGGAAGGGAAATTTGGTTATGTGCCGATATAGAAAAGGAATCATCGCAAGTAATGCTGCATTTGAGGATGTCAACTAGGTTGGTTGATAGCTTACATATTCTTTGGAACTACTTAGTAGCCATTCTGATAGTATTAATATCTAAAATGCACACTGTGGGTTAGTCGATCTCAAGCTTGTTTTCCAAAGCCAGGAACTGCGATATGATGGAACATAACACCACTAGAACATCCACAAACGTGAACGTGATCCTCAGTTGACTAAATCATAGCGGATGGCCATCAGCCAATGAAGTTAAAATACTTGAAGATCGCAAGGAAGACGCTCTAATTAGAAGATCTCATGGAAAGAAATGAAGATGATGTTAGATCTTATTTTCCTCCTGCAAGTAGGTCCGAAGATAGAAAGACTTGTGGTATAAAACTTATTGTAGTAAGATAGAGGACCTTATAACCTTATTGATGAGCAAATTGGGTTAGAAATCTTGGACGCATGATAGAAACCATCGAAGGATAGCCTTGAGAAATTTCTAGAGTTTTACCCACCTCAATCACTGATAAGGATTGACAGAATAGTAGTAAGAGCTTGACAAACCACACCGAGTTGGGAATTAGAATATCTTCTTCCTCATAAGCTAGTTAACCTAAAACGAGCACTAAGGTTTGTTTAAGGTTGAAACTAAGGATGCGATACGATTGCCCGTATTGTTAGGATTGATTTATAACGATCTTATTGGGAACCTTTTAATTGAGGAAATAGCCATATTACATATGTGTTTATGCTATGATCTCGTGAACATTTAAGGAAATGATTTTACCCAAGTTACGGACAATTAAGTATGACCAGAAAATATATCAAGTACAAGTTCTTGGGGTTTTTCTGATTTGTATCAATAAGTGCATTGATGATATCAACTAAGAAAATGCTAGATGTATATATGCTTTGTAAAGGAAATTTGGATATATGAGGATAACCTCATACGCCTTGGGAAAACTTAAGTCATAGAACAACCTATCTTACTTATGTTTAGGACTATTGCAATGGTGATTACTTTAACGATACAGAGAAATCATTTAAGAGTGGAAGAAGAGGAATTCTTGCGGATTATGGAATTACTGGTAATGTATGATTTGGGTTAATCTAGGAATGACAATCGCTTTAGGTGTATGAGTGCATACCTCTGAGAGACAAGGTTGAGGGTTTTTATATTCCTCTCCCTAGTAGGAAATGTTAGGGAAGCCCCTGGCTTACCCAAGGGGCCTCCAGCCTTCAGCCGGGGGTAATTGATCCATTCCCCCCATTTGAATACTGCCACCTGGGTGTCCTTTCATGCTGCAGGACAAGATGGCACACTGTAGCGGCGCCTGCTGTGTCAGACGGTGAGGGAGGGCACGCGCCATTAATGCGGTGGCGTGCTGCCAGTGAATGCACTTAATGCGGTGGCAGAGTACTATACGGGGCTCGACTTTCGGATTGACCTGGTCATGTCGACACAGGTCGAGAAGCTCCGAGGCTTGAGGTGGATTGATCGAACAGGGCCGACGAGTCACTTGGGTCCTGGGCCATCAATTGAGTGTTGGGCCTCGCTGATTTGGGTCATTTTTGGGCCATCCTATATCAATTATATATTCTTGTTCTTTAATTAATAAATTATTTGTTCCTTAATTAATAACTTTATTATTTTATTAACTTTTAGCTGAGTGGTGGGCTACATATGGGGTCTTCAAGTTCTTAGTCTTATTTGTAGTTCCTCCGAGTGTGAAAGAAATTGGAGTGTGTTCAAGCATGTAAGTTGCTAAAATACTATTATGCATCTTAATTAGTTCTTTGAGTTTTGTATGCATGTATATAGTATATACTAAGTAATTATTTTTAAACTTGTGTAGCTTTATTCAAAAAGAAAAAATCACTTGGAGCAATAACGTTTGAATGATTTAGTGTTCATCAAGTATAATAGAGCTTTAAGGCGTAGATATGAAAAGCGTGGTACAATTGATCTAATCACATTGCCACAAATTGATGAAAGTAATGAATGGATGATTGGGTGTTTGGAGGAGGATGAAAATGAAGAGGATGCTCCTGTATTTGATGGTGAAGATTTAACATGGGGAGATGTTGCAAGAGCTGTTGGAGTTGATGAGCCAACCTATAATTATAGATCTAGTTTTAGATCTACTTCAGTTGGGAAATCAAAGGCTGCTTCGGTAGCTAACCTTAGAGTAAGAAAGAAAACCATTTCGTTTTCATCACACCATCTCATAGATGAAGAAGAGGAAGAAAACAACTTTGATGATAGTGAGATAGAGGTGGAAGAGGAAGATAATAAATGTTACAAAAGTGGTAACGATGATGAAGATGATGTTGATGGTTATGATAATGGAGGCAACTTTGATGATAACTTGTTTGATTAGATTTAGAATTTATGATTTGAGATTTGGCTTGAAATTATGGATATTTGATGCATTTTAGTTTTCCTTTAAGACTATTTGTGATGATTTACACTTAAAACTTGATTGAGTAACTTGAGTTAGATTTATTATGTTATATTTGTTGCATATCCTATAGGTTCTCTACTCTACCTACACTATAACTTATTAACTAATAATATATTTTATAAATTTTTATTTTCTTGCCTCGCTTCAAAAAGGCGAACGCCTCTCGCCTTAGGCACTAGAGGCTTTGTCGCCTCGCATTGCCTTTCGCATTTAACAACTATGCTTGTTCTGACTGTAAATTTGTGATCTATTGAGTTGATTCTTCCTCGATAGATCCCTACTGCTTGTTCTTAAGATTATCCCTCCGTAAGTCCTTTGGACTTACCCTCCCGTATCATTTTGATTTTCTCAAACAGGAATAGATGATGAACTTGGACCTCAGGCATGAACCCGTGAATGTTTTGTAATAAATTAGATATTCATATGTGTTTCGTGGGTTCACATGGACATTTTATTTTGACTTAGAGATGTTGTGATATGTTAAGACTGAATTCTGACATGAGGCAAGTAAATATTATGTTAAATGTCCCAGGATCACTTATGGCATGTATTTTGAAATTTTCTGTTAAGACTTGTTTAAGTTAAACTTGTCACTCTCTTTGATAGGTTTTGAAATGTTAATATAGGCCTATTATTCGACTTATGGGTTTGAGATTAAAACTGAACTAAGTGGCGTCTCAACTTAGGGGCTATCTCGAGAGGGGATGCTACAATAGATTTGTCCAAGGAACCACTGAGGAAGTATGAACCATATGCCCATTTCGAAAGTGATGTAATATTTTTTTTTGTGGCCATCCTCCTTGTCAGACTCTTTCAGTAATTTCTCGATCTCAGAATCCCAGATATGGATAACTAAATCTTCACCAGCACTTATAATTGTTCTGTTCAGAAGTCCCTAAAATGCTCTATTAATTCTTCCCTGCGGGCCCTTAAGGATAAGAACTGATTCACCAGTCTGGGCATCTGGATCTCTAGAATTGTGTTTGATGTGAATAGCAGAGGGCAATCCCATGAAAGGATCTGTTGTTATTATGGCAAGCTTATCACCAACAGCAAAATCAACAGACCTAGTTGGTGAATCAAAATTAAATGTGTAAAGTGGAGTTCCTGTTTTGACATTCCATATCTTTGCAGTCTAATCTGCACTTCCACTTATAAGCCTTATGGAGTCCCTGGAAATATCACAGGACCAGACAGCCCCATTATGGCCACTGTAAGTGCTGAGCCGCTCACCATTGTCAGCGAACTGGACAGTGGGATTCTGCTCTTCGATGCAGGAGAAAATCAAATCTCTCTCTCTATTGTACTTGAGAAAGGTTAACAGCCTCTCATGCCCTTTCATTAATATCAGCCTCATCTTCAGACACTACGATTTTGTTTTTCTCTTTTAACTCTGCGAATAAATAATGGATCCCATTGCAAACTTTTTGAGTAATCAAACAAAAACTCAGGCAGCGCTGCGCCGCAGCAGGAGGGGACAGAAAAATCCTAAATGGGTAAGCAAACATGATAAAGGGAGTCATGATATGAGAAGTTCGCAAAATCTCACTGTTCTTTATCCAAGGATAATCCTTAAAACTGAAGCTACCTCTAAACCTCTTTTGCCACTACCTCTATCTAAATTATATGGTATTTTTCTATAACAAAAGTCAATCACTGGAGAATAGGAGGCAATTGAAGATTTTGAAGAATTGTAACCTCTTTATACTGCAAATTGTGTTCAACCCAAATTCGATAAAACTAAATTTCTGCTTTTATTTAAAGACATGCGAGGGAGTTAAGAGTACTCTACTTGGGAAAAAACATGTTGGTATCCCAACACAAAATTCCATGAATATAATAATTATGGAGTGTTATAGCACTAAAATGAAGCAGCTTTCTCAAGTCACGAAATAGCATTCCCCATCTTTTATCATCCAGCGCTCAACATCCATCAGTTTATACCAAATCAAATGAGAAATCATGCAAAAGCTGCTTCAGAAATTTTAAAAAAGACATACACACACACACACACACACAACCCAATTAGATTTTAACAATTGAATAATAAGAAAGATTAAATAATCCAGTTAAAAACCAAAAAGAGGAACCAATTGATGCCCAAACTTTCGGATAAATGCAGATTATCATTTAGAACAACAAATCATCAAATAATATACTTCAGTGTGTGCATATATGCGAGAGAGAATGAGAGAGAGAACTCACGTCAATTTTCCATTGGTAGAACCCCGAAATTGTACCCAATCTCCTCGTCAACAAAAGGTAGGGATTATAGAATTCTTTTTATATATATAGATTTAGGGCTAATTGGTTGTTTCTCTAGATGGTTTGGAAAACTTTTGGAAGTTTCTTTTTGAGAAGAGGATAAGAGAAATTACTGCCATCTTCAGCGAAAACAAAAAAATTAAATTTTTTAAGAATAGGCGCCGACAAATTATGAGAATTTTTCATCTTTGTGTCGCACCTTTATAAAAAGTGTCGTAAAATCTATACTATTATATATAACATAATTTTATATTATTTTAATTATATAATTTTGATCAAATAGCAAATTCTTAAAATTTTTCAATTTTTGAATTCAATTAAAAATTCTCATTGAATGGTAATTTATTTTTTAGATTTATTTTAATATAATAACTTATCTGTTTAACTAAAACCTCATATTTGCATTTATAAAAAGTTATTGTATAAATTTTTATCTCATCAGATAAGTTCAAAAATATCAATGGTTATATATATTCTATCTCATCACATGAATTTAAAATTCAAAAGAAGTTTGGATGTTGAATTTTAATTTTACTATTATTTGATTGTAAGATTTTCAGTTTCTCTTAGTAAAAGAAAATATCTGGGTGCGTTTTATTTTTCTGCAATGTACCTAGAATAATACAATTATTTAAAATATATCATTTTCTTTTCATTTATTTTTAAGTTTTAATAAATTTAAAAATTTATGTGTAATATGTAATGAGTAGCAAATTTGGCTAAGAAATTAACTTAGTCCAAATCTTTGTCAAATGAATAAAGAAATATTATGTAGCTCTTCATAACAGATTCAATAAATTTCTTAGCCATTTGATTTGTACATTTCTAATTTAACGCCCATAAAAATTGAATATTTTATATATCTTAATGTGTTTAGCTCAATTAGCTAGTTTTTTTATTTATACTTATAATACTTTCTAGAAAAAAAATAACTTTATTTCTCTTTTAAAAATAAATAAAATTTCTATAACTTATGTATACAAAAATTATGTCTAGATAGTCAAAAACTTAAAATTCAATACCCCCCCCCCCCCCCCAAAAAAAGGCTAGAATGTAGGATGTGTAATAGGATGAATCCTATGACTGTAGGCTTTCATGTATTTTTCTTTAGTGAACCTACTGTTTATATAATTCTCAATCTTGTCTCTCATACATGATATGGCAATAGCAGTGTGCTTGAACGGAATTCCACTAATATCCCATGTCTTGCAGTCACAAGTTCTTCTTTGCATATTAACAATGTAATGAACATTTTGATCTTGCACCTCAAACTCAGTTTTACTTGCAAAGAGAACACTGCATTGTCTAGTCCCATCGCTTATTGAATTGACTATCTTCACAACATTAGGAACTATATTATTCTTCCACTTCAACCCTTTTTCTTATCTCTTATGCAACCTACTCATTAGCTTTTCTCTCAATCTATCCATCAGAGTTAATATAGGTTTCCCTCTTAAATCACCTACCTAGTGATTAAATTACTCTGAAATTTTGTTGGTCGCATGATCATTCTTCAACTTGCTATCAAATACATGTCTAGACCGCTGCTCAGCAGGAACTTTTGTTAGCCAGTCATATGCAACAGACTTCAGTTCCTTCAACTTATACTTGGCGAAGTTGAAGCCTGCTACATTGTATGATATTGTCGCCTCCCAAAAATACCTTTTTAGAGTTGCTCCTGGAATCTGCAACCTGAAATCGGCATAAATATGTCTAGCACAATGCCTTTTAATGGTAATAGGACTAACTCAGAAATTGTCTCCACTAGTCCCTAACCAAGAGAAGAATAAATTTACAAAAGTTTGAAAAATGAAACATTACAGAAAAATACATAATAATAGCAATTATAACATGATAGCCCTATATAGTGACATGCATTACAATTACCCCCATATAGTGACATGCACATTACAAATTTAGCCCTTCTATACCAAGCAACAGACTGCTAAAATAATGCAAATACATAACCAAACACAATGTACCCAAGCATATCAGCAAGTATGCCTATGCAGATATACAAATAAATAGATAACCAAACATAACTTTTGCCTATCACTCATGAAAATCCAAGGCAAATCAGCTGAGAAGCCTCCAAGCATGGTGGAAAGGTGTTCAAAGAAAAAGCTTCAACTTTCTTTACATTTTGTCTCAGTAACAGCAAATGCAATAGGATATAAGCCATTGTTTCCATCCAAGCCAATGGCAGCAAATAAAATACCTTCAAAAGGGCCCTTAAGATGGCATCCATCAAATCCCAAGAATAGACTGCACCTTTCTAGAAAACCATCTCTCAAACCCCAAGAAAAACCTTTTGAAAGAAGGTATACGTGGTATGCTACTAGAACATCCATCCTCATCTTAAGGCACATCACACTATAGTCTAACTACACTACCCTAATTCTTCGTGCAAACCATCTTAGCATATAAAAGCAACATGCCAAATGACTTAGAATAACCGCCCTCTATCTCCTCTAATGCTTGCTTCTTTGCCCTATAAATTTGTATATAAGAAGGGTTCACTCCATATCCCCATAATTTTCATTCCAGGATTACCTCTTAAAATAGAAACTAATTTTGAAGCAATCCACTTTGCATTGGGCTTCCTTTGTGCAATCGGTCCTAAAACATGTGTGCCTACTCTCACATGTTATGATTTGAAATGTAACACCATCAGTAAGTAAGGAAGCATGTATTCTCCAAGGGCACTTCTCATCACCACGATGAATAGTGACCCTCTTGGTTTTATTTTTATCTCTTACCAATGAAAAACATTCTTGAATAACATATTCCCTCAAAGCATCCCTAAATTCATGCACATCATTAAAAATCATACCCTTTTCTAGTGTAATTTTTTGGCTTTCACTAGATTGAATAGGATAATGTAAAGCATCTCTATTCAAGCTACCTTTCAAAAGATCATTTACAAATTCTTCATAAGAAGAACAGTAAGTCTCACAATGATCATCAGAATTGTAACCAGACAACTCATTATCCTCACTTTTTTTTTTTTTTGAAACTAATGAAATGTTGTTATCATTACCATCCTCACTATTTGGTGTATACAATGATTTAGAACTATTTCCACTATTATCTAATGCAAATTTGTCCTAATTCCCTCATCTGCCTCAACAGTAACACTTCCATGCACACTAACTTTAAAGTCATCACGATCATCACCCTCATCACACTGAACAACCACATCTCCTTTATCCTCACCTTCATCTCCCTCATCTCATCATCACCCTCATCTTCATCCTCATCACCACCCTCATCTTCACCCTCCTTTCCCTTACCCTCAAACTCCTTTCTCTCATCTTCATCCTCTGCCTTCTCATTATCCTCAACCCCACTGTCCAAATTATCAACATAAATCACAATTCTATTAGCAGAAACATTTTTGACAAACATATCCATAACATCTTCATCACTTCGAATAGGCATGCTAACAGTGGATCCATTAACACTAGATGCAATCATGATATTAAAAAAATCATTAGGATCAACATTCTGGACCTTTTTTTTTTCTTTTTCTCCAAATATTCCAAAAGGAGTGTAAACAATTGGTCACCCATACCTATTTAAAAAACCCAAACAAATGCAAATATATTGTCAAGACAATAACTAAAAAGTAAGATTTTATCAGAAAAATCGAACAACACATATTTTACCTATATAATACTACCATTATTTTCATTATCAGAACATAAACACACAAAAGCACATCATGCATTAAATGAGAAAATTTCACAAAAATCCTAGCCCAGAACATGATCTGCCAGGACAAAGCCCTTGAAAATGACATTATTGTTATAATATTCAACTAATCTATTCACAAATATTCAAAAATATTAAATATACGTAACAGGATCAACTATAATAATGTAAAAGTAACTGAAATTCTTAAAAACCCTAACCTAGAAGATCGTATTTTACTATAATACTTGATAAATGTGTTCACAAAAATTTAAAAAAAAAATAAAATCTTTTAACAAATATCATATATCATCAAGTTTTAAGAAGGGTTTTTGCACCTTATCGTACCAAACACGATGGAGAAACCCACGCCCAACACCACAGAAGTCTGCATGCACGTTTTATGCTTCAGCCGTGTCTTCACCTTCATCTTCTCCATTGATCATTGCTGTGGAATGTGAAGAGGTCTACCGAGAGATTTGAGAGAGAGAAACAAGGGTTATGTTTTGTTCGAAGGTGTTATTTTGATGTACAATTTGTCATTCAGGTAAGTAAAAAGTGGGAGACACAGAGGGTCATTTCAGTCTTTTACGATTTCAGCATTTTTCAGGCTTTTTTTATTTTTTAATTATTTTTTCATTAGGGGTATTTTTGACTTTTCACAATTTTCGTCTGCCTTACAACTAAGTTGGTCGGTTCAAAGAATTTTTGTAATTTTAAAAAATACAAGAATTGATTTGTAATTACGCCAAACCTCAGGGATGGTAGCTGTAATTCACCCTTAAAATAATTAAATTATATATCCAAATAATAAATATATCTA
Organism: Jacaranda mimosifolia; assembly: GCA_018894105.1. Classification (NCBI taxonomy): domain Eukaryota; kingdom Viridiplantae; phylum Streptophyta; class Magnoliopsida; order Lamiales; family Bignoniaceae; genus Jacaranda; species Jacaranda mimosifolia. Next base: position 27,779,767 of record CM032129.1, read on the forward strand.
AAATAATTAATGAATTTTAGTTAAATTTATTAATTAATTAAAACACAATAAATCAAAATTAAAAACTATATTAATTAGGAATAAATAAGTAAATATATATATATTAGCTAAATTATTTATTAATTAAAAAAAGATATTTTTTTTTAAAAAAAAAAAATTCAAATTCCAATCCCCCCACCCCCATCTGCCCTTCTTCTTCCGCTATCATGGCTACCATGGATAGTAGGCAACCATTCACTGCCTGGCCATGGCCACCAGGTGACCATGCCATGTTGCTACTGTCATGGTGGCAGCAGCTCCCTGGCGGCTGCTGGTAGCGACCGTCATGGCCAGATTTGGATTTAGTGGTGGGACCATCCCACCAGATCTGACCAGAGTTGGAGGGTTGTGTGTGTGTTTTTATATAGATATATGTGAATATATATGTATATATTATCCATAATATTATATTATATATGTATATGTATATAAATCCTTATAGTTTTTTACAATTAACCCTTTATAATATAGTAATATTACTACTCAGTACTTATATAAATTCAAAATATGATGGTAAAACCCTCAATGGTATTTTCATCCACAAAATATGGTCAAAATTGAGGTTATTCAGCTTAAGGGTAATTTTGGAATTTCACATGCCAATCATGATGGCGATTTCATAAAATCCTAACAGCAACTAATGATTGAGTTAGTTTGTTGGACGGCAACAAATGTCTAGGGAATTTTTATAATTTTTAAAAAAATTAAAGATATTTTCATAATTACGTCAAACTTCAAGAATGAGAACCAAAATTCATCTTATTTTTTATAATAATTTTTTTTTTCACATAAGCACATATATACCTAGAGTTCATTCAAGTTCATGAACCTCATATATATACCTCTAAAGCTGAAAGTTAATAAAATTCTTGGAATTAGCTTTGGCAAACAAACTCTAAATTGGCTTGCCGAACCAATTGAATTTCCCAATGATTTTGTCTGGCGGACCTGCGGTTAGCTTTGGTCGATTAATTAGCTTTCGGTCATACGTTAGAATTTTCCTTAGTTCATTGTCTTTTATATTCAAATTTCTTTATGACTTTTCTAAGCACAGGAATGCGTTACCATTTTTTAATGGCTGTGGTACATTGGACACCAAAATTTACATCTATAGAGTTAAAAATATTTATTTACCTGCATGTTATTATATTTTTAATTATTTAATATATTTATTTGAATTTATTATATAAAATAATACAATTAAGAAAGTAAAATTGGATAGAAGAAATAATGTAGTTGAAAAAATTAAATAAAAAAAATTCTTGACACATTTTTAAAAGTTAATATATTAAAAATATAATTAAATTCATTTTGTCGCTTTGTACTGTGAGGTCATCAAAAACCCCACTTATATTAAAACTTGCAAAATCCCATTAACCCATCTGACCGTTAATGAATCAACTAATGACTTTAATAGAAAATAATAAATTACTAATACAACCCTCATAAGATAAGGTAGTTATCAAAAGTTAACTTGGAACATCCGATATTTTTTTAAGTTAAATTCATTTATACCCTCTTGTATTATGGGAATGGTGTAAAAAATTCCATTTTACTATAATTATCTTCAAAATCCCCTAAACTTCACTTCCCTTGGAGAAGAAAGTAAACCTCACAAAGGAAGCTCATAGATAGATTTAATCACTAGCTGAAATTGTGGGAATATCTTGAACTCAAAAATACCATAAAAATTTGATGGTTGAACTCAAAAAGATTGCAAATTTGAGAAATAAGGAAAATAGATTGTGTGTAAGAGCTATTTGAAGTTGAACTAATTCATTCATTCTCAATCTTGATGTAGACATTTTATTATTGCCCAATCGAAAAGTGACACATATAAAATAATATGCTAGTTATTAATTCAAAATTTTAATTTATCTTGAAGTTTATTAAATTTAATTTCAAAAGATAAATAGTTAATTTTAATTAATACTCTAGTATCTATTTTATGCTCAAATCAAATATTGACAAGGGTCACATATGATGTGTCTATATCTATGGCCAATCAAATCAAAGATATTTGATATTATTTGTTGATATATGATATTATTTCCTGATATCTGATACTATCTCTTGATATCTGATCTTGATAATATGATATTATATCTTGATATTTGATATTATCTTATCAAACAGATAATCATCAAATAAGTTCAAATCAATATGAAAGTCTTCCATTGAACATTTGTGTAAAGGGGGTGATCAAAGCTCATTCTACACATAACACGAATTCCAACAAGTGAGAAAAACTTTGAAAGAGTCCAACAATTCTCTTAATCAAATTCAAGGAGATCCACTGTGTTCAAGGTGTTCTTCATGGGACTCATTATATTTTCGCACTTAATTTGAGATTAAGGTGCAGAGGCCTCGAATTGGCATTATTTTATTCAAATTAAATTAAAGGAGATCCATGATGTTCAAGGCGTTCTTCGTGGAGCTCATTATATTTTGGCATTTGATTCGTGATTAAGGTGCGGATCCTTGACTTGGCGTTATTTTATTCAAATTAAATTCAAGAAGATCAATGACATTCAATGCATTATTCACGGAACTCATATATTTTGGTGTTTGATTCGATATTATGGTGCGAAGCCCTTGAATTGACATTATTTTCTTCTAATCAAATTCAAGGAGATCCACAGCATTCAAGGCATTCTTCATGGAGCTCATTAAATTTAAGATTATATTTGAAAGGAAAGAACCAACGGATTAGATTAGAGATTGAATCTACAGTCAATAGATTTTAATTTTATTTTGTTTGTACGATTTTTCTTGTCTTGTAATTTCAATTTTGCAGACAAAGAAATTTGCGTTTACAAATTTTTAGCACGCCTATTGGGACTATCTCTACCTCTCATCTCTTTCCTTCTTCAAGGTTGAAGTATCAAATGTTTGCCAATAAGACTACAACATTGAAAATTACTATATCAAATTCCCCAAGTATTGGAGCAAAAAGTGTTGTCATTGTCACAAGAAATATGTCCAAGAAGTTGCAATCATCTTCAGAGGTAGTTGATTCACTTGCGATGGAAAAGGTGTTGCCGCATTTTGTTGATATAAATGAAGATGGTGGAGACTCAAAGGAAGAATCTGCATCATCTATTCATTACTGAACATAAAATTCCTCGAGCGTGGCAACAGTGATGGTGACAAGTGCTGCAACTTTAGAGGAACAAATTTCAAATTTGATGAAGGCCATTGAAGGACTCACGTAGCATGTCCAAGAGTGAGACTTTCAAATTTTCAAATTGATGAGCAAAGTGGACAAACCTGATGCCAGTTGCATGGTGGAGAAACAAATTGAGGCTCAGGACGAAGGCGAAACATCCACAAAGAATAACAAGCTAAACATGAAAAGATTGCAAATAAAAAACCACAAGTTTCACTGATGGACTAATTCCCATTGACCCATTGAAGGAGTTTATCATGGGGACTATAAAAAACAAGCTTGATGGAAGCTCTAAGACGTCTATGACTTACTCCAAGCCATATACTCAAAGTATTGACAACTTGAAGATACCATTAGTTACTAGCGCTCAAAATTTTAGCAATTTGATGGCAAGGGCAACCCAATGTAGCATGTGACTCATTTTATTGAGACTTGTAATAATGATGGGACATATGGAGATCAGTTGGTCAAATAATTTGTTCGATCATTAAAGGACGATGCTTTTGATTGGTATACTGACTTGGACGCAAACTCTATTAATAGTTGGTGACAATTGGAATAAGAGTTCCTTAATCATTGCTACTGTACTCGAAGGACAATCAGCATTATTAGACTTACCAACTCTCGCCAATGGAAGGAATAAACTATCATTGTCTATATTAAACCATTGAGATGTGTATCCAAGGAATGCATTGGAATCTTTGCTACATACTTCAAGGAATTAAACCAAAAACTTTCGAAGATTTGGCAACTTGTGCACACAATATTGAAATGAGCATGAATTTTGATGAACAAGAAGATTCAAGTTATGCCGATGATGATAAAGATATTGGGGGCAATTAGTTTTTATCTTCAAATTTCATATGCTCCTTGTTATGAACCTAAACTATCAATAATGCTATCAGATAAGAGCATAAACTATTTACAATTCTCAAGTCTCCAAGTCTTTGAATTCAAGATATAAATCTTCAAGTCCCCAAATTCAAATTCAAGTCTTCAAGTTCTCAAATCCAAACTCAAGCCTCCAAATCTCTAAAATCTTCAAATAATGTCTCAAAGACTTCAAGTTAAAGCTCAAGTTTCTAAATCTCCAAGTCCAAGACTCAAAATTTTAAGCCTCCAAATCACAGACTTAAGTTTTCAAGTTTTCAAATTCAAGATCATATCTTCAAGTCTATAAATCCATAATTCAAGTCTCCAAGTATTCAAGTCAAGGCTCAAGTTTCAAAGTCTTGAAATTCAAAACTCAAATCTCCAAATCTCTAAATTTGCGAATCAAGTCTTCAAATTCAAGACCTAAGACTTCAAGCTTCCAAATCAAAGACACAAATCTTCAAGTCTTCAAGTCCAAAGTTCAAGTGTTCAAATTCCAAATGCTCCTTGATAAGAGCTTAAACTGTTAATAAGGCTCCTAGATGTGAGCATAAATTATCTAAATATTCAAAGTCTCCCCATGTGCTCCTTGATAAGAGTTTAAACTTTCAATAATGCTCCTAGATACGAGCATAAACTATCTAAAATCTTTAAGTTAAAGTCTCCCCATGTACTCCTTCATAAGAGTGTAAAATGTTTATTAAGTCAAACCCAAGTAAACTCCTTGATATGAGTATAAATTATCAATCAAATTCAAGTGGACCTCTTGACGTGAGTATAAAATGTCAACTCAAGTAAAATATGCTCCTTGATGCATGAGCCTAAACTGCACGTTATTCTTGGCCCCACATGAGTATAAACTGTATATGACACACCCTCAAAAGGATGTTTACTTTGAATGGTATTATGACTTGGTCCTTTTATCAGGTACACAGACAGATGGGAGGATTTCATCATAAAAATCTCCACGTATTGGCTATTTGAAAAGTTCATGAAGATCCCATAAAGAGATGATAGTTCTTGATGGCAGTATAGCTCGAGGAATGCTTGGAAGGTGTTTTTGTCATAGATTTATGTGAAAAAATAAAAGAAAGAAAAAATTCTTTTCTTTTCTTGGATGATTGGCACATCTTTTGCCAAGCCTTGAAGTGGAGGTGTTTGTAGACATATTAATTTTACCCAACTGGAGAGTGACACATATAAAATAATATGTTAGTTATTAATTCAAAATTTTCAATTTATCTTGGAATTTATTAAATTTAATTTCAAAAGATAAATAGTTAATTTTAATTAATACTCTAGTATTTATTTTATGATCAAATCAAATATTGAAAAGTGTCAAAGATGAAGTGTCTATGATTATGGACCAATTAAATCAAGATTAATTATTTATCTTTTGAAATTAAATTTAATAAATTTCAATATAAATAGAAAATTTTGAATTAATAACTAGCATATTATTCTATACGTGTCACTCTCCAATGTCTACAAATGCCCCCACTTCAAAGCTTGGAAAAAGATGTGCCAATCATCCACGAAAGAGGCAAGATTTGAAGTATTTGAGAATTTTTTCTTTTTCTCTCCAGTTTTTCAAATATGTCTGCAACAAGAAATCCTCCAAGTGTTTATTAAGCTATAGTGTCCAATAAAAGGGTCAAGTCATAACATAATTTAAAGTGAATATTCTTTTGAAGGGGTATCATACACAGTTTATACTCATAGTGGCCAAGAGTAACATACAGCTTAAGCTCATGTGTCAAGGAGCATATTTAATTTGAATAGACATTTTATACTTGTGTCAAGGAGTCCATTTGAATTTGACTGACAATTAATACTTACGTCAGGGGTTTACTTAAGTTTGGCTTAATAGACAATTTACACTCTTATCGAGGAGTCTATGGGGTGACTTTAATTTAAAATTTTTTGATAGCTTATGCTTGTATCTAAGAGCAGTATTGACAATTTAAGCTCTTATCAAGAAGCACATGGGAAGACTTCAATTAATTTGAAGATTTTAGATAGTTTATACTCGTATCTAGGAGCATTATTGATAGTTTAGGCTCTTATTAAGGAGCACATGGAAAGACTTTAACTTGAGAATTTTAGATAATTTATGCCTGTATCTAGGAGCATTTAAAATTTGAAAACTTGAGCTTTGGACTTGAAGACTTGAAGATTTGAATCTTTGATTTAGAGACTTAAAAATTTGAGTCTTGGAATTGGAGATTTAGAGACTTGAGTTTTGAATTTGAAGACTTCGAAACTTGAGTCTTGACTTGAATACTTGGAGACTTGAGTTATAAATTTAGAGACTTGAAGATATGATCTTGAATTTGAAAACTTGAAGACTTGAGTCTTTGACTTGGAAACTTAAAAATTTGAGTCTTGGACTTGGAGACTTAGAGACTTGAGCCTTGACTTGAAGTCTTGGAGACATGATTTGTGGATTTTATAGATTTGGAGATTTGAGTTGGGATTTGAAGACTTGGAGACTTGAATTTGAATTCGGAGATTTGAGGACTTGTGTCTTGAGTTTGAAAACTTGGATACTTGAGAATTATAGATAGTTTATGCTCTTATTTAGGAGCATTATTGGCAATTTAGGCTTTTATCAAGGAGCATATAAAATTTGAAGATGAAAATTAATTGTCCTCAACATCTCCATCATCATCGGCATCACTTGAATCTTTTTATTCAGCAAAATTCATGTCCATTTCAATATTATGTGCACAATTTGCCAAATCTTCAAAAGTTTTTGGTTTAATTCCTTGAAAGTAAAGACTCCAATGCATTCCTTGGATACATATCTCAATAGCTGAAGTCTCCGACAATTGATCTTTGCAGTTAAAACTCAAATTTCTCCAGCGATTGATGTAGTTAGTGACAGTTTCTTTCTTCCACTAGCAAGAGTTGGTGAATTCAATCATGTTGATTGTCTTTCAATGCTTTAGAAATGATTGAGGAACTTGTGTTCCAGTTGCCCCCAACTATTGATAGAGCCTGCTTTTAAGTCAGTATACCAATTAAAAGCATCGCCTTTTTATGATCGAACAAATTGCTTGACTAAATGATCTCCATATGTCCCAACATTATTACAGATTTCAATGAAATGAGTCACGTACTGCTTTGGGTTGCCTTTGCCATCGAATTGATGAAACTTTGGGGGCCGGTAACCAATTGGCATCTTCAAGTTGTCAATTCTTTGAATATATAGCTTGGAGTAAGTCATAGAAAACTTAGAACTTTCATCAAACTTGTCTTTGATAGTCCCTATGATAAACTCCTTCAGTGGGTCGATGGGAATTAGTCTAGTGGAAACTTGTGGTTCTTTTGTTGCAATCTCTTCATTTTTGGCTGATTGTCTCCTTATGGATGTTTCCCCTTTGTCCCGAGCCTTAATTTGTTTCTCCACCATGCAATTGACATCAAGATTGTCCACTTTGCTCATCAATTTGGAGATATGAAAGTCTCGCTCTTAGACATGCTTCGTGAGTCCTTCAATGACCCTCGTTAAATTTGAAATTTGTTCCACCATCACCATGCTCAAGGAATTTGATGTTGAGTGGGAAATGGATGATGCAGATTCTTCCTTTGAGGCTCCACCATCTTTATTCATGTCAGTAAAATGCAACAACACATTTTCCATAGCAGGCGAAGGAGCTACCTCCGAAGATAATTGCAACTTCTTAGACATACTTCTTATGATGACACCAAAACTTTTTGCTTCAGCACTCAAGGAATTTAAGGTAGTAATTTTTAATGCAAAATCTTGTTGGCGGCCATGATATTTCAATCTTGATGAAAGAAATATATGAGAGGTAGAGATGGTCCCACCGGGCGTGCCAAAAATTTGTAATTGCAATATTTCTTTGTCTGCAAAATTAAAATTACAAGACAAAAAAAATTCGTACAAATAAAATAAAATTGAAACTTGTCAATTGTGGATGTAATCTTTAATATAATCATCTGATTCTTTCCTTCTAAATATGATCTTGAAATTTAATGAGCTTTGTGAAGTGAAGAATGCCTTGAATATTGTGGATCTTCTTGAATTTATTCTGAAGAAAACAACACCAATTTGAGGGTTTCACACCTTAACCTCGAATCAAATGCTAAAATATATGAGCTCTGCAAAACACACCTTGAACGTCGTGGATCTCCTTAAATTTAATTTGAATAAAATAATACCAATTCGAGGGCTCCACACCTTAGTCTCGAATCAAACACCAAAATATAATAAGCTCTGCGAAGAGCACCTTGGACGCCGTGAATCCTCTTGAATTTGAATGAAAGAATTGCTAGACTCCTTCAAATTTTTTTTCACTTGCTGGAATTTGTGTTGTGTGTAGAATGAGCTTTGGTCACTCCTTTTATATAAATACTTGATGGGAGATTTTTAGATTAACTTCAACTTTTTTTGATAGTTTGATAATATTAAATATTGAGAGATAATATCAGTTATTAAGAGGTTATATCAAATATCTTTGATTTGATTGGTCCATAGACGTAGACACTTCATCTTTGATACTTGTCAATATTTGATTTAGGTATAAAAAATAAATGATAGAGTATTAATTAAAATTAACTATTTATCTTTCGAAATTAAATTTAATAAATTTTAATATAAATAGAAAATTTTAAATTAATAACTAGCATATTATTTTATATGTGTGACTCTCCAATTGAGCAAAATTAATACATCTACACTTGAAACCTTAGAATCTAGGGATTTTTTCAATTAAAGTATTATTATTATTATTATTATTATTATTATTATTATTATTATTATTATTATTATTATTATTATTATTATTAAGTAACGTTAGACTGCAAGTCAAACAAAACTTATATAACTGAACATAATATATTTGGTATTCCTATACCACATCATCTTATAACATACTAAGAGATACATAGTGAATAAATGATTTGGTATTCTGTTCACTTTTTTTTATTTGTCCAATTAATATTTTATAATACTCAATTTTGGTTTCAATATTTGATTCCTCATCATCAACTTAGTATTTAGGCAGTGGATCACCTTCTAATTTATAGAATCATGGAATCTTCTACCAATTTTTATCCTCCATCCAAGAATTAAGTGCAAACCTGATCGCGTTTTCCACAGTCGCAATAGAGGAACAGAGGACCAAAAAGCGGATGCGTCTTTCTTTTTCTTCCATAGTTGGCTGAAAAAGCTTTGAAGAAAGGAAATTGATGGAAAAAATAGGTGGAGAAGTTGAAGGGAAAATGGAGATGAAAAGTTATATTTTCCTCAAAAATTCATGCCAAATGTTAACTCCTCCTCCAACCTTACATAAATTTGGCCACATTATTTATCTTGTGCCAATAGTCAGGTTAATTTCCCTTCAAAATCCAAAATTCCCAATAAATATTTTCGTTCCATTGAAATTGGCGACCCACAGTGCCATTTTCTTTTTAATTCATGTCATTAAATTGCTATTCTTATAACGTAGGACGAAATTTGAAATGGGTTCTGGTTACCGGACCAAAGATGCAATTTTATCACATAATTTAATTTTTAATAATTTGAAGAAATAATTAAACAAGTATTAATTAACAAACTTAATTATTAACTTAACAAGAGTATAAGCTCTACTCCAGCTATATTTGGTTAGGAGAAAATAGAAGGTCTCTATGTGATCCTGTACTTATAATAAAAAATGGATAAAATAAATATGTGAAACACAAAAAGTTGGTTCGCGCGCATTACTAATTTGATCCTAGATTTTAACGAAATAGCATATGGTTGAAGTTCTAATATTATTACTACTTTCAGACCCAAAACAGTAGAAAGAAAAAAGTTTCTTCTTTAAGCACTATAGACGCCATTGTTAAGTACTTCTCCTTCTCCAACCTTGCGTTCTTCTTCCTCCATAGTATCCGACAACATTCTACCCTTAGTTTCAGGCAGCCAAAGAACAAATAATCCACATAACGACATTGTCCCTCCAAACACGCCATAAGTCAGCAAGTCATTCTTTCTGCCAACCCCCACCAACACTGGGCCGATAACTCCGGCGAGCAAAGTTGCCTCCCGCACCATCGACATGGCGGAGTTCCTCACACACGTCGGAAATAACTCCAACGCATAAATCAAAACAACATCAAGCGCCGCGCAACCGCTGAGAAAGCCCAATACCTCCAGCGCCATTTGCAGTCCCTTCCATCTTGCCAGAACACTCGTCGCACTGCAAGTCCCGCTCAACAAAGTCAATCCCACCACCGAACTCTTTCTCTTCAGTTTTCCAATCAGAAAAAGGGTGATGAATGAGGCTGGCAATTCAGATAACGCATTTAATGCGACGCTCAAATATAAATTAAACGACATGTTGCCGAGGCCCAAGGGCATGCCGTAGTATATCGTGCCGGCGCCAAAACCTACCACCATCACTGCCGCTAGACGCTTCGAAGCCCACCTTTTCTTTAGCAAGATTTTGAGGGCAGAATAAATGTCATGTTCTTGCGATATCTCTGCCCACTCCACACAATTGCTGAAAAAGCTTTCTGTTAAGCTGCTCCGATTCTCCGCCGGTGCCATGCTTCTTAGCGTTTTGGCGAATTCTTGTTTTCTTCCCTTGATGAAAAGCCATCTGGGAGATTCGTGGGCTGAGAAATACACTAATAAGGAGTAAAATACACAGGGAACACAAGTAAAGAGGTACATTAATTTCCATGAGTAACCTCTTAGCAAAAACGCTATAATCGGGAGAGATAGAAATCCCAGAGTAAAGAATACGAATCCAATCACCCCAACTTTTCCTCTCCATTTTTTCCCAACTAACTCAGTTGCATGGACAAGAGCACATGTCCCGATCGTGGGTCGTCCAAATCCGCTGATAAATCTTAATGCAGTATACATCCATATATTGGTTGACATTGCTGTTAGCCCTCCGGCTAGCGACATTATCAGGCAAGATAAAGCAAGCGAATTCTTCCGACCCAAAGACGAATCCGCTAAAGTGGCCAGCAAGAACCCACCAACCAGGCAACCCAAGAAGAAGGATGAGGCCGGGAGGCCCGTGATGATGGAGCCTGCACATTGGAGAGACCACTCAGAAATGATGGACGTGCGTGCAGGGAAATCCCAGGACCATGAATCCTTGGGAAGCTGGCATACATTGGTGGTACTGTTGTTGCAAAAATTATTAAAACTAGTTGAATTTTTGCAACTCCATTTAGGTTCTGCATCAGTAAAGATACTGATGAAGGTTTGTTGTGCATCAAAGAACCATGCAAACGATAAAATGATGCATTGGAGAAATTGCTTCCATCCGAAGCCCCCCATATAGTGTTCAATTATGGCGTCAAGGGATAGCTGGGATTGGTATTGAGGCGCCAGGGCTGGCGAATAAGTCATTGAGGGTACTGGTGTATTTGGATCTGTCATTGATAGTTCGTTATAAATGGTGGTTGGTGTGTACGCAACTGCTCGAGCCCTTTTTATAAAGGTGATCAGCAGCTTTGCACATAAAAGACATTAATGATCTAAGAAAAATCCATCATACTACCCTACCTCGTCAATGATAACTAACCTAGGAAAATTACCCGACATTATAGTTCTTATACTCCAATCTACTATCAACTTAATAAGAAAATTAACATAGGAAAATGACAGCTTTGCACATAAAAGACATTTCTTTGAAACTTATCCATCATATTTATAATAAAATATTACGATTATCAATCATCAACTACATATTTAATACTAAGAAAAAAATTACTGAAATAGTTCTGCTGTATTATTCACAGTCATCAACCACATATCAAATCAAACAATTTGAAAGTGGACAACTTCTCATGCAATTTTTTTATCCAAATATATTTTCATTTTCCAAATATAGAAAACCATTACTTTCAGACAATTTATCTAAATGTATTTTCATTTTTAAGTCACACCACATAACTTCTTTTTGACATTTTGAAAATGATAGAAATGAAAATTGAAATATATATATATATATCCAAATAATCCCTTATATCCCATTTAGATATGTCTTCATTTCTATTTTTAATTTTTAATATTTTTAAAATTTAAAAAGGTGGTTAGAAAAAGTAGTTGAAAATGAATTTATGTTTGGCTAGATTCTCTGAAATGTAATTATTGTATAGGATTTAGTAAGTTGTGGTTGGAGAAACATAATAATAATGAAAATCGAGAGAAAATATATAAATTATTGAAAAAAGACGTATAAATTATTGAAAAATGTGTTTTAAAATAAAAATGAATTGAGATTTTAGTAAAACTAAAAAAAAAATTGATAATTCATTTTTAAATAATAAAAATAAATTTAGAAACAAATCCAAACGGAGCCTTAGCTCCATTGGCTAGGTTCTGCAAGCCAGTTGAGGGCTTGCATTTGCAATAGCTGCTAGGCATTGTAAAGTACGCACCTTTACTCATAAAAAGTACGCCATGTGATGATCTGTATTAATTTGCAATTACCTTTTTTAATTGTGCTTTGACTCAGCGAAAAGAAAAAGTTAAAATAGGTCAGAAGTTTAATCATCTTCGATGGTATTAATTCTTCACTTTCAAGAGTAATCTAAATATTTTTAATTTTTTAAAATTTTTTTTACTCTGATTGATTTTTAACAAACTTATTTTGCGCCTTACAGAAATTGTGAGGATAATAAAATGAAATCTAGATTCTGAAGCGTAATGGAAGAAAATAGGTATAAATGAAAAGAAATTAGCTGTGAATTTAATCGTATTATAAAATTTAAGTAAATTATGTAAAAGTTGAAATTACGTTCTTAAAAAATATTCAACAATAAAAAAGCTCAAGGCCTGAGCTATCTAATGACTAAATTAAAATTCGAATTCGACTCTTTATAAAACTCACGTTATTAATTGAGTCAATTCGTAAGTTTGACGAGTCAACTTAACTTATCTTACACATCTAATTTATATTACATAATAAAATAACGAGATAATTATCCACAACATCGAGAGTATCCTCCAGATCTACAAAAGTAAGAAACCTCAAATTATCCTATTATGCTTAAATCAGTACGTAGCCGGTATCGAATTTAACGAAGAATAAGAATTCTGTTCGGCAGTACGAAGTCTCTAAAACTTATGGCTGACAAATTAAGTTTTTCCCAAAGATTGTAATGAAGAATAAGAATTCGGTTCAAGATGCCATTTATTCGAAATGGACGCAGTTGAAAGTGTCATTGCTTGTGGAATGTTGTCACACTTCAAATCCGAAACATAATGTTGCATTATCTCTAAATTCAAAGGAGTCAGAAATATTAAGTTTTCAAGATTGCAACATATTAAAATTCATAAGATATTATTATGAAACTTTAAAAGTGTTGTAGCTGGAAGTAATTTAATTTAAATTTTTAAACTTAGAAATCAAATATCTATATTTAGAAATCAATCCTAATTATTACAATCCTTACAAAAATATCTTTTATAATAGACAGAAAATTTTAAGTAATAACTCAAACTTTACTCGAATCTAAGAAATATCTTAATGTCTTGTCACCAATCCCAAAATTAATCGTTCTCAACTAAATCCTTGACAAAAATGATTATAAAAAGATGGTGCGGGTGATAAATCACCCAATAAACAATTCCTAACCTTTTATCGAGGGATAATTGGAACTTTGCACCCCAAAAACACATTTACAAGGCACTTTGTATGCTCAAAACACAGAAATGACAAAATACATTCTAGAATTATATTTTCTTTGGCAAGGCACCCTAAGTAATTTTTTGTCAAAATAACTCAATTTAAACAAGAGCAAAAATGTCCAAACAACTTTTAGGGTTAATCTCTCACTTAAATTTTCGGAATTTACTTCACTTTTCTTCAAAAAAAAAAATTGACCCATGTAAAAAAGGAATAAAGAAAGTTGTTCACCCCCAAGTTCATATAGGGTTTTCTTTAAAATCATTCATCAACGTCTCAAAACTCAAAATATCATAAGCCATGGTGTGGAAATTGGAAATTGGTCTTCCTCATCCTAATTATGTTAAGAAATATTTTTACTTGCAATTCTTTTGTTGAAATCATCTTTTGGTAAGAAATAGTGTTCTCTTTGCTATTTTAAAGCACTAATTGAAAAATGAAAATAATGATAAGAAAAAGACTTGAAATTGAGTTTAAAAAAAGAAAGAAAAGTAAAAGTGATTAAATGATGGCATGATTTTTTTCATTTTTTTTTTTTTTTTTGGATAAGTTTACCGATGGCATGAGTTTCTTTGTTTCATTGTTTGCTATTTTTCATTCCTTTTTTTTTTGAACTTATGTGGAAGTTTTGACTTTCCACATCTAAAATTGTCTTATTTAATGATGGTAAGAAAGTTGTCTAGAAGACATTTGGACATTTTTGTCCTTGTTTAAATTGAGTTACCTTGGCAGAAAATTACTTAGGGTGCAACTTGCCAAATATATATATATATATATATATATATTTCCAAGATGTATTATGCTATTTTTATATTTTGAGGATGTAAAATGCTTGTTAAATGTATTTTCGAGGTGCAAAGTGCCAATTACTCTTTTATCGAGTTTGAACCAGTTATGTAGGTAATATACAAGAAAAAAGACGTAAGAAAAGGCCGTGCTTCTTTTTCAAATAAAACAAAATAACCAATCAACAGTAAAATAGTTTTCAAAGGACGTACATATATATACTATGTTCTACATAAGAAAATTAATTTATCAAATGATATTGTAAAAATTGATTACAAGAACAATTTAATAAAATAATTAAAAGTGACTCAATAACTTAATCTAATATTGACATATGCATGAGGAAATTGAAAATATTTTGGACACAATACCAGCAAGCCCTTTCATATCTTTTACAGCCGTCGCAAAACTGTTTAATGTATATATCTTCAGAAATAACTCGTGAGCAATATGCTTATGCCAATAAAAAAAAGTGAATCTGAAATGCTTGACAGTCGACAGGCACTTCTGTTTTGAAGGTTATATTATCAGGTTTGTAGTTGCACAATCGATAGGCAACTCAAAAGAGACGAATCCGTTTGGTTTTATTTTCAGATCTATTTCTAATTGTCATGCATTTTTAAAAGAAAAAAAATATTTAATTATAGTTTAAAAATAAAAATTAAATTATGTTTAATTGTTTTGTTGGAAAGTAATGATTAGAGTAGGTATACACTATAGAGTTGAAAGTAGGTTGATTTATATATTTTCTATGTTTAAAAGATTTATTTTTTTAAAATATATGTATATTTTATTAATTTTAAAATAACAGTAGGTACTTTATGTTAAATCGAATTTGAATTTGATTGATATTATAATAAAATAATAGGGTAGGTTTAGAAAGAATTGAAAATAAGAAAAGAATATTTTGAGTGAAAATGAATAAAAAATGATGATTTTTAATTTTTAAATAGTAATGGAAATGAAATTAGTGGATGAAAATGAAAACAAAAACACCGGAACATTTTTGACAACACATCAGTGAGAAACTCACTTCATTGTGATGCTTTGGTTTCCCTATATAGCCCATCATAAAATTTCTAACTCTTCATTTCCTGTTGACCCCAACAAAATTAACATCACACACGAATGTTGCAGTCTCCTGTGCCAAGAATGAATAGGTTAGAAATTATATAATTGCAACAAAAGTAAAATTGTTTTCAGTTTCCGAGCGTGAAATCATCCAAAATCCACCAAATGCATGTTTCCACCTACTGTTCAATTCAATTTGATTCCAGGATCGGTGTGATAAAAAGTTAATTACTCCTTGAAGAGTGACGACATTGACATATAGAAGAGGGCTTGAAAAGGTTTTATGTTTTCAATAGAAACGTAGAAAGTAGCTTCTGGAGAAAGTAAGTCATTTTGACATGTGATCAACAAGTAGGCAATTATTTTGAAGAATAAGAATTCGGTTCAAGATGGCGTTTATTCGAAATGGCCTCGGTTGAACTTGTGATTGTTAGGGTGGAATGTTGTCACACTCCAAATTTGGAACATAGTCCTGTATTGTTTTTAAATTCAAAAGGAATCAGGAATATACAAAAATTCATAAGATATTATTATGAAACTTCAAAAGTGCTACAGCTAGAAGCAATTCAAATTCTTAAATTTAGAAATCAAACACATATATTTAAAAATCAATCCTTATAACTATTACAATCCTCAGAAAAATATCTTTGATAATAAATAAAAAATTTTAAGTAATAACTAAAATTGTAATCGAAACTAAAAAACATCTTAATATCTTGTCATTAGTTCCAAAATTGATAGTCCTCTTCGTTCTCAACAAAATCCTCTGCAAAAATGATTATAAAAAAAACGGTGCAGGCAATAAATCGCCCAGTAAATAATTCTTAACCTTTTCTTGGGTTTGAGCAAGTTATGTAGGAAATACACAAGAAAAAAGGCATAAGAAAAAGTCATGCTTTTTTTTTTTTTTTTTTTTCAAGTAAAACAAAATAACGAATCAAGACTAAAACAGTTTTCAAAAGGCATACACATACCATGTTCTACAATCAAAAAATTAATTTATCAAGTGATATTGCTGAAATTGACTGTAAGACAATTTGTTAAATTAGTCAAAGTAGCCCAATAACAATTTCCACATGCATAGAAAGTGGGTTAAGAAATTTTGCTATTGTAAACCCATAGCATAGTTTTAAGGAGTAGTTTATGGTGCAATCATAATTATACATATTTCATGTGAGAAATTAGTGTATAAATGTATTAATTTGAATAATTAGATTTAAAATATGAAATCATAACCTTTCTTTTTGATGATTAGTTGGTAATATAATAAAATACATTTAACCTGCTACATATACAAGCAATTGATGGTGGATTTCGTTTATATGTTGCGGGTGCATTATAATAAAATAATTGCTACGAATATTAAAATTTTATTTATTTGGAACTCCACCCTACTAAATGGCTCCATATACATTTTGGGCCTATTAAATTGGATTTCTCTTTAAATATCTTTTCATTATTAAACACATAAAATATAGGATTGGCATATTTTATTTATTATACTTCTATATATTATCTTTTAATTTCAATATATATTATATTTCAATATCTTTTGATGTATTTTTCTTTTTAAATCAATGATAAATTGATTGAATTTTCAATAGAAATGTCAAATGTTTGCATATGATATACATTAATATACTTAAAAAATTATTTTAGCAAGTTATTTTAAGAAAGGTGCTAGAATTTATTCTCAATTTAAATTCTTCAAATTAATTCAAAATTCTAGGTATATTATTATAATACTTTGTATTAATGTATTGACTAACAAGAATCCATATTTATATTTTAATATTATTTAGAGAATTTATTTTCATATAAGTTAAATTCTACGTATAAAAATAAAAAAAATTAAATAATAAATGATAAATTGCTCTTTGTTAAAATCATATTCAAAATATTTATATATGTTCATATATAAATATGCATATATATATATGTATGTATATTATATATTATATGTAAAAATACATACATTAGATATAGGTACATATATATTTATAAATATAACCCCACCCCAACTCCCATAATCCTCAGATCCTGCGGCGGGGGTTGGTGTGTGGGTTGGTTGGGGGGGGGGGGGGGGGGGGGGGGGGGTGGCGCTGGGTTTAGCTGAGTGCGGAAGTGTGGCCGGGTGGGGCAGTGATGGGTGATTGCTGTTTGCAATGTAGTACTTTTTTTGTTTTTTGTTTTTTTCTATCTATTTATTTACTTTTTAGTGAAAAATAAATTTAATTAAGTTAAATATATTTATCTATTAATATTATTAAGTGTGTAACTTAAAATTATATTATCTGAACTAATAAACTTAAAATTTTCTTGCTTTAATTTTTTTATTAACTAAATTTAATTAAATTATTTCAAATATGTCTATTTAATATTATTGAGTATATACTTTAAAATTGTTAAAATTATATTGTAGAATGATAGTTTTATATATTTTTTATGTTTTAAATTTTATATCTTAATTAATAAATAAATCAATTGAATTTATTCATATTATTTTGGACATATTTATTATTTAACAATATAGAGTGTATAACTCAAAATTTTTAATATTATATTATTTGAGATAATAGATTTTTATTTGAACTTTTTTTGGGGAACATATTTATCAAGAATTAAATGTATTAAGAATTTAAAATGCAAAACATTGACTTATTGTGAAATTAACAACAACTTGTCGTAAAATATATGTCATTTAACTTGAAGATATCTCATATGAATGAAGTACAACCTTATCTCACTGTAGACATCCCCTAGTTTCAAAACTCGTTCCTACCAATACTTTCTCAATCACCCATAGTTTTTAATTGTTTTCTTTTAATATGAAATAATTTAATTAAGAAAAAAATATTGGATCACATACTAAACTTTGAATAACAAAAAATCTAACATAGTATAATCTAATCTCTTTTTATACAGAAATATCATTTAAACAGAAAAAACACATATATACATTGTTGCAATTTGGACCGGGTATTAGCTCATGGCCCAAATTGGGTATTGGCCCATGGCCTAAACTGATTAGATTGGGGTTTTGACCCATGGTCCAAATAAACATCCATATTTAACGAAACCTTTGGATAGACATCCATTGTGGATAAGTATCATTAGCTGACCTTTGGATAAGTATTAGCTGTGTACCATTGGATAAGCATCCACAATAGAGAAGCATCAACTATGGATAAGCATTCACTATGGATAAGCATCCACTAGGAATAAGCATCATCGGCTGACCATTGGATAAGCTTTAGTAGTTGACCTTTGGATAAGCATCATCAGTTGCCTTATGGATAGAGCCAAAGGTTTCTTCCTCATTAAGAAAGGAAAGTAGCTTCCTTGTGAATCTTCGCCTCACCCTTATAAATAGGAGCCTAAGGTCTTAAAGAGATATATACGAGAAAGATAAAAAACATCAGAGAGTGAAGGGAAGTTTAGAACTCTCGATATCCTCTGCAAATCTTTATAATACTTTATTGGGTAATCATCTAGAGACCCAACGCCCTAGAGTGTGAGAATAATAGATTGCTCTGGTAGTAATATATAAAAGCGAGAAAACTCTGCTTAGGTACAAGAAAATAAGATTAACAAGTGGTGAAAAGAACTAAAAGGCTAGCCGAGTTGAATCCAACGAGGGCCATCCTTTATTCCACTACTGTATAAACATATATGTTTTGGCACATCTAAGTTAGCTGTGTGTTAGTTAATGAGCTCATCTTCCAACAGCAGTATCGGAGCTTAGAAAGCTCGGTCTCGTCGATTAATATGTTCTACGTGGACATAACATGTCTTATGGTAGATATACGATCCCCATGGTCAAATCTAGAATTAATTGGCAAGGAAAGCTAACTTGAGGCTTCTACCGATAAAATTGAGTTGTTGATGTTGGTGCAACAATGATGTCAGCATTGTACCAGCATAGTACTAGCAGAAAAAGGTCTTATGACGCCGGTTGAATCTAAAAAAAAAATGATTTGGTGCCTATGTGATAGCCACATGTTTGCCTTTGTGGTCGTCCTTTTGTGAAAGTAGAACCACGATACTTAAGTGATGTCTATGTGGCATGACATGTGACTGAACATGATTGAAAACTTCATGAGCATGCGTTAATAATTGCATAATGTTATTTTAATGAAATTATTGTGCAATCTCGTGGCTTAAAAGTTGCAATATGAATGTATTATTATGATGAATATTGATGTTTGAGTGCACGTGAAAATTGGCTGTTCATTTTTCGTCATTTCTTTATGATTATAAGAGATAATTAAAGCAGTGGTTGGTAATACAACATCCTTGTTTGTTTATTCTACTAGATTAAAGTAACAGGAATATGTCTATGAAAATTTTTATTTATGAAATATGTATCTATATGAGACCATATGATGTAAAAAAGTATAATTTCGTTTTTACCACCATGCGCTAGATTATCTTGGTATGATGCACCAAACATCTGTGAGGCCATATGAGACAGATCTTTTCATATTGCATAGATGCTTATGAATTTTATGGACATATTGGTTATGTTATTCAGGATTAGTAAATTTCATTATGAGTTTTTGATTCAGTAGGAGATGATTACTAGCTGAGCATGAAATTTTCGATCTCATTGGGTTAAAGATAAATAATGTAAATTTACTTAGATCTAGAATAAAATTGTTCTTTGATTGGTACCTAACATTCTTGTGCATAAACAACAATGGACTCCTAAGCTGCTTATTCTGACCTCCATGGTATTGGTAAACTTGATGGCCGAAATTTTGCTATGTGGCATAGAAAGATTCAATATTTGCTTCATAAAGAAAGACCCTTGACGACCTAGAAAAAAATCATGATTAAGCATGTTATGCTAGAAAGTGGACCACTTGATGAGTATCAGTGCAATTTGGACACGTATAATAGATAGGAGGATCAAGATAAAAGTGTATGCTTTACTATGTTGAGCTGCATACACGATAATTTGATCCATGAGTTTGCGAAGTATCCTGCGGCTAAAAAGCTATGGGAAGCATTGAAAGTCTCATATAGTAGCACTTCGGCTACGCGACTAAGGGCTTTAATCCTTAAGTTCAATCAGTATGTTCTTGATCCGAAGCATACGATGATCCAACATATTTATGTGTTGAAGGATATGATTCAAGAACTTCAAAATGCTGGAATAGAGCTCACTAATGAACAACAAGTTCTCGGTGTCCTAAGGTCGCTACCTGAGCAGACTTGGGAACACGTTAAGCTTGTACTTACACATAATGAGCATATTACCACATTTGACAGTGTTGCCAATCATCTTAAGATTCAGGTAGAAGGTAAGAAGTCTGAACGTGCATAGGCAATTGCTATGGTCGCACAAGCTGGCAAACATAAGCCCTATAAGGGTAAGCGTAAAAACCAGCATATTAGTGCTAGACCAAGCAATAGCCAAAGTCAGAACTTAGGCCTAAAGGCTTACGATAATAAGAAGCATCGCCGAACTACGAAGGGCGAAAAGAAAGACACTAAGAAATTTAAGTGCTATAACTGTCGAAAGCATGGTCACTTCATTCGTGATTGCACTGAGCCAAAGAAAGTATAACGCGCTAGATGCTCTCTCTATTCTTAATTTGTTCCCATGTTTTGGTTGCTAATTCTCTCCATGTGTGGATTGTAGATATAGGTGCAACAAAACATGTAACAAGAGATAGAGCAGGATTTGTAGATTATAATCGAGTACCAAATGGTAGCCATTTTGTTGCGATGGGAAATAGCACACTTGATGAGGTTTTGGGAGTTAGAACCTACCGACTTAAGCTCAGCACAGGGAGTGAGCTGCTCCTTAATGATGTATAATATGCACTTAGTATTCGATGTAATCTACTTTTAGTATTAGCATATTTGAGATGTGGTTTTTCCTTTTTGTTGGAGGATATTACTCTAATTTTTTATCGTGTTCATAAGTTGTATAGCATGGGCTTTGTGAATCATGATTTTTTTATGTTAGAATTAGCCAATCATAGTGTTTCTTATGTTTCTTCTGCTATTAATATTACTTCTAAATCTGTTAAGTGGCATGCAAGGGTGGGACATATTGGACAAGAAATGATGACTAGATTTGTTAGAGAAGGCCTTTTGGGCCAACTCGCTAAGGTCAACCTTCCTATGTGTGAGCCATGTCTGTAGGGTAAGTCCTGCCGAAAGCCTTTTGGTAAGGCTAAAAGAGCTACTCATCCTTTAGAAATAGTCCATTCAGATATAAGTGGACCAATGAATGGGAAGGCACGACATGGTGCATTCTACTTTCTCACTTTTATTGATAATTATTCAAGCTATGGATCGGTATATCTCCTATCTCATCGATCAGAAGCGCTAGATTAGTTCAAGCACTTAGTGATGGAGGTTGAGAACCACAAGGAAAGAAACCTTAAGGTTCTACGTACTAATAGGGGGTGAGAATATTTGTATGATGAGTTTAGACAACTGTGTGAGGAAAGAGGAATAATAAGGCAATTATCAATTCCTAACACTTTGCAACAAAATGGTGTTGTAGAAAAAAGGAATCGTATGTTACTAGATATGGCCAGATCGATGATGGCGCAAGAAAATCTTCCAATATCTTTTTAGGGAGATGTAATTCTGATTACTACCTATATCGTAAACTGTATACCTTCTAAATTAGTTCCTTCAACTCCATATCAATTGTGGCATGGTAGAAAACTTGATTTGCAAAGCTTACGCCCTTGGGGATTAGCGGGGTTTGTTCATAACACTTCTCATAAATATGGGAAACTAGGTCCTAAAGCTTGCAAACATATCTTTATAAGGTATTGTGAGCACTCAAAGGACTATGTGATGTACAGTGAACACCCTAGTGGAAGAATGACAGAAATTGAGTCGCGCGATGTTATTTCTTCGAGGAGGATTTTCCTAGTATCGGTGAAGTGAAAGGGGACCTGTAGCTATACGAGCTGCAAGATCTCCCAGGGGACATATCCTTGACTAGCAGAGGTAAGGTTTCGCAACCCATCCAACAATCGCTAAGTATGATGATAGTGTGCCTATGGTTAGTGGGAGTGTTTCACTTGAAAGCTCTCAAAATCCACAGATACGTAGGAGCGAGCGTGGAAAAGTTCCTCATCAAAGTTTTGAGATTGGGGAAGAATCTTTCATGTGTGTCCCTATGGATGATGATGAGTCGGCTACCTATGAGGAAGCTTTGACTTCTCCAAATGCTAATGAACAGATAGCCGCTATAAAGGAATAAATGAGCGCAATGGCTAAGAACTATGTTTGGGAACTGGTCGATCTTCCACCTGGGCGTGAGACCATTGGGAACAAATAGGTTCCAAAGGTTAAACACAAGTTAGATGGATCGATTGACAAGTATAAAACTCATCTTGTGGCGAAAGGCTATACCTAAAAGGAAGGTATTAATTATGATGAGACATTCTCCCATGTGATGAGGTTTACCTTTATTCGCTTTTTTCTAGCCATATTCGCCCCCTTTATTTAGATTTGTTCCAAATGGATGTGAAGACAACATTTCTCAATGGAGAACAGGACGAGGAGATCTATATGGATCAACTTAAGGGTTTTCAGGAAATAGAACAAGCACATAAAGTATTCTACCTAAAATGTTCCTTTTACGGTCTAAAGCAATCGTCCGGGCAATGGTACAATAGATTTCATCAAGCGATTACCTCGACTAGCTTTGTAATGGTCAAGGAAGACCACTGTGTGTATGTCAAGAGGAGTGGGAAAAGGGTTTTGATACTCTCACTCTACGTGGATGATAACTTGTTGGTTGGAAATGACATGGAGTTGATTGTTGCCACTCAAAAGTGGTTGTCTTCTACCTTTGAGATGAAGGACATGGGAGAGGCTAAATACTTACTTGGTGTAAGGATACATTGAGATCGTTCTAAAATGATCTTGAGTTTGTCTCAAGGGACTTATATAAAGAGGACTTATAATGATTTCGTATACAAAATGCCAATTCTATAAACACGCCCATGGACAAGAGTTGTGTTCTTAGCAAAGCATTTTGCCCAAAGACAGTGGAAGAAAAGAAACGAATGGCTAATGTTCTATATGCAAGTGCAGTAGGCAGTCTGATGTATGCAGTGATGTGTACCCGACAAGACTTGTGCTTTGCAGTTGGAATGCTGAGTCGATATCAAAGTAATCCTAGACCTAGGCACTGGGATGCTGCCAAAAGGATACTTAGATATCTGAAAGAGACTACTGATCCTTCCTTGTGCAACTATGAAGATAGTTTGAAACTAGTAGGATATAGTAATGCTACTGGTTCAGCGGACAGAAATGAACGCAAATCCACATTGGGATACACATTTTTATTAGGAGGTGCTGCTATCACTTGGTGTAGTAAAAAGCAGCCCTGTGTCTCTATGTCCACCATGGAAGTTGAATATGTTGCTTGCACATCAGTAGTCCAAGAAGCTATCTAGTTGAGGAGATTTCTCCAAAGCTTGCGGATTACGCCGCATATTGATAATGCTGTTGTAGCCTACTTTGACAACACAGTCGCTTTGGCTTATGCTAAAGACCCCAAATACCATGAGAGAACTAAGCATATTGATACCAGATATCATTTCATTTGAGAAAGTGTTGTGCAAAGTTTAGTTGTTCTCAGGCATATTTCTACTAACGATATGATTGCTGATTCTTTTACCAAACCATTGTCTCGAAATATATTTTAGAGGCATGTTAGTTGTATTGGATAACGTAGAATTTGATTAATACATCCTGTATGAACATTTTGATCAATTAATAAGATTTAAAGTTCTTATTAATTTTTTAGTGTACTATGTCGTTTGTGAAAAGATGTCATAAGGCTCAGATTGACCCACTCACACATGCAATCACCTTAGCGCTTTAATAGCAAGTGGGATGAGACTGCTTACCTTTGCGCATAAGATAGCGTAGGAGGTTGGAGCATATAAAGTCGCCTTAGCTTGTGAGCTAAGATAAGATCATGAACTGATCACATAAAGTTATGTCCAAACTTTATGAAAGCCTTATGGAAGCCGAACATGCAACTATATGTTGGTGTGTAGGTCAGACGTTTATGTGGTAGATGTACTCAAGTTTGTATGATGTTTTCTAGAGCGTGACACACCCATTTAAGTGGGAGCTCCATCATAGCATGTATTCATACTACATGTGCTTTTGGGCGACCATATAAGTAGAGTGACAAATGGATCCCTACTTCGTCACTGTGTATGCCTGCTTCATCACTGTGTGAGCACTTATTAATCAATATACCCTTTAGGACTTTGGACCATATCATGAAGCGTAAGCTTGATCTCGCTACTTTAGCAAGATATCCAAGGGCTAGGTTTACATTTGATCTGTCGGAGCTTGTTTAGGAAAGCGGTTAAGCCTAAACCGATTGGTATGTAAGGCTAGAGAAAGAACCATATTTGTTATGTAAATTTGTTCTATGACCTATAGGTTGACCGGCAGTGTCAAATGTTTTTTGATGTAGTCATAGGCATAGAGACAAATTAGAGAAAATCAAGCATGCTCTATTTAAGGGATTGAGATGCTTGCATTGGTTCGGGGTACAGCGAGATTCTATTGGAGTTGTAGTGCCATATTAGTTTGGTGATTACTTAATATGACAATCCTCATTTTTCCTTTTCTCCTTTGGTCGCACACTCTATTTCCTATATGAAAGAAAGTTATGAGGTTGAGTATCTCAAGGATTGAAATTTCTAGAGAGTATGTCAAATATGTCTGAATGGGAGATGTTGCAATTTGGACCGAGTATTAGCTCATGGCCCAAATTGGGTATTGGCCTATGGCCCAAATTGATTAGATCAGTGTTTTAACCCATGGTCCAAATAAACATCCATATTTGATGGGACCTTTGGATAGGCATCTGTTGTGGATAAGTATGATCAGCTAACCTTTGGATAAGCATCAGCAGTGGACTACTGGATAAGCATCAACTATGGATAAAGATAAGCATCCACTATGAATAAGCATCATTGGCTGACCATTGGATAAGTTTCAGTACTTGACCTTTGGATAAGCATCATCAGCTGCCTTATAGATAGAGCCAAAGGTTTCCTCCTCATTAAGAAAGGAAAGTAGCTTCCTTGTGAAGCTTCATCTCACTCTTATAAATAGGGGTCTAAGGTCTTAAAGAGAGATATACGAGAGAGATAAAAAAATCAAAGAGTGAAGAGAAGTTCTGAACTCTCGATATCCTCTGCAAATCTCTATAGTACTTTCTTGGATAATCACCTAGAGACCAAGGCCCTAAAGTGTGAAAATAATATATTGCTCTGATAGTAATCTATAAAAGCGAGAAAACTCTGCTTAGGTACAAGAAAAGAAGATTAACACATGGTGAAAAGAACTAAAAGGCTAATAGTCAAGTTGAATCCAATGAGAGCTGTCCTTTATTCCGCTGCTGTATAAACATGTATGTTTTGGCCCATATTAATTAATTTTGTGTTAATTATGAGCTCATCTTCCAACTTACATCTTTTTGAAAAGTCCTTTTACGACAACGTGGAAGGAAACTACTTACTTTACTTATCAAAAAGTCTTAACAAAGCATATTCAAATACTATTTTGTATAGAAAAATCATTTGTACTGAAAGACTACGTGTTTACACAAATAAATCATGATATATTAGGGCCCTAGATATACATAAAAGAATCAGAATACACTATAGTATAAATGTGAATTGATTGATCCTTACGCTCTTACCTTCTCCTTTGCTATTTTTCTCACCTAGAATGGATTTTGTAGAGAAACTTAATTGTTACTATGACTTTCCATTATTAATGAGATCATTTAGATTTTTTATATTCAGAAAAAGAAAAGTTTGCTTATATATCATATTAGAATTCATATTTTTATATATAATATAAAATTATATTAAATAAAGATATTTTGCACCATCATTTGTTACCTTTTCTTATTAACTCTTTTAAATTTTCATAATATTAAGTATCTATGAATAATTTATAAATTCAAAGTTAGCAACTTTTGATATTCTACAGTTTAGTCAAGTTATATAAATTATCTGCAAAATTTATATTTTAAAATGAAATCTCCATTCTATGTTATTAAAAAACAAAAACGTTTTCTTTTTCTAAATACTTAGAGCCCATTTGTTTTCATTTTCAACACAAAATGAAAATATAAAACCATCATTTTTCTATATATTTTCACTCAAAATATTTTTTATTTTCATTTTCAACTCTTTTCTAAATCTACCCTATCATCCTACTACTACATCAACTAAATTTAAATTAGATTTGATATAAAGTACCAACTACAACTTTAAAATTAATAAAATATGCATATATTTTTAAAAAATAAATCTTTGTAAACATAAGAAAATATAAATAGACTAACTTTTCAACCCTATACCCTGTTTGGATATGTTTTCAAGGGCCATTTTCATTTTCATGCAAAAACAAAATGTTGGAAAAGTAGTTATGGTTTAAAAATAAAAAATAAAATTGTATTTGGATGTTTTGTTGGAAAGTAATGATTAGAGTAGATATACGATTGAAAAGTTAGTCGATTTATATTTTTTATATTAAAAAGATTTATTTTTTAAAATATATGTATATTTTATTAATTTTAAAATGATGTAGGTACTTGATGTCAAATCAAATTTATAGGGTAAGTTTAGAAAAGTGATGAAAATGAAAATAAGGAATATTTTGAATGAAAATGGATAAAAAAGTGATAGTTTTGTGTTGAAAATGAAAAGGGGTGTTGAAAACATAAACAAACAGGCCCTTAAAGTTACTTTATTATTTAATTACATGAAATGGAATGAATATTACTAAAAAATAAAAATTTTGAATAATTAAATCTATTTTCAATGCATCAAGCATATAGTAAGGGATTTTGTTTATTTTCTGTACTTCAAACTTGGAGAAGTGAGGGGATTAATGATAGGGCTAGCTTCAAAATATTATTTCAATTCACACTCAAGTCAAATAGTCCAAATAGATGAAGACAATTCTATAATATGGGTTAGGCCCCACATGAGTTAAGTTGGCCCAATAAATACCAATATCACTTAGCAAATACCTATACTACCCTTACCAAATAAAAAGGGTCCGCGCAACACTAGAATGGGTCTCATTCAGGTCGCTTAACCCGACCTGCAACTCTGGTTGCTTTCTTAATATAAGTAATTAAACAAATAGTTAAAATTTCATCCTTTTATCGTATTTCTTAGGTTGTTCTTGACAAAAATTTCATTGTGGAAAAAGTTGCAGTTGTTGCTGTCAAAAGATAAAGAAAATTTTATTTATTTTTAAATATTCACTTACCTTTATCACTTTGTCTTAATATCATTAAAGTCAAAAAAGAGATATTTTGATTATTTTGCAAGTTCTTTTGAAGTTTTCTAATTCTATTCTTGATAGTATTTATAGAAGAAAAAATTCTCTCAATTTTAGCTCTCAAAAGACAAGGAAAATTTCATCTTTATAAACATTCACTTACCTTTGTCTATTTGTTTTAATCTTGTTCAAGTAAAAATATAGATATTTTTATTGTTTTGCAACTTCCTTAAGGTTTTTTTAGGCTAAATTCCTATAACATTGTTTCAAATAAATAAAATAGAAGTGGCCTAAGATACCTAATTGAATTGTCCTCACTTTTTTTTTGTTTGTTTGTTTTATTTATACACATACACACCAAGGGCTCATTAGGGTTTGAACCCTTGCATTATAATACTATATGTGTGAAGATGATGTCGGTGGACCAAAAATTTATTTACTTAATTGTGAATATACAGCTAAAAATTTACTTTGAGTTTTATAAAATTAAAAGGTAGAAATTTAATCTATTAATTTTAATTTTATCTATAGTTGAAAACAAATTAAAACTAAAATTCTTAATTTAAGGCCCAACTAGAAAAGTTAGATTTTTAAAAAATTAATGAATGATAATTAAAAATTATTTATTTTTAATTAATATTTAAATGATATATTCTTTTAAAATTTAGATTATTTAAATTAATTATTATTAAAAATATAATACATATATATACATACATATATATATATATATAAGTTGTTGTTTGGGGGGCGGGGGTAATGGCCCTTGCATGCCCCTTTGGATCCGTTCACGGTGGAAAACACCCAAATCATGCCTCTTCAGCTTTCCTATTTGAAATGATGCACTAGTAAAAATATCTCATTTTATTCAATTTCGACAATATGCACACTCTATACTCTCATATGCTCTCTTATATTGATTCTTTTACCTCCTTTCTTCAATTGTCTAAATATTAAAATCTTTTGCTGCAAATCTTAAATGTGCTCCTGAGTCTCAAAGTGATATTATGTTTATGGTCATTGATCCAAAGAAAGATAAATACTGTCTAATTCCCATGTTTGTATTTTCGAATAATGTCTTCACTTTTAGAAAATTCTCATATAGAGGGGACTTCTCTTCAGCGCCAGTCCCATCAAGTTGCCTTCAAGTTCCATGGGCATCCTTCGAAATATCATCACCAAAGTACTTTGCTCATTGAGACTATAGAATACCGTCAAAGTGCCCCTGCCCTCATGCTTTTTAAGGCTTATGGGCAGGGTCTAGTTAGGCAACAAGATCTCTCTGGTCCATTCCACATACGAAGACATTTCTAGCCGGACCAATCTATCGAAGAAAGAGATCATTGAGCCTATTTTACCATTTGGAACCCCATGCTCTCTTTGTTCATTTTTGTTCTAGGAGGCATGCATCACCCGTCTACAATTGGACACTATTCCACACAAGCTCCCGTTCTGCGATATGGTGGCGAAAGGTTTAAGCCTTGACCTTTATTCAGTAGGTCGGACTCTACGTGCGCCCTTGCCGTACAAGATCAAACAGCTTAATGAGCCGGTGGTGAAGGCCATAATGAAATCTCCCCAAAAGTTAATATTTTCTCTCAAAATATTATTAAATTTTTTTGATTTTTTTAATTATTATATCAATCAAAATTATAGATTTATATCTTTTAATCATTATATACATATATATATTTCCCCATAGAGAGGTCCTAAAACGGCATCGTAAGCTATATATAATAGCTAAGAGGTGATAAAGAGTAGTTCATAACTCATAACTCCAGAGCCTAGATGAGTAAGATTATAGGAGAAGAAAGTAGCTTAAATGTGATAGTTACATAGGGAGTGTTTGGTTATATTTTGACAAATATATATATTTTTTTTCCTAAAATGTTAAACTACATTTTCTAAATCCGTTTTAATCTTTCATTATCCCCCAAAACTTTCTATTTTCCATATATATACATATATAATATTATTATTATTCTTATAATAAATAATATTACTTAATTCTATTTTCAACCCAAAAACTCAAAAAAATAATATTGATTTAACCGCTGCAGTACAAAATGTTCCCTTCAAAACATAAATAAACATATTAAATTCCTCAAAATATTTTCTATCTATTTCCTCAAAATATAAACAAATATTCATCACATTCCTCAATACCACTTTCACAGTCTCCAACTCCACTCTCAAAATTAATTTCCCTACAATACATATCATAATCATCCCCAAAATATAGCCAAATATTTCCATAGTTAATCGGTAGTTTTGAACTGTTATGCTCGGGTTGCAACAGTGGAATTGGTAGCACAAATATCAACTTTTATTCTATTCCTTGTTAGGAATAGTAGGACAGTCGGGCATAGTTTAATTAGCTGAAGGCTTTGTTTATTAGCATTTTTTAAAGATATTTTTCAACTCTCCAAATTTAAATAAATAAAACATCACATTCTTCAACCTCACTTTTTAAAATACACAAAATTATCTTAGTATTCATTCTATAAAATAATTCCAGAATGCATATATATATATATTATATAAATATGCCAATCACTTCATCTATCTATCTATCTATATATATATATATATTTATAATTAATATCAAAATATTTATTTCATCCCACCAATTCAATGAAAAAGTGATAAATGTGAAATTTATAGTAAAATTTGTTCTCTTCCAAAATACTACTAAAGAAATAATTGTTTCTCAAAATATTTTTCACCTATCCCGAAAATAAAAATAAAAACTCATCACATTCCCCTAACCTACTTCCTAATTATATACATATGCCAATCACTTCATCTATCTATCTATCTATCTATCTATATATATAATTAATATCAAAATATTTATTTCATCCCACCAATTCAATGAAAAAGTGATAGATGTGAAATTTATAGTAAACTTTGTTCTCTTCCAAGATACTACTAAAGAAATAATTTTTTCTCAAAATATTTTCCACCTATCCCGAAAATAAAAATAAAAACTCATCACATCCCCCTAACCTACTTCCTAAATACCTTTCCAAAAGATATTCCCCCCTACCCCCAACCCCACCGAAAAAAAGGAAAAAAATCATTAACACCTAGATAGAGAGAGGCCGGAAAGTCCAACATTATCATCACCCAATTATTATATATAATTATATAAAAATATAACGTAATATTAGTAACCAATAAAAACTTACATGAAAAATATTTGTAATCTAGTATATCTTTTCTTCTAAAATAAAACCAAACTTTAACTTATTATCCAATTCTAAATTTCTACTCCTAAAACGGTATTCTCCTAAAACTTATCTCCAAACACCACTCAAACCACAAACACTACCAAGCTAAGGCTGTCAATAGAACGGATTTTAATTCGAATTCGATCCGACTATTTAGGATCTTTAACCCATAAAAGATTCGACAGATATGATTCGAATAAAAAATTCGTAATCTGAAATAAATTGAGCGAATATGGATATGGTTCAATCTGATCCATTAACAATCCAAATCCGAATATATTTAGTATTATACATATATGTACACATGGTCCTATAGCAGTGTCCAAACTGGATATTTGGATGAAGAAAATAATCTTCATATAAATTTTTCAATTTCGAGCTTATTTACACACTAACTACATCACTTGTTTCTCTATTTTTATAACAAAAAATGATGTGGGAAGAATAATGAGTAGGAGCCGAATGCTATAATATAGCAAGAATGCAATGCAAATCTCGATTTGATCAAAATAAATTTCTTTTTTATAAAACTTTGAGTCCATAGTTAATTGATTAAGAATCAAGTATACCTATGTATTTACAATGTCAAATAAGTACTACCATCAGCAATGAAACCTAAAATGTAATAATCTAGTGAATGAATGTGATTGAGTTAAATTTTATTGTTGCTTTTAAGTGATCAATAGATTTGAAAATTTATTCATTAATCTGTTGTGTATTTTTCTAAAGAAGACTGGTTTGAATTTGGATTCTACTAAATTTATAGAAAAATAATAAATATATGATGATTTTTGGAGTATCCAATTTGGATTTTTTTGGATATCCGACGGATATCCGACATTTATTTAAATTCGAATATGATTATACCAACTATAAATTCGATGGATTTTGAATCAAATTTGAATTTGATATATTACTTTCAAATTGAAACTTATATTCAGTATGATTCGATCCAAATCCGACCCATTAACAGCCATATCCCAAGCCATTCTCTTTTGTAAAACCCTACGGCTGGTCACCATTATTCCACCGCACGTAATCGCAAGTTCAACTGCGTTCATTCATTTCGAACAAATGCTATCTTGGACCGGTATTCTCATTCATTACAATCTGTGAGAAAAACTTAGTCAGGCACGTGCTCTAGAAACTTTGTCGGAACCGAATTCTTATTCTTCGTTAAGTTAGATACTGCACACGTACTGTTTTGAGAGCATAATAGGTCAATTTATGTGAGATTTTTTACTTTTGTAGATTTGTTGGAATTTAAGGCATTCTCAATAATTGATAATTATCTCATTATTTTATAAAGATAAATTAAATGTGTGAAATGAGACTTGCAAACCGACTCAATTAATAACTCGAGCTCTATAAAGAGCGAGCTTGAGCTTTAATTTAGTCGTTCGATAGTCAGTTCACCCTCTTTTTATTTTAAAATATTTTTTATATGTATTAAATAACAATAATTTATGTTGAGTAGCTAATTAGCCCAATGACATTACACTCACTTGTATATGTGAGGTTTTAAGTTCAACCTTTAATATATGTATGTGTGTGAATACAATAAAAATATTACATTATTTTATTTGATTAAGAGTTATTCGGACGATGATTCATTTATCAAATTGAGTTCTATTATAAACACTGGTTTAAAGTATCAGAATTATATAAAAAAAAAACAAAATCAAAATCAAAGTTAACGCCACATTATAATTATCACATATGCTAAGTACATTTAAATCTAGGGACCGCAATGGAGCGGGTCTGGCAAAATTCAATACCCACCCCATCAATATTTTTATGGACCTAAGACCCACTCCGTCCTAAACTCGTATTTAGATGGTTGAACCCGTCAGACCCATTAAACTAGTTTAAAATGTTTAAAAGAATTAAAATATATTTCTTTTGAAAAACCACTCCGTCCTAAACTCGTATTTAGATGGTTGAACCCGTCAGACCCATTAAACTAGTTTAAAATGTTTAAAAGAATTAAAATATATTTCTTTTGAAAAAGTAACATACCGTGACTTTCTAATATGAGAAAATAATATTATTAATAAAGAACTTATTATTTAAATATTTATATATACATATTTTAGTCTTTAAAAAATGATAAATTACAAAAATTATTGTTACTTATATATACATATTGAATGTATAAACTATTTATTATGACAGTATTATTATTTTAATTTTATATAGGACATGCATGTAATATTCATATTTTTTCATATATATATATATAAATATAAATATACCACATAGATATACACATAATAAATAAAACTAATATATATAATATTCTAGAGGGGTAGGTTTGAGGAGATCCATGCTCAAAAATTAAAATTTGAGGTCCCAAAACTCATTTATGCTTTCAAAACCCCCCAATGGGATGAATCTGGAATAGGTCCGAGTTTTACCTGAACTCATTGTTATCCCCATTTAAATCATATAATCCATTTATAACATGCATATTACACATTTGTCCTGTTCAAAAGCAAACAAGTAGCGGATCATCACCAAATCAAAGGTGGCCCTTGTCCCAATGTTAAGTCACAATACAAGAACTAATATTCATTACATTATAAATATCTATAGAATTATAAATAGCTCATATTATTTTACCTTTTTTCTTCCTTTTCTTATCGAAAAGGATTTTAAAAAAAAAAAATTGATTATGCTATCACTCGGGATTATCTTCCAGAAACAACATTAACTCCATTTATTTTCCTAGAGAACTATTATTTTTCAACTTATAACGGTTAAAGCTGAACTCTCTTACGAAATTAGTCCTTCATCAAAATCTAGGACAATTAATTAAGTCAATATTATCATCAAACAATGTGGTCCTAAACTAAAATCATAGACCAGACTCCTAATTAGACCTCAGCCTTGAAAATTAGGAATCATATGTATACATATATATATATATATATTCTCATAGGGGGAGAACTATTTAGTCAATTAGGTAGTAAGAATAAGGGAAACTGACCAAATAATAGGGGGAAAAAAAATGAAAGACCCTCTAACCAAACCCAAATGCTCAATAAGCTCATTTATATCAATGAAATCAAATTTATGTGGAATAAGAATAAGCAAAAATAATGATAATTAAGCTAATTAATTGTACGTATTTCTTGCTTTACATTAATTTGTTTAAATATTCAAATTTCATAACTAATTATAATTCTATATGTTTTGACTTAATAATTACTAGCATAAACCCCTTGTTATGCACGGTATATTAACTCAATTAAATTAAATATAATAAATTTATAAATATAAAACTACTTTATTATATTTTTATAATTATAATATTAAATTTCATATTCAATTAATGAAGTACTGTTATTTTTTAAAACAATATTGTCTCGAAGAGTTAACTAATAATGTCAAATAATATCAATTAGAACAAAAATAATATGGTATACTGATATTAAGTAAAACTTAAAAATATTTCTATGTTATATATATATATATATATAATTTCAAGTTAAGACATGGGATGTAAATTATTTTTTATAAATACAAATAATGATATAACTATATTATAATTAAAAAAATGAGAAAATTAAAGTCTCAAGTTATGAATCCATGTCAAGGTACAGGATACAAATATTTTAATTAATAAACATAATGAAATACTAAATCTAAAATATTAAAGCATTTGAATAATATAACTTTTCTATAAATTTTTTGATAAAAAATAATCAGAGAAAATAAAATATTAACTCAAAATATAAAATATCGATGGAAAATCCCGTCGAAAATACGACAAAAAAGTTTTCAATCGATAAAAGTCCATTAGAAAAGTCCATCAAGATTCCTAAAAGTAGAGAATTAAAGGATTTGAATAATATAACTTTCCTACGAATTTTTTGATAAAAATTTATCGGAGAAGAGTATATTAATTTGAAATATAAAGTACCGATGAACTATCCCATTGAAAATCTACCGAAAAAGATTTCAATAAAAGTCCATTAGAATTCCTAAAAATAGAGAATCAAAGAATTTTGAATACTATAACTTTCATTAAGAGAAGAAAATATTAACTCAAAATATAAAATATTGATTAAATATCCCGTCGAAAATCAATTGAAAAAATTTCTGATAGCATTAGAATTCCGATAGAAATTGCTTGAACAGTCCATTTTGCGCTGAAAATTTGAGTTTTCCTCTAAAAATTCCATGGAGAATTAATTTGCATATTCTTATAAAATTTTTATTAGATCTCATGATCCCTTTATATAAATATATGAAGTAGAAGAAATTTTTAATTACATTAAAATATTTTATATTATTCCATCAATATACCTAATCTCAAAAAGATAATATTAAATTTTTTATTCGATAAGATTCTAGATCACATGACACAATTTGATTGGTTGATGTCTTATTAAACTACAGATGCAAGTTAATTTATTGGTTGGAACACCTTAATAAAAATAAAAAGATTTTATCAATTGTTAATAATTTATTAGTAGTTAATCAAGAAAATAGATTATATGTGAATTTAAATTAAATTGTCATCTAAATAAGTTTTGAATTTTGTTATATAAAGATGAGTAATTAACAATCAATGAATTTTTTTTAATTTAATTAAAAAAACTCAAAATTATGAGAATTTAGAATTTGATCAAAATTGCACAATTGTGGATTTCACACCGTTGTGCTATATATAATAGTATTAGCATGTGTCAATTGCGATGCACCAAAAATAATTATATGATTGAATAATTTATTTTGTAATAATATTTACTTTCCTTCATGTGATTAAAAATGAATTGTAATTATTTTTAGCATTTAATAAAAAAAAATCTATTACTAATTAAATAAATTAATATGAATATTTTAATTAAAAACATTATATCTGAAGATAATTTGTACTTAAATAAGTTGTAGAATATCAAGAATTGTTTACTCTAACTTTATAAATTATACAAAAATATATAAAATGATAAAATTTAAAAAAATAAAAAATTAAGAAAATAAAAATAGTGAGGAATATTCTACTAAATACGCCTTTTAAATTAGATATATATTATGATAAATAAGCAAATAATATTTCTTTTATAATATAAATCTTTTTTTTATGTAATTCCTAATAATGCGGAAGTTATAATTATAATTTTCGTGACATTTGAGAATTTTAAATATTTCAGTAGAGTAAATATATAATATCGTCGTATTTTATCTAAGAAAATAGCTTACTGATATGGGACGGCCCAATAGGCCCAGCCCAAGGGCTATTGACCCAAGAGTACATCATCAGGCCCATCTCATCCTTGAAGCACAGTCTCGTTGTTGACCTAGATCGACCTCTCTCATACTCTTTTCCCACGACACACTAAGCAATACTAATGTCATTCAACTAGGCCATGAGTTGAACGCAGACGCTCGACTCTTTCGACTAGAGTGCTCGGCTGCCGCTTCTACTGGTCATCAACCTCACCTAGAACCAACACTAAGGTCGATCTATTTGTCGACTTGTGAGGTCGACTCACTGCAGAATCCCTTCGCTGCTGCAATAAATACCCTGGCAGGTGGCGTGCCTCCGCATTAATGGTGCGTGCTACCCCAGTACTACCCTTACTGTAGTGCTAGGCAGGAGCCGCGGTACTATTCTGTCCCTGAAAGCTGGAGATGAAGCCATTTGAAATAGTACAAAAATGGGAGATGACCTAAAGCTCTCCATGCAAGTAAAAGAGCCCTTTCTGCATGTTAAGGGCATCTCAGACAAATCCACCACCTGGGGAAGGCTATAAATACCCCCTTGCCAGCCTTTCACAAGGTATGCCATTCTATACTGCAAAGTCCTCACTTTGCTGCTCATCATAGCTGGTCATTCTAATATTGACTTGAGCTTTAGAGTACCATATCCGAAGGCATCTCTGCTAGCCTGATGTTTGCTCGTGGTTGTAGGACTCAACCCACTTATCTCCGGAGTTTGATTACTTGACCAAACAGGTCGAACCATCTAAATCCCGGCCCGATCTAATAAATACAACTTTCATCATCATTATTTGGCGTTGTCTGTAGGAAACTTTGGGTCTGCAATCAAAAAATGATTAACAACAGGTGAACCGCTTTAGAAAAAAAAAAGAATAGGTGGTCAACCACTCCTCCCCCTCATCCTTAGCAAAAACCAAACATGTTAGGGCTGAGCACCTAGCCAGAATAGGCGTTCACCCTGACCATGCCCCAATTAATGCAACTCATCAGCGAGTAGATATCTACCCAAATCTCTGCTCAACTTTTTGCTGCCCTAAATCGACATGACTTTTAACCAGGGCCAGTAGCCAGTACTACCTTGCAACTAGCGCCCCTTGAAGAGAGACCGCCTAGAGAGAATCATGGTCGATCAAAGTCTAGATGACCCCCATCAAGGCACAAAACCAGCCCAGGACATTTTCCGAGGGAAATGGCCTGGCTCGCTCCCCGAGCGAAAGTGGTGGATTTAGTTGACCATGGCGCTCGACTAATTCGAGCTCAGCAGCGCAATAGGGTCGAGCGCTCGAGAGCCATGCAAAAATGCATCTCAAGCCAATAGGGAGGAATGTGAGGAGGTATCTCATCAATTTCAGCAGCTGAACAGATGCTTGGAGGAAATCTCGAGGAGAAACACTGAGAGAAACCCTTACCCTGAGGGGCCACATAGGTTTTGCTGAGAAAGGGAGTTATTGTTTAGCTAGGAGATCATCGACAAGCGCATCGTTGTAGATGCTAAGGTCCCGATCAGATTATCTCGGTATGACGGCTCGTCAGACCTAAATGAACATTTGATGCAATTCAAGCACATGATGCAGCGACATGGGCATAACGATTATATCTATGCTAAGATGTTAGTGACCACCTTCCAGGGGATTGCGCTCGATTGGTTTGTTAAGCTTGAGCCGGCGTCGATCTACTCATATGACCAGTTGTGTGACAAATTTCTGCACTAGTTTGCTAGCAGAAGAAAGGCGAAACTTCCTCATACCCACTTGCATACAGTTAAACAAAATGAGGGGGAATCTCTTCACAATTTCTTCACCAGGTTTAATACGAAAGTGCTGAAGATTGATGGCCTCCGAATTGAGTTCCTGATTAATGTACTTTTCTTGGGCTTTAAACACAAGGAGTGTGCCAATGCATTGCTGCATGAGTGGCCCTAGTCGATGGAGGAGTTGCTCGACCTTGTAGAAAGATATATAACCCAGGAGGACGTGAACAGACTTAAATATGGCAACCTTGAGGTCGACACAAGAAGAAAAAGGAAAAAAATGATCGTCAGCATAGAGAAGGTCGTCGATCTCTTATCAGGTGCCTTTATGATTACACCCCACTTAATCTCCCAAGTAAAGAGGTGTTGTTCGCTATCCATCATGATAAACTCCTATAAAAACCTAGGAAGTTGACCGAGACGGAGGCCATGAGAAAGTCCAAGAAGTACTGCCATTTTCACAAATAGAAGGGCCACGGCACTAAAGACTGTTTCAACTTGCATGATGAAATTGAGAGGCTGATTCAACAAAGCCATCTCAAAAAATATATCGATGAGTGTGCTAGGTAAGAAGGGGACAAAACCGACCAGACTCCCCATAGAGAAAGGTCGGTTAGCCCGAGAAAGGAGGACAAAGGAAAGAGACCTACCCAGGACCCCCACCCACCCATTCGAGGAGTTATTGACATGATTGTTGGAGGTCTCACTGGGGGGACTCAAAGTCCGCTAGAAGACAAACCCGACGACTGGAATCGACCAAATGCAACTCGATCAAAATGATTTTCTAGCTCTCAATCAGTGCAGAGCCAATTTCCTTCACTGACATTGACCTCACCCACTTGGAGAACAAAGGAGCCAACCACAAGATGGACTGCCTTATGGTCGTATCGGTCAAAATAGCCAATTTTGAAGTAAGAAAAGTCCTGGTCGACAACGGCGGTTCTGCGAACATCATATTGTTGTTGATTTTAAAAAGAATGAATTTGGGGGAACTTAAATTTAAGCCAGTCCGTGTACCACTGTCGAATTTAGGAAATCAAAATCATTCTGGAAGTATCCATCAACCTGTCCACATCATTCAAGGGAGCCCTCTGCAGCAGAACTCTCATGATAAATTACTTGGTCATTGACACTCCATTTGTCTACAATTTTATTATTGGTTGACCAGCCCTGAATGACTTTTGGGCCATCGTCTCGACCTACCACATAAAGATCAAATTTTTGACCTAGCAGGAGCAGGCGAGCTCTTATGCAACATAAAGAAAGCATGACGTTGCTACACTATTTCAGTCGAAGCTAGCAAGCAGAAGAATCGACAATAGCTAAAGCCCTTAGGAGATACTTCTGTAGCAGAACCCGAGGAAGGCAAATGAATATGAAACAAAAGCTAGAAGATACTAAGGTAGAGCCAGTCGGGGAATTCAAAATAATTAAGCTGGAACTTAGGAACCCCGACAAGACTACCTGGATCGGAAGTGATATGGGTCACCGCATGGGGTATCTTATGGTCGATTTCCTTCGCAAAAAATGTGTTTGCATGGAAAGCTTTCGACCTCCAGAGAATCGATCCCAGCGCCATTGTCCATCGTCTCAATGTAGACCCCTCGTACAAGCCAGTGAAGCAGAAGACGAGGACTTTCAATGCTAAGAGATCCCAAATCATCGAAGATGAGGTCAACAAACTCTTAGAAGTAGGATATATTGTTGAAATTCAGTATCCTTCCTGGCTTTGTAATGTTGTATTTGTCCCCAAGAATGAGGGAAAATAACATATGTGTAATGATCTCACCGACTTAAATAAAACTTGCCCTAAAGATCCTTACCGCCTGTCTCGCATAGATTTACTAGTTGATTCTATAGCTGGTTGTGAATTGCTAAGTATGATGGATGCCTTTCAAGGCTATTATCAAATATTCATGGAACCCGAGGATAGGGATAAGACTTTTTTTGTCATCCCCAATAGGGTATACTGTTTCTTGGTCATGTCTTTTGGGCTCAAGAAAGCAAGAGCAACTTACCAGAGACTAGTAAGTTTCATGTTCAAGAATGAGATTGGAAGGTCTATGGAGGTTTATGCCGACGACATGATTATCAAGATAGAAAAAGTAGAGGATCATCTAGTCGACCTCAACCATACCTTTTTGATACTGTGGACATTCGGTATGAAACTCAACCCCAACAAATGTACCTTCAGGGTTTGAGGAGGCAAGTTCCTGGGTTACATGGTTAGTCAAAGGAGGACCGAAGCAAACCCATAGAAGATCTGTGCAGTTTTGGATATTGCCCTACCCCGAACAGTCTGGGACATGCAGCGCTTGGTCGGTAGGATCATAGCACTTGGCAAGTTCATTGCACAATTAATTGATAAGAGTCTACCTTTCTTCAAAATACTAAAAAATGCAAAAAAATTGGGGTTCCAATGGACAGAAGAGTACAACCAGGCTCTGGTCAACTTGAAGCAATACCTCTCCTCGCTACCCATGCTCGCCAAACCTGAGCTGGGAGAAGTCCTACACCTCTACATCGTCGTGTTAACGGCCTCAATCAGCTCAGTCTTGATCTCTACGAGAGATGGAACCCATCGACTTGTTTATTATTGTAGTAAAGCACTACAAGGGCCCGAGCACAATTACCTTGAGATCGAGAAGTTCACCATCGCTCTGGTCACAGCAGCATGGAAGTTGCGACCTTACTTCTAGTCCCATGTGATCGTACTGTTAACAAATCAGCCGTTAAAATAGGTCATGTTGAAGCTAGACACCTCAGGAAGACTGACTAAGTGGGCCATCAAACTTGAAGAATTCGAACCCCATATGGCCATAAAATCACAAGTTTTGGCTGATTTCATCGCTGAGAGGCTTGACCTCCCGGACCAGCATGACCATGACTCCTCCATGTGGACTTTACATGTTGATGGGTCGGAATCACCTCGGGAGATGGAATCGGTGTTCACTCCATTCCCCACTCATGGAGGAATATGATTTCGCAATCAAACTCGACTTCTCAGTCACCAATAACGAGGCAGAGTACGAAGCCCTGATCGTCAGCATGAAGATGGCAGTAGACTATGGAGTCGAGCAGTTAGTGGCAATTGTCGACTCCCAGCTAGTCACATAGCAAGTCAAAGAAAACTTCAAGGCCAAAGAAACCAAGATGAGTTTGTACCTGGCCGAGGTGAAAAAATTTACAACAGTTGTTCAAGAGTTTCACCCTCAGCCATGTACCCCAATCAGAGAACGAGTGGGCAAATGCCCTCTCCAAGTTTGCAAGCTCGACGAAAGGGACCAGAGAAAGGACCATAATATTTCTAGTCGCTAGTAAGCCTCCCATAAATACTCCCGACCAGAATTTGGTGGGGAGCATCAAAGAAGCACCTCCCTCTTGGCAAGACCCAATAAAGCTCTACTTAAGCCAAGGGACAGTTCCTGAAGACAAAAATAAGGCGTGTAGGCTCAGAGGTCACGCAGCCGAGTTTGCCCTCGATGAGCATGGATTGCTCTACAAGAGGTCAATATCCGGACCACCTCTGAAATGCTTAATGCCGGATCAAGCCCGTGAGGTCCTTCACAAAATCCACGCAGACATTTGTGGAAATCATTCTGAAGGTCGATCCCCGGCACATAAAATAATTCGATATGGGTATTTCTGGGCTACACTGTTAAAAGACTTCATCGACTTCACTAGAAGGTGTCCATCCTGCCAGTTCCACTCAAACATACCATACCAGCCCGCGGTGTCAATGGTAAATGTTCAGATCACATAGCCATTTGATAAATGGGGAATCAACATACTTGGTTCCTTACCAAAAACATCAAGTCAACAAAAATTCATCATTGTTGTGGTCGAATACTTTACTAAGTGGGTCAAGGCAAAGGCAGTTCCAAAAACAACTGATGCGGCCATCAAGAGTTTCATTTAGAAAAACATCATCTATTGTTTTGGTTTACCTAAAGTCATGATTTCAGACAATGGAACTCAATTTCAAAGCAAGAGCACAAGAAAGTGGTGCAAGACTCTGGGGACCTGCTAATACTTTACTTCAATTGGGAACCCCCAGGCTAATGGTCAGACCAAGGTCACGATAAACTATCCGCGACCATCTCAAAGCTCGAATAGAAGGAATAGAAGTAAGTTGGGCGGACGACCTCCTCGGGGTGCTTTGGGCATACAGAGCGACCCCTCGAATAGCCACAGGTTACAACCCTTACAGTTTGGTCTGCAGCTCCGAAGTAGTCATCCTATCTGAGCTGATACAATATACGGCTTAGGTGATCTATTATAATCCACTCAGAAATGTGACCGAAAGGGGACTCAACCTGAAACCATCGATAAGCTGCGGCACGAAGCTTACAACATGATGCAATGATACATGTCAAAAATGAAAGAACATTACAACAAAGCAGTTCGAATACATAGCTTCAAAGTCGGAGACCTCATCCTCAAGAAAGTGGAGGTGTCGAGGAACGTAGGCAAACTTGAACCAAAATGGGGAAGCCCTATTCCATGGTCAAGGTGTTAAAGCACAATGCATAGTGACTAGTAGACTTGAATAGCAATAAGCTCCCACGACCTTGGAATGCTGTAAATCTAAAGAAGGTTTATGTACAAAGAGACCATTGGTCTCCGTTGAATTCCTTTGTGTAAATGACGTTTTCGACATTTCTACAGTTATTTGCTTGCATTACCACCACGTATCTCTCCCTCCAAATTAAAAAAAATAAAAAGAAAAAGAGAAAGAATCAGGCGTTTATAGTCGACCTCACAGTCGACCCAGAAATGGCTTCAAGCCGCGAAGTCAAGGCTTTTCAGCCCAAATCAATAAACGAGTTAATCATTTATAGTCAACCCAGCCATCGACCTAAAAATGGCTTCAAGTCGCGAATTCAAGGCATTACTACAGCCTAAATCAATAAACGAGTTGATCATTTATAGTCGACCCAAAAATGCCTTAAAGCTGCGAAGCCAAGGCTTTTCAGCCCAAATCAATAAATGAGTTAATCATTTATAGTGAACTCAGCAATTGACCCAAAAAGGCTTCGGACCACCAAGTCATGGTTTGTTAGACCAAATCAATAAACGAGCCAACTATTTGCCATCGACCTCAAATCATGAGTACAACAAACTATGGCCCCGAACAAAAATTAAAAACTCGACCCATAATCGAAGTCAACTCTGTAAGATGCATTAAATTAATATGATTGGGTCAATGAAAGAGTTCATTCTAGTGCAAAATCAATGCTAAGAGTCAATGAGTATCTTGGATTAATTCCATTTTTTTTGGGGTTATACTATCTAAGGTCGAATTGTTTATTCATTAACAATTAACATTTGACCAAAACAAAAGCATTAAAAGCAAAGTAAAGCTTAGTACATATCGGCGAGCAAAAAGCAACGTTTCATTTCATGTCATTCATAAGCTTTCGATTACAAACTTCACAAAAAAAAAAATGCAATTCGTCGCTCAGGGGAGATTAGTCATGAACAACAAAGAGTTTAGTGACTGCTTGACCGCGCACCTTCAATATAGGTGACTCGAACAACCTTTTCAATTGCTGGTCGAGTTCATTGCTTGACGAGATGGGAACTACCACTGGACTATCCGCTTCCTGCTCGGGTATCGTCTTGGCATGCTAAACAGCAGTAGGCACCGGTCGATAAGGCCTTGCCTCACCGACCAAGAAATCACCCCCATGCGATGGAAGGTACTGAGCGGCGTTGACCATGCTGTTATAAATCTCAAATGCAAAATCATTCATAAACCCAAACTCCTTCGCCACCTCGCCTAGCTTTTTTGCCACTTCGACCTTCTTTTTCTGCGCTTCAGTCAGGGGCTCGATCAAGGGATTTCCTGTAGCTCCCTCTTCAGCAGCAGTCTCATCGGGGTCGATGTACATCTGCAGGTGTTCGTCTAGAATGGGTTGATGCGATCTTTATCCTCTGCTCGAAAAGCATAGCCCAGATACTCTAACTGTTTGATCGCTTTGCCGAACGTGCCTTTGGTGTCGTCTAAAGAAAAGACAATGCTCACATCTTGAAACGTTGAGCA
This sequence comes from Jacaranda mimosifolia, assembly GCA_018894105.1. Lineage (NCBI taxonomy): Eukaryota > Viridiplantae > Streptophyta > Magnoliopsida > Lamiales > Bignoniaceae > Jacaranda > Jacaranda mimosifolia. Next base: position 27,823,946 of record CM032129.1, read on the forward strand.
TAGCATGAATTACTGCATGGCCTCTCGCTGCATTAGCGGCAGCTTTCTGTAAAATTTTGCTCGAGCATCCTGAATTGCCGCATTATACCCAACTACCCGATCAGAGTCATAGCCATGTTGTACGTCTATTTTGACCTGATTCAGCAGCTTATCTATCTTTGTCCTTTCAGTGATAGCAGTGATCAGCTGACTATCCTTCATTATGAGTTGATTATTGATGTCCTTGATCCCTTTTGTTGACTGATCGACCCTCAATTGAGAAGACTCAAGCTGAGTTCTTCGCGTCTCCAAATCTCCTCCTTTCTACAGGTGCTTAATGGTCGCTAGAGCTATCTCCGACCTCCTACAAAAATGATAGCCCAACTGACTCACCTGCAAAACAAAAATTCTCGATGAGCAAACAGTGCTCGACCAGCAAATAATATTCGACAAGACATACTAATCGACTAGACCTTTACCATATTCAAGTGATAAGCCAGAGCTTTGAGTGCAGCATCATGGCTCAGGTCTATGAACTTCTTCTTGTTGGACGCGAACAATCTGGCCTTCTTCACCTTTAAAAGGGCAGCACTAATTGATCTCACCAATACCATAGAGTACAAGTTGTGCACAGCCATAGCCGCCTCTATCCCCAACCGAGGAGACTGTAGCTTCGGCAAGTGGAACAGTGCATCATTCCCGCACCGCCCGAATAGATCATACCCTAAAAGCTGACCTGATCCCACAGCTTTCCTTTGCCTTTTTCGGCTTCTGTTCGTTTGGGGTAGGTCTGGCCTGCTCAACCATTGGCCTTTTCCCTCGATCGGCAAGGTTGCTCCCGACGGTCGCTGCAGACTGAGCTAGCAATTGAGTGGGTGATGACAACAACGGCACTGCCTCAGGCTACGCCATCACGACTAGAGCTGCCTTTCGTCGAGCCGCCACAGCTTGACGACGCTGCTCGTTTCTCTGGGCCCTAGCCAAATCTTCTGCTCATGCATGGTTCATTGTCCCCTCTCGATCTCCCAACAAAGCAAATAACAAGAAGATTAAAATCGAACAAAAAGATGAATGCAAATAAGCAAACTCGTGAAGAATCAACAGCACTAACTACCTAGTCGAGCGTCTGTTGGCAAGTCTAGCTGAGCTAATGATAAGCCAGCTAACATTAAACTCCTTTCCTTAATAAACATTGAGGTTTCACCTGACTAAACTCGACCGAGTCCCTAATGAACATATTAGGCGAGGTCGGAGTTAAATTCCCCGGCATCTCGACATGACCCATCCACCACCCCCTCGGAATATTAGAGCCTCCAGCCACTCGAATATATAGATAATATTCTTTCTACTCCTGGCCATAAGAGGAGGACGGGGTGACAAGAAATTTTTGGCAGGGTCAAGCAATGAGGTAATAAAAACCTGACTTGTCGGTACTACCCGACTTCCGAGATATTATGAGGTGAAACAGATTGGTGAAATTTGCGAAAGTGGCCAAGTGATCAAATAAGTGCATTAAAAGAGCAAAACTATGTATGGTCGAGAAGCAATTAGGTAGCAGTTGAGTTATGCACACTTCTAAACCTCTTAGTAGCTCGACTATAGGCTCAGCTAAGGGGAACCTAAGCCACATCGAAAAGCCGCATTGAACACGGTTATGCATTTGTTCGGAGGTCGATGCATTATATCACTAGGTCTAGGTACTATAAGCTCACACTCAGGGGGAACATGGTACACCTGTCTAATACGTGCCAGATCGGCAGGAGTTATCTTAGATATTATCTCACTATAGTGGTCGGGGGTGAATAGTCAACTGAGCGACGCTTGAGCCTAACTTGGCCCAGCACTACCCCAACCAGTAGTGCGATCGCTACTCAAGCTACTGGAACTCGAGCTATCGTTCGAAGAACTACTTGACTCGTTGGTTGATTCCCCACTCTGACCAGATTGTGGGGCCTCACTATCTTACCCTTAACTACCCTCAGAATCATATAAGCACTATTGCTCATCATATCTAGTCATTCTAATACTGACTTAAGCGTCGAAGTACCATAGCCAAGGGCACCTCGGCTAGCTTGACATTTGCTCGTGGTTGCAGGATTCAACCCACTTATCTCCGGAGTTTGATTACTTGACCAAGTAGGTCGAACTATCCAAAACCCAACCCAATCCAGTAAATACAACTTTCACCATCATCACTTACATTAAGTTATTAATTATTTGATAACTAATTCAATAAGTAGTTTGTAACATATAATTTTTATAAAAATATCTCCTAATATTCTATACAACTCTAATAAGTAAAATTTATTTATTTTTATTTATATATGTAGTTATTTTATTATTTTTAAAATTATCAATTAACATATATTATGTCCATGAATAAAATATAAGTAAATTCTCAATATTAAATTTAAAATAAAATATTAATCTCCAATAAGTTTCTTTTATAAATAGAATTTAAAAATTATGAATAATAAAATGGATACTTACTTTCAGTCTAATTTTTTTATCTGACATCATTAATTTATGTAAAAATATTTTTATGAATTATTATAACCAAAAATATTAAAATAAATGTACGGTATATAATTATAAAATAGTCTAATTAAATATATTGAAAAGTATAAAAATTGATATCATTTGCTATTTAAGTGGTCATTTATCAAACTTTTAAAAAATTTCAATTATGTCGACTATATATGTCCCATATAAAAGAATTTATTCAACTAACTGAAAATGAGTTCTCCATTATTATATTGCTAGAAAACTAAAATGATTTAAATTAATAATATAAAAATAAAGTTTAGAGTTTATAGTTGTTGTAGGAAGTAATTGTTTATATTTGAAACAAATTAATTAGTAAAATTATTTGTTATATTTTATATATAATTGTATCTAAAAATATTTTACATATCTAAAAATATAATTGTAAAAATAATTGAATTTTAAAGATGTTGATAAATTGAGGATGTGCATATCAATTAATTTATAATTATTTATTTCTCAAACTTCTAACTCTTTAATAAAGAAGTGATAATTTGATATTTATATAAATATTTGTTTATCTCTTTCATAAGCAACAAATAAATTGTAAAAAATTTTAAGTCATGATGTTATGAGATAATATGATTGTTAAATATTTTAATTTTATTTGAAGTTTCCTAGAAATTAATTATTTAATTAATAAATAAAAATAATTTATTTGATCAAACGATTGAATATTATTAATTAATTTATTAATTTTTTTATTAGAAATAATTGAATATTCAACTATTTTTTTGGGACAAATTTTAAGCTTTATTGGAAAAAAAAATTATAATTAAATTAAAAAGAAAAAAAATCTCACTATTTAAATAGAAAATAAGTTAATATTTATTAAATGTAACGCCCCATCCGAGAGGTGCTTGCTTTGGATCGAGGTGCTACTCCAATACTATTTTTTTTTTTTAACAAAACCAATTACACCCTCCAAAATTTTCAACCTAAGAAATTTCATAATTAAAATTTAAGCTAGTCATGCGGAAAATGACAAGTAAAACCCAAGTTCTCAAACAATTCACAATTTCTTAAAGACCAATAGTTTAACTTATATATATACATTACTCATTAGGGACCCCATCCCATCATACTTCGCAGTAGAGAAGACACTAACTTAATCCATGCCCCCTATTACAGTTCAACCATAACATCTCCCATCCTTACCATTATAGATATCATGAGAACAATATTTACACTATGCCAAAAGGTAGCCCAAGCTCAAGGTGCCTTATACTCTTCAATCTAGCCAAAGAACAAAAGGAAAACACAAAGAGGGTGAGTTCGAATGACTCAGTGAGGCAAGCATTTGTGGGTATAGGAGGAATCAAAATGAAATGGAGTACAATATGCAAGTATAAAAGAACAATTGTTCTGAATTCAAATACCTAAAATACAAGTTACATATCTGGATATTGGAGATTTGAAGGAGTTTACGAAATCTATGAACTAAAACCAAAAAATAGTATTTCTTGCACAACACTTAAAGAGCTAACTCAATACTGTCCCATACCGGCGAGTGAGTCATTTTACATTTAAATAAATTTCATAGAAAATTTTAGAACTCATAGACATGATTAGATTTAATGAAAGTCAGTGAACAAATTGTTTCATGAAATATTCAAATTCCAAAATCCAAGATTTTGATCAGTTTTATAAAACAAACTAGGCAAGAACATTTTAGAAAACCAGTGGTATAAGCATATTTCACATGTACAATCGTCTAACGGCCTTTCCCTTTATTATTCCTAGTTGTGTACAAACGATACGACCGTAAAATGGCCTACCCCTTGATACTACATAAGCAATATGACCATGAAACGGATACGACCGTAAAACGGCCAAACCCCTTATATCACCTGGATACTGTATAAATAATATGACCATGAAATGGCTAGCCCCTTTATATTGCCTCGATCTTGTATAAACGATATGACCGTATAACAACCTACGCCCTTATAGCGCCTTGGTACAACCATAAAACGACCTGCCCCCTTATATCCCCTTGATGAGTGGCCAACTTGCCAAACCGCTGCAGCATAAATTGGTAAATTGATCCTCGCCTGTCAAGCCTCCTCCGAAGGCAAGATCGCAACCACACGAATCAGTAAGACCAATCCTCGCCGATCAATCCTTAGGCCACGTCAACCCCTGACTGCCCAAAGTCAAGATCGCAAACCAAATCAGCTAATAACACTATTTTTATCACCAATACAGTGATACAAATCCATAATAGTAATCCCAACAATTCGCTGGGATTGGCACTCGGCCCAAATAGATTTTGCATAAAAGTATCTATAAATAAATTCAATAATCAACTATGCCAACAAGGCCATACGATATCAATAAACAATTCAGATAAGCCCTTACAGGGTTTTATGAAACAAGCAATAGACGACAAACAAGATTTCAAACAATTTAGAGGTTTCAATAACAAGAACAAGTATGGTACACAAGCACGTTGAACCCTCACAGGGGTCACTTCACAAGAACAGATAGAATCAAGGTTAGAATGATAGAGCCTCACCTTATCAACCTCGGCAAAAAGTCAGAACCTATTCAGTGCCCAAATCCTCGTCACCTATTAAAAGAATAATTTAACAATTAAAATCCTCGTTCAATCTTGAATATCTCTATCAATCATATTTAATTATAGTCTAATTCAATAATTCCCCGAATAATAATGGTTAGGCTTTTGCTTTAGCATCATCGCCGTAAGATATACTATACATACTGGTTGTATGAAATATGTACGAATTTCAACATATAGCATCAAAATAAAACAATTGAGTCCTAAACTTACCAATTTAACCTAATAACAAATGCTAGGTCGATAATAACAGTCCAATTTTTATAAAACCCAAATTTATCACTTAAGTCGCAGTAACATACAATTAGGGTTTTCTATACTTAATAAGCCTTCTAAGCTATAGTTCACATGAAATAATACCATTCCGGATTCAATAAACCTAATTATCATGCATGAACTTTCAAATCTTATGCATAACTGTTCTGATCGATCATTTCCTTCATTATCTTTCGAAATACAAGGTTTGAATAAAGAGTACTTGTATAAAAATACATGTAACAGGCTTAATTCCACTTCCAGACATTTACTCAAATATTGAATTATCGAAAAGGAGGAATGACGATCAACCTACATGCATGACACTCCCTCGTCAAGATGAACAAATTGCCCTGTCACCGCCGCCGCCGAAAATTTCTAAAACTACCACCAACAACTATTCCTTGGCTCTAGCAATCCAATGGATTTCAAGTTCAGGGTAACAAGGTGTGGTAGATGTAGGTTGTTATCAGATGGCTCATGGTGGGGGTTGCGTTGTCGCCAATGGAGGAGTGAAGGGGATGGTACGGTGATGAAGATGATGAATGGAGGGGGAAGAAATTGAAAATTATATTTATGTTTAAATAATTTTTCATAATTACAATGGAACCCCCAAAAATTTTTGCTGGCCAAACTTAAGTCCTCCAAACTAATGCTTACTTCAATTTCAGTCCCAAACTTAGTCAATGCCTTATTTTGGCCCCTTTGACCAAGAATAATTCCACTTTGACCCACAAAATTTCCAAATGTTGGACAATCAAGTTTTCCTCAATTTTCAATTCAACCCCAAAATTTTTAAATTTCCTACAATCAAGTCCTTTTATTTATTTTCAAGCCCTAAAATCGGACCAACTAATATCTTGATTTTCTAAATCCTTATTTTTCAAAAATTACCGAATTTTATCTTCAATTAATATCTTGATTTTAAACAATACGACCGTGAAACGGACCGCCCCCTTATATCATCTCAATCTTGTATAAACGATACGACGGTATAACGACCTGCCCCTTTATATCGCCTTAGTACGACCGTAAAATAGCCTGTCCCATTATATCCCCTCGACGAGTGGCCAACTCACCAAACCGCTGTAGCACTAATCGGTAAAATCGATCCTCGCCGATCAAACCTCTCCCGAAGGCAAGATCGCAACCACACGAATCGGTAGGACCAATCCTCGTCGATCAATCCTTAGGCCACGTCAACCCCTGACTGGCCAAAGTCAAGATTGTAAACCAAGTCAGCCAATAACACTGTTTCTATCACCAATACAATGATATAAATCCATAATAGTAGTCCTCGCATTCCGTTGGGATTGACACTCGACCCAAATAGATTTTTCATAAAAGTATCTATAAATAAATTCAATAATCAAATATACTGACAAGGTCATACGATATCAATAAACAATTCAGATAAGCCCTCACAGAGGTTTACGAAACAAGCAATAGATGACAAACAAGATCTCAAACAATTTACGAGTTTCAATAACAAGAACAAGTATGATACACAAGCACGTTGAACCCTCACAGGGGTCATTTCACAAGAACAGATAAAATTAAGACCAAAATGGTAGAGCCTCACCTTATCAACCTCGGCAAAAAGTCAGAACCTACTTAATGCCCAAATTCTTGTCACCTATTAAAAGAATAATTTACCAATTAAAACAATCCCGAATATCTCTATCAATCACATTTAATTATAGTCCAATTCAATAATTCCTCGAATAACATAATGGTTAGGGTTTTGCTTTAGCATCTCGCTGGAAGATATACTATACATACTGGTTGTATGAAATATGTATGGATTTCAACGTATACCATCAAAATAATACAATTGAGTCATTAACTTATAATTTAACCTAATAACAAATGCTAGGTCAATAATAACAATTCAATTTTTATAAAATCCCAAATTTATCACTTAAGTCACAGTAACATAAAATTAGGGTTTTTTATACTTAATAAGCCTTCTAAGCTATAGTTCACATGAAATAATACCATTCCAGATTCAATAAACTTAATTATCGTGCATGACTATTCTGATCGATCATTTCCTTCATTATCTTTCAAATAGAAGGTTTGAATAAAGAATATATGTATACAAATACATGCAACAAGCTTAATTCCACTTTTAGACATTTACCCAAATATTGAATTATCATAAAAGAGGAACGACGATCAGCCCACATGCATGGCATCCCCTCATCGAGCTGAACAAACTGCCCGATCACTGTTGCCGTGGAAAATTTCTGAAACCACCAACAACTATTCCTCGGCTCTATCAATCCAATGGCCCAATTAGTTTCTTATTCCGACACCGGGAGAGTCTTCAAATGGCTGAAAAACTGCAACCCCACCACCAACACTACCGTGGGGTTTTTGAGAAATTTCTCCTCCCACAGTAGTCCAATCAACAATCTGAAGGTACCATAGTAAACCTTAAGCTAAGCCCAACAAAATGGTACCGAGTTCGACCATCAAAATTCGCCGATGAGATAAACCATTTCACCTCCAAATTTCATCGGGTTTTCTTTAATTTCTCTGATGCGTTCACCGGAAATGAAGGATGGAAAGTGGTTTTCGAGTTCAGGGCAACAGGGTAATGGTAGATGTAGGTTGTTATCAAGTGGCTCACGATGGGGATTGAGTTGTCACCTGTGAAAGAGTGAAGGGGATGGTACGGTGACGAAGATGATGAATGGAGGGGAAAGAAATTGAAATTTATATTTATGTTTAAATAATTTTTCATAATTACAATGGAAACCCCAAAATTTTCTGCTGGCCAAACTTAAGTCCTCCAAACTAATGCTTACTTCAATTTCAATCCCAAACTTAGTCAATGCCTTATTTTGGCCCCTTTGACCAAGAATAATTCCACTTTGACCCACAAAATTTCCAAATGTTGGACAATCAAGTTTTCCTCAATTTTCAATTCAACCCCAAAATTTCTAAATTTCCTACAGTCAAGTCCTTTTATTTATTTTCGAGCCCTAAAATCCAACCAACTAATATCTTGATTTTATAAATTCTTATTTTTCAAAAAATACCGAATTTTAGGGGTGTTACATTAAAGCTCATATTTATTAGATAATTTCATTACTTTGTATATTTATTTATTTTTTGATAGTTAATATTATCAACGTGAATATAAATTACTGAATATGAAATATATCAATTGTATAAAAGTATTTATTTAGCAATGAAATTTTGATTTTTAGTTGTATAGACATAATTTTATATAAATAATATAAAATGATTTTCTTATAAAATATTATAAATAAGTAAACATTCAATCAATCAAAATAAACTTATCAAAGCAGATGATATTATAGAGAAAAAATTTAAAGAACAATTCTTTCTTCTAGTCACATAATTAGAAATGAGTAAATCAAGTTCTAATAAATTTAGTGACTATTTTTTATAGAATATATATATATATATATATATGAAAATTGAAATAATTTCAACAACTAAATAGAATTATAATATTTTTGAATTGATATGGGGAAGTGAATCGAGCCCAATTGGCCTAATAGTGGTCGACTAGGCCCAAGAATACACTGGGTCAGTTTGCCAGTGTCAACACCCCCTCAGTCAACCAGAGAGTGGCCGATTAGCCCGAATATGATCGATTGGCCCTCGGCTAAAGAGGCCCTGGGCCCGAGGAGGAGGTTCATCATTTGACTAGAGCATGACTGAGGGACTCACAGTCAAGGAAACATATCGACCAAAAGATGTCGATTGAAGAAATAAGAAGTATTTTCCCACCACCGGTCACTGTCGCATTAAATGCAACTCATCACTTTGCCATATTAAACACGCTGACAGGCAGTGTGTCTTCGCATTTAAGAAGCATGCCTCCACCGTACCACCTGTATGCCTTCGCATTAATTGCAGAGATCTTCTCCATATCCCAAAAGAAAGGGGGACAAGCCACCTGAAGAAGGGTTTCAGGCAGAGAAAGACCTAAAGGTCCTCAAACAAATACAAGAGCCCTTACTGCATGAGCAAAGGCATCACTGACATTTTAACCCCTTACAAGAGACTATAAATACCCCATTACAGCCCCTCATGAAGGTATGTTACTATAACTTTGGCCCTCACTTTATCATTCTAAATTCTGATCGATTATACTAACTTGAGCATCAAACTGCATAGCCGAGGACCTCATTGGCTAGCCTGACATATGTTAATTGATTGTAGGACTTGACCTGCTCCCATCTTAATACTCATACCTAACCCATTTTCTGCTTGAGTACAGTGGGCCAGAGCCCAATCCTTTTATTCTGAGATCAAATCATCATCATTTGGTGCTATCTGTGGGAATTAGAGTCCATAATCTGAGCAAATTGTAAACATAAGGTGAGCCATTTCAGAGAGAGACGAGACTAGAAGGTCATCAACCATGGTTCGCAGGAACGGTCACGGAGATCGGAACAGAGGGCACACTAATTCACCATTTTTGCAATTGTGCCATTTCCAATCACCTAAGCCATCTCCAATCTCTCAATTCTGCCATTTCCAATCTCTAAATTTCTGAAGTATTATTCGGCTAATGAGGAGAATGCTCCAAAGTTTAAGGATGTCTAACAATCGGACAAGCTTTGGGTCTGGAGTTGGTAGCTCTTTCTGCCAGCGACAAATCGGTAGATGAAAGTGACGCGTGGCTATACAAGCGGTGGAGAGCCGAGCAACTGGCCTTAACCAAGTAGTTCCCAGCCACATTGCATTAGAAGCTCACTCTGTAGACTGCAGCCAAACTTAATGCCCGTATCATTTCATTTTCCCATTCCGATTCACCAAGAAGACCCGATTTATCGGTGTGTAACGGCGTATTGGTGCTAAATCGATCGATTTTGGCCGTTCCTAACATAGCCCCATTCCACACTGGTGCAACGGAACTTTGCTGTCCATTTCGGTTCTAATAAGGCTGTTCCGATCGAAAAATCACCGATCCGACGAACCATGTCCTCGACCCCTCCCCTCATCCCCAGTAAGAACAAAATATAGTTGGACCTAGCTACTAGCCCAAGCAAGTTGTAACCCTGACTATGCCATGACTTATACAGATAATAAGTGAATAGATATCAGCCCAACTCTTAGTCTAGTTGTTAGCATCTTTGCAGAAGCACAACAACTAGCCCGAAGCGGTCGCTAGTACTACCCCTTATCCCTCTCATTAAGATGAAAGGCTCCAGAGATGACATGGCTAGGCATGAGATACATCGCCCGCCTAACAGACATGATAATAGCCTAGGTCGATTCTCGCATGAGGAGACCCGCCCACATCCTTAGGAGGCAGTAGCTGACTCTGTGGAACATCTAGCTCAACCCATTCGAGCCCAGCAGTGTGGTCGATTGATAGAGACCTCAGCTAAGTAGAAACCTATCACAAGCAAATCAGGAAGAATGGGAAGATGTGCCACAGCAAGTGCAGCAATTAAACAAACGTTTGAGGAGATTTCAAGGCAAAACACAGAAAAGAACCCCTAACACGATACCATGGCCTGATTTTGCTATGAGCAGAAGTCACCATTTATTCAGAAGATAATCAATGAACATATAGTTGTTAATGCAAAGATTCTGACTTGTTTGCCCTGGTATGATGGTTTAACGGACCCGAATGAACACTCAATCTAGTTCGAGCATATTATTCAGCTTCATGGGCACAATGAGCACATTCATGCCAAAATGTTGGTCACCACACTCTAGGGGATAGCGCTTGACTGGTTTATTAAGTTGGAACCTACATCCATTTTCTCATATGATCAATTTTATGACAAGTTCCTCCACTAATTTGTTAGCAGAAGAAAAGCGAAACTCCCCCAAACTCATCTGCATATAGTAAAACAAAATGAGGGAGAATCTCTTTGGGATTTCTTTGCCAGATTTAATATTGAGGTGTTGAAGATCGACAGTCCCGAAATTGAGTTTTTGGTCGATATATTGTTCCTTGGTCTCAGATACAAGGAATGTGCCAATTCTCTAGTCAATGAAAGACCACGGTCGATAGAGGAGCTACTCAACCTCACGAAGAGGTATATAACTAAAGAAGATATGAACATATTGAAGTATGGGGGCCTTGAAAATGATAAGAAGAAGGGCAAAGAAAAAAATGATAGACAGCAGAGGGATGGCCATCGATCCCCCATAAAGAGGTTTCACAACTCTACCTCGATGAACATTGCCAGAAATAAGGTCATGTTTGCCATCTAGAGTAAAAAGCTCCTCAAAAAGCCTAGGAAGTTGAATGAAACCGAGGTCATGAAAAGATCCAAAAAATACTGTCATTTCCACATGTAGAAGGGACATGACACATAAGACTGCTTCAACCTACACAATAAAATCAAACAGCTCATTCGATTAGGATATTTGAAGAAGTTTATTGATGAGAAAGCCAGACAAGAGATGGGCTGGGCCGACCAGACTCTTTATAGAGAAAAGTCAGTTAGCCCGAGAAGAGATGATAAAGAAAAGAGAAAAGTTGATGATGAGCGTCCCACCCTATGATGAGTGATCGATACCATTGCAGGGGGATCAGTAGAGGGAGATTCCAAAACGGCAAGAAGGCAGAACCAACAGAGACTAGAGTTGACTAAATCCACACCAGTCGAAACCATTTTTCATCTCTCCACCAATGAAGAGCCTATCTTTTTTTCAGATTTCAACCTCCCGCACCTCGAGCACTAAGAGGCTGACATAAACTAGATTGCCCCTTGTCGATAAGTTGAGATTGCTAACTTTGAAATGAGGAAAGTTGTGGTTGACAATGGCAGTTCGACAAACGTAATTTTCTTATGAACTTTGAAGAGGATGAATTTGGGAAAGCTTAAGTTCGAAGTAGTCCGCACCTCGCTAGTCAGGTTTAGAGGATCTGAGATCATTTCGAAAGGATCCATTAATCTATCTACCTCACTTGGAGAACTGTCCAAAATGCGAACACTTATGGTCAACTATCTGGTGGTCGATGCACCTTTTGCTCACAATACCATAGTTGGAAGGCTTTCATTGAATAACTTTAGAGCAATTATCTCGACCTACCATATGAAGGTCAAATTCCTAATGGCTGTAGGAATCAGAGAGCTACTCTGTAATGTAAAGGAGGCCTGACGGTGTTAAACTATTCGATCGAGGCAAATGAACAGAAAAATCGACCAAAACTAAAACCTTCAGGGGACATCCCATAATGAAACCCGAAGAAGGACATGAAAACAAGAAAAGAAAGCAAGAGAAAACTAGGGTCGAGCTAATTGAAGAATTCAAGCTCAAAATCCCGACAAGACTACAAGGATTAGGACTAATCTGGAGAGCAACATAGAATGCATAATGGTTGACTTCCTCAGAAGGAACATTGAATTTTTTTCCTGAAAGGCTACTGACCTCCAAGGATTCGACCTTCACATTATCGTCCACCACCTTAATGTGGAGCCCTCATTCAAGTCCATTAAATAGAAGACAAGGATCTTCAATGCAGAGAGATGCCAAATCATTGAGGAAGAGGTCAATAAACGTTTACAGGCAGGCTACATTGAAGAAATTTAGTACCTTAGCTGGCTATTTAATGTAGTTCTTATCCCTAAAAATGAGGGCAAATAGAGAATATATAATGATTTCACTCATTTGAACAAAGCTTGTCCTAAAAACCCTTACCTACTGCCTCGAATCGATTATTAGTTGATTCAATAGTAGGTTGTGATCTTTTGAGCACAATGGATGCTTTCTAGGGGTATTATCAAATCTTTATGGCCCCCGAAGATAGGGATAAGACCTCTTTTGTGGTGCCAAATAGTTTATACTATTTTTTGGTCATTTCCTTTGATCCTAAAAATGCAAGGGCAATATGTCAAAAATTGGTAAACTTCATGTTAAAAAATAAGATCAGACGAACGATAGAAGTCTATGTCGACGACGTGATTACCAAAACCATTTAACCAATCTCGACCATACTTTCTCGATATTAAGAGCATTTAGCATGAAATTTAACCGCAATAAATGCACATTCGGAGTAAGGGGAGGAAAGTTTTTGGGCTACTTGGTTAGTCAAAGGGGCATAGAAGCAAACCTGTAAAAGATATAGGCAATTCAAGACATCTCTCCGCCTAAAACAGTTAGGAATGCGTAGAGATTGTTGGGAGGATCATAGTGTTGGGTCGGTTTATCACCCGACTAGCAGACAAAAGTTTACCATTTTTCAAAATTCTCAGGAATGCGAGAAAGTTCCAGTGGACAGAAGAATGTGACCAGGCCCTAGTCGACCTAAAGCAGTATTTATCTGCTCCCCCTATGCTTGCCAAGCCTGTGGTCGTGGAGGTCTTGTGCATTTACCTAGCAGTCTCATCGGCAGTAGTCAGTTTGGTTCTGGTGTTGACACAGCACAGGACACAGACCGATGTACTATATTAATAAAGCTCTGCAAGGCTCAGAGCATAACTACCTTGAGATCGAAAAATTTGCACTTTCTTTTGTCATAGCAGCCAGGGAGTTAAGGCCTTATTTCCAAGCACACTCTATTGTTGTCCTAACAATTCATCCCTTGAAATAGGTACTATCAAAGCCGAACACATTAGGAAGACTGACCAAATAGGCTATTGAGTTAGGAGAGTTCAATGTCACTTTCCAACCTCGAACAGCCATAAATGCACAAGTACTGGCAGACTTTGTAGCTGAGCACGTTGGCCTCTCCACTGAGGTCAAACCAGATCTACTTGTTTAGTCTCTACACGTTGATGGATCAGTGACTTCCACGGGGAGGGAGAATAGACATCTCTCTATGCTCCTCCCTCATTGAGGAATACGACTTCGCAATTAAACTCGACTACCCTGTCACCAATAATGAAGTAGAATATGAAGCGCTTCTTGCCAATATGAGGATGGCCATTGATAAGGGGGTCGAGCAGTTAGCAGTTATTACAAACTCTCAACTGGTTGTTGAGCCATTTGAAGGGAACTTTGAAGTAAGGGAATCTACCATGAATAAATATCTTGCTAAGGTCAAGAAATTGCAATGGCGGTTTAAGAAATTCTCCCTTTATTAGGTCCCATATCAGAGAATGAGAGAACATATGCCTTATCTAATTTTTCAAGTTCTACGAAGGGTATTAAGGAAAGAACTATCACGTTCTTGGTCTCAGATAAACTGACCATAAATGGCCCTGACCAGAATCACATTTGGGAGATCCAAGAATCAGTTCCCACCTGGCAAGATGAAATTAAAACTTATCTAAGGGAGGGCAAAGTGCCAGAGGACAAAACAAAGGCTCGAAGGTTAAGAGGTCGAGCAACAAAGTTTGCCCTTAAAGAATATGGTCAGCTAGATAAAAATCTTTCTCTGGACTTCTACTAAAGTGTTTGACATCAGAGCAAGGCCGAACACCAACCCACAAGGTCATTAGGCATGGATATTTTTGGCCGACCTTACTCAAAAATGTGATCGACTTCACTAGGCAGTGCCCGTCCTGCCAAGTGCATTCCAACATTCCTTGTTAGTTTGCTTCGGCACTGGTACTAGTTCAAATCACGTGGCCATTTGACCAATGGGGAATAGACATCAATGGCTCTTTTCTGAAAGCTATAGGTCAAAGAAAATACATGATAGTAGAGGTCGAACATTTTACTAAATAGGTTGAAGTAAAGGCGGTTCCAAAGATAACCGATGCAGCAATTATAAACTTCTTGTGGAAGAACATCATATGCCATTTTGGTTTGCCAGAGGTACTGATATTAGACAATGAAACCCAATTCCAGAGCAGAAATAGGAGGAACTAGTGTGAAAGTTTAGGAATTTGACAACACTTCACTTCAGTTGGCAACCCCCAGGTGAACGGACAAATTGGGGTCACTAATAAAATGATTGTGGGCCACATCAAAACTTGACTACAAAGATCCACATGAAATTAGCAGATGACCTCCCAGGTGTCCTATAGGCGTATAGAACCATTCCTAGAACTGCCACGAGGTACAACCTTTATAGTTTGGTCTATGATTCAGAAGCAGTGATCCCGACAGAACTGATACAACATACAACTCGAGTGATTCATTACAATCCGATCAAGAATGAAGCTGAAAAGCAATTCAACCTCGAGATCATCAATGAGCTGCGCCAGTGGGCATACTAAAAAAAGCAAAGGTATAGGTCAATCATGGCCAAACATTACAACAAAGGCATCCGACCAAGAAGTTTTTAGGTCAGAGACCTCATTCTGAAGAAAGTTGAAGTTTCTAAAAATGTTGAAAAACTCGACCCTTAATGAGAAGGCCCTTACTCGATAGTCAAGGTTGCCAAACACAATTCATACAGGATAGCAGTTATGAAAGGGAATGAGCTCCCTCGACCTTAGAATGCAACAAACTTGAGGAAATTCTATGTAAAAAGAGATCCAGTCTCCTCCAAAAACTCACTTTTGTAATTTGATTTCAAACTAATGAAATCGATTTATATTCAGTCCACTTCTTATTTTCAAGTAAAATTATCGCTTCTAGCCTAACCATCTCATAAATGGTGGAATTATTTAAAACCGACCTAATACTCAACTTTTAAGTTGGTTTTAAGCTAACCAATAGATATATGTATATCGACTTAATGATCCCACAATGACTTGGTTTCAAACCAATCAAAGCATCAAGTAGAGGGATTTATGTAAAGTCAACCTAGTAGTTGACTATAAATCTGGTTTCAAACTAGGCGACAATCATATGAATATTCACTCAAATGATCCCGTAAGAGCTTGGTCTCAAAACGACTAACCCGTCGATAAAGTAAATTTATTTACTTATTTGAAAGCCGACCTCATAATCGACCATTATCTTTATTTCAAACTAACCAACAGTTGCACACATTAACTTGAAATTTCAAATCGATCAACACATCAGACGAGATAAATTTATTTAAAGTCGAC
Source organism: Jacaranda mimosifolia (assembly GCA_018894105.1). Lineage (NCBI taxonomy): Eukaryota > Viridiplantae > Streptophyta > Magnoliopsida > Lamiales > Bignoniaceae > Jacaranda > Jacaranda mimosifolia. The sequence goes on from CM032129.1 coordinate 27,840,200, forward strand.
TTTGTAATTAACCATTATCTTAGTTTCAAACTAATCAACAAATGGGTCAGCCAAACATTCAGGAAAGCAACATAAAGACAAAGCAATGATATACAACCAAAAACATTAACATTGCAATAAGCTGAAACATTCAAATTGTACAAAATATTTGAAATATTCACAATATTTATCAGATCGTTCATCACGCCCCTCAAGGCGAATCAAATCAAATACAAGAAAAAACTAATAAGCAAAAAGATTAGTAGCATCAGCTCAAGCCCGCTCTCTCCCCTCTTACGCCTTGAGCAGCGCCTGCCACTGTCTCATCGATGGCCCTATCGAGCTCGTCAGTAGAGTCTTTGGGCACAACCATTGGGGGACCCTCGACCTCCTGCTCTCTTCCTACAGGTCAAAAAGGGTTGGCATCCTCAGTCAAGAATGTGCGACCAACAGCAAGGAAATAGGTTGTAATATCGACCTTCCCATCTTTAAGGTTGAGAGCAAATAACAAACTCAAACTCTTCCCCTACCGCCGCTAGTGGATAAATTGGGGCCTCCGCCTCCTTGGCTGGCACATTCTCATCGTACTCCTTGAGGTGTTCATTTTGGAGCACATTCAGCCAAGCTTTATTTTCCCATAGAACTAGTATCCCAGGAATTTGAGCTGCTTAACGGCCTTATGGAAGGCCTCCTTGGCTTCGTTGAGAGCAAACACAATGCTAGCCTCTGTGAAAGCAGGGTTGAGCATGAATTGTTGCACCGTCTCCTTACATATACTCGGCAGTATCTTAAAGAACTCATCTCTAACATACCTGAAGGGTGCTATTATAGCCTAGGGCTCAACCAAAGAGTGAAGCCTCTACTACCTCCGACCTCAGCTTCTTCAATAGGTCATCCAAGTAACTGATTTCTATTACGGCAACCATCAACTCAGCGTCCTTCTCTTCAACCGGTTTTTTCAACTCTTGAATCCTCGACTTGAGTGACTTGACCCGAGTCTTGGAAAGATCAAATTGCTCTTTCTAGAGCACCTTGTGGTCGGTCAAGGCAAGCTCAGTTCGATGATAAAAGCTGTAGCCCCACTACCCGACCTACAATAAGGAAATATTAGATTAAAAAAGATGTGTTTATCAGAAGCTAAAAGCTACTCGACCATGAACTTACCATGTTGGCATGGGAAGCAAACACATTTAAGGCATCAGTCTCCTCGAGCTCTAATATCTTCTTCTAGTCCGAGATAAAAAGACCAGTAATAAGAGCCTTCAGAGAGGTCACTCTTGTCGACTCTATACCAAGCATTATCACTGTGTTCGCGACCCCTACATCAGGTCTGAACCTTGTGTTTGAAAAAATTGGCAACAAAAACAACTCCTCATCGGGCATTGACCCAAATGGAGAAGCATCTGCCATTTTTCCTTTCCCCTTCTCTACAACAGTCTTCTTAGGAAGAGCTGGTCGATCATCGACGGCTTTTCTTTTTGGTCAAAGTGCTGGACTAGTGATGCCTACCCTACTCAGTTGAGTAGAAGGAGTGGGGTCGAAGGTGCATGCTGTGAAGGAACTCCCTGGGATACGGCCTATCGTTAGACAGCTGCCTCTCGGCGTTCTTGTGCCTTTTGTTGATGAGTCATAGCTTGCTAATGGGCGCGATTTATGATTTTTGCTCAATCTAAAGGAATACACAAACACAAAAGCACTTTATTGGTCAGAAACTATAAAAAAAACAGTCAAAACAACACAACAAAGATATGACTACCTAGTCAAGCATTAGCTGGCATATTCAGCCGAGCAAGTGACAAGCTCGCTAACAACAGATTCCTCTCCACTGTATATCCAGACACCTCCATCTCTCCAAATTTGACCAAATCTCGGATGAAGGTGTTATTCCAAGTCATATTCTCATTTTCGGGCATCTCAACTTCACCCTTCAACCATTCCCTGGGAATATTAAAATCGGCCCTACTAGAGGCACGAACGAAGAAGTATCTTTTCTTCCAAGTTTGGCCCTGGGAAGAGGAGAGTGTCACAAATATTTTTCGACAAAGATAAATAGTGAGGTAGTAAAAACCCGACTCCTCGGTGCTGCCCGACTTCCGGGACATGGGAAGGTAGAATAGATTACTTAAGTTTATAAACAAAGATGGCTAGTCTTGTATAAGCACAAGAATGATAAAACTATACAAAACGGAAAAACAATTAGGCAATAGTTGGGTAATGTAACACCCTGAATTTTGAAATCCTGAAATATAATAAAATGTGAAATCAATAAGTTTGACTAAATTAATTTTGGATTAGAGTTAATTAAAAATATAGAATTAAATAATGACAATTGAAAGACTAAATTGAATATAAGAGAAGGACTTGATTGCACAAAATTATAAAGTTAAGGAGGTGAATGTAAGTGAACTAAAAGTCTGAAGAGTTCAAAATAATTAAATTGGACTTAATTGCCATGAAACAGAAATCTTAGGGGCTAATGTGAAAGGATTGAAAGTTAAAGGACTCAATTGAAAACTAGGAGCTAAACTGAAGACAGTTTAAAAGCTCAAGGACTTGATTGAAATCGGTGAAAAAATCTTGGGGGCCAAATACAATTAAGCAAAAGTTGGTTGATATATATAATTGAAGGACAAACTTTTATCAAATTCTCAAAAGCATATCCAATCTCTTCCCAAGCTCGGCTTTTCTCCATTTCACCTTGAAATAGAATTCCACTCTGTTAAACACCTCATTTACCTCGCTGGGATCATAATAACCTTAGAAACAACCAATGAATCGCTGAAAATTTCGACCGCGATGGAGCTTAATGTCAGTGGTGGAGGGTTTGACATTTCCAGCAATGAAAACTAGACGTTAACCAGTAGGTTTTGATGGGCTTGTTGAGAGGGGCATTTTGGTACCTTTTGATTGAATTTTCGACCACCGGTGATGGAGAAATCGCGACGACAAAGTAGCAACTGCGGTAAGGGTTTACTAGTGGTTTTAGCTCAAATTCTCCAGCAAGGAGGTAACAGAAGCAAAAATTATTTTGAGGGATTTTGTTGGTCTGAGGCGCACCCGGTGGTGGTGTTGGGTTTCATCTTTAGCAATAGCGCATGGCGACGGCTTTAAGGCAGTCAGTCCTTTTTTGACTCCCGAACTCATCTGGACTATTTTCAACTTGAAATTGAATCTCAATTCAATCCAATTTGGGTAAATTTCATATTGAATATTAAATTATATTGATTTTTACACTTCTAATTCAATGTTAATTAAAATTAGGATAATTGAAATTTAATTTCAATCAAGATGTGATTGATTTGTAAATATCAAACAAAACTTATTTTAATTTCAAGTTTAATTAATTAAGAAAGATTGATTTAAATTTATACTCTTAAGCTTGATAATATAGTATGTTGTGAACAAAATATAGTTGAATTTAATCTAAAGACTAAGTTATATAAATGTCATAACGAAAATGAATTATTAGATCTGGACCTGATAAACTCATAAAACCCAATTGATTTTAAAAAATCTAGATCTTTATCATGTGACTATAAGGTAAGTGAAGTAACGAATGGAGTTTATTGAAAATAGTCACTTAAGAATTACATTTGGTAAACCATAGTTGAACTCAAGTGTGATAGCAATAAATGCCTATTAAATAGTGAAACCCTAAATAAGTCCACAATGATGTGGATCATATCAGTAATCCATTGATCAATTGATTACTTAAGGATTACCACATCTAATTATCTTAAGTAATTAGATATGAAACCATGATTATCGAAAAATAGTGAAACCCTAAATAAGTCCACAATGATGTGGATCATATCAGTAATCCATTGATCAATTGATTACTTAAGGATTACCACATCTAATTATCTTAAGTAATTAGATATGAAACCATGATTTATCGGAATTGAGTTAAAATAACCTTGAGTCGATAAAGACATTAATTATATTTATACTTAAGATTCAAAGGATTAATAGGATAATGACCCAAGTTATTTTATAACAGTTCTCGGTGGGAGTAGGAAGCTAAAACCTGAGCGATCATACGACTAGGAATTCGTCTGCATACGCCATGTGAGTTTATACTCAATAATATGGGATTTCTTTACTGTGGAAAGAACATATATATTTGCCATATATCCTGGTCGTTTGCTTCCTTTTAATCTATGTGTTGAAACTTGAAAATAGTACTCCACATCACCCTTTTATACTTATTACTTCTGTTGATATTGATTGATATTGCTTTACCTAATATTTGGCGATTGTGTTGAGGAAGTTGAAAAGTGATTTCGAGATATATATTTCACTCGCTATGTCTAGCTTAAAACCAACTTGGGCTGAATCAGTAATTACATGCTTAACATGGCGAAGTGACATATTAAGTAAAATGTTGTTGGGCATATTCAGTGATATCAGTGATTATACATAATACCCTTGGGGTGGGCCTTGGGATCGATTACAAAAGATGGTCAGACAAGACGAACTAACAGCCACAGATCTTTCCGTTGATACTCGTGTGCAATGCACATATAATCCCTACTTAATAGGTCAGCTGGAGGTAGCTGCTTATGAGCGGGATCAAGCATGTGGCTAGCCATGCCTAGTGAGTGATTCAGTGTCCGAGTTGATCACTCGATAATTTGGAGGAACAAGGATTTTCGTGTTTTTGAAAGTGGAGTGACAAGATATGAGAACCACCAACAACTTAATAGTGAAAGTGTTTGCTAATTTATATTTAGTTTATTTGATATGCCTGATACTTTTGCTTTGAAACTCAAATATTTGATAGAACCCAGTAGTTGATCAAATGGCATACCAACCCTTCTTTGATCATATTTGAGATTTAAACCTTCGTGAAAGACAGTGAATTTTGTGAAGTCCCATCACTGATATGGGACGGTGGTGAGATAAATCATCCAAAATTTTGACTAAAACCTTCTCTCACAACTTCTAGGAATTTTAATGTCTCTACTTATTTCTATATGATATATGTGAAATTATCACTCTATTGTTATTGCTAGACTACCTCACTAAGTCATTCGAACTTACATTGTTTCATTGTTATTTTTCCTTCTTTACCCTAGATAGGAACAAGTGATGAGGATACACTGACCTAGGTAACACACGAGGTAATGAGGGTGGTAGAAATGCTAAGTGTGATTCATAATATTTTGGTTCATAGTTGAATATCTAATGGATGTTGCTGTAGAAATTAAATACTTTGGATTTTTTTTTAGAAATGTATTTCTATTATTCAGAAGAGACTCGTGGAATAGAATGGGCAGCACCTCATATGGAAGCAAACGTCTCCCGGTTGGGGCATTGTAGGTAATGCACACTTGAATACCCGTGAGCTGGTGGACTCCAAGTTGTGCAATTGGAAACCTAAGACCACACTTTAAAGCCTCATCAAATGTTGCTATATAGCCTTTGGGAGATCAGTGCAACCTATCACTTCGCTCAGGGACAATTAACTCGAACTCGGGGGGAATGTGATATGCATGCCTAATCAGCTCTAAATCATTTCCAGTAACCTCAGATATTATATCACTATAGTGATTGGTCATAAACAATCTCACCCGAGACACCGAAGGTCGACTAGTTCCCCCAATGGTCCAGCTTCCTCTTCGACGCCAACCTTCACCCCACTCAAATTCTCAAAACAACTCGATTGGCCAATAGCAGATTCGTTGGTCTCGCTAGATGAATCATTACCTCTTCAATCGAGTCCCCAGATGACCATGTTTCTTCAAAATCAACCAACCTTTCACTACTCTTCCCAAAGATTCTAAACATGTTTATGATCTTAAAGATTACAAAAAGAATGGCAAAGAAATAAACTAGGTGAGAATAGAGGAGAACTTACAAAATGAACAAGAGAACGAGGAGTTTGCGATTCTTGTTTGAGGTTGTGAAATTTGCAAAGTTTAAACTCTCGCTTATGCGGTAAATATGGTAAATGAAAATTTCAACACACTATTTATAACCTCCAGCCAAGGGGACCAGCAAAAATAACACCAGTTACCAGGCACTTATTACATAACCGCCGGTCAACAAATTTAATTGCCCTAACACATTTATTGCATCCAAAACCCTAGTTAGGATTTAAAAGGAAAGGTCGACAGTATTTATGGTAGTTTTGAAAGTCAACTACTCCACACTCCTTCTCATCACGAGTTCGATTAGGACTTGGGAGTTGGGGGGAACTTATGATATGGGGAAGTCAATTGAGCCCAATAATGGTGACTAGTCCCAAGAATACATTAGGCCAGTTAGCTAGTCTAAGCTATCAGCACCCCCTTAGTCGACCAGATAGTGAATGATTAGCCTGATTATGGTCGATATGCCCTCGGCCAGAGAAGCCTCTGTGTAGCACCCCTCTCAGGACAGTACCCAAGTTGAGGCAATACCAATTCAATCTTAAATACCAATCACAAAATACTAGGAAACTTGTAATTTAACCATTTCAAAAGTATAATATATACAACCCAAGTATCAAAATCCTACTCAGCAGAAAATAATTCATTTATCCCAAAAGATTACCTCTCTAAATGAAATATGTACAATCCAGCATCTTAAGTTCAACATAACATTTCTTATATCATTGCCTCGATCAGGTGCAAATATATGCACAATCACAACACCTAATCTATTATAAAATAAAATGTCCAATCAAAACCTAGCTCCTGCCTCTCACTTAGGCCTATCTAAAAAGAAATATGGAATAACAAAGAGCATGAGTCTTAAGGACTCAATGAGGAAAATTCATAACAGGAGATAGAGGAAAAGTTATTAAATTTCAAGAACAATGAACAAGGTTATTGATAGTAGTCAGAAAATCAGTTCATGCTTGCTGGAAATTAGAATTTATGCTCAAAAACTTGGAACATGTAAACATTTAGCTGGCTTGTTGGCATCCTTCCTTATTGCTTCTTGATGAATACAAGATAACTTTTTCACTAGCATTTAACTTGAGCCTGAGAACTTTTCTCTTTATCTGTAACTTTACAATAGCATTTCACTTGAACATGAACATTTTCTCCTTATCTTTCCATTTGCTCGAGCACACAACTTGACGTGTAACAACTTGTTTTTATGGCATGGTCGACAGCATGCCCGATCTCGCCACTCACAATTTTGCTACGTTCATCTAGTTGTAAGTCAGGATCGTAGGTGGGTACTAGCCGGGAGATCTGTCACCGTCGGTCCGTACCGCCCGATTGTCTTTCCGGACCTAGCCCTTGGCCCTTTCCATGGCATCCCTCCGAGTTGAACTTCCCAAGGGCGTCCCCATGGGTTGCACGATACAATGCCAACAGATATCAAATCAACTTTTCAAGCTATAACATGAACATTTCAGAACTTTACATGACATGCCATATACGAGGCAAAACATTTTTCAATAACGGCCGGCAAGGCCTATTCCAGTAAACAAGGTACATGAACAATTTAAGGGAACTTTTGACACGATTAGGTCTACCAGACCATTTCAAATGTCATTTTCATAAATATCAAGATCATTTTCACAAAGCTTCACAGAAGCTGATCTGGATAGTCATTTTCAATAAAACGGAACAAATATCAATCAATTTCAAATTAAGAGAACCTCATAGGGTTCGAGAATCAGTAACAAATCATGATAGATATCAATCAGGAGAACTTAACGGGTTCAATGATGAGTATAGATTAGGCTCAAATAAATCAAGAACCAATCAGTGGAACCCTCACAGGGGTAACAATAATCAACAGAGTACGATAAACAAAGCAATACTAAACCTCACAGGGGTTTATCAAGGAATAGAAAGGTACAAAGGTTGTCAAATTGGCGGATCCTCACCTCTTGTAGTTTGAGTAAAACAAATCTCAGCTAGCAATCTACTAATCGCTAGGACCCACTTCTTCTTCTCCTAATCAGAGGAATAATCCCATAATCAAAATTCTTATCCAACACTAAGCCTTCTAAAATTGCATCCAGCATTCTAACATTATTTATTTATAAATCGACATGATGATATAAGTTCAATAGGTGCTATCTACACAATCATCCCAATATCACTATTCCTGAATTAGTCACGATAGTCTATATCAATTCCAAAATAGCATGGTCTCAATCTAAATTACAAGGTCATGATATCAAAATCTTATTCCACTCAAAATAGTCCAATCCTGCATAATTAATCCTAATCAAATGCCACTTAGTCTCACATTACGAAATCCTTAGTAAATATTTATTAATTCTCAAATTTGGCATTTGTCATGACATGTCTCGGTCCACAAATTTAATATTTCTCCTTGCATGAGAATTATACTCACATATGTATATTTCAATCATCCCAACATTCTCATTCTTATCATCATACATGGCTTAAAATGGAAGGTACAACATATGCATATATCAAGGTACAACCAACTAAAGCTTATTCCAAAACTCTTTATTACCCAAAATGATTATCTAGGCCTTGGAATCACAAACCAAGAACACCACTACGATCGTCGGAACAAGGAGAAGAAACTGGGCTCGGGTCGCTGGAGCTCCGCCGCCGGAAAATTTCAAAGTCACCACCAAAATATTCCTCGCTAGCTCATGAATCCAACCCCCTAATCAGATTTCAATTTCTCAACCTCGAACACCCTTAATCGAGCTCCTCAACCATCAAATGGGTTTCTCACTACCGTCGATTTCTCTCAGATTTTCGCCGCTGCCGTTGCTCTGATCCCCCATGCAAACATTCCACCGTGATCCTCTCTCTCAGCTTTTCCCAACCATAGCCTTAAGTTGGATTTGGCCGTCGAAAAATCACAAACCCACTTCCCACTGTGACACTCTCTTTCTCGGTCTCTCTCTCTCTCGCCAGAAATTTCAATGGGATATGGTGGCGTTGCCGTGGAGTTGGTGAAGAGGGGAAGAAGATGGTTGGTTTAGTTTGGTTGGCAGCCAAAGTTGGTGAAGGGAAATGGCTCGGTTAGAGAAAAAGAATAACGAGGGAGAAGATGATGAATACTAAAAAGGACAAGAATGAAGAAAAAAATGTTGTTTTTGTGAAATTCAATTTTTGAAAAATTGCGATTGAGTCCTTGGTCTACTTAAGTTAATCAATTAGGTCCTTAAGAAATTAAAATAACATATAGGTCCTAGTTGACTAGAAAAATGACATCCAAACCCCTAAGCTTTTCTATTTTATTCAATTAAGTCTTCAAAAAAATTACAACTTATCCCCAACAAAATTTAAATAATTAACAATATGAAAGAATAATTAAATTTCATCAAATATTGAAAATAATAAAATTTTAAATTTTATAACCATAAAATTTTGGGATGTTACACTCTGGGCCCTAGAAGGCCCATCATTCAACCAAAACATGGCTGAGAGACTCACAATCAATGAAGTATCTCAACCAAAAGAGATAGATTGAAGAAACATGAAGTGTTTCCTCGCCATCGGTCACTGTGGCATCAAATGGAACTCAACCACCACTCAGTCGCATTAAACACGCTGACAAGCGACATGCCTCCACATTTAAGAAACATGCCTCCATCGTAGCACTAGCATGCCTCCACATTAATTGCGGAGATCTCCTCCATATTCCAAAAGGAAAGGGGACACGCCACCTGGAGAAGGGTTTCAGGCAGAGAAAGACCTAAAGGTCCTCAACAAAGAAAAGAGCACTCACTGCATGAGCAAAGGCATCATAGATATTTTAACCTCTTACAAGAGACTATAAATACCCCATTGCACCTCATCATAGAGAAATGTTACTATAACTTTGGCCCTCACTCTGTCGCCCTAAATTTTGGTTGATTATACTGACTTAAGCATTGGAGTGCCATAGCCGAGGACCTCCTCTATACCACCCCAAATCATAAAATATAAATGAAAGCAGAAGAATTTAAAATTTAAACTACAATAAAGATTAAAGGATTAAATTAATTAAAATATTTAGGGAGAATAAATAATAGAAACATAGATTATGCCTTAATTAAATAAAATTTAAATCAATAAGGGCCTTAATAGAATTAATGAAACTAGGAGGACCTAAAATTTAACTTAGCTGGGTTTAATTGTTAGGAATTTGAAAGCTTATAGGGCCAATGTGTAAAAAACAAAAATTGGAAGACTGAATTGAAACTCGGGGGGCCGATTTGTAAGGCGGTTGAAAGTTGAAGGGGGAAATGAAAGCGGTGGAAAATATTAGGTGGCCGGTGCAATTAAGGAAGAGTCAGTTTATATATATTTGAAGGATAAATTTTTCTCAAATTCTCATAAACACACCCACATCCTCCATAGCTCAATTTTGCTTAGTTTCACCTCAAAACTTAATTCTAAATTGATAATCTTGTTCCTTACCTTGCAACGGTCAAAACCATACCAAGATTTCCCAGAAATGATCGAAGAAAAGGGATAATTAGGTGGCCAATGGTGGCAGGCGGCCGATGGTGATGGGTTGGCTGGTTGAAGCTTAGAAATAGTAGGTGTGTTGTGAAGAGCTTAATGCAAGGGACATTTTGGTAGCTTTACTTCGAGGATTGGTGGCCGAAAGAGGAAGAATTAAAGGAAAATAGGGGCGGCAGTGGGAAGGCGATTCTGGGAAAAATTCACTGGCTAGGAGGCTAGGAAAGGTGAAATTGATTTAGGGTTTGACTAGGCTCGATGAGACACATCTCTGGGTAGGTCAGGTTGAGCTCTGGTGGTGGTCAGCGGCGACAAATAGAGGTGGACAGCGGCACTTCAGTGACCTATATACAGAAGCTTTGGATTCTCATTTCGAAAGCAACCAGACTAAAATTGGACTTAAACTTAGTCCAATTGGGTGAATTTTGATTTTTATCGAATTAAATTACCTTAAATTGATTAAATTGAAACTTAAATTTATTTGGAAAATGATTGGACCTTAATTTAGATGTAATAATCCTAGTGATAAGATTTTAATTATAGAACTTGATGTGACTATGGGTTGGTACGAATCTAATTAAAATGAATTGAATGGAGTCAAGTTATTGGAAAGATTAAAATTACAAATTCACAGTACTAGTTACTTTAGAAACTTATTGTTGGGATTAAGTGGCTTAACTAAGCTAATGCTAAAAAGCTATATTAGCATTGTTCGGTTACTAGCAAGTTGACACGTCCCTATTGATAAGTTATTTACAAATATAACATACAACAATATTCCTGAAACACAATATAAATTACGATAAGAAATGTGATGCCATTGGAATTAATTTTCTTGTATTATGTCTAACGTCGTCAAGTGATGAAGGTGCAAACACTGCTGAGACATAGGGAGATAATACCACGAGAGTGTCAGGTGAGCTTACATTAGTTTTCAGCCTTGCTGCTTGATTCTATTTGTATTAAGATCCAATGATTGATACATGTTTATTTTGCATTGTTCTTTAGCTTTGATGTTGATCTTGCTAGGCTATCTGAGCTGTTCTTTCTACCTGAAATTCTTGAGTTGTTATTGGCCAAGTCCTCAATCTTGTTGACTGCGGTTGCATATCTTGTGCATTTATATCAGTATATATATGTATATGTTCTGTTTGACCCTTTCTTTGCTAAGAACCATCATTCATCGGTACAACATTGGCTTGTTGTCTTCGTATTCCTCTCAGTAGTTTATTGAGCCTTACCTGTCCTTATCTATGATTCTCGAGCTATTCTTATCTTAATTCCTCACCCACTTCGAGTTATTGAACCCCTAAACCGAATATTCTATCTATGCAATTTTGAGAAATAAACAATTTGTGAAAGTTCACCGCACGTTGCCCCTTATATCGGCTACAACCCCTATTCACTATAAATTATATTATTTTTATCAAAATATGGCAATTGTGCATGAAACCCAAAAGTGGATTTCAAAATATACTTTTCTATCATCGCCAAGCTTATACTAGAACAAACTTGATATGGAATTACTGGTTACTTGGTTGCATGGAGAACTTATATGCTAACCAAAAATATTGTTGGACATAGTACATGATGTACATGAATAAATAATACCCTTGAGGATGGGCCTTGGGATTGGTTATGAAAGGCAGCTGAGCGGAATGGTTCGTGGTGACAGATCTTTCGACCAATACTCGTACATGATGTACAAAATCCCTACTCAATAGGCCAAGTAGAGGTAGCCGCCTATGAGCGGGATCAGGCATGCGGCTAGCCATGCCTAATAAATAATCAAATATTCAAGCCAATCACTCGGTACTTTAGAGGGATAAGGATTTTGATGTTTACGAAAGTGAAGCGACAAGGTCGGAGAACTGCCAACAGCTGATTAGCGAAAGTGTCTGGGAAAAATCATACTTGGTTAATTTTCCAGTTAAATATGTTACCCTATGCCAGAAAGATATCTCCTACCTTTGTTAACATTTAATTTTACACGCGGCATCTATGTTCGATGTTCATTATGCTTTGTATTGAATCTATCTTTTATTTTCAGTTCACTATGTCATTTGGACTTATAGTTCTGTGTTGTTCATTCTATTTTTTCTCCAGACAAGGATCCGTCAGAGCCACAAGGGGTAAGCTCAACAGTATATAGTGTACATAATTTTTCCTGATGTAAATAGATAGCGTTGGGACTTTATGAGGTTTCTTGTCTCATACTATGCTTTGATAGTATTCCTTTTGGTTGAAATAGTCTTGTACAAGTTTGAACTGCTAATAGCCAACGCATATAAAGAACTTTCCCTTTAGCTTATTTTGCATTTCTTCAAGTACTTCAACTGATATTTATTAGAGTAGTAGTGCTCTGACTAGAGGCACCCACCTCTGGCTTGAGGCATTACATCCTCGACTAGCCTGATGTGTGTTGATTGGTTGTAGGACTCAACTCGTTCCCTTCCTAATACTCATCTCCAACCCATTTTTTGGTCGAGTACAGTGGATCAGAGCCCAATTCTTTTATTTTGAGATCAAATCATCATCATGAATATTTCATAAAATCCCATTATTTGAGGTACATTACTCAAAAATGAAGTATGTATAATTTTTTTATTTAGATAAATCGACAGAGCTACAATTAAAATATAGTAAAATAAAAATTCAATATCAAAGATAAATTCTTATATGAACATATAAAAATATTTGAAAATAGTAAAAAAAATAAATATATTAAATATAATTAATCGAAATAAAAACTACCGCATGCTAATACTTTTAAGTAATATAAATATTAAAATCCTAAGTTGACCATAAGAACTTTAATATTAAATAAATATTGATGCAATAATAAAGTAATAACATTGATAAAATATTTAAATATATTAAAAAAATATCTAATTAATTTAGAATAAAAAAAAATAAAAACAATATAAAGATGTATTTCAAAAGATATTAAAAATTTTCTATGAAATGAACTTTAAATTAATTGAAAAGAAAAAAGAAATATAATTATATTATGCTAATTAGGGAAAGAAGTCCTACAATTGAAAATATAGAATTGTACTATGAATAATGTAGAAATAAAAATGTAAAAAGAATAATTGTAGAACAATAAAATTTATATATAAAAATAAATAAAATATTTATCTATTAATCTTGTGGTAAATTAAATTTATAAGATAGAATTTTATGATAAGAGCACTTAATATGATACTTATAAAATATTTTTTAAAATATAAACTTATTTAGTTAGATAAAAATATTATTATAAATATTTTTTTAATTATCTTATAAGATAGAAATCTATATTGCAATTTGGATAAGCTCAATATGAAATTTTAGTTATAATAAATAAGTTGATCATAGAAAAATGAAATATAAAAGTAACTAAACAACTAATGAAAATTTTCAACTATAAAAAACTCAAATTTCTAAAAATTTGACATTTGGTCAAAATTGCAAAATTAGAAATAAATTACATAATTGTGGGTCTCACAATATTGTGCTATATAATAATGGGAAAATTGCAAATTTAGTCCTATAACTTGACTCTAGTGGCAAAGTATGACTTTAAATATTCAGGCCTTATAATAGATACACTATCTATTGAAATTTGGCAATTTAAGAACAAATTGGACCCGGATCCTATTTCCCTTCAGCCAGATTCTATGTGGCATCCTCCGAGGGCCACATGGCGCCATATCAGCGAGCTCTTCCTCCACCCATCTGCATAGTTGTTGACGTGACATATGTACTTGCCACTTTAATAAAATAAAAAATCAAAGATATTTATATATATACATGTATACATACATATACATGCATACTAACATATATATAAATATAATATATATGTGTGTATAATACACACCAACCTTCAACCCCCTACCCCTACCTCTGCATTCCCCCCCATAGCCGGCAGCCGCCTAACTTTGGGTGCTGGCAAAGCAGTCGCCTGGCTACCGGACGGCTCGCCAAACGGCCTCCGACGAGGCGGCTGCAGCCATGCCAGATTATTTTGGGTGCATGAGGGGCTGGGGGCTAGGGAAAGGGAAATGGAAAGGAAAGTGGGGGAGGGGCGGCTGCCACCATACCATTGTTTTTTTGGGGGCGCCGGTTGAGGTGGGGGAAGAGAAAGGTGGGGTGGGGGAGGGGAAGTTCATTTATCTATTTTCTAATTAATAAATAAAATTCATTAAATTAATGTGAATATATTTATAATTTTAATATTATTAAGTATATAATTAAATTATATTTTTGAGATGTAGGTCAAATTTTTTATCTTTTTAATTTTTAATTAATAAAAAAGTTTTATTAAATTATTTTATATATCTTTATTATTTTTGAATTTTAGAAATATGTTGTCATAATAATTTAGATTTTTTAACATTTTTTTACATTTTTTCATTTTTGGTTAAACCGAATTGAATTTAATTAAAGTATCTTAGATATGATACTATTTTAATATTATTAAATATATAATTCAAAATTATTAAAATTATATATGATGGTAAATTTGGATTTTTAAAAAATTTAAGGTTATAACAAATAAACTCTAATAAATATAAAAATATTATAAACAGGTTCTAGGATATTTTGGCACCAATTAGCTACCCAAAGGATCTTTTTGAGCTATTATTTTTCTATTAATGTCATAATTTTCTTGGGGGCATTTGGTATTTTAATTTTTGATATGTGATTTTTAAATTTTTTAATACCCAATTTAATGTATTTTTTGGATTTTGTTTAGTTGTTTTTTTATGATGTGGAATTTTTATTTTGTGATGTGGCATTTATTAATTTATTTTAGTTAATATGGCTATTTTTTATTGAAGTGTTAAGCCTAGGGTTGTAAATAAATATTTGAAAATTTGTTTACCCTTTGCATCCGAATCCGTTTATAGGGCTATTATCCATATCCATTTAAAGCAAATATTATCCGTATCTGATTACTATACATCCAACTGTAAATGAATATGAATATGGTAAATACCTATCCAATCTGTTTAATATACACTCCGAATATATATCCATTGGATATATCCCTTTATATATTCAATTATCCATAATTTAATTAAATTTGTTATCCGTATCCGATAAATAATATTTAAAAAATTATTATATATAATATATTCTATTTTCATATATTTTAATATTTAAATAATATTTTAAAAAATTATCATATATAATATATTATTATACATAATAAATTATTTTTATTTTTTCAATATGAAATTTCATAATCTATATATAAATGAATATATGTATAAATTAGTAATTAAAGAATTAATAAAAAAAATTAGACAATAATGATGATAATTAAATAATATTAAATCAAAAAAATGAAAAATCAATGTATAAATGATAAAATTAATCAATATAAAATTATTGTTGCTTTACTTCATAATTAATTTATATTGGTGTCATTTTATTAATATTAATAAATCATAAAGTGAATCAATAATTATAAAAAAAATTAACTAAATCTAGAATAATTAACTTTTTAATTCTAAAATAAAATACTAAAATACTAAAATTATTAACTAGCTAAGGGGACATTAAGATTTAAGAGAGTGTTTGGTGAGCTTATAAGCTTCTTAAAATATCTTATAAGATATTTGAGAGCTTATAAGATATCAAAAAGTGTTTGATAATTCTTTTAAAAGGAACTTATAAGCTCTTAAAATAAGATGTTAAGAGTTTATAAGCTCTTTTTATAAAAGTTAGGAATTCCTAACTTGTTTTTAGGATATTAACAAACTCTCTTAATTTTAAGTATATTAATTATAAAATGATCATTATTAACACCTTATAGGATCCAAGATCTTATTATCCAAACACTTTGAGAACTTATTTTTTTTTAAAAATCTAGCATTTTATAAGTTCGAAAAATATTTTATAAGACCTTTTAAATAATTTTAGCCAAACACCCTCTAAGAAGGTGTTTGGCTAAACTCATTTAAAACATCTTATAAGCTTCTGCATGTTATAAGATACTTTTGGATCTCCTGCATCTTATAAAATATTTTTCGAACTTATAAAATGCTAGATTTTACAAAAAAAATAAGTTCTCAAAGTGTTTGGATAATAAGATCTTGGAGCTTATAAGGTATTAGTAATGATAATTTTATAATTAATATGATTAAAATTAAGGGAGCCTGTTAAGATTTTAAAAATAAGTTAAGAAATCTTTACTTTCTTAAAAAGTACTTATAAGTTTCTACCATCTTATTTTAGGAATTTTATGAGTTATTTTTTTTAAAAAAAATTACAAAACGTTGATATCTTATAAAATATTTTGAGGAGCTTATAAACTCACGGAAACAACTTTTAAATATTTTACAATATCTAACTATATACATATAATATAAGATGAATATGTCGTTTCATAATTTTATTTTGTAGATTTGTACTACTATTAATTTAGAAAACTAATAAAATTTATCTAGATATAAAACTTAAACTCTAAATCCTAAAATCTCACAACTTTATAAATTTTAAACCCCAAAATCTACATATCTAAAATTAAATGTCAATATTCAATAGCCATCGTAAAAACTAATTTTTTAAAATTATATTAAAATATAATATACAAAAATATTAAGCATCAAGATTTGAATCAGAGTTATATATAACAAATTAATGAATAATTAAATTTAAAAATTTAAAAACTTAATTACTACAATTAAATATACAACTAAATGTAAAAGTCAAAAGTGTAGCCAAATCACTATTCACTAAACCCTACCTCCCAATTGCATTTCAATTTCACTTCCCTCCTTCACTCACACCAGCCGCCCGGTACTCTCTTCTTCCTTTCTTCCATTTTTCCCTTCTTTTTTTTTCATGTGTTTTACCATTCCACTAGCAAAAGCACTAACGAAATGCCTGTCATGAAGGCCAGCTGGCCTCCGAGACACCAAAACTGAGAGCCAACAAATCTGCTGGCTCTTGTCGAGAGGTAACGAGGCTGGCCTCCCCGTTGGCAACCCCCATCGCATTTGCTGGCTTGCCGGGAGGTTGCGAGAGCCAGCAGATTTGTTGGTTCCCACCTCAGCGACCAACAGAAGCTGGAGACTCGCGAGGCTAGCTTCTGCTTTCCTCTCTATCACCGGTGATAGAGAGGGGCCAACAACTGCCCCTTTCCTTTTTATTTTTATTTTTTATCTCCCACCCCCCTTTTTTATTTTTTTATAATTAAATTATAGTGATTCTATAATTTAATTGTTTAGGTTTGAATTTTTGCATTTTTGGGCATTGTCAAAGACAAATTATTTTAGTGTTAAAGTTATAATTATATGAATTGTGATTATGAATTATGTAGTCAATACTTTAGTATAATTACATGGATTATGCTTTTTGATTATATATTGGTAAATATTCTTATATGTTTGATTATTTTTTTTATTGTTCAATAGTTTTTGAAAAAGAAATTGTTGAATTATGTCACATACTCTGGATCTTCCAGCTACTAGTGCTTCTACGCCATCTTCTACAAGTTCAAGTATAGGTATAAATCCTACTACTGAACATGTTGATAATGTTGATCCTGCACCATGTGACACTCAACAAGTTGAAGTTAAGTGTAGAAAATTAACATCTACATATGGGAGCACTACACTAGGGAATCAGTGGGGGGTAAAGGTAATGTTACTTCCACTTGCATCTATTGCAAAAGAAAATTTGAAGGCTCTAGTAAAAGTGGAACTACTCATTTGAAAAATATGTTCAAAATTGCCCTCTTAAGAATTAATCAATTGACATTTGATAGGCATTTATTGGGAAATCTAGCAATAGTCTTGACCATACCCCTAAGATGACAACACATAAGTTTGATTCTACAATTGAGAGAGCTTTATTTGCTAAAATGATTGCGAATCATAATTTGCTTTTTCTTATGGCTTAGCATGAGTATTTCAGATTGTGGATATCTTATTGTATGCCATCATATAAGCATCGATCAAGAAATACCGTGAAAAATGATTTGGTGAATGTTTGCAATGAGAACAAAGTGAGAGTTTATCAAGATATTGAAAATTTAACTTCTTGAGTCACACTTACAACTGATAGGTGGACATCTAATCATCAGAATTGTGGATATTTTTGTCTGACTTGTCATTACATTGATTGAAAAATCGTGTTTTGGAATGGAATATTGACAATAAGTTATTTGTTGTGGTTGTGGATAATGCCTCTTAAAATTCTGGAATGTTGGATGGCATGAGAAAATGGTTGAATGATAAGAAATCAGTTTTGCACAATGGTGACATGTTTCATATTCGATGTTCAGCCCATATATTGAACTTGATTGTTAAAAGTGGACTTCATATTGTTCATGGATTAATTGAAAAAATCCGTGATAGTGTCAAGTACATCAATCAATCAGTACAAAGGGATGAAAATTTTTCCCTTGCTTTGAGTCAAACTGGGTTTAATCCTAAGAGGCTTGTTAGTTTAGATTGTGAAACTTGATGGAATGCAACATATGATATGCTTGTGAATGCTTTAGAGCTTAAAGAAGCATTTAACTGCTTGGCTGATTTGCGTAGTGATTATAAATTTTTACCTTCAAATAAGGAATAGGAAATTGGGGCAAAAATTTGTGATCATTTGAAAATATTTAAGGTTGCTACTTTAGAGCTTTCCGGAAGTGACTATCCAACTGCACCTGTGTACTTTACTACAGTTTGTTTGATTAGAGCGGAGTTGATGAAGTGGAGTAAGAGTGATGATGAAAATATTTAGATGATGGCACTTTTGATGCAAACAAAGTTTGATAAGTATTGGGATTAATGCAATAAGGTGTTGACTATTGCTGGAATTTTTTATCCTAGATACAAGATGAAATTTGTTGAGCTTGCTTTTAACAATATGTATGGTGAGAGTGCAGATTTTTATATAAGCAAAGTTCGTACTTTTGGGTTGAATTAGTTTTAGAGGATGAGGAAAATCCTTGCATCGATGTCACTGATGCTTGTGAGTCTTCTTCTAGCCATGTTGATTCTTCAAAGTCCCAAAACTCTCTTATTGCAATGTTTAAAGTACTCACAGCTCAATCTAGTATGACAAGTGTTACTAAAAAAATGTGAGATTGAGTTGTAGTTGGATGAAGGGTTGGTCCCCTATAATGATCAAGAAAGTGTCTCATTTGATATTTTGGGTTGGAAGAAGCATAATGGAATAAGATTTCCAAATTTTGCAAAATTGGTTCGTGAAATTTTGGCAATTCCATGTACTACAGTAACATCGGAGTCCACTTTTTGTCAAGCACGTAGAATTATTGATGATACTCGTGCCTCACTAAATTTTGAAATAGTAGAGTGTTTACTTTGTGTTAAAGATTGGTTGCTAACAATTGAAAATGATTGTAAATAATGAGTATTTCTTTCATTTATTTAGTTTTATTTATTTATATATCAACATATAAATGTAGACTAATATATACTTTTTTATAGGTATAATTGATTGAACTTTTGGAGTACATGGTGTCAATTATTGTGATGCTTCAATTGTTGCTTTTGGTGTACTTTCTATTTACTTTTTTTATTCTTTGAGATTATTTGTAAAGTATATTATAAGTTCTTATAGAGTGCTTTTTTTTCTCCTTAATAGATAATCTCTTAAACTTTACCACTAATATTTTGTTTATTATGTTTTGTAGTGTTAAACAGATGAGAAGTTCAAGCATGTTCGTGTTGTTGGACTATGTGAAGATTTTTCTTGTATTGGAACGAACTTTTATTTTGTTTCTTTTGGATTGTTGTATTATGTATTGAAGATTGTTATTTCTTTTGATTCTTGAGGAGATTTGTATGCTTGTTTGATCTTTGGAGTATGCTAATTTTATTGTTTGTTTGTTGTTGTTTTATAGATTTTATTATGTTATTTATTTGATTTTTTTTAATGAAATTTATTAGAAAAAAAATGATTTTTATTATAAGTTAACAGATTCGAATATTCGGATATTCATAAACGGATATTCGGATATTTGTAAATAGATATTCGGAATAATTATAATCGGATACGGATATATCCAAATTCGCATAATATCTGGCGAATACGAATTCGGAAGTTATTAAAAAATATCGGTTGGATACGGATTTGGATATGAATATTATAAAACTTAAATGAATATGGATACGAATACAGGATATAATCTATCTGATCTGTTTAATATCCGTTTACAGCCCTAGTCAAGTCCATATGCCACATCAACAGCCACGCAAGCGGATGGGAGGAAGAGCTTGATGACAAAGCACCACATCACTTGTCACATAGGATTGGGATAAAGAAAATTGGGATTTCGGCTCAATTTATTCTTAAATTGCCAAATTTCAATAGATAGTGTACTTATTATAAGGCCCGAATATTTAAAGTCTCATTTTGTCAGTAGAGTCAAGTTACGGGGACTGAATTTGCATTTTTCCCTATAATAGTATAGATAGATGATTCGAGTCAAGTCGAATTTATGGTTAAGATCAAACCTAACCTCGATCATAGGATATTTATCCAAAAGTAATATGGAATAGTTGATCTATCAATTTAAATGAGTGATTGGATTATAATAAGAGAAAGGGAGATTGGAGCTTGTTCGAACTCGAGTAGGATTCAGTTAAATCAAACTAACGTAATAAGACAAGTATTTAAGTGAGTCGACCACGATATGGATGTTTTTATGTATTTTCTACGTCATGTTCATTTTGCACATTTCATAAATCCATCCATTTTAACTGTGTGCCTTTAGATTGCTGGGAATTTTTGTAATTATGAAACTTATATGTGTTCTTTTTAAATCGGTCGAACCTCAGGATTATATATATATATATATATATATATAAAATTAACCTCTTTTATCATGGAGAAAAAGAATCGACCATGAAAAATAAATCAGGTAACGTAAATTTGGAAATTATGGCCTTGAACTGTGAATTATTCATATATATATATATATATATATATTCGTGTGTGTGTGTGTGTGTGTGTAATTCAAACACTTGATAAATAAACATAATTATAGCATGAGTAAACTACATTTTAAATAGAATAGTCAATCACAAAATAACTATTAATTACACACACTTAATAAACTTAATTATAGCATAAGTAAAATATATTTTAAATAGAATAGTCAATCACAAAATAACTATTAATGCACTTCCTCACGAACCGGCCGAACCCAAACCATACTAGTTGTTGTCTCCAATTCTTATAGGATTAGTTGTACTTAGGCTCGTTTGCTTTGAATGATATGATTAGAAGTGATATATAAGTAAATAGAAGTGATATATAAGTAAATAGATACATTTTAAGTCCATTATGATAGAATATTTTAATTTTATGTTTGGTTGATAAGATTAATATATAAATTAAAATATAATATATATAAATTTACTATTATATCTTTTATACTTTTTAATAAGTTTTTCACAATTTTCTCATTTTTTTCCATTCTTAAGAACAAGGTTTAATTGGAAATAAGATAAAAGATAGGCCCTATTTGATCTTTGTAATTCTTATCGCACCAAATCAAGTATTTCCCCCTTTGATCCATTTTTCAAAAGCAACAATAAAAATATTGGACTTAGGATTTATCAACGATTTTTTATCAATTGAAACAAACATTAAAAGAGATTTGATTAGGTATGTATAACATCCAATCAAACCAAGCAAACAAAGCCTAGAAGTGATCAAGTACAGTACGCACAACAACATAAAATTCACTCGTGCTTCGAAGTTTTCAAATATATTACAAACATACCAAGTATGAAACTCATGAAATTGAAAAAACCTGCAAGTATTTTTTCTAACTCAGAGAAAAAGAAGAATTCTTTAAATTGTTTGGATAAGTGAACTGTGAAAAAATCAATTAGTTGATATAAGTAGCACACAATTCATTAATATTCAAACTCTAAACGTCACTCATATAAGTGTGAGTGCAATGGTATTGAACTAATTGGCTAATCAACATAAATTATGATTTTAATTGTGTGTGTATATATTATTATTATTATTATTATTCAACCAAATGATGATTACATCGCGGGATTATTATTTTAGTTCTATTGCAATGTTGCTGAATGATTGTGATCAGAAAGGCATTTTTATTTCAAATGCTTAGAAATTTTTGAAAATTAATTATAGATAAAGCAATGCAATGTAAGAATTTCTATGAGCACCAAAAAAAATTTAAATAGCATGACTCAAAATGTTGTTAAAAATACAGTACATCAAAATGTTGTCACAACTTTAGATATTAATGATAATATTAGACCCTTTTTATGTTAGCATATCAACTAATAAAGTTCAAGTACAAACACAATCGCATTTTAAAATTATGGAACATTGCTATATATATGTACTAATATATTATCCTGATTTCTGGATAAATTGAATATTCCATAAGTCAGATTTAATTTCCCTACTGTGTAGAAAAATTGTGGTGGAAAGGTTTGATGAAACTTATCCATTTAATTACTATATAGCTTTGTTAAAAGTTTGTGGGTATAGACGATGGGACTACACTTACAAATAATTAACAATATCATCATAAAAAGTATTATTCTTTTTGAGTGAAGAAGAAATCATTATCCCTTGTTTTGTCTTTGGTTAATTTTTTCTTGCTTCACCAACTTGCTTGAATTGATCTTGTTCTCATATATCTTCTTTTTTCTGTTGTCAGAGATCTCTCAATGATCAAGTGGTGATATCCTCTGTCACACAATCATTATAGGAGTGAAAAGTTCGGCATTTGAGTGAGTTCATAATATCCTCAAAATATATTATAAATGTTTAAAAATTTATAAAATATTATAAAAAAATTTTAAAAAAAATTATGAGCTTCTAAAATAAAATACATGAACGATCTAATTATAAGCTTTCTAACTTAATTTTAATTTTTTTAACAATTTTCTTTAATTTTAATTATCGTAATTAAAAAGTAGTCATTAAAAAAATATTATAAGTTTCAAAATTTTACTTTATATAAGTATTTCAAGAGCTTTTTTTTTCATAAATAAATATATATATATATATATATAAGCTCTAAAAATATCTTTTAAGATATAGAAGCTTAACATATTTTAAATAAATTTAGCCAAATATCTTCTAACTCACTATCGAAATTGAACCACGTTAACGTAAAATTTATAACAAGATTTGATTCACAACTATTTCCTTTTCGTTTAGTTCCTCTTTAAGTTGTTCGTTGCGCTTCAGAATCTAGATTTTGTTTATTTACCTCACATTTTCTAAAGGAGTAAAATACATTCTTCGAATTAAATTAGTAAGAGTAAAATTATTTTTAAAAAATTAATTACGAATTTAAAAATGAAAAACTATTAATTTCTACGTACTTTCACATAAAATTTACTTTATTTTCATTTTCAATACTCCTATTTAACGCACTCTACCATCCTATTATTACACCAATCGACTTCAAATTCGATTTGACATATATAAAATACTTACTATTATTTTAAAACTAATAATATCTATACATATTTTAGAAAAATAATTTTTTTTAAATATAAAAAAATATAAATCACCTAAATTTTCAGCTCTATATCTAACTTAATCATATTTTTAGATGAAACATTCAAATACAATCTTACTTTTATTTTCAAAACTATAACTCATTTTTCAACTCCTGAAAATATTGGAACCAAAGAATGAAAATGAACACATGGATGAAGGTGAAAAATTAATACCCTCGAAGATGATTAAGCTTGTGACCTATTTCAACTTTTTCTTCTTAAGTCAAGCACAATTGAAAAAGGTAATTGCAAATACTGATCGTCACGTGACTTTTTATAAGTAAAAGTTTATTGGTGTTTCAAAATGACTAGCTATTGCATACAAGCCCTTAACTGGCTTGTCGAACCTAAGATGGAGCTAACTATATATTTGTTGGAGGGTCAGCTGTGATTTATTATGTTGGTAATATGTTAGAATTTTGCTTAGATCATTGTCTTAATTATATGCAAAGCTGCTGATCGCTTTTCGTAATACCCCAAGTCTTTATATGAATTATTATAGTAAGGATACAATATTGGATGGCAGGAATAATGGAGTAGTATTAGTTGATTTTGATTTTTTATTAATATTCTTGGATTGCTCTTCTCCTAGAATTTGAGCATATAAATTTATTAGGCACTTGATCGACATTTAAGAGATTTAAATTAAATTTTTTGGTGTTATTAAGGATCATATTTTAGGTACTCATCTTGACTTTATTACCGATTTGAAGGACATAGATTTTAGACTTTAATATTACTTTTAGGATTGCTCGGTGACGATTGAAGATGTAGAATTTATTAAGTCAATTATTTGATGGAACTTTATTAATTGATTTTAATGTTAATGATTTTAAGCTAGCTACTCTGGATGTCAATTTATGAGAAGGAAATATTAATCTTTAGTTCATTTCTAATTAATAATTTAAGATGTATTAGTTTGCATAAATTATTTAATTTATTTCAAGTTGTTAAAGCCCATACCTAGCATAAAAATAAGAATATAAATTGTATTTCTATTTCTATAGGTTAAGTATAATAAAAGCCCAAGCTATTTAATTCATTTTAAGTTATAATTATGCCCGTAAATAGTGTATGCAAAAAAATAAAAATAAAAATAAAAATAACCCACAAATTATTATGAAGTACTTATGGATTTGGATCCATAATTATTAAGTTAAAGATGATGAAAATCAATTTTTATAAAATTTTCGGATTTATGGATGGATGCATGATTCTAGAGGTCTTCTCAACATTTTAAAACTCTATTTGAATAGTTTTTGACTCCCATAAGGTATTTAGTCATATTGGTTAGCTAAAGCCATATAAATATAGGTGATTTGAAATCTTAAAACCTCATTTTTTGTACCATTATATTTTCATGCGAAAATTCATCATAGATATTCTCTTTTATTTAGTTACTAAACTATGGAATATTTAGCTAAAATCCAAAATAATTAAATCATGAAAAGTTAGAATTTTGGTTATTCAGACTTTAGTCAGGAGCTTGGGAATTTCAGTCATTATCCAATCCTGATGAGTTAAGGATTGTAGGGATTTCAGTAACTGCCTAATACTGATAAGGTTAGGATTTTAGAATTATCCACGGCTTTGAGTCGTCGTTGTCTGGGATTGATACTGATCAAGTCTATGGGAGTTAGGAATTAGAGTTATCTCTTTATCTCAATAAGATATGAATTTTAATTTATCCAAAATACCCTGCCGAGTAGTACAGATACCCATACAGTAGGAAATAGAAAAGACATGCAAATGTGAGAAAATACTAATCTTTCTATTTGTTCATTAAAAATCCATAGGAAATTTCATTCTGGGGTACTAACATACTATTGTTTTTGTCATAGAATTAGTAGAGAACGCTTAAGAGGTAGATCGAATCTGAGGAAAACTTTGGGTTTTACGATTTAATTTGGTATAAGTGAATTTCCTTTCTCTTTCTATTGAAAATATTTTTTCTGCATTACTATCATACTATTGTTTTTGTCATAGAATTAGTAGAGAACGCTTAAGAGGTAGATCGAATCTGAGGAAAACTTTGGGTTTTACGATTTAATTTGGTATAAGTGAATTTCCTTTCTCTTTCTATTGAAAATATTTTTTCTGCATTAATGGTTTTTGCATGAAAGTATAAGTAAATTTCTTTTATTCTTCTATTGAAAATATTTTCTCTGCATGAATGATTTTTGCATGAACTTGTAAGTAAATTTATATTCTCTTTCTATTGAAAATATTTTTCTACATGAATGATTTCTGCATCAAAATAAGTGATTTTGCATATTGAACTTTTAAATCTAACGGTTTATTTGTTGTAGAATTTTCCATTTGCAAATGCTTAATTATTCATGACTTTTGTCGCATGTATAAAACTTATTCTTAGGATTTGAGCATGTAAAACAAACAAAAAAAAATTGAATCTTGCATAAAATATATTATTTTATATTGAAATAAAAATAATAAAAAAGATCTATGCTTTGAATAATTGAGAAACTGTCGGTAGGAACAAATTCTGTAACTATGCTACGTGGTTACAGTAGCAACAGATATTTGAAGCCACTCTTAACGGTACTGTAGTTAAGATCTCTGAAGCCACTCTTAACGGCGTTGTAGTTAAAACCTTTGAAACCATTCTTAATAGCATTGTAGTTAAGATCTTCGCCAAGTTAATCGATTAGAATCCCGAGAGTTCATGAGCATGAAAAATTAATGAATATTTTTTATAAGAGTGTAATCTCTGTTCTGAATTACTCTGAAAAACATGTTTTGTGATTCACATTGATAATCTAAATCTTGAATTTTTTCATATGTTATATTTCTGAAAGCAAATATTCTTGTCTTCAATAATTTCTTTTCTTGTGTTTAATATTTATACATGCTCAAATCTAGTAGGAGGAGAAGGAGATTTATTTATTGGGCAAAGTGTCGATCATAAGATATTAATTTACCATTTTGCAGATAACTTAGTTCAGGACGAGGACAATGAGCAATTTTAAGGATGGTGACAAGAGATTGGTATTTTTAGAATGTGTTTATTTGATGTCTAAATTTTCTAGCTTGTTGATTAGGAAATTTTCTTTGAGGTCTTGGGTACTCAAGTTTGATTGTTAAGACAAGTATCTAAATTAGGGGTACAAACGAGTCGAGTCAGCTCGCGAGCCTCACGAGCCAAACTCGAGCTATTTTGAGCTCAACGACTCTAATTCGAGCCGATCTCGAGTAGTCTATATCTAGGTTCGAGGCTAATTAAATATTATTTTTATTTATTAATGAATATATATTATATTACTATTTTTTTTATTTCGAGTTCAAACTGAAACTCGAGCTCGAGCCTGCAGTTATTTACAATTCATTTGTCAATTCGAGTTGAACTCAAATTTTTTTGTCGAGCCGAGTTCGAGCCTTAAAATTTTAGGCTCGTTGACCTTGAGCTTGAGCTCGAGCTCAAAAATTTTGCCCAAACTCGGCTCAGTTCAACTCAATTGCACCCCTAATTCAAATTATCTTCCATTGCAATGATTTATTTTAGGGATTGGTTAATAAAAATTTTGGGAATTTAGCTTGCTCTGTTGGATCTAAGGCTTAGTATTTTTGAGTTCTTTAGGTTTGGGAGCATTGCCATGTTATGTCCAGAATTTGGGACATGACATAAGTGGTATCAGAACCATCACTAGCTCGACTATTGGGAGCTAAGTGCTATATGGGGCAAAGTGCTACATGTGTGAGAGACATCTCTTGAACCTGGCGGACAAAGTGTTACACATAGGGAAGCCATCTCTTGATCCTGTAGGCGCCACCACTAGAGTCCCAACACCTAATGACTGATCTTGGATATATGTCACACTGCCTCATCGTTGCATTCTGAAGGAGGAGTGATTATAATACCCCAT
This sequence comes from Jacaranda mimosifolia, assembly GCA_018894105.1. Lineage (NCBI taxonomy): Eukaryota > Viridiplantae > Streptophyta > Magnoliopsida > Lamiales > Bignoniaceae > Jacaranda > Jacaranda mimosifolia. The sequence goes on from CM032129.1 coordinate 27,867,971, forward strand.
CCTACATGAACTAAACACTGAAAGAATGAATACTATATAAGTTTTGACCAAATAACTCGTGTGCATCCACTGGATATCTTTTTTGGGCAATTTGATTGTAGTCTAATTTCAGGATGCACTTGATGAGTTTGAAAGCAATTCTCACATCCAACATGTTCGCAGACCCGACGCGTGACACTTTTATAAAAAGGGCTATGGAGGAGAAGCTGGTATGCACACCAACCACTACTTACAACCATCAATGACAGATCCAAAATCACCACCAACACATACTTCACCGCGGGCATCATCACCGCCAGCGCTGACGGAGCAACACCAGATCCTATCCCTTGACGCCACAATTGAACACTATATGGGGGACTTGGGGTGGAAGCAATTTCTCCAATCCATCATTTTATCGTTTGCATGGTTCTTTGATGGACAACAGACCTTCTTCAGTATTTTTACTGATGCAGAACCTAAATGAAGTTGCTAAAATTCAACAAGTTTTAATAATCTTTGCAACAGCAGTACCACCAATGTATGCCAGCTTCCCAAGGATTCATGGTCCTGGGATTTGCCTGCAAGAACATCCATCATTTCCGAGTGGTCTCTCCAGTGTGCAGGCTCCATCATCAGGGGCCTCCCGGCCTCATCCTTCTTCTTGGATTGCCTGGTCGGCGGGTTCGTGCTGGCCACTTTAGCGGACTCGTTTTTGGGTCGGAAGAATTTGCTGGGTTTATCTTGCCTGATAATGTCACTGGCCGGAGGGCTGACAGCAGTTTCGACCAATATATGGATGTATACTGCATTGAGATTTATCAGCGGATTTGGACGACCCATGATTGGGACATGTGCTCTTGTCCATGCAACTGAGCTAGTTGGGAAAAAATGGAGAGGAAAAGTTGGGATTATTGGATTCATGTTCTTTACTCTGGGAATTCTATCTCTCCCGATTATAGCGTTTTTGCTAAGAGGGCAATCGTGGAGATTAATGTACCTCTTGACTTGTGCTCCCTGTGTATTTTACTCCTTGATAGTGTATTTCTCAGTTCACGAATCTCCCAGATGGCTTTTCATCAAAGGAAGAAAACAAGAATTCGCCAAAATGCTTAGAAGCTTCGCACCGCCGGATCAGCGGAGCAGCTTAACAGAAAGCTTTTTCAGCAATTGCGTGGAGTGGGCAGAGATATCGCAAGAATATAACATATATTCTGTCCTCAAAATATTGCTAAAGAAAAGATGGGCTTTGAAGCGTCTACTGGCGATGATGGCGGTAGGTTTCGGCACCGGCACGATATACTACGGCATGCCGTTGGGCCTTGGCAACCTGTCGTTTAATCTATATTTTAGCGTCGCATTAAATGCGTTATCTGAGTTGCCAGCCTCATTCATCACCCTGTTTCTGATCGAAAAACTGAAGAGAAAGAGTTCGGTGGTGGGATTGACTTTGTTGAGCGGAATTTGCTGTGCGACGAGTGTCGTGGCGAGATGGAAGGAATTGCAAATGGCGATGGAGCTAGTGGGTTTTTTCATCGGTTGCGCGGCGATTGATGTTCATTTGATATACGTGTTGGAGTTATTTCCGACGTGCGTGAGGAACTCCGCCGTGTCCATGGTCCGACAGGCAAGTTTGCTCGCCGGAGTATTTGGTCTGGTGCTGGTGGCGGTTGGCAGAAATAATGACTTTCTGGCTTATGGCGTGTTTGGATGGACAATGTCTTTGTGTGGATTGCTCGTTGTTTGGCTGCCTGAAACTAAAGGGAGAATATTATGTGATACTATGAAGGAAGAAGAACGCAAGGTTAGAGAAGTTAACAATGGAGTTTATGTTGCTTCAAGCAGAAACTCTTTTTCTTTCTTTTGAACACTTTCTTTTATTTTATATTTCATTTTATAAAATTAATTAATTAAAAATTACATATTCGTATCATCTATATCAAATAGAGGATCCAAACTCTTCAAATATTAGAACTTTAACCATATGTTATTTTCATTAAAACGTAGGATCCAATTAGAGGATCACAGCAGACCTATTTTTAACTATGTATGGAGGATCACACCGGACCTATATTCTCCTAAAGTTCAGACAAAGCCAGAGAAATTTAGCCATAACTCTTGTTTAAGTTAATTAATATTATTTATGTTCGTAAATTAACTAATATTTACTTAATTATTTGATCAAAGTTTTTAAAATTTGAATTAATTCAAATAGTACATGTACTATACATATTGCTCTATGTGCTCAACAAATAATACTCTAACTTGAAAAAAAGTTTTCTAAAATTTTTAATTTTCATTCAGACTTCACTTCCTCTTAACAATTTTAAAATGTTAATTGTCTCTATGATTAGTTGTCAAATCTTAATAAGCTGCCCAAATTCAATGGGCTTTCAATAATTTTTCCAATATTATATGTAATATTAGCATATTGTCATGTAATATTGATAGATGTTGCACAAAAATGGAGTGAGGTCATTCTGATAGATGTTGGTTTGCAAAACTCATAATACAGTCATGTAAGTGTATGTGTCGCAACAACTAATAAAGTGAAGAGAGAATGTTGATCCCATGAGAAACTAAATTATTAGTCATTAATTGTTAATCTATCACACACTAATTTTATTCAAACAATGATCAATTGTATTGAGATTAAAATTAAATTAATGAAAATAAAAAATGTATTGATTAAGTTTTCTACCAAGACGTGAAGCATAGAATTATAATTTCATCGGTCGAATTGGTTGATTACATAATTTTCTTCCTATTAATAACAAATTATTACTCTTAAGTCTTATGCAATTACTGGATTCTTTTGAAGTACCCGCAATCAAATCCATAACTTATTCAATTCACAATATTCTTATATCAATTAACTAAATTGCAGATGTGGTTGTACCACTCAATTAACTACCTAGGATAAGTGGATATATTCTTATCCTACTCACAAATTAATTAATTCATTTATTTGAATAATTAATCCTAAGCTCTTCTATTGTCAGTTAATCCCTAGATTTTATTTTCCAAAATTCTTCTAAAGTTGAAAGATACACTTAACTATGATCAAACAATCAAATAGAAATAGCAACAATAGAAGAAATAACTTAAAAAGCTTTTAATTTTATAGAAGAAATAGCTCTCAGGTGCTTCTACTTAATTAATTAATTTAATTCATTGAGTTATTTTTAATTAATTTACCACATTATCTTGTAGCCAAAATTCACCACATCATTGATATAAACTATAAAGTAAACCAAGTAGCAAACCTTTATTCCTATCTATCTATCTATATATCTATCTATAGTATATAAAAAAGAAAAGCTCTTTACACACTCGAAGCAGCGGTTACGCCATGCTACACCAAAATTTACTTTACCAATTATACCCTTATTTTTTAATTTAATTTCAAAGTGAATTTGTCACTTAATTTAACATTAGAAACACAAATAATATAGTGAAAATATAATAACAAAATTTATGGAATGCATAGGTAGATATATTTAACAATTTTAAACTTTTTGATGTAGAAATAATTTGCTAAATATGAATTTATATTAATGGATGATTACTATTGTATGCTATTGATGTAATTATTGTTAAAATTATGTTATTGCTAATGTATATTGTAAAAAATTGAGTACTTTATTTATTAATGTAATTTAGCATCAATAGTATGATATATTAATATGCACGTAGGGACGACGTGCCACGACGACTAATATATATATATATATATTGGAGCGAGTGCGTGTTTATTATTGAACCTACTAACATGTAGTAAAGTGAGTCCAATTATAGGTTTTGCCATTACTTGTGTCTGGAAGTATCTTATGCTAATGGATAATTAGGACATGATGTTATTAAAGTTAATAGCTAATTAAAATATTGGGAAACTACTCCGATAATTAATTGCAATATTAGGAAAGTATGTGCTTTGTGAAACAAAAGTACTATGGGCTTGTGAGGCACTTTTTGAACCCAAGAAAAAAGTGTTGCATGCATCTACAAGTAACTATTAGGTATCATTTCTTAATTATATGAATATGGACTTATCATTCTTGATAGTTTTGAGATAATTTCTTGAGTCAAACCAACTCAAGAGTTCAGAACTGTCACACACACAACTAATTAATTTTTATATATCTATCATGCATAATTATAATATATCCTTTCCTATAACAATATGCATGCATATTATTTGTTCTTGGTGGGTTTGAGATAATTCTTTAAATTCTTCAATAATTTAGAGCATTACAAAAAACGAGAACTATAATTAGAAACAGCGTACCAATTAATTATTTACATATCTCATATATAATTAGATGTATGAATAATTGTTAGATGTCCTTTTTTAGTATGAAATATGGATGATGGGTTAACTTGAAATAATTAATTAAGTCCAATTAATTAAAAATAATTAGAGGCAATTTTACCAATTAATCCAGCCAAACAAATGAGCGGGCAACATGTTCATGTGGGTGTATTATTGAACCTACTAACATGTCAGTCTCCTCTCCTTCAAGCATTTTGGTATCCCACGGAAGACACCTAAGTCTTATATTGCTTTATATTCTAATTCTAGTTTCAAATGAAAACTCTCCACCCACTTTAATATTCTTAGGGCTCGTTTGCTTTGAATGATGTGATTAGGAGTATTACATAAGCCAATGGATATATTTTAAACCCATTAGGATAGAATATTTTAATTTTATGTTTGGATGGTAAGATTAATATATAAATAAATCAAAATATAATACATAAATTTACTATTATATCATTTATACTTTTAATAAGTTTTTCACAATTTCCTCATTCTTCCCCATTCTTAGGAATAGGGTTTAATTGGAAATAAGATAAAAAAAATAGGCCTTGTTTGATCTTTGTAATTAACAAATTATGAGTCACACTAGGTAAATTACCACCTTAATGGTATGTACAAAATTAACACCAATGCATTTAATAAAAAAATTATCAAGAAATATGTTGCAAAATAAGCTAATTCATGATTCCCATGCTCGACAGCTATTAATGGCATAGACCCACATTATTGATCAGAAATTAGCTATAACAAAGTGACAAATTCAGTATTAACATCACAATATATATAGCAATGTGTGTGTGTGTGTGTGTGTGTGTGTGCATACATCGGCTTTTCCAGAAGAAGAAAAGATATGCCGGCAGAGTACGACCACTCCCTTTAATAAAATTTGTTTGCTTCCCACGAGTTGGGACGTTTCTGTCGGCCATAGTAATCCATGCATACATAATTGAAGGACCCTTCGATCTAGATTTTGCTACCCAAAAATTAATTGTCGAGGCTCGAGCCTATGCCACATGATTAGTCTTGTTTCACGATTCTGTCTACAAGTTAATAATATCTATTGGTTGAGTGGTTACAACCCAATCCAAAATTTCAGGTGGAACCACTTGGTTCAGTGGTTACAAGCCGAGGGTAAAAATTGTTTAGAGCGACTATTGAGTTGTAATCCAATATAATCGATTAAGTGGGAGGTCGAGAGAAGTATTTTCTGATGTATTGGGGTCGAGTTCTGCAACCAATAGCACATGTCAGGCTAGTCGAGGGCTCTTGGCTAAGACACTCCGACGCTCAATTCAGTAAGATCAACTAGAAGGTAGAGCAGCAGAGTGAGTCAATGGGGTATTTATAGGTTTCTCCATGTGGTTGATTTGTCTATGATGCCCTTGTTGTAGAGGAAGGGCATGTGTCCTTACATGAGGACCTTTAAGTCTTCTCTAATTCGTGTACTATTTCAGGTGGCGCTACATCCCGCTACCTAGGAGAAGATGGTACACTAGAGGCAGCGCTAGTCAGACACAACTGCAAAGGTGGTAAGGGTGGTGGGATGCGCTATTAATGCGGAGGCACGCCGCTTGGCAGATCATTGATGCAGCTGAGGGGCTGACACCCCTGTTTGACCTCCTCGATCTAGATGAATACTTCTACGAGATATCCCTTCAGATCCCAGTCAACAAGATGTAATAGTCGCAACTAAATCTTCTTGATCGAGTGAATGATTGCACATGCTGACGGTAGTTGATCGTAATCTGGTTGATAGGTTGAACGCCGGTATCCGCCATGACGGATAAGGCCCATAAGGTTGAATGTTGGTCGATAGGTTGGGCCTATAGGTAATTGGGTCGTCCTGCACCATATCTCCATCATGGTCAAGTTTTGTTAGACTAGGCCTGTTGGGCTATCCCATATCAATTCTAATTATTCCATTTATATATTTCACATAAATTATATACAAAATATCATGTTCCAGTGATGTTTTATGTGACAATTTAGTATATATTTATCTATATTTATACCATACTATTCATGATATTAAAGATTTTAAATATATTAAATTTGTCCTTCTACTTATTTTATATATCCAATAAAATTAACATATCCATTGCAACATTTGTTGCAAAACCGAGCATCACAAAAATTTGAAACAGTGGTTTTAGCTTAGATTTTGGCTGCATAGAATTCGTCGCGAATTGCTATTTGCGATGTCGCGAATTCTGTCGCTAATTGTAGCTTTTCTAGTATGATATTGTACTTTATGTAACTGTTATCTTCATAATTATGCAAATTATAGATATATGTTTTCAATGCATGTAAATTTTTAGTATTTTTTTTTTTTGACACTAAAAGGGAAATATTATTTCAAATATTCAATAAGAACATCCAACAGGAAAGTAGGAGCATGATTCTCCCACAAAACCTGCACAACCATAGATCCAGATGCTCTAGCTATGCAATGAGCAACATGATTCACTGTGTGTCTCACAAAACTAAAGCTACCATTTAGTTCAGCAATGAGAGCTTTACAATCCTCAATAATTGATCCAAAATACAAGACATCCAAAGAATCACTAGACATAGCATTCGCTACTAATTGAGAGTCTAGTTCAAAAATAATTTGGCAAGGAAAATGTGTTTTTACCCAGCTCAATGCCTCTTGAAAACTCAATGCTTCGGCCAACAAAGGAGTCACTAAACCCACAAATGAACTAGCCTTAGCAAATCTAAAACAACCCTGATCATTCCTGATGATCCATCCAACTCCAAATTTTGATTCGTGGGTAAATATGGTTGCATCAACATTACACTTAAACCATCCGTGGGGGGGCCTTTCCCATCTAACAGGTGTTTGGTCTCTCTGCACATGGACTGATAAAATTCTATGTTTCTGAGCAATCGTCCATTGTTGAAGAAAGGTGTTTGCACGGTTAAGGATAGAGTTAGCCGTCCCTGCTTTATTATTCCAGACAACCTGGTTTCTGTTGTTCCAAATACTCCATAGTATCATGAAAATTCTATTCATTTCCTCAGAGTTTATCTTCCTTTGAAGGCTTTGGATCCATTCTAGCAATTGCCAATTTGTGCCAGTGGGACTCCTGCTGAAACCAAACACCAACATGAAACTGCGATTGGGCAATGAACTAACATATGAGGGATAGATTCTGAACTGGCTTGACAAACAGGGCACAAAGGACTAACATCTATTCTCTTTGATAGCAACCTGTCTTTTGTTAGCAAGAAATTTGAGCATGCTCTCCAAACCATATTACGAACTTTTGGTGGAATTTTGGCTTTCCAAATTTCTTTCCGAACTGCAAGAGGAGTATTGTTGCCTAATATATTACTACAAGATGAAAGCAATTTGTAGCCTACTGTGTATATGCCTTTGCAATCTGATATCCAAATCCATCTATCCTTTTTCCTCAATTGGCTAAAGGAGATGCCCAGAATCTGCTTAGCATCTCTTTCATTAAAACTGGAAGAAATCAAATCCCTATCACATTCACTACCATCTGCTTTAATAAGGAGTCTAACTTTGTTGTGATATAATTTTGGGCTCAGGCTTGATGTGATGAAAGGATTTTGTGTGTCATTCAACCACGGATCCTTTCCTATGACAATGTCTTTACCATTACCCACCTTCAATGCACTTCCTTCATTCATAAAACTTTGAGTTGCTAGTAAACTTCGCCAAATAAAGCTTTGATTGGAGCCTAAATCTGCCTCAAAAAAAGATTTACCTTCGAAGTACCGAGTTCTAAAAACCTTAGAGACTAATACATCAGGATTTGAAACCAGTCTCCATGCTTGTCTACCTAACATGGCTAAATTAAATTCTCTAATTTTTTTGAACCCAAGTCCTCCTTCATTTTTAGTACAACTAAGTCAACTCCACTTCATCCAACGAATTCCATGAGTGTTGCTTCTGTTAGATGACCAGTAAGTAGAATTCATCATCTTTTCAATATCATCACAGAGACTCTTTGGAAGTAAGAAAACATTCATGGTAAAGTTTGGAATGGCCTGGGCAACTGTTTTTAACAAGATTTCTTTTCCTGCTTTAGATAGATACCTCTTACTTCATCCCTGCATCTTATGCAAAATCTTGTCTTTGACAAACCTGAACACCTCTTTCTTTTTTCTACCAATAAACGAAGGAAGCCCCAAATACCTACCTTGGTCACCATATGATTGAACATTCAATAAGTTGCAAATATTAGTTCTTTCTTCAATTTTTGTGTTGGAGCTGAAAAACACCTCAGATTTTTGAAAATTAATAGCTTGACCAGATGCAATTTCATACTCCTTTAGCCCTTCTTTTATTGCATTACATTCTTCAGCATTTGCACAAAAGAACATAAGACTATCATCTGCAAAGAAAAGATGCGTAATAGAAGGTGCTTTCCTAGCAACTTTATAGCCATGAATTTTGCCCATTCTTTCATACTTACAAAGAATTGCCGACAGACCTTCTGCACATAAAATGAAGAGGTATGGAGAGAGAGGGTCGCCTTGACGAAGACCTCTTTTTGGAATCAAAGGTCCAATCTCCTTGCCTTGATGGATTATCATATACCTAACTGACTGCACACACACCATAACCATATTGCTAAACTTCTGATGAAATCCCAATTTCTCCATCATCTTTTTCAAAAATTCCCATTCCACTCTATCATACGCCTTACTCATATCAATTTTGAGGGCTACTACTCCTTTTTTTTCCTTTGGTTTTCCTCTTTAAAAAGTGCGTAACTTCAAAAGCTATCATGATATTATCCGTGATTAGTCTACCAAGTACAAATGCACTTTGAGTTTCTGATATGATCATTGGAAGGATTAATTTCAATCTAACACTTTCGAAACCACTTTGTATAAGACATTACACAACGCTATTAGTCTAAGATCAGTCATTACCTGGAGGTTCTTCTTCTTTGGTATTAGACAAATATTAGTATTGTTTAGGCTTTCTGGAAGAAATCCATTATTGAGAAAGTCCAAACATGCTACTATTACATCTTCTCAAATAATCGACTAGTGGTTCTGAAAAAATGCTGGATTCATGCCGTCTGGTCCAGTGGATTTATCTAGGTGCATAGAAAAAATGGCTTCCTTAATTTCCTGTGCCTTAAATTTTGCAATGAGTTTTTCATTATGCTCAAATGTTACCTTGCAGCAGATACAATTTAAGATATTATCGTAATTACATCCTGCAGATGAGAAAAGTCCATTAAAGTAACTGGAAATGACATCCCCTAATCCAGTTTGCCAAGTTCTCCAAATACTATTTTCATCTTTAAGCTGAACAATCTGGTTACTTTTCTGGTGAGCTGAAGCCTTGGCATGAAAGTACCTAGAATTTGAGTCACCTTCCTGAAGCCAGAATTGTTTGGCCTGCTGCTTCCAAAAATCTTCTTGATGTTGCAGGATTTATATATATTCATTATGAGCTTCAGAGAAGTTCTGCAGGGAAATTTCATCACGGCCACCTCTGAACTTTAACATATTACTCCGACTTTCCTTCAGTCTTTCTTTAAACCGGTATGTCAAAAGATTGCCCCATTCTGAAAGATTGCGGCCACAATCAGCAATTATGTCCTGAATAGAGAGCCCTTTGCTACTGTTCCAGCTAGTAGACATAATTTGTTTACACTGATTTTCCCTCAACCAAGCATTCTCGAAACGGAAGCAACTTTTCTTAACTCTGTAGACCCATGGCTTTGGATGCAACAGTATGGGAGAATGATCAGATCCGGCCACTTGGAGATTATATACCTTGGCTTCTTTAAAATTTCTTCTCCAATTTGAGCAAGCAAGAGCACGTTCCAACTTTTCTTCGACAAAATTAATCGAACCTCTCCCCCTCTTCTATGTAAATAGATAGCCAAGTAAACCCAAATCCCTAAAATCACATTGAGAAACTACATTACAGAAACCCAAATATAACTATTGAGGATGGGGACATCTTCCACTTTTCTCCAATGGAGAAAGAAGGTCATTAAAATCCCCAACGCAGCACCATGGGAGGTCTGACTTATCTTTTAAACTGCACAATAGTTCCCAAGATATCCTTCTTCTCGATCGTTCTGGGTATCCATAAAATCCTGTTAATCTCCATCTACACATATCATCCAAAACCACTTCTGCATCACTAAAATTTCTGGAATACCCAATCAGATTAATGGTATCTTGCTTATTCCAGAATAGTGCAATTCCACCATTATTTCTATTACTGTCCACTGCATAACAACCTTCAAAATCGATCTCCTCTCTAACTTTTTCTATTTTGTCTCTGTTCAACATTATTTCCATCAGAAAAACAAAATTGGGCTGCTTTGATTTTATTAAGTCTTTTAAGACTTGAATTGTCGTTGGGTTCCCAAGCCCACGACAATTCCAACTGATTGTACTCATTACACCTGGCGGGCCTGGGATCCAGAGCCCGCCACTATCCAATTTTTTGGGTCAATAAAATCTTCTATAAGTGGGCCTCTGTGTGGTTCATCCAATTTCTCGCCTTCTTCCAGCCCATGTCCCATGTGATGCCGTTTTAATTCATTTACTATTAAGCCTTGTTCCTCATTTAACCCCTGCAGTAGCTGCTTATCTTTTCCTTTGTTTATTTGAAATTCAGATCTGCTTCTCAACCCATGATTCTCTCCACAAAATCCAAACCTTCTACTGTTTTCCTGATTTTTCGTTGGAATTAGATCCTCATACATCGTTATCATATCTTCTCCTTGTTTGTCGGCCCCTTCCTCCGGAACCGTGTTTCGAAGCCAATGTTCTTCGATCCCTATTTGCTGCCATCAATTAAGAGCTCTCATCCAACTCCCAAATGAAAATTCAGTAAGGCGTTAATCAGAATCAAATAGTTTTGAACAAAACTTCTCAGAATGTCCAAGCACTCCACCAAAGAAACAAAAGGTGGATAATCGTTCGTATTTGAATTGAAACCAAAGCCAATCTCCTCCTTGTTTCGTCATTTTCATTCTTCTTTTTAATGGAGACCGAACATCAATAGAGACTCGAATTCTCATATATTATCTCTAAATACTAGTAAAATTATTGGAATCAGATTCAACATGTGTACCTATGTAATCACCGATGCTTTTACAAACTCGTTCCGATATAAAGCCCACTGGTAAATCATAAATTTGGACCCAAAAACATGTATTAGTAAGAGGCACATTAAGCGGTTGCTCTCCAGTTTTAACTTGATTCAGGATAAGAAGATTATGACCAAAAGTCCAAGGACGTCCTATCAAAACCCACTGCATATCTAACATATGGAAGAATTGGAAAAGATAGGTAGTTGTGTTTAGTTCTTTGATGCAAACTCCTTTGATCGATTGCTAAATCGTAGCCATAGTGTTTTTGAATGCCAAAAAATTGATATGTTTATGCGCAAGAAGACGACCTACCAGGCAGAATTGATTTTGGAATACACTTTCATCGTCTTGGTCGTTGAGAATCAATCCTCCTTCTTCTTCCTCCTCAAGGGTTACCCTAGCACACTGGTCCACAAGACAATCCATATTCAAAAACTCAAAGATGATGAATAATTCTATGGAAGAAGTCAGACTTATCAGAGGATAAGAGAAAAAGCTTGTCACATGAACAAGAGAGAAAATATATGGAGAAACTTGATACGAGTCTTATGGTGGTGAAAGGGAGAATGGAGATAAAAATGTTAATAATTGCTGTAAATTTTTAGTATAATAAATGCAAGAATATGTAAAAAATAATATGTTACTCAAAAGTATCTTATGCATGCAAATGACTACTAGTTATATAAAAGAGAAATGTACTTTATACACTTAAAGTGGTGATTATGTTTTGTTATATCAAATTTTAAGCTACCAATTATATCTTTAATTTTTAATTTTCAAAAATGTCTTTCTTACTTGGTATGAAATGACAAAACACAACCAATATGATTAAAAAATAATAGATAATTTGATGGAATGTATAAACTTTATATCCTACTTATTTGAGCTTCTGATGTAGGAATTGTGTGCCATATATGGATTTATATTAATCTATAATTAATATTGCATATTATTCAGTGTGAAAGTTATTAGTGAGAGAGAAAAATGAGCAACTTAAGTTTTGATACCTTTTTAAAAATATGATTAAGTTAGTCGATACATTAAAAGTATATCAAATAGTTAATTTAATCAAACATTATGATAAGATATAAATTTATAAATTTTACAATTATTAATACACCTATACTTTATCTAATTTTGAAATATTTATTTCATGTCAAGCCACAACTAAATTATGTGCAGTATTCTTTCTTTTTAAAAAACAATATCGATACTAGTTAAATTCCTTTAACATATAGTTATATTAGTTTTTTAAGAAATTATATTTATTTTACATTTATTAATCAATTGCCATTAAGTTTATATTACTATTACTATGTTATTTTAAAGTGTCATTATACTGTAAAATGACGTTAAATTAGTGCAACTAAATAGTTTGTGGCACTTTTTATAAATGACACTATAAATAAATATTAAAGACGTTTGCAGGAAATAATCAATGGCACTACTAAATGCCTTGCAAATACATTTATATTAATATTTTCAATTCAATGCCACTATTTTTATTTATCATTTACTAATCAAACACTATTAAATATTGTATTATAGTGACTTTTCTCAACGAGTATCACCATATTACTATTTGTGTGTCATTAAACTAAAGAACATCACTAATTTAGTGTCACTAAATATTTTGTGGTATTTTTCCTAGATGACAGAATAAATAAATATGAGTGGCATTTTTTAAGAAAAATTAGTGGCACTAATTAACTACATTCAAATTATATTTTTGTTGATATTTGTAATCAAATGCCACTATTTTATGTATTATCTAATAATCAAATGTCACCAAATATTTTACTATATAGTGACATTTATTTCGACTATCACTATATTATTTTTGTGTGTCATTATACTATAAAATGCCACTTAGTTAGTGCCACTAAATACTTTATGATATTTTTTTTTTAAGTACACCATAACTACATATTAGTGGTATTTTTCTAAGAAAAATTAGTGGCAACAATTAAAAGTCTTTGAAATATATTTATCTCGTCATTTTCAATTAAATGTCACTATTTTGATTGTCATTTAATAATCAAATGTCATTAAATTATTAAATTATAGTGACATTCTTTTGCGACAATCACTATATTATTTTTTCGTATTGTTATATCAAAAAATATCACTAAATTATTGCCACTATATATAAATTACTCCTGCGTCTGCAGGAGTAATGGAGCTTGTAGCCTAAAATTAAGACTTATGGTTTGAGAAGTCAACAAGAACTTTGAAGTTACTACTCAAGATTATACTTTCAAGTTCCTAGTTTTAGGAGATGATGGATCCTTCTATTCTGTAGTTATTTGTTTAATTTTATAATCTGCTTTTGTATTCAGGCATATATTTGATCACCAGAACAAGTAAGATGCTCATTCTCAGAGAACCATGAGCCACAAAGTCATGATCCATCCTCTCCTCATGCTTAGTCGATGAATTGTAGTTCTTTTATGTTAGGGTGAATTACACTTATACCTCCTGAATTAGGTCTAATTACAGAAAAACTCTCGTTGTTTTGAAAATTATTTAACCCCCATAAACTTTGGAACTAAAATGTAATACTGACAGAAAGTGTGAATGAACACTATGCCTTTGCGTTCAAATTGAGAAAATAAAAAATAAAAAAAAGTTGATAGAAATATTAAAAGACAAAAATACCCTTGGACCTATTTGTAATAATTTTAAATTTATGAGGGTTTATTTAATATATTTTTATAATTTTTTTAAAAATTTAAATTTATAACCTTAGATAATATATTTCTATTAATTTGGAGTTACATATTTAATAATGATAAAATTGTAAACATATATAAAATAGTTTATTAAATTTTAGCAATAAGTAAATAAAATAAGTAAAAATAAAAAATAAAAAATTGAATATATTATCTTATACGACATAACTTTAACAGTGAATTACTTTAATAATTTAATTAAATTCATTTATTATTAAAAAATAAAATAATTAAATAAAAAATAAAAATTGAAATCGTTATCTTACTATAATATAAAGGTGCATATATATACATATAAATGAACATATATATATTTATAAAAAATACATTATATAAGGGTGCATATATATGTAAATATACAATAAATACATACATACATATATCAATATATAAAATAAATCACCTGCCACCCCCACCCGTCACCCCTGCTCCCACCCTTACCCCCACCCCAAGATGCCGCCAGCTAGGCTAGCTGGGTGACCAACAATCAGGGCCAGACCAATAGTGGCTGAATGACCAACAGCCATGGCCAGGCCTGCAGCGGCTGGGCGGGTAGAAGTGGGGGTTGTGGTTGGATTTTTTTTTATTCTTTAATAAATTTTAATATATTCTTTACTTATCCTTTTTATTTTTGGTTTTTGTTTAGTTTTTTTAACCAATAAATATATTTAATTAATTATATTAAATATTTTTATTTAATATTGCTAAGTATGTAATTGAAAATACTGATTATATGTTTTAGTCCCAAAAATTATTAATTACAAATAATTTTAAAGAATAAATTTTAATAAATTCTTTACTTGTCTTTTTTTAAAATCTTTTATTTAGTTATTTTTAATCAATAAATATATTTTAATTAATTATTTTAAATACTTTTTATTTAATATTATTAAGTATGTAATTTAAAATGCTTATTAATTAAGTATGTTTAAGTCCTAAAAGAATTTAAATTACAAATAAACCACTAAAAAATCTGAAATCTTACAATACCACCCCTGAAGGTATTTTCGTACACAAAAAAGGTCAAACCTAATCAAAAATGACGTCAGATACAATAAGGGCATTTTTTAAATTTCACTTATATTTTTAACGGCACCATGTCAAAACCCTAACGTTGACTAACGACAGGGGCTAAATGTTGGATGGCAACAAACGTTGAAGGGTAAATGCAATTTTCAAAATTATGAGGATTTTTCTGTAATTAGGTCAAACCTCATAGAGTTTGGATGTAATTCACCCGTTATGTTATTTTGTTAAATTATCTAATATGACTCCTACTTATATTGTTGATATTATTTTCTAGGATGAAAAAGAGAGATTTATTTTGATATTCAATGATGGTTGATTCAATATGAAGCTCGATTTTCCTGATAGGTGATTGTTGTTTAACATCGTTACTAAAACCAAATTTTTGGTATAAATCTAAACAAAACAGGGTAAAAAAATTATAAATATTCGCAACGGTTAAGAATTGATGCTAAAATAAAAAACATACACTTTCCATACCGTCGGGAAACGAAAAAATTAGTAGCGACAATTTGCTCTGAGAGCTGCTTAAGTTGAAAAAAAAAAAAATAAATGGCCAAAAAAATAAATTTTCAAGATAGTTTACAACCATCAGAAAACGCCAGAATATAATCAAGAGAAAAATAATTACGGTCCCTCACAACTGTTTCAGAATGCGAAACCAAATCATCATTAAATTTTATGTAGCCGTTCTTACAACAGTTTGCCTGAATAGCCGCATTATAACTTGTCGGTGGATGTGATTGCGGTTGTTGGCCAACCACCAAGACCTGATAAAAAATTATTCAAACCCACAAAAAAATGCGGGTAAAGAGTCACATTTCTGTACCCAATAAAATGTGGGTAATTTTACCTGTCGTTTTTTAGCCCAACTCGCAGGTGTATACCCACGGGTAACCCATGAATAAATGTTTATATTTTAATTTCTAATTTTTGCAACTATTTTGGAAGGTGTAACACTTTTTTTTGTTAATGATATCAACAATATTTAAGTGGTGTTTAAACTTTTAGTTCAAAAAACTTTTGACATACAATGAAATCTAAATTTAAACTTCAAAATGTAATATAACTTAAATTTAATATATGTTTAAATATTTAAGTTGTAGTTTTCAAACTAAAACATTTGACATGCTTTAAAATATTTGTTCAATATAATATTCGAAATTTGTAGCCTCTTTTATTAATTTTATTTAGGTAACATTTAAATAATATTATGTAAATTGAAAAAAAATACAAATTTTTCTTTAAATATATATATATATATAAAAAAAATAGGTACCCGTGGGTTACCCATTACCCATAGTCACGGGTAATGGGTCCACTATCTCGTACCCAATAAAAAGCGGGTAATTTAACCCAACTCATTCTTACCCGCTCTTGGGTTACCGGCGTTGGTGCTCTTAAGAAATGCGTTGGTTCATGTAGTGTAATGATAGTCTTCTAAATTTCAAATAGTTTTCAAAACATATCATTAGTTTAAATGGAATATAGTTCCAATTGGTTTGACTATAAAAAAGATATATTACAAGTAAAAACAATCAATCTAATATTATAATATTAGATGAAATTTGTAAAGCAAGGTGAATTGATGTGGTGAATTGTAAAATCCCCTTTTTATAGGGGCAAAAGCATCAAATGGTTAAAATATGACCTCGCAATTCGAAGCATAGCAATAGACAGTACAAATGGACGGCCTATCATAGGGTAATTCTCAACTCAATCGAATGCATTGCATTCGATGTAACCAAGACCATTGAATTGAGGGGGTTGGGTGGTGATAACCACCCAACTCCCTTAAATCTAATAGCAAACAATGGACCAAGTACACTCAATCCATTATAGAATCAGCTGCCTATAATATGCCCAACGATGAACATTGCAAATACAAGACTTTATCAACTGTAAGACAAGTCTGTGTCTCCTCTAATTTTAAACTCAATGATAAGGTAGAGGTGTAAAAGATACTAAACGGATAGGATACAATTTGTCCATATCCACATCTGGTTAAGATTAATTCATACAATATCCATATTTGTCTTCATATTCTATGGATATTCAAGAAATGGCATTCAAATTCGAATTGGATGTATGTTAAAAAAATTTGGCTATATCTTTATCTAACTGTAGTTATTCAAATATTAAATTCGATTTTGATTATTTGAATATCAATATCTAGTTGTGATTATTCAAATATTCGAATGCATAAAATATTCAACTTATGCTTAGGGTTAATGTTTTACTTACTGGTCTAATGATCTAAAACTTTAGATATAATAAACTAAGAGTTCCCAAATTAAAGTTCCAAGAAAAAAAAAAGTTAAAGTTCCAGGAAAAACAATTTTAAAAAATTGAAAATATTATATATATATATGTAATAGTCTTTTTTGAATATTCTTTATTGGATAAGAATATAGATATAAATAGACTAGAAATATGAACATATAAGTGAAATAGTGAATATATTCAACAAATATGCACTTGGACAGAATATTAAACAAATTAAATATATGATTATCATGTTCATATTCATTTACATTTGAATATTCACTAATTGATTAAGGATAATATCTGCTTAAACATAAACGAAGATAAACACAAGCGGTAGTCAATTTTTTTAATATTCATGGACAACCCTAAATGAGGGCCCAAGAAAAATTAATTTTACTTCTACTGAGATGGGTCCACACATTTTATTTGGGTTAAATCCGGGTCAATCGACTTGGAGCATATCTCCACACCTTAATTTGTTCAGATATGAATGTATAGGATTTTACCACCTCCTTCACAACATTTTCGCGAAATAGCACCAAAACATAAATACTAAAAACACACCACATTTTTTGGTACACAGTACAAAGACAACTTAATTACCTTTTTTTTTTCTCCAGTATTTGCACATTGTTTTGACCTTTAAGTTAAGTAGTAACAGAATTTTTATAGAGTTACTCAATAATTCTATCATTTTAGATGATTTCAAGTTCTAAAATTCTTGATCTATTAAACCCAAAACCGAATAGCATGATATAAAACAATATCAAATGATTATATTCTCCTAATGATCCATTCTTATTGTTAGATGTAAAGCAAATTTTAAAGATTATCCATTGTCAGTTAATTTCAGACAAGGCAAATTTCAAATAGAGTCATACTTGAGAGATTATATTCTCCTAATGATCCATTCTTTATTGTTAGATTTGATTAATGTATATACGCACCCATGTTACCCCTATCCTTCTAACACTACACATGATTTTATAATGCCCACTAGAAAAACTGAAACCTCGAACATAAACTTTTTCAAAGTGTATAATATCATATATATAACAAACTATTTTATTAACTATTTTGCTTTTTTCAACAAAGCATGCATAATTAACATCTATAAAATAATTGTTTCATTGTCAATTCTTTCCATCAAAATATCCACTACAAAACGAATTGCTTCTCATAAAATAAAAAGTCCAAAAATAAAAATAAATTGCTATGTCATAAAACAAAAAAGTCCAAAATTAAAAATGATCTAAAATATAAAATACATGTACCTATATTCATAACATGATCAACATGTAGTTCCATTTTTTTTTCACATCTTACATTCTCATTTAAACGAAATTCCATGTAGGGATCGATCCATTCAAATCTATAAAATATGAATAATATAAAGAAATTAACATATATAATCAAATAGTCTATCACATATGTCATGGTATTATATAATAAAAAATCAGTAAAATTGGACTCTTTCGCCTTTTTGCAGTTTGACAAAGTAAGATTCTTGTCAAATTTAATGGAGAATTATTTATCAAGATAATTAAAAAATCATGCCTTTTCTAAGTAGGACCATTTGCGTAAATATATTTAGTTTTCAACTCTAAGGGAATAAAAGAATTAGGAGGGTAGAAAATAATGATATTCAAACATTCAACATCACAAATTAGTAGGCTGGACGTAAGTTTTTACCTTGGAATTTTGTTGAAATCAACCGTTGTTGAAGCTTGTTAGAGCAGATTAGAAGAAAGAATAAATTAAAAAATAAAAATTAATAACATAACTATGAAATGACAATACCCATACCTTCAGGAAATAATTGATGCACTATAAATTTGAGAGTGAAACCAAAACACAATAACTTTTTTTATATGCTTTCCCTCCAATTTTTTTTATCACCGTCTAATAATTTGAGTGAACTCCTTTTAAGGAAAGAGAGGTCTAATACTTATTAATTGATTTGTACTAATACGCTTTAGAAAGCATCAAATGAAATGTTGGGGGGGGGGGGGGGGGGGGGGGGAGAAGGGAAACAGAAGACTTCGGGTCATCAATATTATGTTTGCTCACAAAGATAGTGGAAGTATTATAACTGGAGCTAGGCCTCAAAGAAGGACAAAAATAGCCCCCGTTTAATATTTTATTTTGCAATTAATGTATTAATATTTATACTAAATAAAAAAAATTAGCAAACCATTTGAGTTTCTAGTTAGCTCAAGCTTAATCATTCTCAACAAATATGATTTAGAATGTGATTGCCAAACTATCATCTAAAAATAGATTATAATATATATATATATATATTGTTACTCAATCTCGAATCAATTATTTAAAAATGATAAAAGTATATTCAATTCACGTAAAATTCATTTAACCATGGAGATCAATGGGAATGTGGTAAAAAAATCAAGCTTCAGTTTGATGAATATTCCAACAAAGAACATGGTAAAAAGATGAAAACATTGCCGGCACATGAATTAAGATTTTTTTAACAAAAAATTTAATCTTTTATATTAGCCTCAAATAATTTTCAAAATCAGTAAGTAATAATTACTTGTTGTAAATCACTTTTTGCATGCTGGAGGTCAATGGGAAGCTGCGCCTGCTGTCAAGTGAGGATTAAGTTTTTTTTCCTATTCTTTATTTACATTTCAAGTTCCGTAATATGTGTCCCAATGATAGAAAAAAGGAAAAATAATAACCAAAAAAGAAAGAAAAAGAAGAATTTGTCATTTAAATGCTGAGTTTGAGGTAAAAATAAAAAATTCTTGTCCTCTTAAAACTGAGGTAAAAATAATACACATACATAAAAACTATAATGGAAAATTTTCATCCAAGCATTTAAGCAAAAGTTTCAACCAAGCATTTGACCCTCCAAAAGGACCTAGTTTTGATTCTTTCTTCTAGCAAATACGAAACTAGATAGCCTTGCAAAGAAAGCTTTCAGCACCAGGAGGTATAGAGAGTTCAAGTCTCCATTACAACAAATTTAACTAAGATAATTGAACCTCCAAATAACCCATGATCAAATCCACCTTGCTGCAAAATTTCAAGCCTGTTGCGACAACCTGGGTGTGACATCAACTCATCAAGCCCCAAATCCCACATATTTCAAACTTGATTTAGCCTTGTCTCTACACCCTCCATGTAACGGGAGCAAAATGTTACATTCATCCACCAAATATGCTTCGGCAATGCAACCTTCTGGATGACTTCTACTCCTCACATATGACTTTTTTGAGAAGATACCTATTGTTGTGTAGGTATCTAACTTTTCAAAAATATGATTTATTTGGTTAATACACATATGACAATAAATATAATTTGTAATTAGAATCACAAATTTAGTCTGTGCGGATTGAAATAAAAAAATTATATAACTTGTATGTCGGCCATATCCACACCTATTCAATATAACTAAAACAATTAAATAGATGGTTATAATTTTAAAACAGTATAAGGAAGGTATGTAGGTGTTGCTAAAGAAAATCAGCATTCTAGTTATATGGTACTTTGTAAATTTTTAATAGTATTTTATTAATTTGTAATTATATATTTATTAATGTAATTATATTTCATTTATTTTTCAAATTAACAGTGTAACTATGAGTGTTATTTAAAAAAAAATAGTGGCACTCGTTAAATATATTTATTTAAATTTATCAAACTAAACTATAAAATGAAATAACGTTATTTTCACTAAATATTTTTTTTTTCAAATGTAGTAGTATTTGAAAGCAACTATTGACACTAGCTAAGTGCCTTTAAAATATATTTATATTGGCATGTTTAATTAAATATCGCTATTTTATGTGTCACTCAAACAAATGTCATTAAGTATTATTGTATAGTGGCATTTGTATAACTATTACTATACAGTTTTTCTGCGTCACTAAGTTATAAATGCTAGTATAAAGTTTAATGCCAATAATACTTCATGATATTTTTTTAAGTGACACTCAAAGTAGATATAAGTGGCATTCTTTCTCAAGAAAATAGTGGCACGATCTACATGTCTTTAAATTATATGTATGTTGACATCCTCAATCAAGTCATGTCAAAATTTTATTTGTCTTTTATTAATTAAATGCGCATTAAATTATTATATTATTGTGACATTTTATACAACTGTCATTATATTATATTCTTTATGACATTAAAATATAAAATGCCACTAACTAAATGCCATTAAATAACACTTTTGTTGCAGCGAGCTATTCAACCTTGAGCAATCACGTCAACGTCCTCGACCTGCATAAGGGACCAATTTAAGCTCACATCAGATAACTTTGTGAGTGTACCAAAAGAAAAAGGGAAAAAGAATTGCCAACCAAACAAACTTTGCGAGTGAAAAAGGACAACAAGGACAGCCCATCTGCCCCAACGGCAAAATCATAGTAAATGGGTGTTTTTGAGGATTGGGGATGATGTCGCTTTATGCTTTAGTAAATGGGTGCTTTTCTTTTGGACTGCATGCTCTGGTGTATGATTATTACCACATTTGATCTCTTGTTGAACCCCTCAAAAGTGAGAGGCTCTATGTATTAACAAAGTCACTTTTCTACACCTAGCTTGTCCCCTTGGAATTTCCATTTGGGATTTTTTTTTTCCAATTCTTTTTCCTTTTCATACTTGATTACTAGATAATACAGTTACGGGAAATGTTACGTTGTTACTATTCATTAAATGACATGTAATAATCAGTATTTTTCTTCATATTATTTTATTTCATGTTATTGTTCGGAACATATTCAGTGGGTGATGTAAAATTATCGAGACTATATACTATAAATATTTAGCAATTTATAACCCACTTGATACCTATCTAAATAAGTGAAGGGACATATATAAATGGACAGTTTAGTACATTAAAATTTTTCCCTTGGTGGTCGAATATAAATTAAATTTATGTAATTTTGATTTTCATGCCAACGTTGAAAACATGCCTCCACGGTTGGTCCAAACACAAAATTTTTGAGATAAAAACCTTTGTTGTCCAAACCAGCTAATCATTTGTATATGACGAAGATCAAAAGATGTAGCAGCTTCCAGCTGGTACAGAGACATACAACCGTTTCCTTTCCGAAAATACATATATGTTAAAAGCGGAGTTATGCAATTTAATTCATCAACTACATTACCAAGTAGGATATCACCCTTAACTTTCCAAAGTCAAGACTTTGTACCCATTTGTGATATTGGTCCGTGAAACAGTCATTTTTATGGTGGAAGAACTTCAACTTAACTTGCACTTCAATGATAGCTAGTGTGATGACAGTCTGTCTAGGGTCCAAATCAAATATTTCATAGAGACATAAAACTCCTATAGTTATACTTAAATAGGATTGCTACACTAGTCGCTACTCTCCTACCTTATTTCCAATTTAAAAAAAGATAGAGATAGGATTTGTCTTAAAAAGTTTTATCCACTCTTTTATTCTTTTAAATTTGAAGGCAGAGCAACATGGGTCAGAAGAGATAGTCGCTTCCTCTGTGTATATAAAATTATATTATATGTATGTATGTATATATATATTCATTAAAATCTAAAATTTTATTTCATAAATTATAAAAGTGTTCTTCATATGAGAATTGAATCAATTGCCGGATATGTAAACTTATTATACGGCACACAATACACATGGACACAATTAAGAAATTGCTGAGCAAGAAAGCCCCTGGATTTATAAGTAGTTTTCGGTACATTTTCTTTTCAAATATTTCAGTTCAATACTTGATATTTGTATATATAATAGTTGATATCATGATTTTAATTGAACTTCAAGAAGATGCTCTGAATGAAAAGCATAAGGAACTGCTGCTATTGCTGGGATTTTTGTTGATGACACCAGCGTTCGAAAAATCAGACAGGAAAATTTATTGGTTCACAGTTCACTGGTTCAATTGTTGATCGGACCGTAATTGAACGGTGGCATTATAATTATGCAATAAATATATTTATATTGTATATATTACTTAAAAATTAATCAAATGCCAAAATATAAAAAATAAAGAGCTTAAATGGAGTAAACTGCATTTTTGGTCCCATATGTTAGACCCATTTGGGTTTTGGTTCCATTCTTTATGACTTTTACATATTGCATCAAATAAGTACCTTTTTTTTTTTTTTTTTTTTTTTTCAATTTGACAACCAAAGAGGCTTTCCGTCTAGTTAATGGAGCCACTCACGTGGCCGTTAAATTGATGCTCTTTTGGTCTCATAAGTTAGGTTCTTTTGGATTTTGGTCCCAACAAAGTGGAGAACCATCAACCAACAAACCACTAACGGATATAGCAACATAGTTTGCCTTTTATGAAGTTTTAACAACTTTTTTTTTTTCATTACATTCAATATCCTAAGCAACCCAATTTTCATTTGTTTTCCTCTTTCATACATTTGAGAGTCTTCCTAAGCAAAGAAATCACACATATTATTAATGGAAGCACAACCATGAACTCTCAATGAGGTTTTCAATGGAGGTGGTGTGTCTCAAAAACAAATGGCACTTTCACCTCTAGCCATTTTTCTTTCCTCCTCTACAAAAATCTATTAGAGTTCTTGTTGGGACTAAAATTTCAAACTAGCCTAGCTTATGGGACAAAAAATGCTCAACTTAATGGCCACGTGAGTGGCACGTGAACCTCTCCGTTAATTACTAGACGACAACCCATTTGAGTCCTCAAATTGAAAAAAAAAATGCTCTTATTATGCTATGTGCGAAACTAATAAAAAATGAGACCAAAATTCAAATAGGCCCAATTTATGGGACCAAAAATATAATTTATCCACTTAAATGATATTGTCCAACTTCATGATTCATGTTATAACATGATCATTATAATTTAAATCTCTCAACTCTAAAATCTAAATACATCAATAATTAAATGAAATTGGAACCACTCCTCATCGTCTTTTCCATCCTCATCAAGGTTTTTATGGACTTAGTAGTTATTTCCAGCACATCAACACCAATAGCAACATCATGTTTAGTTTTTGACTTCTTGACAGTAGCAACTTTAAGAAATTAGGGCTTTTCTTGTATACATTCCATTGAGTGTTTTGAATAGCTTCCTGAGACTTACTTTAGCCTTAAGAGTTTGTACTTACTCAAAAAAACCAAATTAAAAAAAATGCCAATTTTGTCAAGAATTAAATGGAAAAAAAAATTAATAAATGAACTGCTCTGGTCCAATTAAATCGTAAGTGGTTCACCGGTTTGAACAATCCAACCACCGGCTTGAACAGTTTTAACAAAATAAAGCGATTTTTAGTATTTTTTTGACTTTCATATAAAATCGGACAGATTTAGCGGGCGGTTGACGGTTCAACTGGTCCCGACTACCCAATTCGATCTTATTTTTTAAACAGTGGGTGACATCATATTAATTTGAGGATTATAGAATTCATTAGATGAAGATTTTTTGAATATACGCCGTGATATCCTTCTTTTTCTTATCAAATTTTAGTAGGGAATTAAAGAAATAAAAATAAAATAATAAATACCTAAATAAGAGAAAAGATAGAAAACATAGTTAGTCAATAGTGGTCGACAAATTTGACAGTAATGCGACTTTATTAAGAGAGACCGTGAAATAATTAGGAGTTGACATAATATTCCAATAATAATTCAGGAACAAAAAAGTTAAGTCGGTTTAGTAGTCTATCCAAGTGAGACAGTGACTTTAAAAGAAGTTCCCTACAGTGCAAGAAAGACGCTTATCAATGTAAGAAATATTATTGATCGAATGAAATTGTCTTTTAAGTATTTCAATTTCAATTATCAAGATACGAATTTGGATTCTCTATTTTATTTTATATTTCATCTTTTATTTTATTTTTTATTTTAATTTATTATGTTTATTCCACGTGTATCTAATTCTCAATCAATTATTTTTATAATGAAATATTCAATACACATGTCATATATTCACGAAATGAAATAAGAGATGGAATAGGAAATAAAATAGAGGATTTGAACTGCTATTGCTAGAATACTCATCATAATTGATGACATACAAACTTCCTCTAGGTAAGAATAGATTTTAAATTAGGGCTCGTTTGCTTAAAATGATATAATTAAGTGTGATTGATAAGTATAGGATTCATTGTCTAGAAACTACATCATTATATATCATTTAATATTATGTTTGCTTATTTGGGTTGTAGTTTGGATATCCTAATCGTAATAATGCAATCAGTTGTTTGGATGCTTTGGATTTAACTTATGATAAATACTAGAACATAACATGCATATCAAATTTTCCTTATTCCCCCAATAGAACAGTAATCCAAGCATAGCTCGGCAAATAACAGTATAGATCTGATGCCTAGGGATGAGCCCTAGCGCATCTTGGATACATATGAATAGTGCCCACCGTATCCCCGTTATGATACCCAGGGATGAGCCCTAGCGTATCACTGATACCTAAGCATCGTGCCTAGCGTATCACGGTTATCCAAGCATCCCGCTAGGATTGGCACTCCGCCCATATAGTTTTCCTAGTACATATAAACATGTTGTTACAGTCAAATAGCAATTTTTGCCATCAAGGCCAGATGACGATTTCCAGAATCATTCAAATATGCCGGCAAGGCTTAAACAGACAATATACAAAGCGATTCAGATATGCCGACAAGGCCAACAAACATTATTCAGAGCAAAATCAAATAGAATAGCTAAACATGAATGGTCGGCAAGACCAGATATCAACGGGATAACAAAAAACCGACAAGGCCATAAATTTCACAGAACGACAACAGATAACCTAGTGGTAACAGATAACAGGACGGTAACAGATAGCAAAAGAGAGTTTTGGGCGCCAGAAAAAAAATCATCAGTTTTTAACATAAACAAGAACCGTTGATGCAAACCCTCATGGGGGTATACGATCCAAGAATTTAGACAATTTCAAGATTTGATCAATCAAGATCATTCACTTCCCAAAAACAAATTAGATAGACAAGACACGACCAAATCAGTCAAGCCCTCACAGGGTTTTACAAAACAATAACTGCTAGACATATGAAAAACAATTACCAATTGGTAGACCCTCACCTCAATAGCCACCAAATGCTATCGCAGTCTATTGATCTGTAGGGCCCAACTCCTTGTCTCCTAATTGAAAGAACGAGTTTACTGTCAAAATTCTCGTTTAATCCTATAGTCATAATTATGCGAATAGTAGTCTAAATCGATCGTTATCCAATTAATACGGTATTTTTTGGGTTCAATTTCAACATTATCGATAAGGAATACACTAATTATACCGTTAACACCAGAATATTTGTGAAGATCATATTTGTTCCAATAAAGGAATATAATCAGATCCTTAAACTATATAATTAACCTTACATTGTTACACAAAATTGATTATAAGAGTCCAACTATCATTAATAACCCAAATTTTATCACTTAGCTTTCAAATCCATAAAATTAGGGTTTAATCCTCTAATTAACTTAATTAACCCAAAGTCATCATATATTAATACACATCTGGGTCCACTAAGCATATATATATATATATATATCCTTGCATGTCTATTCTCTCAATTCCGATACATATTTCCCATATCAATATATGTCACAATACAAGATTTATATAAGTAAAATGATACAACATATATATGTAACCCCGGTCCAATTCTTTACCCAAAATCTGATTATCGAAGCTCACTCTTCACGAACCAACACTACTACTGTGTTCACTGCATCGAGATGAAGAAACTGCCTCAGCGTTGCCATCGCGCCATCGGCGGCGGACTGCGGTCACCACCACCACTAATCAAAGCGTCTTAGCTCAACTAACAAAATGCCTTGTTCAATTTCTTCATTTGCTTCCGAATCGAAGGTCAATTGGAGCCTGGAAATCACTGCACCACCACCTTCTTCGTCTCTGTTTTTCTTCAATTCCACCACCACCATCGACCTAAACTCAGAATCAAAGGTACCACAGTGTTCCTTGAGCTGAACTCTGCCAGAAATGTTGCCCAGACTCTAGCTTCCACCACTACTCCGCCGAGCCCGTCACTCATCGCCATCGCCCACTTTTCAACTCCAAAATTCCAGTGGTCCGCCTGCCGAAGTGTTTTGCATGTGGTATGGCTGGGTTCCTGGCGTCGAGAGGAAGGTTATGGTCAGGTTAGTTTCGTGATTCGAGGGCTGTCGGAGAAAGTCGCCAGAGCGAGAATGGTTGGTGCATGCAGGAGGAAATAGAAGAAAGTGGGGGGGGGGGGCATTTGAATTTAAAGGGTATCTTGTCAAAATTGCAACTTGACCCCAGAACTTTATTCTAGCCTTCAATTGAGTCCCTCAGCAACTGGGTGCATGACATTGACCCAGTTAACCCAAGAAATTTCCATTTTGACCGCCAAGATTTTTAAAATGTTGTTCAATTAAGTTTTTCCAATGCATGATTTAACCCCAAAACTTTTAAAATTAAATAAAACTTTACAAAACTTACAAAAATAATATTAAATGAAATATCACCAATAATATGATTTCTAGGGGTGTTACATAATTTGTACTTAAATAAGTTATAGAATATCAAGAATTGCTAACTCTAAGTTTATAAATATATAAAAATTTATAAAATGATAAAATTTAAAAAAATAAATAAAAGAATTCAAAAAATAAAAATAGTGCAGAATATTTTACTAAATATAATTTTTAAATTAGATATATATACAGATATTTATACTTATATATTTTGATATGATAAATAAGTAAATAATTTTTTTTAAATGTAAAGCTTTTTTGTATGATTTCTTAATAATTTGGAAGTTACCATTACATTTTCATGCCATTTGAGAAATTTAAATGTTAAATACTTTTTGTTAGAGTAAACATATAACCTCTTTGTACTTTATCTATTAAAATAACTTCCATTAGGTTATTAATTATTTAATAACGAATTCAATAAGTAGTTTGTAATATACAATTTTATTAGCTAAAATCTCTCTTAATGTTTTATATAAATCTTATAAATAAAATTTTTTTATTTTTATTTATATATGCAGTTATTTTATTATTTTTGAAATTACAAATTAACATATATTATGTGCATGAATAATATAATAAGTAAGTTTCTAATATTCAATTCAAAATAAAATATCAATTTCTTATAAGTTTTTAATTTTTTATAATAAGTGTATAAAAATGTAGGAATAATAAAATGAATACTTACTTTCAGTCAAACTTCTTTGATATCAGATTATTAATCTATGTAAAAATATTTTTATGCATTATTTTAAGTAAAAATATTAAAATAAATACACGCTATATCATTATAAAATAAAGTAATTAAATATATTAAAAATATAAAAAATAATATCATTTTCTTTTTAAGTGATCATTTATCAAGCTTTTGAAAATTTTCAACTATGTTAACGATATATGTCCCATATAAAAGAATTTATTTCAAATAATTGAAAATGAGTTCTCCATTATTATATTGCTAAAAAACTAAAATGATTAAATTAATAATATAAAAATAAAACTTAGAGTTTATAGTTGTTGTAGGAAGTAAGTATTTATATTTAAAACAAATTCTTCAACAAAATTATTATATTCTATATATATATAGTTTTATCTAAAATTATTTTATATGTCTAAAAAATATTGTTGTAAAAATAATTAAATTTTAAACACTTTGATAAACGAACGACTTATATATCAATTAATTTATAATTATTCATTTCTCAAACTTATAACTCTTTAATAAATAAGTGATGATTTGATATTTTACATTTGTAAATTTTTTTAAATAAGTCAGATATTAAGATATAATTATGATTGTTAAGTATTTTAATTTTATTTTTGAAGTATATTTAATATAAATTATGTAAAAGTTATATATATATATTTAAATTCTAAGTTTTCTAGAAAGTAACTATTTGATTAAGAAATAAATGAATTTGATCAAATAATTGAATATTTTTTATTTATTTAATAATTTTTCATTAGAAACAATTGAATATTGTATAATTTCAATTAAAAATAAAGTGATTATATCTAGGTCAATATAAAGAATTTATTAAGTATGAAAAATCGGTTGTTGTTTTGAAATAACTCAGCTATCAACTACTTTTTTTGGAAAAATGTTAATTTTTTTTGGATAAAAAGGTATAATTAAATTAAAAAAAATCTAACTCTTTAAATAAACAAACAAGTTAATATTTATTAGAGCTCATATTTATTAGATAATTTCATTACTTAGTATATCCATTTAATTTTTGATAGTTCATATTATCAAAGTGGATATAAATTACTAAATATAAAATATATCAATTGTGAAAAAGTATTTACTTAGCAATGAACTTTTGATTTTTAGCTATATATACATAATTTTTACAAATAATTTTTTTTATTAAACATAAATAAAATGATTTTCTAATAAATATTATATTAAGTAAAAATTCAACCAATCGAAACAAACTTATCAAAGCACATGATATTATATACAAAAAATGAAAAAATTCTTTCTTATATGCACATAATTAGAAATGGGTAAATTAAGTGCTAATAAATTTAATGAATATTTTATAGAAAAGCATATAGAATTTCTTCATTTATTTGATAAGAAACTTGAAATAATTTCAACGACTTAACAAAATTATAATATTTTTAAATATTTCATAACATCACACTATTCGAGATACACTATATAATTTTTTTTATTTAGATAAATCAAGAGAGATATAACTAAAATAATAGTAAAATAAAAATTCAATATTAAAGATAAAAGAGAAATATTTGAAAATAGTTTGAAATAAATACATAAAATATGATTAATTAAAATGAAAAAGTATTGCATGCTGATGTTTTTAAATAATTTAAAAATTATAATCCTAAGTTGGCCATAAGGACTTTAATTTTAAATAAATATTTAGGAAATAATAAAATAATAATATTGATAAAATCTTTAAATATATTAGAAAAATATCTAATTAATTTAAAGTAAAAACAAAAAATATATATAAAAATATGTTTTTAAAAAAATATTAAAAATTTTCTACGAAATGAACTTTAAATTAATTAAAAAGAACAAAAATTATTATATTATGCTAATTGGAGAAAGAGGTCCTACAACTAAAAATATAAAATTGTACTACAAATAATATGAAAATAAGATGCAAAAAGAATAATTGTAGATTAATAAAATTAAGTGTAAAACAAATAAAATATTTATTTATTAATTTTATG
Source organism: Jacaranda mimosifolia (assembly GCA_018894105.1). Taxonomy (NCBI): domain Eukaryota; kingdom Viridiplantae; phylum Streptophyta; class Magnoliopsida; order Lamiales; family Bignoniaceae; genus Jacaranda; species Jacaranda mimosifolia. The sequence goes on from CM032129.1 coordinate 27,898,602, forward strand.
ATAAATTAAATTTATGAGACAGAATTTTGTGATAAGAGTACTCAACATGGTGCTTATAAAATATTTTTAAAATTATAAACTTATTTAGAAAGATAAAAATATGATAATAGATATTTTTTGAATTATCTCATGATATAGAAATCTATACTACAATTCTGTATAAACACAACATGATATTTTAGTTATAATAGATAAGTTAATTGTATTAAAATAAAATATAAAAGTAAATAAACAACCAATTAAAAAATTTCAATTGAATTAAAAAACTCAAAATTCTAAAAGTTTGACATGTGGACAAAATTACACAATTAGAATCAAAATTGCACAAATAGATAAGTACAAAACTGTGTTATATATAATAGTACTAGCATGTGCCCGGTGCGATGCACCAAAAATAATTTTAATATTAAAATAATTTTGAAATAATTATAATATTAAATATATAATTTTTTAAATAATTTTATTTCAATATTGAAATTAATTTCGATGCCTCGCACCAAGCACATGCTAGTTATAATATTAATTAAAGTAGTTATTTATATTTAAAATTAAATTGATATAAAATATCAATAAAAAAAGTCATATTTTTCAAATAAATTAATAATAAAGTATTCTTAAAATTAGTTCAAAGGATAAAAAAATCCGACTGCTTGCTACTGCTCATCATCCTTAGTCACTATATACTCAAGTAAATATCTTTATCAAAATTTGATTAGACTCACCAAGTTTCATTAATATATACAAATAACTTTCCACTTATTACATATATATTAATATTTAAATACATTTTTTTCTTGATTGTTACAATAAAGTGAATAATCATAAAGTGGGCGAACATCACTGAATATGTATTTAATTAATTAAAAAAATATTATTATAATTGAGTAAATTGTCTATCCCACAAAGCTCATAAATTAAATATATCAAAAGGTAATATCTTTAAATAATAAAAAAAGAACAAACCTCGTGATTCTGATGTAAACCAATCGCAAATATTTAATGTTTTTCTTGACTCTATTTCCTTCTCAATATTCCCTTTATCCTGTACATGAATTACATCAATACTTAAAGTCAATTAATTTTATATAATGAACAAAACATACAATTAAAACCTTAATAACAAAATCAATGGAAGAATATAACTAAATAGCAATATCTTTTTCTTTACTAACATAGAAAAAATTTTATGTAGATACTTGGTAATTTCTCTTCTTCAAGATGTGAAATTGGAAGATTGAATGAGAGTTACTTGAAACTTGGAAGTGTTTTCAGTTTTTAAATTGTATTTAGGAATGTAAAGTATAAGAGTTTTAATACATTTAAATATCTTTAGTATTATCTCATCAATATATATAATATCATATATATAATATCAAATCCTCTACCAGATAAAGATTATGAAATATTATCAAAACATTTTGAATTTCAAATGAAAGAAAATCAGAGATAAGATATAATCATATCAGTTAGAGATAATAATTAACAACTAATAATTTTTTTAATTAAATTAAAACACTTAAAATTCTAAGAATTTTGACATTTGGCAAAAATTACACAATTAGAATTAAATTTGTACAATTAGCTAAGTACAAAATTGTGCTATACATAATAGTATAGATTAGTATTAAAAATAAGAGAAAAAATATGAAAAAACATATCAAACTATAAAGTTCAAATGATTAAGGAACCTACCACGTATTAAGAGTAGAGATGAAATGGATTTTGTAAATAAAATGCAATCATTTTTTGGTATTAGAGATAAGTAAAGAATAATTTATTCTAATAAAAAAAATAATTTCAAAAAATTAGATATCTTTAAAAGGAATAAAAAAATATCAAATTTAATAACCAAAAACTAATTTTTAAATTAATTAAAAAACTCAAAATTCGAAGAATTCAAAATTTTGAATTTCAAATTATATATAATTATATATAATAGTATAGATAGATAGATAGATTTTAAATTTCGAATGAAAGAAAATTTGAAATAAAATACAATCATATCGGTTAGAGATAATAATAAAAAAACTAATGAATTTTTTTTCAACTAAATTAAAAAAACTCAAAATTTTAAGAATTTGGCATTTGGAGAAAATTGCACAACTAAAATCAAAATTGCATAATTGTGAGTCCCACACCGTTGGACTATATATAATAGTACTAGCATGTGCCCGGTACGACGCACCGAAATGAATTTTAATATTGAAATTCCCACAAAGTATATCTACATGAATGAGGATATTAAAAATATACATCTTGCTATTTGACAATTAATAATACTTGTTTAAATTAGCCATTACAGCTAAGGGGTTGTTTGCTTTTGTTTTTAAATCCTCTTTTTCTCTTTTAAAATTGAAAAACTATCAACTTCTATACATATTTATTGAAAATATTACTTATTTTTATTATTAATTTTTATTAAACATATTTTATCTTTCCTATTATCGCATCAATCAAATTCAAATTCAAATTCAAATTTGATTTCATATAACATACGTTATCATCAAAACAATTAAAAATATACATATAATTTGAAAAATACGTCTTCTTAGACATAAAAATGATAAAACCATATACATTTTCACTTCTATATCTACACTAATTATTATTTTTAGAGAAAATGTCCAACTATGAGTTGGTTTGCATTTTCAAAATTATAATTAATTTTTTTAATAACTTTGACAGTGATGAAACTAAAAATGAAAAAAAAAAAAAAAAAGCAAATTAAAGAGCCTTTATTGAAGCCAATGAACCTTTTTGGCTAGCAACGCATTGAGAATATAAAGAAGGAAACTTGTATTTTCAACTTGATGTTTTGAAACTAAGAATAAAAATTAGATTAATGCCCTAATATTTTGGGGATCTTCTGACTTCATCCTTTCGCATTTTAACAAACCAAGATATTACATGCAAACTAAGAATGGCCAATCCATAAATTAGTTTGAGCAAAAAATTATTCTGTGTGTTTGTATGAACACATTCCATATATAATGTACAGAGTTATAAACTTAAAAAGTTAATAGGTGTATTTTCTATTGAAATACATTCTCATAATTTTTTTAAATAAATCAAAAAAGATCTAAGAATATATATTAATGTAGTATATATAATTTTTAAAAAGAGTTTGAATTATAAATACTTATACATACATAATTACAAATATATGAATATAAAATAAAAATTAAATAACATACTTCTAAAATTATAAATATTCAAAAAGTAAAATAAAATTTGAAAATATTCAACAAAAAAAATAGATCTCATCCTATAAATTTATAAACTTAGATGGAAAAAAAAAGCGAATTGAAAAATAAATTATAAAATTTGACAATAAATTAATAACTTGATTCAAAAAATGAGTAAAAGGATACTAAATGTATAACAATTTAAATAAAATAAAAATTAAATGACAAAATTTACCAATAATTAAAGAGAAAAATGTAACTAATAAAAATTAAATTAAATTAAAAATATTAAGCGCAATTAATAAATCTCATAAAATGAATTGATAACATAAACTTTGTAGTAAGCAAAAAAGATATAGAAATTTAGAAATTTAATAGTACTAAAAGCTAAATGATAGAGTTTGTTTCGGTTGAAAAGAAAATTATAGCATTAAAATCCAAAAAATCTCTTCCATCATGTAATATAACTAAAATAAACCAAAGGAAAAAAAAACAAAATAAAAAATGTGAACAATAAAATCAAATAAACAATAAACACTTTGAATAATAAACTAAAGATTCACACAAAGAGATAGAAGAAAAAAATGCTAGAAAATAAAGAAGACACAAAGAATAGAGTGAAAAAAAATGCTAGAAGTTGAGAATATTAATGAAATTACTTTTAAAAGACTTTTTATATAATAGTATTGACATAAATTAGTATTAAAAATAAGAGAAAATCATGAAAGACTTATCAAACTATAGAGTTCGAATGATCAAAAAATCTTCCATATATTGAAAGTAGAGATGTAAAAGATTTTGTAGATAAAATGCAATTATTTTTTGAGATTAGAAATAAATAAAGAATATTATTCTAATCAAGAAAATGATTTCAAAAAATCAGATATCTTTAAAAGGAATAAATAATATCAAATTTAATAACTAAAAATTGATTTTTAAATTTAATTTAAAAAAACTCAAAATTCTAAGAATTTAAAATTTTGTCAAAATTGCACAGTTATGGGTTCCATACTATTGTACTATATATAATAGTATAGATATGCATAGAAGAGTTTTAACACATCTAAACATCTATAACATTATCTCATCAATGATATGAAAGAGATAATATCAATTTTGATTTGTCAACTGAAAACTCAAAAAAGAAATCATTTATCTAATGAAGATTTTTCTTATCAAATATAATACATCTATATCAGTTAGAGATAAAATATCTTTAAAAATGAAATAAATAATATCAATTTTAATAACCAACAATTAATGAAAAATTTTGAATTTAATTTAAAAAAATTCAAAATTCTAAGAATTTGCCATTTGGCGAAAATTGCAATCAAAATTGAATAATTGTTGGTCATATACCATTGTGCTATATATAATAGTATAGATAGATAGATATGAAATATCGATTTTATCCCCCATCTTTTTTTAATAATTTAATTATCTTCATTGAAGGAGTTTAAATATATGTTGTTATGTAGTGACTAAGTCTCTATTCTTATTTTTTTTCCTCAATAGTTTATAATTTATTATTACCTAAAAAAGAGTTGATTTGTATTTTGAAAAAATAATCAGCTTACAAATTTTATAAAATCTTACCTTTATTTCACAAATTAAACTATTTTATATTTGATATATGTACAAATATGAGTTTGTAATTTTGCAAAAATAAATTTATATTTATATTTAAAAATATCATATATATTATTCAATTTATAGGATATCCTCGTCCTTGTATTCACTTTGGAGCTTGGATTAGTAGAGAATTCTTATTCAGATTTAATTTGATCAAATTCAATTAATCATATGATAAGTATCAATGCAATTATTTTGTAATTAGTCTCATTTTATTGTTGATTGGCATTTTTTTCTTTTTAAAATAATTTTTTTTATTTATATGCACGCATATCAAGAGTCCGTTTGAACTCAAACTCTTGACCTCCTATATTACGTGAAAAACTTATGCTGCTGGCCATAGACCACTCGACTTGAAAATTATTATTATCATCTCCCTCAATCATGATCTGGGTTACATGAATTAAAGGCCACATTGAATGAATTAAAGGCCACATTGATGGAATGAAAGCAATTAAAGCATCCCCATCCTTTTTTTTTTTTTTTTTTTTTTTAATCTGATTTTGGTTGGCCTTCCCCTTATTTAGGATAATAGTAATCCACATGCTCGATGAAAGTCTATTGTTTTGATTTAATTAGATCTTGCATATAGGCCTTATTACTCCACAATTTAAATTTACTATCAAAATACTTTTGAATCTACATTTTTTCTTTTTCTTTTTTTCTGTAAGTTTAACCTGATTTGACTCGAATTTGGATGTGACCTAATTAAAATTTGGATCGTCCCATCCACTTTATACAAAAGACATTGTGACAGAAAAAGTAGTGGGACAAATTGCGTCACGAGTTTCAACCATATAAATATTGTATCGTCTTAAGCAAGCAAGAATGACATTTATTTAACTGACTATTAATTCTTATATTAAATACAGAATGTCAAAATAATGGAAGAAATTTGAGACAACGGTCAAGTATTTATTGTATCAGGGCTTGACACGTGTCCTTAAACAGGTGAAACCTTAATTGCACATCCTTTTCTTCAAGTCCATCATCATGATCCGACTCCCCTCCAATATAGCTTTTCTCCAATTATACACATTGCACACTTAGATAATTGACATGTCATTAATAAATTAATTTAATGAAAAATATGAATTTTCATTAACTACAATCCTAACTCAAGTTGAAAAATTATAGAGATTTTTTAATTAAAGAAACTCAATATTCATTCCTAAAATTACTCAGCTTTTCAATTACTCCATTTCAATCACTGCAACCAAAAATGAAAATTTAATCCAAATATCTTTCATGAAAACTTAAATATAATGATTAGATACTCCATCTTATATACAATCGGTAGCTTATTTTTACATCTCACATGTCTCATTTTCATTGTCGGAATATAGTTGCAAACGCAAACATAAATATTGCACTTGGCAACCACCTTGTTAATTAATATATGTATATATTTATGCAAATTGCTCATTAATTATTAATTATATACATTACTTAGAAAAATATATACAAACAAAAATATTGCACCTGCCAAATTATGAAGAAATTTGCAGTAGCATACTCTAATAGTTGGATGCTAATTGTTCTCGGTTGGAGATTATAGAGTAATTGATGTATAGTGTTTGCAAGAAATATGGTGGGAAAACTTAAACAATTGCAGGAAGAAAATAGAATTTCTTGGAGATATGAAATTTTGATTTTTCATCTTAGGTTGGAGTGACTGGAATGGAGTAATTAAAATGTTGGAGTAATTTTAGGGATGAATATTGAGTTTCCTTAATTAAAAAGTTCTAGCATTTTTCAACTTGAGTTAAGATTGTGGTTAATGAAAATTCATATTTACTATTTGATTAATTCATTAATAACATGGCAACCATCTAAGTATGCAAAGAATATAATTGGAGAAAAGCCCTATTGAAGAGGAGCTGGATCCCATCATCATAATTCCCCACATATATATATCCTCCTAATCTTTTTTAGTACAAGTTGTTTCTATTTTGATCAAAATCCATAGAACAAACCCAATTAACCAAATATGACAGATCCAAATCCACTACTCCCACAGACCGAATCGGCAACGATGCCTCTGGCGCTGGCGGCGCAACACCAGCACCGCTCCCTCGACGACACAATTGAATACTATGTGGGGGACTTGGGATGGCAGCAATTTCTCCAATCCACCATTTTATCGTTTGCATGGTTCTTTGATGCACAACAAACCTTCATCAGTATCTTTACTGATGCAGAACCCAAATGGAGCTGCAAAAATTCAACTAGTTTTGATAATCTCTGCAACAACAGTACCACCAATGTGTGCCAGCTCCCCAAAGATTCATGGTCTTGGGATTTGCCTGCAAGAACATCCATCATTTCCGAGTGGTCTCTCCAATGTGCAGGCTCCATCATCACGGGCCTGCCGGCTTCATCCTTCTTCTTGGGTTGCCTGGTCGGCGGATTAGTGCTAGCCACTTTAGCGGACTCGTCTATGGGACGGAAGAAGATGCTTGTTTTATCTTGTCTAATCATGTCAGTAGCCGGGGGGCTAACAGCGATTGCAACCAATATCTGGATGTACACCGCATTGAGATTTATCAGTGGATTTGGACGACCCATGATGGGGACCTGTGCTATTGTTCATGCAACTGAGCTAGTTGGGAAAAAATGGAGAGGAAAAGTTGGGGTGATTGGATTCGTGCTCTTTACTCTGGGATTTCTCTCTCTCCCAATTATGGCGTTGTTGCTAAGAGGTTACTCGTGGAGATTGATGTACCTCCTGACTTCTGTTCCCTGCATATTTTACTCCTTGATGGTGTATCTCTCAGCCCACGAATCTCCCAGATGGCTTTTCGTCAAGGGAAGAAAACAAGAATTCGCCAAAACGATTAAAAGCTTGGCATCGGCGGAGCACCGGGGCAGCTTAACAGAAAGCTTTTTTAGCAATTGCGTGGAGTGGGTAGAGATATCTCAAGAACATAACATTTACTCTGCCCTCAAAATCTTGCTAAAGAAAAGCTGGGCTTTGCGGCGTCTAGCGGCGGTGATGGTGGTAGGTTTCGGCACCGGCATGATATACTACGGCATGCCATTGGGCCTCGGCAATTTGTCGTTTAATCTATATTTCAGCGTTGCATTAAATGCGTTATCTGAATTGCCAGCCTCATTCATCACCCTTTTTCTGATCGGAAACCTGAAGAGAAAGAGTTCGGTGCTGGGACTGACTTTGTTGAGTGGGATTTGCAGTGCGACGAGTGTTGTTGTGAGATGGAAAGCACTGCAAATGGCGCTGGAGGTAGTGGGGTTTTTCAGCGGTTGTACAGCACTTGATGTTCTTTTGATTTACACGTTGGAGTTATTTCCGACGTGTGTGAGGAACTCCGCCATGTCGATGGTGCGAGAGGCAAGTTTGTTCGCCGCAGTTATCGGCCCAGTGCTGGTGGCGATTGGCAGAAAGAATGACTTGCTGGCTTATGGCGTGTTTGGGGGGACTATTTCTTTATGTGGATTGTTTGTTCTTTGGCTGCCCGAAACTAAGGGTAGAATGTTGTCCGATACTATGGAGGAAGAAGAAGGCAAGGGTTTGGAGATATTAGGCTGTGATTGTTTGTAAGGTAATGCTTCATTTTTCATGTTAATGAGATTTTGGGAGTATTTTGGTATTTTAGATATATGAGAATAAGAGATAATGTCGTGATTGATTGTGAAATAAAGTAAAATAATTATAATAATATGATAGGTGAATGTGGTGTGATATTGTAATTGCTTGCAAGATTATCTGTGAGATATGTTTTGAGAGAAAATGAGAATGTTGTATGAGTTTTGATTTTTGGGTTTGTGAGGGATTTGTTTGTATTTATTAAAAATATGAATAATTTATAAAATTTAATAAATTGAATATTTTATGCTAATTTTAAAAAATTGCATGTCAATTAATTTGGTATTTCCAGTAGGTGAAGAATATTTTTTTCATGAATTTAATTTGTACATGTTTTTAATCAATTGGAATATTTGGAAATTTGTGTTTTTAATAAGAATTCCAAAACAAAATCCAAAATTTGTGCCCATCTGATTTTTCAGTAATAGGACAAGAATGCCCATCAAAGTCAAAGCCTTTGAAACATGTGCCACTCAGTTAGAACAAGAGAGAGGGAAAAGAACAGAAACAAATAATGCTACTCAAATTTCAAACCCCCAATACCGTAAGGACAAGTTTGATTGGATTTTAAATTTATCTCAAGATAAATTCTCAATTATCTCATGAGAAGGTAAAATAATTTATTCTATAAATATGAATGGAATTAATAATACTACATATTAAATTTATATATATGATTCAATAATAAATCACGGGACATGTATATATACAATTTCACAAATTAAATATTAAATTAAAAAGAATTATTTTTTTCTAATCCCAACCAAACTTGCCCTAACGCTAACAATGTATATTCTTGCACCCTTCAAGATAGGAGGATAAAAAGGGAAAAGAAGAAGCAAAAAAAAAAAAAAAGAGCCGAACTTTTCTTCACATATTTTGGTGTTCATATGATAATAGGGCAGTGCCGCGGCGGCCGGCGGTAGCGAGTGCGGCTGAGGAGGTGGCAGCTAGTGGAGTTTTGGCATATGATGAAGCTAATGGGTGTCTTTTCTGGCTCTCCTTCGAGTTCGACTTCTTCCAAAATTCAATATTTTGAAGTGGGGTTTCATTTATTATCCCTCTTCCGTTGCAATATTGGCTTCTGATGTTGGTGATGGTGGCGGCACAATTAGCTCTGGTGTGATATTAACGGTGGTGCTGATCAGAGAAGGACGAATGTGAGATGCTGGAGAGATTTGCCTAACAGTTAACGAGGAGAGGAAATGAGATAAGGAGAAAGAAACGTGCACTGTGAGACTCAGAGGCTGTCTCCCAGACAGTCCTAGTTGATGTCCCAAAACCAACTTTAAACTATTTAAATTTTTTATTTTATTTTATAAATATATGATATATGTATTAAATATTTTTTTATAAAAATAATTATTTAAAAATTAAATACATTTAATATAAATATAATAAATTAAAATAAAAAATAAAATAGGAAGAATGGAATAAAGAATCAAGGGAACTTTAGGACTTCACATTCAAACAAATCATCGGTCCTATCTCGTTTTCTAGATGATTGAAAAAAAAAAAAAAAGGGTCTTACCCTACAGACAATTACGGTCTTAACATTAGTGTCTATGGTGCTTAAAAACATGCTTTGGTTCCTAGGGAAAATCAATACCTTATGGTTTTAAATTCAATCAGATTAACTAATTTGTCATTAAGACTAAATTAAATTGTTAATAAACATTATCTTTGCTTGTAGTTTAATTTATATATTTGCCTCTATTTATGTTTATTTGTCTATTTCTAACCTTTTATATCAATTTTGGCAACTATATTATATTTCAAAAGATATATAGAGAACATAATAATTTTTATGAAACATAGGATTGGGGGTACATCATATACAATTAACATATTCCGATAAACATTAAGGCCTTGTTTTTCTATGTTTGGCTGTTTTTTGGAAAAAAAAAATTGGGAGAATGAATTTTTAGGAGAAAATTTGAAAAATGTGTCGATCATTTTTTTTTTTGTCGGGGCGGGGGGGGGGGGGGGCGCATGAAAAATGATTTGAGAATAAATTATTTGTTTCTTCATGTTTTGGAGAAGATAAATTTAACTGTAGATATCAAATTGATCAGTTTATGATTGTTTAACCTACCCATTTGTGGTAGGTTGAACCAAAATTTCCCTCATTTAATCGTTTTATTATATTATATATTTTCATTGTGTTAGTTAATGTTGTTATCAAATCTTCCTCTTAATTAAAAAAAAATAATTATTTTGCTTTTCTTGTTAATTTTACTGATACGACAATGGCTTCCTCCTGTTAATTACTGCATGTAATTGAAAATATTGTTATGTGGCATCAGTCTTCCCTTATTATGTGGGAAGTCTTATGTTCGACCCTAAGTGTGCACGTTGTGTGCACTTTATGTGCATGTTGGTAGTTTATACTTTGATTATTTGGTTTGAAAATAAAAAAAAAATATTGATTTGTTGATAAGATGATAAATTCATCATTTGTAATACTATATCTCAAAAAAAAATATTGTTAATTTCATTTCATACTATTTAGTTTAAAGTTTACAAAAAACAATGCAAATTAAAGGGATTATTCCTCGACAAAATAATAAAATTGATCGAAAAAATGTGCATGTGATTATTGTTTACTTTTTATACTTATAATAAGCTTGCATGTCAGGGAGTGCAATTAAGTAAATATAAGAGATAATTATTGTAAAATTATGATTGAATGATCTACTTATATTCAACACGGAGCGTTTATTTAATGCTTTAAAATTCAAAATAATTTATACTTTATCATGATAAGGATCACGAAGTAGCAGAAATTAATATGTACTTTACCGTAATAAGTCATAATAATTTGCCTTATTTATAAAATAAAGCCATTCAATTTTGACAATCAACAATTACCAAAAAACAAAAAAAGACAAAAATGCTGATGCGTAAATTGGTAGCCAACTAATCCATATACATAACTTTCTAAATGAAGAAAAGCGATATCCCATCTAAAAGACAAACTAATCAGTCAAACAGTAAGGAAGATACCGTCTAGTGGATAAGGCCAAAAATGGCGGTTGAAAACGTTTAACACATAATTGTTTGGGCGGGAGCATTCATTAGATCGGATTTATTCAATGAATTCAATCATTCAAATAATTAATTTGAATTGGATTGAATAATAGAGTTTAATTGGGTTTTCCAGCGGCCCAAAAGTGTTTAAGCTATCAGAACAAGAAGATAATAAAATGTGGAACTTAGGCTGCAGGAATATACTAAAACACACTTTGAACAAGCGCTCTTAATTTAGATACAAAAAAGATTGAGAATGAAGCAGTAGAAACACGTCTGCGTCCAAGGCTTGACCACATTTTGTGTTTCGGTATATATGATCCTTCTGCATATGCTGTGGTTATTTATCTTGTGCAGAGCCTCAACTTTTAGTAACAATCACTTCTTATTTCCTTTTACTAGTAGAGGATTAAACAAAATATCCTGAACCAGAGGTAATAAGAGGGTAAGGACATATATCACTTAGCAAATCACCGAAGAATATAGTATCTCAAGGAACTGAAGTTTTCAGCAAGTCCAAACACATATGTTTCAGTAATCAAATAACAAATATGCCTCAGATGCCACTGACTTGCACTAAATAATGAAGGCACAGTGAGAAAACACTATACAGATGCCTCATAAAGCACTATAGTAGCTCACTTGAGTTGCCAAGTGGAGGTCGAAATGAATCAAATGACCATCTACTCCCTAGTTAACATAACTTGATATGTTTATAAGGACATTAGAGGTCTTTTTGGTGCTTGTCAATCACCATGATTTTAGTTGGTGGAAAATATAGGGCGTAGCATTTGATGGGGTGGTGATAGGCTAACAGTAGATTTAATGCGGATAGAATGTTGGTTCGGTTGTTTTTAATGAGGGTATGATAAGTTGAGTGGGAATAGAGAATGCATTAAGTGCGATTATGCCTTAGGCAGGTGTCGCTCGACCTAGGGAGGCCTAATTGAACATGCCAACCTCTGTAAACCTCTTTTCTTCTTGTGGTAACCATCTTGCATGAGATCGGGTTTGTATGTATGGTCAACCTAATAGGTGTTCTTGGGTGTAAATAATGGACTCCCTTCTTTAGTACAGGACTATAACAACATGATTTGGTCTAGGTCAAGGAGAGTCAACCTTACCCTTGTGTCACAGATGGAATATATCTTGCAGTGGAACAATCGTTTGTCCTTGTGGCATCTCAGGTTCCACCCAACCTTCAATCTGCCAACGTCCATCTTGAGTCCTTCTGATGAACCGTTACTCATTTCAGCCCCTAGCTTACTAGCATAAGCATCAGAATGCCTCCCAATACTTGCATACTCACCTATTTCGAATGCCCACAATCATCGAAGGCTAGCATTCATCACGTCGAGCTATTTTCCTTAACGGTCCCCGACTAGCCAGTATGCACGTTCTCAATCTAAGGTCCCTTACATGCATCTCTCGATGGCAAATGAGCAATCTTTCTCCGTACCAGCATTAAAGATGGCTCGCGCACCCATAACGCAATCCTAGTGCTCATCACTCGCTCGGAGCGCTTAGGCTAAATCGTAGCACCCTTCGTTTATGCCTCGCCCGAGTAGGGCCACATGTAAGTCCAAGGCTTATGTGATGTGACATCATCTTATCTTAATCCGCACGAAGCATTGGACATCATTTCCCACTCGGTAGCATCATACCTTAACTTGCCCGCTATACGACGTCGCCCCACGACTGCATGCCTTAAGCCAACGAACCCCTGCAGCAAGGCTATAACCCATAGCTCATACTTTACGAGTTAGTTCACGAGACATTTGGGTGTTATCTCGATCACTCAATCGGCCTTGAGGTGTTGACCCATAATTTTTGAAGCTCGCGGGGCAATACCATTTTCGCCTTCCAAACTCTCAGCACCCTCCGGGACCCAATGTGAGCCCTCCTAGTTCCACGTTGCCCTTCAGTTCTCGACCCGTCCGGGGACTCTAAACACTCCTTTGAGATATCTAAAATCGGTCCCCATCACCTTCAAAGAGTTACTCGTTTAATGCTGCCACAACACAGGGAAAACCGGCCAGTGCCCACCGTAGCATTAGCATTGACCCTCAGACATGCATGTCCCCCTTATAATAGGCTTAAAAAATATTTCTCTTTCATCTGCAGTAGACATTGAAATGCTGAGGATGTATACATTTTCGCAACTTCTTCTCCCGGCATCCAAATCACTTGCTGCTTGAACCGTTGGATAGCTCTCGACTTCTACATTAACTCCGCAAAGTTCCACCCCTATCCAATTCTCCATGGAATAGTAATTGCCCTCGCAATAAGCTGGACTCACAACAATGTCACTGCATTGCCACATTCTAAAGATCTTTGCTGTTTGGTGGGAACATCCCAGTAAAACAGTTTCACAAAACTCCTTTTCCAAGCCACTCTGCTCAACACATCTCTGCGCTACCCGCACGTAGGAAATCGCTCTCGATCGCCCTTAATGTTCAGTGCCCAAATGGATACAGAATGACTTCAAACTTGGTGACAAGCATCCTCATATCTCAGGGAATATGCCACTAAAATAGTTTTGCAATTCACACCTCATAAGAGTCTCTGCTCATGGGCCGTTTCCGCCCTTATGCGCTAGCCAACAACATTTTGTCGCTCCTAATAGCTCCTCAAATCACGATCGCCACTCTATTCTAAGGTGCAACCCGTGACATCTAATGCAATTAACTTCATATACTACATATTCTAATTATTCTATTTATAAATTTCACATAAATTGTACAAAAAATACCATGCACCAACGATCTTTTATGTCATAGTTTGGTGTATATTTATTTATATCTATACTTATATTATATAAAAAAAGAAAGCAGTAAAAAAATTGCTAATTTGACAGAAACATTTTGAGGAATTGGAATGAATACTAGCGGAATTTTGACGGAGAGGTCTCCATCAAAATTTCGACGGACAACCTTCAAAGAAATCAACAGGCATTTGATGGGAGCTGGGTGTGTAAACGTGCAATGGAAACTCCATCCAAGCAAACTTCTGACAGAATTTCCATCTGAAAATTCCGTGGATCAATTTTCGATAGAATTTCTTCTGGAATTTTAGCAAGATTTTACCACCTTTTCACAGTTGGTACTTGCGTGTATTTTTTAGAGAATATCCCTCATAAATTCGTAATTTTTTTTCTACTTCTATTTTTCCTTCCAACTGAAATTTTTCCAGAATTTCGTCGGACAGCAAAATTAAAAAGGACTCGTCTTTTCTTTTCTTCTTTCTCCTTTTCTTCTTTTTTCCCCATATTGCTCTTCTCCTTTTTGCTGCTCCTCCTTCTACTGCCGCCGCACCACATTGAGGCCACCATCACTTCTGCCATCTGCCACCCATCGGCAAACGTCGACTATTGCCCATTTTTGTTCAATTAATATCCACTGCACCTTAATTCCAATACCGACATTGCGCCTATCACCCCCTCCACCCACACACTCGCTATAACCCCTTCAGCCCGCCTGCCGCTCCCACGCCACAAACCCTCTAGTAATTAATGTTCAATTTAGCTAATTTTATTTATTTATTTATTTTTAAATGTTATATTTTTACTTTTTACATTTTTTAATTTATTATATTAGAAATTGTTTTAGGGTTCAATATAAGGTTGAATTATTTGCTATATTGAACTTTAGGGTTTGGGGGTATGTGTCCCATTGCTTAGGGTTTAGTTATTAATTTTATAGTGAGATATGTGTTTGATAATAAATTTTAGTGTTTAATTTAACTTTAGGTTCTAAGTTATAATTTAAGGATTTATGTTTGGTAGTTATAAAATTTAGAATTTTGATAATTTATATTAAGATTTTAGGAAAACAAACAAGTTGGATTGCTTATTGAAATTAGAATAAGTAGTAATAATTAGAATTTAGAAATTAGTCAGAAATTAGAATACTTAAAACTAGTCTTTTACAGACTTGTTGGAAATTGGTTTTCTTTGACCAAATATTTAAGTGGTCTCAAAACATTAATTTCTAAAAAATTGGTGATCATCGTAAACTACGCCGTGGGTAGATGACGATAATGTGATTAATTGACCAAAATCAATTTTAAGTGAATGAGAAATTACTGATCAAAGTGAGCTATTTGATAGTTTACTAAGAAAACTAGAAAAGAAGCCAATGGAGCGGAAGAAGAGAAACTCTATCCCACATTGAAAGATGAATACAAGTTGAACTAAAAAAAGTAGCTCAAGTGTAGAGATAAGGAATGGGCCCCTTGGATGTACTACAAGTGTTTGGAGGGGAGAGAACCTACGTGGTTAGGCCTGTCAATGGGTAGGATATTACCCTACCCAAATTCATACCCTAATATACCCAAATAATTAGACCCTATATTTACCCTACCCTACTCAACCCATAGACCCAATCAAACCCAAGACCCGTTGGATTTATGGTTGGGTCTAGTTTATTAGACCCAATTTTTTAATTGTATTTTGACCTGACTAATTTTTTCATCTTTCCCAAAAGATTTTATTCTCAGTCAAAATGTTAAAACTACCTAATATTTGATGCTAGAGTAATTTATTAATATTGGCTAATTTTCTGGGGCGTATTTTTAAATAGCTAACCTAATTTTTTTAAAATTAAAAAAGTATACATTTAATTTTAGTCATTTAATTTAATTTACTTAATTTATATATTTAATTTTTGGTGTATTATACAAATATCAAATTGTAGAACCGATCAAAATAAATTCAACTAATTGTAGTTAAATCAAACTTTTTGATGCTTTTGCTATTGTTTTAAGCAGTATTAATCGTCAAAAGAGTGGGTTAATTTAAATGAGCATGTTTAACATGGGCAATAAAGTCTCAAATTATTTTTCAATACAAATTAAAAAAAAAAAAAGGAAAAATGAAAATATCCTCGTATAGCCAATTTGCGTGTCTTAAGCTGACACCAACTCTGCTCAGATGTCAAGCACACAAAAAATCCAAACAACACCCCCCCCCCCCACAACCAAACCAAAAAAAATAAAAATTAATATTTATACTCTTAAGTTTTTCTGTAGTTATGTAAACACCCTTTAAGTATTTTTTCTTTCTCCACTGTCCAAAGCTACTGAAAGTAAATAAATTTAAAATATTTTTAATTTTTCTATTATATATATATATATATTAAAATTCTAAGTATACACTTCAAATATGCCATAATTATTACTAAAATTTTAATTTTAATATAAATAATTTGGGTTAATTAGTTAAATTTGAGTATTTAGATAATGAGTAATTTCGAGGTATAGGATATGTAGATAAGTTTTGCATATAAATATAATTATATCAATTATTTTTAATACATTTTTGGGTTTATGTTTGAAGAAAACGGTAACTAAATAAAATTTTATGAGTAAAAAATATTACAGTTGGGAAGGAGAATATGGGTATTAGGTATTTGGGTATTTTATGGATATACATAGGGCTCAGTCTCATATCTATTTATTGGGTATGGGTATGGACGTTGTACTATTGTCATAGGCTTGGGTAGGGTTCTTACCCTACCCATTGACAGGTCTACACCACTGTTTAAAAAATCGGACTGGACCGGTCGGACCGGTGAACCGTACCGGTTTTTTCATTTAATTTTTAATAAAAGAAATTTTTTTTTTGTGTAAGTACAAAGTTTGAAGGTTAAAGTACACTTCACAAGCTATTTAAAAGTAAAAAAAAAAACCTTAGTTTAGAGTTTAGAATTAATTTACTCACTATCAACTTTAAATTTTAAACTTAATACATTTAAATTGTTGTGATCATTTATAATATGAATTGTGAAATTTGGATTGTAATGTTAGATAATATCATTTAAGCTCTTTATGTTTTATATTTTGGCATTTTATTAATTTTTAAGCAATATATATAATATAAATATATATTTCGTAATTATGACGTCACGGTTCAATTGCGGTTCAATTACGATTCGACCAACGATTGAACCAGTGAACCGTAAACCGGTAAGTTTTCCAGTTCAATAAACAGTCCGATTTTTCGAACACTGGTCTACACATGGTAGTTGCAAATTGGAGCATTTTGCCAAATGATTTTTGGAAAATGTGGTTGGGAAATGTTATGGTTGTTTGTATTTTAGATAGTAAGTAGAGAATATTTGGAGAGAAAATTGTTTATTGGTTGTGTTTTAGGATGGAATCACATCAATGACTTTTTTGTTGGGTTGGAGGGATAAAATGAATTTTAAATTATTTATATATGTGTATATATATATTGTTAATTTGCATTTTTGTTTTTTTTTTTCCGTAGAATTTCCCCTTGTGATTGATAGTAAAAATGCTTAATTGTTGGGTTTTAACTTTCATTTTATATTTTGTGAAATAAATTGAAGATTCAAACTAAGTGCAGTTGAAAATCGAATACTCATGCTTGGAGCAAAGACTGCATTCCCGAGGAGACGAGGAATGGGAGAAGGAAATAATTTGAGTGCAAGCGTGTCTTGCTTCCCAAGACTATTATGCAAATTTGATTTGAAAGCATTTAGTCTATCTTGACAGTTGTATATATTTGGAATATTTAATTTCTATTTTTTTAATTAGGATAATTTGAGTTTTCCTACTATGGTAGGACTCTTATTAGTTTCCTAGTTGCATTAGGAGTAGTAGACTATTTATATGGAACTAGGTATCTTTCATAGGGGCTTTTTCATTCTTTTATTTAGCATATTTTTAGTTTTCTGCGTTTTCTTCTTTCCATGAGTTGCTAAACTCTTTTTCTAGCCTACAGAATTATCAAAGTTTGGTTTCTTCAATATTTGTGAGATCTAAATGATTTAACTTGTTTTTCTTATTTCTTGAGTATTTATTTATCTTATATTTTCATTAAGAGTATTCATGTTTATTGAATTTAGTACCCAAATTTGATAGCTTAGAATATTTGTTTAGTAAATTAGAACATTAAATCCATAATTGTTTAATTGTTCTAATACTTGTGGCAAATAACATAGTTATGTGTGGTAATATGCGTGATTTATGCTATGTGGATAAATAATCTAGTTTAAATAAACTCCGCGCGCGCGCGTGTGTGTGTGTGTGTGTGTGTGTGTGTGTGTGTGTGTTGGCTAGGGTTGTGTCTCTCTAATTTTTAATGTTGTTGACAAATTAAATCCTAGGAACATTTCTTTAGGATTGTTTATTGGCAAGGAAAATAACTAACGAGCTTCTCTCAGTTATCGAGATAGTAAGGAGAGATTGGTTATTAGGGAGTCCCGAGTAACTATAACTAGTTTATTCAGGAATGAGAAATTTATCTTTGCATCGATGATCAAATCTGAGAACTAAACTGAGATTTTATCTTATACTAGATTTCATTCTTATTGATTCTTTATTTTTATCTATTGTTTATTTACTTTTCAGATTTTAGTTTTCTTCATTTCATAAAAATCCCCCCTCTTTTTGTTTTATTTAATAAGTTGAAAGAAATAAAATTTACCAATCCGTATGGAATATGGCCCTACTCACCACTGATTACAAATCATACTTTTAGAGTAGAAATTTATCTTTGTTGGATTCAACACCCATCAAATTTTGGCGCCCCGTGGACTGGTGTAAAATAATTTTGTTTCTTTTAATGCCCCAATCTTCTCGTACAGGTGAACTTCAATATGATCCAGAGATTGAGAAAACTGCTCATAGATTGCGAAAGGAGACTAGATTGCAAAAGAAAGGCAAATCGTCACCTTCGGATCTCAACCTAGATATATCCAATTTAGTCAGTTCTAGTAATTCAGAACAAGAGGAAAATAATGGCCCGTGAAAGAACTTTAAGGGAGTTAGCTGAACCTAATTTGGCTCAACAACCACTTTGTATTTATTGAATATCCGGAGTTGGAAACACCTTTTGAGCTAAAACCTGGGTTAATCCATCTACTACCTATTTTTCGTAGTTTAGAGAATGAAGATCCCCATAAGCATTTAAAGGCACTTCATGTTGTGTGCTCGACGATGAAACCCCAATGAGTATCTGAAGAGCAAGACAAGTTGTGAGCTTTTCCATTTTCTTTAGCAGATAAAGCTAAAGATTGGTTGTTGTATATACCCCCCGACTCTCTCACTACATGGACGGATATGGCAAAATTGTTTCTTGAGAAGTTTTTCCCTGCTACACTTGCTACTAGCATTAGAAAAAAGATCAGTGGGATAAGACAGAGAGACGCGAAGAATCTTCACGAATATTGGAAAAAGTTTAAACAACTTTGTGCAAGCTACCCAGAACATGGTATTACTGAGCGACTTCTCATTCAGTACTTTTACGAAAGACTTTTACTGATGGAGAGGAGGATGATGGATGCAGCAAGTCAAGGAGCCATAGTGAAAAAAAATCCAAGTGAAGCTAGAGAATTAATCTCTATAACGGCTGCCAACTCCCGCCATTTTTGGATACTCTTAGGACCCCCTAGAAGGGTCAATGAGGTAAGTAATCGTCTCTTGAGCATCAAATTTCCACTTTAACTTTTCTTGTTCAGCAATTGGTTGTAGGAAATATGCGACAAATGAAGGCTTGTGGGATTTGCACTAATGTTGGTCCTCCTACGGATATGTGTCCTATGCTCCAAGAGAATTCCTACGAAAAAACCAATGCAGTAAGAAGATTCTCTGGACCCCCGCAAAGAAAGTACAATCCCTACTCAAACACATACAACCCAGGATAGAGGGATAATTTGAATTTCAGTTACGAAAGGAGATCGCAAAACTACCAATACTTCCAACAAAAGCCACCCCCTCCACAGCAACCATCCTCTTCAAATACTGGTATATCTCTCGAAGAGATTGTTAAATCGCCTGCGACTAATACTCAACAATTTCAATAGGAAACGAGAGCAAGTATTCCAAACTTGGAGATCCAAATAAGTCAACTAGTCACCTCAATAAGTAAGATAAAATCCCAAGGGAAGATACCATCTCAGATAGTTGTCAATCCCAAGTAGAATGTTAGCGCGATTACTTTAAGGAATGGTAAGGAGTTGAAGGAACTCAGCAAGAAGACATGAGAAAATACTAATGTGGAAAAGGAGGAAAGACAGATTGTCATGTCCCAAGATTTGGTTGAACATTCGCAATGAACCCAATGGTAAGGTGACAGGCCCATTGGCTGTACACCCTCCCTTTCCTGAAAGGTTCACTAAATCCAAAAGGCATGAAGAGGAAAATGAGATTTTTGAAACTTTTCACAAGGCCGAGGTAAATATCCCTTTACTGGATGCAATCAAGCAAACGCCTCGTTATGCTAAACTCCTCAAGAAATTATGCACAAATAAAGAAAATTAAAAGGCAATGAAAGAATAAGTGTTGAGGAAAATGTCTCAGTAGTGATACAAAGGAAATTGCCCCCAAAATGCAAAGACCCAGGTATGTTTACTATCCCTTGCAAAATTGGCAGAGTTGGAATTGAAAAGGCTATGTGCGATCTTGGTGCTTTAATTAATATCATGCCTCTTTCCATCTACTCTTCATCGAATGTTGGTCCTTTGAAAGAAATAGGAGTAGTTCTTCAACTTGTTGGTAGGTCTGTTGTATATCCTGAGGGAGTTCTAGAGGATGTGTTAGTACAAGATAACGAATTGATTTTTCCTGTTGATTTTTATGTACTTAACATGCATGAAAATAACTCTCCTAATTCGTCTCAAATACTGTTGGGAAGACCTTCCCTTAGAACCTTTCGGATGAAAATTGATGTGCACGATGGTACACTTACTATGGAGTTTGATGGTAATATGATTAAATTCAATATTTATGATGCGATGAAATATTCTAGTGATGAATTTTGTGTTTCTATTGTGGATAATATTGATACTTTGACTCATGAAACCTTGAATTTAAATTGTGATAATTTTGTGATGTCAGGAATAGCTATGTCTAGTTAAAGACGTCAAAGAGAGGCATTTTTTGGGAGGCAACCCGAATTTCCAATTTGTTGTTTATATTTTCAAAAAAAAAAATAATAATAATTAGCTTCTTTTTTTGTTTTTTTTGGATGCAGGAGACGTTTTAAATTGGCTTGTGGGCATAGTTAGTTTGACAGGAAAGCTCTCTAATCAACCCGTGCCCACGTCTTGTTGAAAGACCACTTCTGGCATGTTGGAATAATTTGACAAAGGAAGGCTCTCCAATCTATCCGTGTCCACGCCTTGTTCAAGGACTTGTTCTGGCTTGTTGGAATTAGGGGTGTTCACAGTTCGATAAACCGGCCGAATCGAACCGAAACCGAAAATTCGGTTTGTACCGAATATCGAACCAAAAATTTCGGTTCGGTATTCGGTTATTTTTTTAAAAAAAATTCGGTATTCGGTTCGATTTCGGTTTTTTGTACCGGTTAACCGAACCGAACCGAATAATCGAAATTTTAATATATATATTATATATATGTGTGTGTGTGTGTAATGTGTTACTATATTTTATATATATATAATATATATATAATATAGAATTAGTAAACAGTCAACACTTTAGTCTGTTCCCCAAAACCACAGTGCTGGGATTTCAGATTTGTGGGTTTTCGAGAAATTTTTCTGCTGTGGCTTCAATGGCTTTCACACAGTTTTCATTGGTGCCTAGGTTCTCTTTCGTCATCTTTTAATCTTCGTCAAGATCTTTATACCAGCACAGCAGATGAGCAGAAGCAGCGGGCAGCAGCAGTGAAAGTGTGAACCGTGAAACACAGCGGGCGGCAGCAGCAGCAGCAGCAGTAGCAGAGGCAGAGCACAGTTTTCCTCTTTTCCTCACAAAATTTCTAATTTCTTCAGATCCCTTAATTCCTACACCAAAAACTTTATTAAAATCCTTTCTTCACTTCAGCAGGTAAAAATCAGCAACACAACTCAGCAAGATAGCGAAGAAACAAACCCATTCCGACGGCCGACGGGCGACGGGCGACGGGTGAAGGGCCATTTTCCTCAAGCAGCAGTGCAGCACGGCAGGTCGGCAGCAACAGATACAGTCAGGTAAGTAAATTTTTTTAGTTTTCTTTATTTTTTTTTTCTGTTTCTTTATTTTTCTGTTTCTGTTCTGTTTTTGTAAATTTCGTAAGGTACTTTTAGTGTTAGTATTGTATGTAATCTGCATATATACAACAATGGGAATATCAATTGTTGATTTGGTGTTTGGATTTTAATTTGTTTGATTTGATTTGCCATTTAATTTGCATTTTGCTAATTTTAGATTAGACTTAATCTAGAGACTAGAGATGTTTTAGTTTCAAGTTTTAGTTCCTTATTAATATTTGTTAATTGTTAATGTGGGTTTTCCAACTATATGGAGATTTTATTGGGTATAATTTGGTAGAGTTATGTGTTTTGCATTGTTGACAACTTGACATAGTATTAAGTAGTTGGACTCAATGCTTTGATTGTTTATGTTGTATGCAAGAGGGGTAATGATATTCAATTGTTTTGCTTGTTGCTAGTGTGAAGGCTATTTAATTTTAACTAATTTGGTGTTCTTAGGCAACGAAGTTATATTATATTGCTTTTGTCCACATATAAGAATACTGTGATTCTTACCCTCTTATTATTTGAACTTTTAGTTAACTTTACTTTATATAGGTTATTATAAATTTATATTTATAAATGTAACTAATTAGATTTCTTTATTTTCAGGTATGGAAAGTGAAAGAAGTGCTTCAATGAGTTCAATGCCTATGGATTCACATCCAGTTCCAAATCCAACTCAAGATCATCAACAAATAGAAGATGTAGAAGAATTAGAGCATCTTTCAGACTCACACACACAAAATGAAACTCAAAGTCAAAGACCAAAGAGAAAAGAGATGTCCAGAAGATCTCGAGTTTGGGATCACTTCAATCTTTACACCGAAAAGAATGGAAAGCAGAGGGCTAAATGTAATTATTGTGACAGAAATTATGCAGCTGATCCTTCAAAAAATGGGACTTCTGGTATGAACAATCATATGAAGGTATGTAAGAATCATCCTGATAATGCTTATGTGGGAGATAATCACACAATTCAAAGTTTTTGTCAAAGTGTAACTGGAGAATTGAAAGAGATATCTTCTAGTTGGAAATTTGATCAAGAGGCTGTTAGAAAAGGCCTAGCACGTATGCTAATTGTTGATGAATTGCCTTTTAAATTTGTTGAGAATGAAGGATTTAGGCATCTTATGTCTATTGCATGTCCACAGTTTTTTGTGCCATCGAGAACCACCATAACAAGGGATTGCTATAGAATGTACTTTGATGAAAAAAATAAGTTGAAGAATTATTTTAAGAACTCGGGGCAAAGAATTTCATTAACCACTGATACATGGACTTCTAATCAGAGACTTACCTACTTATGTTTGACTGGACATTTTATTGATGAAGATTGGAAATTACATAAGGTGATTCTTAATTTCATTCCATGTCCCACTCATAAAGGTGACGAGGTTGGTCTCTTGATTGAAAAATGTTTGCTTGATTGGGGAATTGACAAGATTTTCACAATTACTGTTGATAATGCTTCATCTAATGATACTACTGTGGCTTATTTGAGAAAAAGATGTTAATTGGGGGACTTCTATATTGGGTGGGAAGTTTTTGCATGTAAGATGCATGGCTCATATTGTGAATCTTGTTGTTAAAGATGGATTGAAAGAGGTGAATGAGTCGGTTGAGCGGGTTCGTACAGTGGTAAGGTATGTGAAACAATCCCCTGCAAGATTGAAGAAGTTTAGTAATCATGTTGAAGAAGAAAAGGTTGATAGTAAGAAATCATTGTCTTTAGATGTTCCAACTAGATGGAACTCTGTTTTCACTATGCTAGAGACAGCTTTGGTTTTTCAAGATGTGTTTGACAGATATGAGATGCATGATTCGGATTTTCGTGCAGATTTTATGCTTAATGGACCTTATGGAAAGATAGGATTGCCTACGAAATATGATTGGGTTGTTGTTGAGCATTTGGTAAAAGTGTTGCAACATTTTTATGATCTTACTCTTCGAGTGTCTGGCTCTTTATTTGTGACATCTAATACATTTTTGGACGAAATTAGTGATGTAGATGATTTATTGAAGGAGTGGCTTAAGAGTGATGACTTTTATTTGGTGGATATGGCGGAAAAAATGAAATTGAAATTTGACAAATATTGGGGTAATATAGAGAAGATGAACATAATGTTGTATGTTGCTGTCATGCTTGATCCTCGTCACAAGCTGAATTATGTGTTGTATGTGTTTAAGAATATGTATGGGAATGAACGTGGAGAGCAGATGGGAAACTTGGCAAAAGGTGCTCTTTATGATGTTTTTGAAGAATATAAGAATTTGTATTCTTCTAAAACATCATCACTATCATGCTCTTCAAATGCATCTAAGGAAAACACAATGCAAAATTCATCTGGGTCTGAGGCTGAGAATGAAAGAAAGGCTATGAGAGCTCATAGAAAGAAGTACTTACAAATGATATCTGAGATTGAAGGAATGGATGAATCAGAGTTAGATATGTATTTACGTGAGCGCATTGAAAAAGACACTACAGAGTTTGATATCATTGATTGGTGGAAAGTGCATAGCCCTAGATTTCCCATTTTATCAAGATTGGCTCGTGATGTATTTGCCATGCCCATTTCTACTGTGGCTTCTGAATCTGCCTTTAGCACTGGAGGTCGCATCATTGATGACTTTAGAGCTTCATTGACTCCTAAAATGGCACAAGCTCTAATTTGTTGTCAAGATTGGCTCCGTCGTACCCCAAGTAAGCCTCTTGAAGAGGACTATGAATTCCTTCAAAAAATTGAAAAAGGTAAAATTTAATGTTTTATTAAAATAAGTTCAATTATTAATTCTATATTCATTAGTACGTTGCTTTTTTGTATTTCATTCTTATCATGATTTCTTGTAGATATGGCTTCAAGTGTTGGTACGGAGTCAACTATCATTGGTTTATGAGGTATATGATATGAAATTCAATATTTCAAGTTTTGACATATAGGTAAATTGTTATTACCATTCTCTTTCTTTAGCGTAAATGTTGTAAATTGTTGCTCTTCTTTTGTTATTTTTGTTGCTTTATTTGCTTTTTTTATTTTTTTATTTTTGGGTTTTGCAGTTTGCAGATGTGTTGGAACTTGGATAGTTGGACGAATGATGAATTGCTAATTTGCTAGTGTGGTGTGGAGATTGGAGACTAGAGTCTTAGATTTGACTTTTGAGCAATGGCTAAAAGTTGAAGACTTTGAGTGGATTGTTATCATGTTATTTAATTTGTGTTCTCCCCCCCCCCTCTCGCCTTCCCCCTTCCTCTTGGCACTCGAAACAATTAAAGTTTAGCATGAATTTATTATTGTTGTAACAACTAATTACTATTAGCAACTTATAAATTTGTGGTATTAAACTATTTCTTGATATAGCAGTTATTTTTTGTTAATTAAGCTAAAAAAAAAATAAAATCGGTATTTCGGTTGGCAACCGAATCGAACCGAATAAAATTTCGGTTTTAACCGAACCGAACTAAGTAGTTCGGTTCGGTATTCGGTTTGGAATTTTGGTGTACCGAAATTTCGGTTCGGTTCGGTTCGGTTTTTACCGAATGAACACCTCTAAGCAAGCTGTTGTAAGAACGGCTACATAAAATTTAATGATGATTTGGTTTCGCATTCTACAACGGTTGTAAGGGACCGTAAATTATTTTTCTCTTGATTACATTCTGGCGTTTTCTGATGGTTGTAAACTATCTTGAAAATTTATTTTTTTGGCCATTTATTATTATGTTTTTTCAACTTAAGCAGCTCTTAGAGCAAATTGCAGCTACTACTTTTTTCATTTCGCGACGGTATGGAAAGTGTATGTTTTTTTATTTTAGCATCAATTTCTTAACCGTCACGAATATTTTTAACTTTTTTTACTCTGTTTTGTTTAGATTTATACCAAAAAAAAATTGGTTTTGGTAAAATTTTTAATAACAATCAACAATCAGGAACATCAAGCTTCATATTGAATCAACCATCATTGGATATCAAAATAAATATCTCCTTTTCATCCTAGAAAATAATATCAACAATACATATAAGTTGGAGTCATGCTAGATAATTTAACAAAATAACATAAAAGAACTACGATTCATCGACTAAGCATGAGGAGATGATGGATCATGACTTTAATTTGTGGGGTTCATGGTTCTCTGAAAATGAGTATCTTACTTTTGCTGGTGATCAAATATATGCCTGAAATATATAAAACAAAAGCAGATTATAAAATTAAACAAATAATTACAGAATAGAAGGATCCATCATCTCCTGAAAGTAGGAACTTGAAAGTATAATCCTGAATAGTATCTTCAAAGTTCTTGTAAAATACTAAAAATACTCCATATGCATAGAGATGTAATATTAAAACTAGTTGAATTTTTGCAACTCCATTTAGGTTCCGCATCAGTAAAGCCACTGATGAAGGTTTGTTGTGCATCAAAGAACCATGCAAACGATAAAATGGTAGATTGGAGAAATTATTTCCACCCCAAGTCCCTGATGTAGTGTTCGATTGTGTCGTCGAGGAAGCGGTGCCGGTGTTGCGCTGCCAGCGCCGCCGGCTATATTGTTGCGGACTTAGTCTGTGGGAGTAGTGGATTTGGATCTAAATACTAGGTAATATCCAGGTTAGGTCAGGCCACGCACACAAGGAAAAAAAAACAAAAAAACACTTGAAGTTAAAAGATTAAGAGGATATTGGAATTGTGAAGATGGAGTTGAAAAAAAAATGATGTTCAAGGTTTCACCTATTTAAGGACACACCTCATAGAATAAATACTTGTCCTTTGTCTCAAATAGCTTTCATTATTTTGTTGTATTTAATATAAGAATTAATAGTCATGATATCAATGTCATTCTTGCTAAATTAAGACAATACTATATGTATTTATGTGGTTGAAAATACTTACAATTAGTCACATCAAGTTTTCTGGCGCAATTTCATTGTCATTTATATGAAATGGACGGTCCAAATACTTGGTAATATCCAAGTTAGGTCAGGCCACGCACACAAGGAAAAAAAAAAAAACTAAAACTTTTGACAATCAATTTAAGTTGTTGAGTAATTTCTTTTTACTAATTTTCTGGAGGTAATGTTGAATGATGATGGGATTAATTTTTGGATATAATAAATATTAAGATTATTTTATTTAAATGTATTATATTTACTATATGGGATGAAATGAAGGATGGGAAGGATATTTTAAATACAAGTTCAAATATGTGGATGAAATTAGATGGATAAAGTATAAATTGATCAAAATACTCTTGCACATGAAAACAAAATATTGAGCTCTTCTTTAGACATAATTCAAAGGTTGTGGGAAATGTAATATTCAAGGTGCTTGATATGATCAAATCATACATTGAAAAATATAGTGAGATTTACAAGCAAATATTTTGAGGCGGTGCCTAGGCATCAAAATTAGTAAATATTACCCAAAACATCAGTACCTAGATACCAACAAAGGCGCCAATATTGCAAAGTATTAGCGCTAAGCATGGCTTTATGATGCCGTGGCATCAATTCGATGGGTATGGAGTATATTTGCATATCAATAAATCAAATATCGAATAGAATTGTAGACCATATTCTTCCAGGGTTAGGTGTATGCAATGAAGTTACTTTCATTGCACAAGGGGGCATTAATGTAACTGCATTAAAGTAAAGAGAGGTCAGTAGTAATTTTGATACTCGTTCTTGGCAGTTACATAAATGAATGATTCCTAATTCCATTTTATATACTTATAGTGTCGTGTCAAGACTAATTTACATGCCTCTTAACTTAAATAGTAAACAAGAAATGTTATTGTATCTTGTGAAAATATCGAATCAGTATATATATATATATTAAATTTTTATCCTGCCGATCATTTGAAATAAGCTAGCTCTCTCATTGTAGCCATCAATCTATATCACCTTCGAGGGGAAAGTAATCATTTGAAGAAAATGGAAGAAAAATACCGAAAGTAATCATTTGAAGAAAAATATGTCAATCACCGATTTGACTACTAAAAAACAATTGGACTCCATCAGTAATATTTCTTGTACCGATAAATTTCTTAGAGCCCATTTGAATGTGTGCTCAAATTAATCTTTTGTTTTTTGTGAAATTCAAAAAATGGAAAGTTAATTAGTTATGAATTTAGGTTTGAAAATGAGATGTCATTTGAATGTTTGTCTAAAATAAAATGATTGTATAGTGTTGAAAATGAGATGTATTTGGATGTTTTTGTATTTTTATATTAAAAGTCGTGCAAATGAGAATAGAAAAAATAGGTGTAAAAATAGAGAGAGAGTGTAAAAGTGTATTTGAAAAAATATTTTGAAAATAAAAATATATGTGAAAATACAAGAGAAGCTAATAGCTTTCTATTTTTATTTTTTAAAAAAAATAAAAAAGAAAAAAATTGAAAATGAAACCAAACGGGGCACTTACACCGTAGAAGCAGGCTTTTTTTCATGTCACTGTCTCACATCGGGTTGGCTAGGGTCCGATAAGCATGAATTTAACTAACATCCTATACCCCTTAAAAATTTGACATGTGTGCAAATGACTTTTTTTAAAACCATTGATGGTTAAATTAATTTTTAAAACCATTGATGGTTAAATTAATTTACTTAATTAGCCATATATAACTAAATTAACTTTAAAATGATTTTAAATGTCAAATATATATTTTTTATTAAAATTAATATATAATTAAAAATTAAAACAAAAATTAAAATATCCACTATAGTTAGAGATCCTTCTCGCTTTGTTATCCTCTAATGCTTGGTGGGCGCGAGAAGTGAGTATCTCTTTTTGTCTGTCGCACTTTCTTGGCACGATCCTTTCTGCCCAGCCATCCTGGCAGAATCACTCTCCTAGCAAAGTTACTTACTACAATGTGCTTCATAATGCACTCATCAAACTAGCCATAACCTGGTTCAATCACATGCTTGCTGGATTTATCATTGGATTGGCGTAATTCCTAATAGTTCCTCCATAACTTTTCCATCAATTACAAGTACCCCAAGACGGCTACCTACCTATTCACCATTAAGCAGAAAGATAGAGAAACATTGAGGAACTATATTAATCCATTTGTTCAAGCACTTCATGAGATTCCACATCTCAACTAGGAGCTTATGCCCAGCATTATCAACAGAATTTGAAATACTAAAAGTTTTAAGGAAGGAAAGGGTGAGCATAATGATGCGTTCGTGATCTCAACCTCCCTCGTTGACCACTGAGTAAAAAAGATCATAGTGGATAGTAGCAACTCATTGGACATAATCTTCCATGACATTTCCTTTTTGGTTGGGTTCACCGGCAAGACTGTAGATGCATTCAAAGAAATTTCCCTATTTCTTTACTCATCGCTAGAAAGTAATGAAGTCGTTGAAGTACCTAGTGGTCAAGGCCTCTTCTACTTATTACATTCTTGAGAGGCCCACCTTGAACATCTTCCAAGCAGTTTTGTTAACCTGAAGATGAATTTTCCCACTTTTGGATGGATAGGACTTAGGAGAAGCAATTAGCGACAAGCACATTGCTTAAGAATATTACGCCAACATCTTAAGAAGGATGCAAACCAGGACAATCACGAAAGAAGTGGTGGAAGCATCAGGAGATAAGACAAAGACCTTGTTTTGGAAGCTAACACTAGGGTTCCTCCTTTGCAAGAAAAAACCTTTCAAAGGAAGAAAATTGAGGAACCTTTCCGAAAACCCCAAACTAGAAAGAAGCCACTCTCAACAATTCAACCAGCACTTTGAGGAAGAGGAATACCCTTAACGATAATAAATGCATCTTTTGAGGCGCAATAAATTCTCTTTTTGGAGGTAATTCGTTTATTTTAATTTAGTAGATTTAGTTTCCCTTTGTTTGATATTGATTTCTTGTAGCTTAGACCACCTTTTTATTTATAATAAATAAAGTTTGTCCAAAACCATTGAAGACAACTTATGCTCTTTTGGGAGTTTAATAAAATATTTTAATTTCTTCCGCATAAATGTGCTATTCTAGTACAAGTTATTCATTCACATGAATCAATTATTTGCAGTAATACTTTCAGGGGCACACAAAGATAACACCTCTGCAGGAGAACTCAAGAGGCTTTCTCCATGGAGCAACAACATCGCAGTAAAACCTTGAGTGCACTATGTGGAAAGATTTATAGGCACATGACACAACTTAGCAATAAGCCCAGACACGCTATGAGGTAAGATCTTAGCTACACGACATAAGGATTTAGAGGTAAGACCCTAAGTGTGCTTTATGGTAAGATCCTATGTGCGACATAATGACTTAGTTGTAAGATCCTAGGTGGCATTGTGGTAAGATCTTAAGCGCACGGAATGATGGCTTAGCAATAAGATCCTAGATGGGTGGAACAACGACTTAGCCGTAAAACCCTAGGTGTGTATTGCAGTATGACCTTATGTGCATCGAACAACAAATAAAGACAACTATAAAAACCCCAAGGAGATGAGTGACAAATAAACAAAGACCATTATAAGACCCTCAAGGTGACATGTGCCAAATAAAGGAAGATCACTATAAAGCCTCCAAGGGGGAGCATGGCAGACAAATAAAGATTGCCATAAAACTCCCAAGGATAAATCACCACAAATTTTTTTTTTTTCATGGTGATTGTGAGATAGTTGTGAATATTTATTATTTATTTATTATCTTTTTTAATTCTAACAGTGGTTAGAGCAAACCATCACTACTAATTTTTTGTTTTCAGTTCACGACAATTTGAAGAGTGTATTTTTTATTTTATTTTAGTGGTAGTATCTTAATTTTTGTGAATATTTTTTATTTTTATGCTCAATTTATTTTAGATTTATACCAAAAACTTGGTTTTAGCAACAATGTTAATTTTCCTTTAAAAAAAAATAATGTTAATCAACAATCAAGGATGAGAAATATTGAACTTCAGATTACATCAACAATCATTAAATATCAAAATAATAGTTCCCTTTTTTATTCTAGAAATTAACATCAACAATTTTAATTGGAGTCATATAATTCTAGCCGGATAACATTCCATAAGTTGGAAAATTATTTACTTTCCACAAGGATGTAGCTTTTTATTAAAATTTTATTTGGTAGAGACATCATAAATATGAATGTATGTTTCCCACAATAACTTCGATTCTTCTATCAACGGCTGCAGGTACACATCTATCATACCCTTCAGTTTTTTCGGACTCGGAATGATACAGGAGAAAACATATTAGCTTGTCATATATACACATTTCTAAGGGCAAATTGTAGGTAAGAATGGAAGGCTAACGTGAATAAGGAGATGCTGATTGATTAAAAGGAATAAGACCATTTATACACAATCTAACCTTCACATTTCTAGGGTCACTTGAAATTTTTTGGATATATATGATCAAAATATTTTCAAGCATTCCCAGCTAAAGGATGACACATGACACCGTCTGCTCTACAATTCTCATAATACCATATTATATGAGCTATTGAACTTATTAACACATAAAGCCTCTTTAACTTACGTATTAGAAGCTAATAATACATTCTTTTATCATGCACTTCTTGAAGTTTTTCTTTATCCCTCTTCTTAATATGAGTTTTATAACTCGTTGCACCACAAGACTTACATTATGTATCATTAAAATTGGCCTTGTTTGGTTGCAAATTCCCAATACACTTTCCAATTCCCAAAATTTAAATAAACAATACGCATTCCCCAATTCTACTCCCAAAACACAAAATTCATTCCCCAAAATACCCGTACTATTTACACCCAATACATCTCCAATGCTAAGCTACTTGTAATAAATTGTCTCATTCCTATTATAGATATATACACATACTACAAATCATTCAATCAATGATGGGTGTCGAATCCAACAAAAATAAATTCCTACTCTAGAAGTATGATTTATAATCAGTGGTGAGTAGGGTCATATTCCAGAAGGACTGGTAAATTTTATTTTTTTCAACTTATTAAATAAAATAGAAAAGAGGGGGGATTTTTATGAAACGAAGAAAACTAAAATCTTAAAAGTAAATAAACCACAAATAAAAATAAGGAATCAATAAGAAGGAAATCTAGCTTAAGGTAAATGTGGAAAAGGGACTCCCCTGAGGAGACGAGGTCTGCATAGCTTCAAGGACCAGGTGGAACTGGGGGTAAGGAACCAATATGAGCAAAATATGCCATAAGGTTGGTTTCTATGCGTGAAAGCTGGTGGCGAATAGCATTAAGATCATCGTCACTAGTCCTTGCTTTAGCTGGAGCAGAGGTGGGTGAGGTTCCCTCATCATCATCGAAAACCCTCATACGCTTCCGTGACTACTGGGTCCTACAGAGCAAAATAAAACACACCATTCCGTTTGCCAAGTAGGCCCATTCCTTCTAAACAATTCAAATCCAAAGGTGTCATATCACAAGTAATATGTATTGTGTTATCATAATGAGTGATCAAGTGCTTGTGTATGGCCAAATGTGTAATGAATGATCCCAAGATTAATGCCCGTTTGTTAGCCAAGATACTGGCAAATTAAGTAGCCAACCAACACCCAAGGTTAACTTTCACATTATTGTGCATGCACTAAAGAAAATAAAACTCTACTTTTGAAAGCACGCCAGCAGAATCCTTTCTATCCGAAAAAGAAAATGCAAGAAAGCAATGAACGTATTTAAAGGCAGGATCAACAAGAAAAGTATCTTTGGATTTGCTAGGATCATAAGGGAAAATTGTGTTTTGAGTCAAAGATTTGTAAAGCGTTTAAAGCACAAACTCAACATTAAAATCACATATGTAGTTCAAATATTCATCAAAATGTGCATAATTAGGTGTGATAAAATCGAATGCCAAGTTAAATTCAGTGATAGATAAGTTAAAACTTTAACCCATTAATCAAAATGCAACCACATTAGGAGTATTCAGAGAGAAATTAACTGGTTTGTTAAACTCAAAAGTAGTATAGAATTCACGCACAAGTTCAACATATACCGGATAACGAATTAAAAAATATGGGTGCCATTCAATACCATCAATTAATTGATCAATATTAGCACGAATATTTAAAGTCTCAAGAGTGGGATAGTGAATATACTTACAAGGGAGGATTGGTTTAGAGCAAACCTCATTGTATCTATCCCGTTCATGAGATGTGGTGAACTGGAGAGATTCGTGCAAGTCAAATTATGTGGTTAGAAGGATAGTTTTTCCTTTTCCAAGTTGAGAACGACATCAAAATTCGGATGAAGTAGATGGCCAAACATTAACAGTGGAAGTGGTTGGCTGTTGAGACGATTCTGAAAGAGATTTAGTTGGGTGTGTGCGCATTACCCGAGTGCTCTTGGAGCTTTGAGAACGAGTTGTAGATTGGTTTTCTTTCATGTTTGGTTGAGTAGTTTATGGCGAAGGAAGGTGCTGGTGATGGCATGTTTGAAAGTGGCCGAAGGTGGTAACAGTGGGTGGTGATTGGAGATGGAGATGGTGATGATGGTTGGTGTTGATGATGATAACAGTGGTGGCGGGTTTGATGGTGATGAAGAGGGTGGCGAATGGTGGTGGTGGGTCTTGTTGATAGTAGTGGCAGATGGTGGTGGGTTTATGAATGTGGTGGCGGAGAATGATGTAGATGGTGTCCGATGGTGGATGATGATGGTGGTGGCCGAGAATGGTGGTGATTTTGTGAAGAGTGTGGTGGGTTTGAAGAATGATGGTTGAAGATAGTGGTTTAGTAGTGATGGTGGCGGGTCTTGAGTTTCTTGGAGAATGAGATGAATAGTGGGTGTTTGGTTGAGTCAAAATTGGAGGCTCCAATTTTGACCATCTTTTTCACACTTTTTTTTTAATAAATATATATGCATAAATGTAAAAATATTAATAGTAAAAATAATAATAAAATAAAATAAATAAAGATAAATAAATAAATAAAACGGTTTAAATGGTTTAGATGGTAGGGGAATTGATGAAAGAAGACGTGGGCATGAGTAGATTGAAAAGCTTTTATGTCAAATAATTCCAACATACCAAAAAAGGTCTTTGAACAAGACATGGGCATGGGTAGATTGAAGAGCTTTCCTTGTCAAATTATTCCAACTAGGGGTGTTCATTCGGTAAAAACCGAACCGAAATTTCGGTACACCAAAATTCCAAACCGAATACCGAACCGAACTACTTAGTTCGGTTCAGTTAAGACCGAAATTTTATTCGGTTCGATTCGGTTGCCAACCGAAATACCGATTTTATTTTTTTTTTAGCTTAATTAACAAAAAATAACTGCTATATCAAGAAATAGTTTAATACCACAAATTTATAAGTTGCTAATAGTAATTAGTTGTTACAACAATAATAAATTCATGCTAAACTTTAATTGTTTCGAGTGCCAAGAGGAAGGGGGAAGGCTCGAGGGGGGGGGGAGAACACAAATTAAATAACATGATAACAATCCACTCAAAGTCTTCAACTTTTAGCCATTGCTCAAAAGTCAAATCTAAGACTCTAGTCTCCAATCTCCACACCACACTAGCAAATTAGCAATTCATCATTCGTCCAACTATCCAAGTTACAACACATCTGCAAACTGCAAAACCCAAAAATAAAAAAATAAAAAAAGAAAATAAAGCAACAAAAATAACAAAAGAAGAGCAACAATTTACAACATTTACGCTAAAGAAAGAGAATGGTAATAACAATTTACCTATATGTCAAAACTTGAAATATTGAATTTCATATCATATACCTCATAAACCAATGATAGTTGACTCCGTACCAACACTTGAAGCCATATCTACAAGAAATCATGATAAGAATGAAATACAAAAAAGCAACGTACTAATGAATATAGAATTAATAATTGAACTTATTTTAAGAAAACATTAAATTTTACCTTTTTCAATTTTTTGAAGGAATTCATAGTCCTCTTCAAGAGGCTTACTTGGGGTACGACGGAGCCAATCTTGACAACAAATTAGAGCTTGTGCCATTTTAGGAGTCAATGAAGCTCTAAAGTCATCAATGATGCGACCTCCAGTGCTAAAGGCAGATTCAGAAGCCACAGTAGAAATGGGCATGGCAAGTATATCACGAGCCAATCTTGATAAAATGGGAAATCTAGGGCTATGCACTTTCCACCAATCAATGATATCAAACTCTGTAGTGTCTTTTTCAATGCGCTCACGTAAATACATATCTAACTCTGATTCATCCATTCCTTCAATCTCAGATATCATTTGTAAGTACTTCTTTCTATGAGCTCTCATAGCCTTTCTTTCATTCTCAGCCTCAGATCCAGATGAATTTTTCATTGTGTTTTCCTTAGATGCATTTGAAGAGCATGATAGTGATGATGTTTTAGAAGAATACAAATTCTTATATTCTTCAAAAACATCATAAAGAGCACCTTTTG
Source organism: Jacaranda mimosifolia (assembly GCA_018894105.1). Taxonomy (NCBI): domain Eukaryota; kingdom Viridiplantae; phylum Streptophyta; class Magnoliopsida; order Lamiales; family Bignoniaceae; genus Jacaranda; species Jacaranda mimosifolia. The sequence goes on from CM032129.1 coordinate 27,934,419, forward strand.
CCAAGTTTCCCATCTGCTCTCCACGTTCATTCCCATACATATTCTTAAACACATACAACACATAATTCAGCTTGTGACGAGGATCAAGCATGACAGCAACATACAACATTATGTTCATCTTCTCTATATTACCCCAATATTTGTCAAATTTCAATTTCATTTTTTCCGCCATATCCACCAAATAAAAGTCATCACTCTTAAGCCACTCCTTCAATAAATCATCTACATCACTAATTTCATCCAAAAATGTATTAGATGTCACAAATAAAGAGCCAGACACTCGAAGAGTAAGATCATAAAAATGTTGCAACACTTTTACCAAACGCTCAACAACAACCCAATCATATTTCGTAGGCAATCCTATCTTTCCATAAGGTCCATTAAGCATAAAATCTGCACGAAAATCCGAATCATGCATCTCATATCTGTCAAACACATCTTGAAAAACCAAAGCTGTCTCTAGCATAGTGAAAACAGAGTTCCATCTAGTTGGAACATCTAAAGACAATGATTTCTTACTATCAACCTTTTCTTCTTCAACATAATTACTAAACTTCTTCAATCTTGCAGGGGATTGTTTCACATACCTTACCACTATACGAACCCGCTCAACCGACTCATTCACCTCTTTCAATCCATCTTTAACAACAAGATTCACAATATGAGCCATGCATCTTACATGCAAAAACTTCCCACCCAATATAGAAGTCCCCCAATTAACATCTTTTTCTCAAATAAGCCACAGTAGTATCATTAGATGAAGCATTATCAACAGTAATTGTGAAAATCTTGTCAATTCCCCAATCAAGCAAACATTTTTCAATCAAGAGACCAACCTCGTCACCTTTATGAGTGGGACATGGAATGAAATTAAGAATCACCTTATGTAATTTCCAATCTTCATCAATAAAATGTCCAGTCAAACATAAGTAGGTAAGTCTCTGATTAGAAGTCCATGTATCAGTGGTTAATGAAATTCTTTGCCCCGAGTTCTTAAAATAATTCTTCAACTTATTTTTTTCATCAAAGTACATTCTATAGCAATCCCTTGTTATGGTGGTTCTCGATGGCACAAAAAACTGTGGACATGCAATAGACATAAGATGCCTAAATCCTTCATTCTCAACAAATTTAAAAGGCAATTCATCAACAATTAGCATACGTGCTAGGCCTTTTCTAACAGCCTCTTGATCAAATTTCCAACTAGAAGATATCTCTTTCAATTCTCCAGTTACACTTTGACAAAAACTTTGAATTGTGTGATTATCTCCCACATAAGCATTATCAGGATGATTCTTACATACCTTCATATGATTGTTCATACCAGAAGTCCCATTTTTTGAAGGATCAGCTGCATAATTTCTGTCACAATAATTACATTTAGCCCTCTGCTTTCCATTCTTTTCGGTGTAAAGATTGAAGTGATCCCAAACTCGAGATCTTCTGGACATCTCTTTTCTCTTTGGTCTTTGACTTTGAGTTTCATTTTGTGTGTGTGAGTCTGAAAGATGCTCTAATTCTTCTACATCTTCTATTTGTTGATGATCTTGAGTTGGATTTGGAACTGGATGTGAATCCATAGGCATTGAACTCATTGAAGCACTTCTTTCACTTTCCATACCTGAAAATAAAGAAATCTAATTAGTTACATTTATAAATATAAATTTATAATAACCTATATAAAGTAAAGTTAACTAAAAGTTCAAATAATAAGAGGGTAAGAATCACAGTATTCTTATATGTGGACAAAAGCAATATAATATAACTTCGTTGCCTAAGAACACCAAATTAGTTAAAATTAAATAGCCTTCACACTAGCAACAAGCAAAACAATTGAATATCATTACCCCTCTTGCATACAACATAAACAATCAAAGCATTGAGTCCAACTACTTAATACTATGTCAAGTTGTCAACAATGCAAAACACATAACTCTACCAAATTATACTCAATAAAATCTCCATATAGTTGGAAAACCCACATTAACAATTAACAAATATTAATAAGGAACTAAAACTTGAAACTAAAACATCTCTAGTCTCTAGATTAAGTCTAATCTAAAATTAGCAAAATGCAAATTAAATGGCAAATCAAATCAAACAAATTAAAATCCAAACACCAAATCAACAATTGATATTCCCATTGTTGTATATATGCAGATTGCATACAATACTAACACTAAAAGTACCTTACGGAATTTACAAAAATAGAACAGAAACAGAAATATAAAGAAACAGAAAAAAAAAATAAAGAAAACTAAAAAAATTTACTTACCTGACTGTATCTGTTGCTGCCGACCTGCCGTGCTGCACTGCTGCTTGAGGAAAATGGCCCGTCGCCCGTCGGCCGTCGGAATGGGTTTGTTTCTTCGCTATCTTGCTGAGTTGTGTTGCTGATTTTTACCTGCTGAAGTGAAGAAAGGATTTTAATAAAGTTTTTGGTGTAGGAATTAAGGGATCTGCAGAAATCAGAAATTTGTGAGGAAAAGAGGAAAACTGTGCTCTGCCTCTGCTACTGCTGCTGCTGCCGCCCGCTGTGTTTCACGGTTCACACTTTCACTGCTGCTGCCCGCTGCTTCTGCTCATCTGCTGTGCTGGTATAAAGATCTTGATGAAGATTAAAAGATGACGAAAGAGAACCTAGGCACCAATGAAAACTGTGTGAAAGCCATTGAAGCCACAACAGAAAAATTTCTCAAAAACCCACAAATCTGAAATCCCAGCACTGTGGTTTTGGGGAATAGACTAAAGTGTTGACTGTTTACTAATTCTATATTATATATATTATATATATATAAAATATAGTAACACATTACACACACACACATATATATATAATATATATATTAAAATTTTAGTTATTCGGTTCAGTTCGGTTAACCGGTACAAAAAACCGAAACCGAACCGAATACCGAAATTTTTTTAAAAAAATAACCGAATACCGAAACGAAATTTTCGGTTCGATATTCGGTACAAACCGAATTTTCGGTTTCGGTTCGATTCGGCCGGTTTATCGAACTGTGAACACCCCTAAGCTTGCTTGAATAGCCACATTATAACTTGTCGATGGATGTGATTGCGGTTGTTGGCCAATGTAAGTTTGCAGGGCAGAAACTCATTCGAGAGAAAAGAGAAGAACAATGAAGAAGAATTTTCTATCTCAGTGTTTCTGCAACGAGTCTACCGAGGTGTTTATACACACATGGTTCAGCTTGCTAACCTGACTAACAGAATGGCTAACTGTGTAACTAACTATCTAACTAGAGAATAATTAGCTAACTAATATGTTACAATATTTATATGCATGTTGAATATAAATGCAGAAATGTAAAGGATGAAAGTGAACATACCTCTCTCAAGTTAGAGCTTGGTGAGTGTCACACAAGCCCAACTTGGACGTAATGAACTGGAATGAGGGAACTGGGAGGGCCTTGGTAAAAATGTCAGCTAGTTGGAGCTTGGTGGAGACATGTTGAGGTGTAATAAATCCTTGCTTATATTGGTCCCGAACGAAGTGGCAATCGATGTCGAGATGTTTTGTACGTTCATGGAATACGAGATTCTTCGTTATGTGTATGGCAGACTGGTTGTTGCAGAGTAAAGGAATAGGAAGGTGGATGGGAAGCTGGAGTTCTTTGAGAAGGTATGAAATCCATTGGAGCTCGCATACAGTAGATGCCATGCTTCTATACTCGGCTTCTGCAGATGATCGAGATACTGTGGATTGTTTTTTTGTCTTCCATGAGATCAAGGAATCTCCTAAGAAGATGCAATAGCCAGTGAGCGACCTCCTGGTGGTGGGACAGGAGGCCCAATCAGCATCACAAAAGACCTTGAGATGCAAGGAGCTTTGGGCAGCAAAGAAGAGCCCTTGTGAGGGGCAGCCTTTCAAGTATCGAAGGACATGAATCGCAACATTCTAGTGGTCAACTGTTGGATCATTCACATATTGACTTAACTGTTGAACAGTGTACGTGATATCTGGTCTTGTAAGATTCAGGTAGAGCAACCTTCCAACCAATCGTCTATATTGAGCTACATCAGTAGTGAGCTTAGTGTTCTTCGGCAGCGGCATAGATGTTGGCTTGGATCCTATCAAACCCATGTCTTGGAGGATGTCAAGTATGTATTTTCGTTGATTGAGGCATATCCCTGTAGTAGATCGAGTTATTTCAACTCCAAGGTCTTTAATAGTGAATCTAGAATCCAGAAAATGTTTAACATCTTTTATTTCCTCCACATTATTTCCTGCTAGCAAAACATCATCCACATACACTAGTAGCACCGTTAATGAAGTAGAGGATTGTTTAATGAACATACAGTGATCATAGGGTGATTGACTGAATCCAAAAGTTCCCAACTGAGTAGTGAATTCCCTGTTCCATTGTCTCGAAGCTTGCTTTAACCCGTAGAGAGACTTTAATAACTAGCAAACCTGACCTGGCTTGGTTTTGTTATATCCAGCAGGGGGCTCCATGCAGACCTCCTTATGAATGAAGCCATGTAAAAAGGCATTGTTTATATCCAATTGGTGCACAGGCCATCCCTTCGCAACAACCAAGGCAAAGAGCATTCTGACAGTTACTGGTTTAGCTACCGGAGAGAAGCTCTCAAGATAATCCACTCCAGCCACTTGATTATAACCTTTGGCCACCACTCTGGCCTTATACCTGTCTACAGTCCCATCAGGTTTAAGTTTCAATTTGTAAACCCATTTTGAACCGATGGCCCTCTTTCCCATATGTAGGGTAGTGATTTCCCAAGTTCCGTTGGACTCAAGGGCCTCAATTTCCTTCTCCATGGCAGCCACCCACTGTCCTTGAGCACTGGCCTATTCAAAAGAAGTAGGTTCCTTGACAGTAGATATGTTAGCTAAGAATGCCATATATGTAGAAGAGAGGTTATTTTTTGCAGTGAAGAGAAAGGTTTTAGGTGTGTATGGGGTTTTTCTGGCTTCTGAATTAGTAGATGCGCCTGGGAAAGTCATTTGTAGCCCTTTATGAGTGTCATCATCAAAGACGTTTGAGATAAAGTCATTAAGCCAGGTTGGCTTCTTTCTGATTCTGGAGCCATGCCTTAGAGTCACTTGCATTTCAGGCATTTAAAACTGAGTTTCAGTGTGATGAGAGCTTTGATATGGATTTTGAAAGGATGAACATTTGGTTTGAGTATTCTGGGGAATAGTAGAGTGATTGGGAGTACTAGCAGGTTGGTTATGATCAAGTATGTCTTCAGGATGGATGGAGATAGGAAGAGATAGGTCCATAGTGTCAAAAGGTTGGTTTTCTTTGAAAGGGAATCTTGTTTCATGAAATATCACATCTCTAGAGATGCAAATTTTTTTGTTGTCCATGTCATATATTTTGAAGGCCTTTTGGCCAATGTTGTACCCTAGGAATATGCATTTAGAAGCCCTAGGTGCAAACTTATCCTTGTGAGAGATGACATTGGTTGCAAAACACAAGGATCCAAACACCTTCAGGGAGCTATAATCTGGGGTCTTGCTATATAGTTTTTCAAACGGTGTTTGCCAAGATATGAGAGATGTAGGCAGTCTATTGATTATATATGTCGCCATCAAAATAGATTCACCCCAGAATTTTGAAGGAAGAGCATATTGGAACATAAAAGCTCTGGCGATCTCAAGTAAATGCCTATGTTTCCTTTCCACAACCCCATTTTGCTGAGGAGTATAGGGACAGTTTTTAAGATGGATTATGCCATGGCTTTTGAGAAGCTCAGAGAAGTGTTTGTTGACAAATTTAGTTCCATTATCACTTCTAATAGTCTTGATGCAAGTATGGAACTGGTTTTTGATCATCAGGATGAATTGAGATATAGTATTTGAGGTTTGGGATTTGTCTTGCAAAAGGAATGTCCATAGAGCTCTAGTGTAGTCATCTACAACAATCAGAATGTAATGAGCTCTTGTCATGGATGGGATTTTATATGGTCCCCATAAATCCACATGGATCAGTTCAAACTTTTCTTGGCTGGACATAGAACTGGAAGGAAAGGGAATTCTGTTTTGTTTAGCTAAGGGGCAAACATCACAGTCAAAACAAGAAACAATGTCTTTATTTATCATTCTAGGAATGTGCTTCAAGATATAGTGGGAAGCATGTCCTAATTGGTTATACCACAATAAGGCATCTGACATGGAAACAACATTTGCATGGGAGTGAATAGAGTTTTTACAAGTAAGAGAGCTAGGAATGATCAGATTATTACAAGTACTATTTTTCTGGGGAAAATAAGATTTGTCTAACACATAAAGTCTACCTATGACTTTCCCAATTGCTACTACCTCTTCATTCTTCAGGTCCTGCAAGATAAAGTGGTTGGGATAAAATATAAATTTTATTTGAGCATCACCAGCAAGCTTGTTGACAGATAACAAGTTGAACTTGAAATCTGAAACATGTAAGGTGGAATATAGTTTCAGTTTATTAGTCAGTTCAACAGTGCCAATGTGTGGCTATTTTTGTGGTTCCATCAGGTAACAAGACAGAAGTTTGGTTGCCAAAGGCTCTATGTTTGGCTAATAGGTTGAGGTCATTACATATATGGCTCGAAGCTCCCGTATCTACTATCCATGAATCCTTCTCTATTTGATCAAGAGTGTTCAAAGCGTATTGAGAGAACGAACCTGCAAAGTCATTCGTACAGGCAAAGTTAACTTGGCCTACATCTGGCTGTTGCTTGTTCTTGATCAGTCTAGCAACCTCTTGTTGCACCAAATCAGCATGAGATGGAATCCAGTCTCAATCCTTCTGGACATTCTGATTGTTTTGCAATTCCATTGGAGTGTTAACATGATTCACACTCTGTCTGCCTTGGTTTTGAGCTTTTTTCTCCTTAAGCTCTTTATACCAATTCGGATAACCATTGAGCTTGAAGCAACTCTCTTTTGTGTGACCATCCCTACCACAGTGGTTACAATGTTTGTCATTCTTCCTTCCTGAATCCTTTTTGTAGGTCATCTTATTACCGTTGTCCCTTTTGAACGATGAATTTCCTTTAACCATCATGGCAACATTCTCAGTTGAGTCCATGAACAAGATATTCACTTCTCTTTGTTTTTCAATCCATAAAATCATAGAGTATGCCTTATTCACGCTTGGGAAGGGTTCCATAACCAAAATCTGGTTTCTCACATGGCCGTATGTATCATTTAATCCCACAAGAAACTGCATAAGTCGATTTGAAGAGTTCATTTCAGCCACGCATCTTGCTGCTCCACAGGTACATTCTGGAATTGACATCATAGCATTCAACTCGTCCCAAAGTTTCTTCAATTTGGTGTAATATTGCACAACAGAGAGAGTTCCTTAGTTAATTGAACTGATTTCTCGTTGCAGCTGATAAAAGAGAGGGCCATTGCTCTCTCCAAAACATTCAGCAATTTCCTTCCATAAATCTCTGGATGATGTGGTGTACAGAAAAGCTTCAACAATTTCCTTGGATATCGAGTTGAGAATCCATGAAGTCACCATACAATCAACTCGTATCCATTGTTCATATTCAACTGAATCCTCAGCCGGCATGGAGCATTTTTCTTCAACAAACCCCAATTTTACCTTGGCGCCCAATGCAATCCTTATTAAGCAACTCCATGAAAAGTAATTGGTGCCTGTCAATGGCGTCGTTACCAACACCATTCCTAGATGATCTGATGGCTACAGGAACAACGGATCGCCGTGACTGATAGATCTAGAACTTCGATCAGCATGCCGTTCAAAATCTCCAACCGATTCCTCCATACTCGCAACCTTGCTTTGGTGTCAAGCAATTCATCCTGGTAGCTCACAAGAACTGTAAAGGACTTTCGAAATTGTCAGAGCCACAGAGTCGTGGCTCCGATACCATGTAAGTTTGCAGGGCAGAAACTCATTCGAGAGAAAAGAGAAGAACAATGAAGAAGAATTTTCTATCTCAATGTTTCTACAACGAGTCTTCCGAGGTGTTTATATACACATGGTTCAGCTTGCTAACCTGACTAACAGAATGGCTAACTGTGTAACTAACTATCTAACTACAGAATAATTAGCTAACTAATCTGTTACAATATTTATATGCATGCTGAATATAAATGCAGAAATGTAAAGGATGAAAGTGAGCAGCCAACCATCACACGAGTCATTTCATGGTGGTCTTAAGAAATGCGTTGCTTCATGTAGTGTAATGATAGTCTTCTAAATTTCAAATAGTTTTCAAAACATATCCTTAGTTTAAATGGAATATAGGTCCAATTGGTTTGAGTATAAAAAAGATATATTACAAGTAAAAACAATCAATCTAATATTATAATAGTAGATGAAATTTGTAAAGCAAGGTGAATTGATGTGGTGAATTGTAAAATCCCCTTTTTATAGGGGGCAAAAGCATCAAATGGCTAAAATATGACCTCGCAGTTTGAAGCATAGCAATAGACAGTACAAATGGACGACCTATCATAGGGTAATTCTCAGCTCGATCGAATGCATTGCATTTAGTCTAACCAGGACTGTTGAATTGAGCCAACTCCCTTAAATCTAATAGTGAACAATGGACCAAGTACACTTAATCCACTTTAGATTCAGCCACCTATCACATGCCCAATGATGAGCATTGCAAATACTAGACTTTATCAATTGTAAGACAAGTCTGTGTCTCCTCTAATTTTAAACTCAATGATGAGGTAGAAGTGTAAAAGATACTAAAGGGATAGGATACAATTTATCCATATCCACATCTGGTTAAGATTAATTCATACAATATCCATATTTGTCTTCACATCCTATGGATATTCAATAAATGACACTCAAATGCGAATTGGATGTATGTTAAAAAAATTTGGATATATCTTTATCCGATTGTAGTTATTCAAATATTAAATTCAATTTTAATTATTCGAATATCAGTATCTAATTGTGATTATTCAAATATTCGAATGCATAAAATATTCAACTTATGCTTAGGGTTAATGTTTTACTTACTAGTCTAATGATCTAAAACTTTAGATATAATAAACTAAGAGTTCCAAAATTAAAGTTCCAAGAAAAAAAAATAGTTAAGTTCCAGGAAAAATAATTTAAAAAATTAAAATACTTAAAAAATTGAAAATATTATATATATATATATATATGTAATAATATTTTTGAATATTCTTTATTGGATAAGAATATAGATATAAATAGACTAGAAATATGAATATATAAGTGAAATAGGGAATATATTCAACAAATATGCACTTGGACAGAATATTAAACAAATCAATTATATGATTATCATGTTCATATTCATTTCTACTTGAATATCCACTAATTGAAATAAGGATAATATCTGCTTAAACATAAACGAAGATGAACACGAGCGGTAGTCGATTTTTTTAATATTCATGGACAACCCTAAATGAGGGCCCAAGAAAAATTAATTTTACTTCTACTGAGATGGGTCCGTACATTTTATTTGGGTTAAACCCGGGTCAATCGACTTGGAGCATAGCTCCACACCTTAATTTGTTCATATATGAGTGTATAGGATTTTACCACGTCATTCACAACATATTCGCGAAATAGCACCTGAGCATAAATACTGAAAACACATCATATTTTTTGGTACATAGTACAAAAACAACTTAATTACCTTTTTTTTTTCTCCAGTATATGCACATTGTTTTGACCTTTAAATTAAGTGGTAATAGAATTTTTATAGAGTTATTCAATAATTCTATCATTTTAGATGATTTCAAGTTCTAAAATTCTTGATCTATTAAACCCAAAACCAAATAGTGTGATATAAAGCAATATCAAATGATTATATTCTCCTACTGATCCATTTTTATTGTTAGATATAAAGCAAATTTGAAAGATTATTCATTGTCAGTTAATTTCAGACAATGCAAATTTCAAATAGAGTTATACTTGAGAGATTATATTCTCCTAATGATCCATTCTTTATATACATACGCACCCACATTACCCCTACACTTCTAACACTACAAATGATTTTATAATGCCCACCAGAAAAACTGAAACCTCAAACATAAACTTTTTCAAAGTGTATAATATCATATATAAAACAAACTATTTTATTAACTATTTTGTTTCTTTCAACAAATCATGCATAATTAACATCTATAAAATAATTATTTCATTGTCAATTCTTTCCATCACAATATCCACTACAAAATGATTTGCTACTCATAAAATAAAAAGTCCCAAAATAAAAATAGTTTGCCTTGTCATAAAACAAAAAAGTCCAAAATTAAAAATGATATAAAATACAAAGTACATGTATCTGTATTCATAACATTTTCAACATCCAGTTCCATTTCTGATTCACATCTTGCATTCTCATTTAAACGAAATTCCATGTAGGGATCCATTCAAATCTATAAAATATGAATAATACAAAGAAATTAACATATATAATCAAAGTCTATTACATATGTCATGGTATTATATCATCAAAAATCGGTAAAATTTGACTCTTTCGCCTTTTTGCAGTTTGACAAAGTAAGATTCTTGTCAAATTTAATGGATAATTATTTATCAAGATAATTAAAACCGTGCCTTTTCTAAGTAGGACCATTTGTGTAAATATATTTAGTTTTCAACTTTAAGGGAATAAAAGAATTAGGAGACCAGAAAATAATGATATTCAAACATTCGACATCACAAATTAGGATGTTGGACGTAAGTTTTTTACCTTGAAATTTTGTTGAAATCAACCATAGTTGAAGCTTGTTAAAGCGGATTAGAGGAAAGAATAAATTAAAAAATAAAAACTAATAACATAACTATGTAATGACAATACCCATACCTTCAGGAAATAATTGATACACTATGGATTTGAGGGTGAAACAAAAACACAATAACTTTCTTAAAAAGCGCTAGATACGTTTTCCCTCCAATATTTTTTATCACCCTCTAATAATTTGAGTGATCTCCCTCTAATATTTTTCAATGTTTAGAGAATTTTTCATATTACCATGCTTGATGATTGAGTTTTAAGGAAAGAGAGGTCTAATACTTATTAATTGATTTGCACTAATATGCTTTAGAAAGCATCAAATGGAATGTTGGTATGTAATTTGTACTATTGCACAGAAAAAATGATCAAATTGTTTAGTGATGAGGGTTCAAATTGTTTGCTGAATTGACTGGGTAAGAATCCAACCCACTCGACCTGAGTCTGATCGATCTCGCTACGGTTGAGGATTTGGGAGTGAGTCATGCAATCACAAGTAAATGTCAGGCTTGTCGAGAGGGCCCTCGGCTAAGGCACTCTGATGCTCAAGTTAGTGTTATGATAGGACAGGAAACCTGAGCAGCAAGAGAGAATAATGGCATACCTTGTAAGGAGTTGGCCATGGAGTATTTATAGCCTTCTCCAGGTGATCAATATGTCCATGATGCCCTTAGTACACATGAAAGGTTCTAGCCCTTGCATAGGGAGCTTTAGGTCATCTCACATGCTAGTATTATTCCACGTGGTCTCATCTCCAGCTTTTAGGGACAAGATAGTACACCAGTGGCGCGCCCCTTGCCTAGCACGGCAATAAAGGTGGTATTGGAGTGGCATGCGCCATTAATGCGGAGGCCTACCGCCTGTCAGGGTATTGAATGCGGCAGGGAAAAGGTTCTGTGTCAGTCAACCAACTTGGTCGACTTGAGAGATCGACCATCCGAGCTGACTCTAGACGCACTAGTAGACAAGTAATCGCAACAGTCGACCAAGATCGTCATAGGGTCGACCTGCTTTAGGCGGGGCCGACATGATAGGTCGATCTTGCGGATAGGCCTTAAGGAAGGAGCATGCTTCGTGATGTACTCTTGGGTCGATAGCTTTTGGGCCACCCCATATCATTTAGATTTTCCAATTATAAATAAAACTAACAAAAAAAAAAGGGAAAGGAAACAGAAGACTTCGAGTCATCAATATTATGTTTGCTCGCAAAGATAGTGGAAGCATTATAACTAGAGCTTGGCCTCAAAGAAGGACAAATATAGCTCCCCATTTAATATTTTATTGTGCAATTAATGTATTAATATTTATACTAAATAAAAAAATTAACAAACCATTTGAGTTTCTAGTTAGCTCAAGCTTAATCATTGTCAACAAATATGATTTAGAAATTGAATGCCAAACTACCATTTAAAAATAAGAAATAAAAAATGTTGTGACTCAATCTCGAATCAATTATTTAAAAATGATAAAAGTATATTCAATTCACTTAAAATTTATTTAACCATGGAGATCAGTGGGAACATGGTAAAAAGATGAAGCTTCAGTTTGATGAATATTCCAACAAAAGAACATGGTAAAAAGATGAAACATTGCCGGCACGTGAATTTAGATTTTTTAACAAAAAATTTAATCTTTTATATTACCCTCAAATAATTTTCAAAATTAATAAGTAATAATTATTGGTTGTAAATTACTTTTTGCATGCTGGAGGTCAATGGGAAGCAGCACCTGCTGTCAAAGTGAGGATTAAGTTTTTTCCTATTCTTTATTTACATTTCAAGTACCGTAATATGCGTCCCAATGATAGAAAAAAGGAAAAATGATAACCAAAAAGAAAGAATAAGAAAAACTTGTCATTTAAATGCTGAGTTTGAGGTAAAAATAAAAGCTTCATGTCCTCTTAAAACTGAGGTAAAAATAATACACTTACATAAAAAAAATATAATGGAAAATTTTCATCCAAGCATTTAAGCAAAAGTTTCAACCAAGCATTTGACCCTCCAAAAGGACCTAGTTTTGATTCTTTCTTCTAGCAAATAAGAAACTAGACAGCCTTGCCAAGAAAGTTTTCAGCACCAGGAGATACAGAGTTCAAGTCTCCATTTCAACAAATTTAACAAAGACAATTGAACCTCCAAATAATCCATGATCAAATCCACCTTGCTGCAAAATTTCAAGCTTGTTTTCAGCAAAAACCTGGGTATGACATCAACTCATCAAGCCCCAATTCCCACATATTTCAAACTTGATTTAGCCTTGTCCCTACACCCTCCATGTAACGAGAGCAAAATGTTACATTCATCCACAAAATATGCTTCAACAGTGCAACCTTTTGGATGACTTCTACTCCTCACATATGACTTTTTTCATAAGATACCTATTGTTATGTAGGTATCTAACTTTTTAAAAATATGATTTATTTGGTTAATACAATAATGACAATAAAAATAACTTAATTGTAATTAGAATCACAAATTTAGTCTATACGGATTGAAATAAAAAAATTATATAACTTGTGTGTCAGTCATACCCACACCTATTCAACATAACTAAAAAGATTAAATGAATGGTTATAATTTTAAAAAAGTGAAAGGAATGTATGTAGGTGTTGCTAAAGAAAATCAACAATCTAGTTATATGACTTTGTAAATTTTTAATAATATTTTATTAATTTATAATTATATATTTATTAATGTAATTATATTTCATTTATTTTTCAAATTAACATTGCAACTATGAGTGGCATTTAAAAAAAAAATAGTGGCACTCATTAAATATATTTATTTAAATTTATTAAATTTACCAAACTAAACTATAAAATGAAATAATGTTATTTTCGCTAAATATTATATATATATATATATTCCCAAATGTAGAAGTACAATTAGTAACACTAGCTAATGTCTTTAAAATATATTTATATTGGCATGTTTAATTAAATATCGTTGTTGTATGTTTCTCTCATTAAACAAATGTTATTGAATATTGTTGTACAGTGACATTTTTATAACTATCACTATTCAGTTTTTCTATGTCACTAGGTTGTAAATGTTAATATTAAATTTAATGTCAATAATACTTCATGACATTTTTTTAAGTGACATTAAAAGTAAATATAAGTGGCATTCTTTCTCAAGAAAACGGTGGCACTACCTATATGTCTTTCAATTATACGTACGTTGACATCTTCAATCAACTCATGTCATAATTTTTTTTGTCTTTTATTAATTAAATGGCACACTAAATGTTACATCATTGTGGCATTTTGTACAACTGTCATTATATTATATTTTTTATGACATTAAAATATAAAATGCCATTAAATAATGTTTTTGTTGCAGTGAGCTATTCGACCTACAGCAATCACATCAACGTCCTCGACCTGCATAAGTGATGAATTTAAGCTCGCATCTGATAACTTTGTGAGCGTACCAAAAGAAAAAGGGGGGAAAGAATTGCCAACCAAACAAACTTATGGCCCGTTGGTTTTCATTTTCAAACCCCATTTTTATTCTCTTTAAAATGAAAATAAAAAATTATCAATTTTTATATTATTTTTTTATACATTTTCATTCTCAAAACATTATTTTTTACATTCTCTCTCCATTTTCATACATTTTTCAACCCCTATTATTACATATATCTATTTTTTACATTCTCAATATTTCTCAAACAACATTCACCACAAAAATATTATAAATTCAAATTCAAATTATAATATTATTTTTTCAAACAATTACACATCATATTATCAATTCAAATTCAAAAACTTTCTTTCTTTTAGTACAAAAGACACCCAACATCCAACATCCAAATACATCTCATTTTCACAACTATATAAACCTACAATTTTAAACAACACATCCAACTACAAATCATTTTCAGGAATATTTTTTCTAACTAACTTTTTTACTATGCATTTTTACTATTAAAAAAAATGGCTCTAGAAAATTAAACCAAACATGCCATTATTAGTGAGTGAGAAAAGACAACAAGGACAGCCCATCTGCCACAACGGCAGAGTGAACGACAGGGCAAAATCGGTTTTTTTGATGACTGGGTACGCACCTCACTGTGCACGCACACACACACATGTATACGTGCGTGTGTGTGTGTGTGTGTGCACAGTGAGGTGCGTACCCAGCATCAACCAAACCGGCAAAATCATAGTAAAAGGGTGTTTTTGAGGATTGGGGAGGCTGTCGCTTTATGCTTTAGTAAATGGGTGTTTTTCTTTTGCACTGCATGCTCTTGTTGTATGATTATTACCACATTTGATCTCTTGATGAACCCCTCGAAAGTGAGAGGCCTCTATGTATTAACAAAGTCAATTTTCCACACCTAGCTTGTCCCCTTGGAATTTCCATTTGGGATTTTTTTTTTTCCTTTTCATACTTGATTACTAGATAATAAAGTTACGGGAAAGGTTACGTTGTTACTATTCATTAAATGACATGTAATAATCAGTATTTTTCTTCATATTATTTTATTTCATGTTATTGTTCGAAACATATTTAGTGGGTGATGTAAAATTATCGAGACTATATACTATAAATATTTAGCAATTTATAACCCATTTGATATCTATCTAAGTGAAGGGACATATATATATATAAACATACAGTCTAGTACATTAAAAATTTTCCCTTGGTGGTTGAATATGAATTAAATTTATGTAATTTTAATCTCATGCCAACGTTGAAAACATGCCTCCACGGTTGTCCAACACAAAATTTTTGAGATAAAAACCTTTGTTGTCCAAACCAGCTAATCATTTGTATCTGAAGAAGATCAAAAAGATGTAGCAGCTTCCAGCTGGTACAAAGACATACAACCGTTTCCTTTCCGAAAAATACATATATGTAAAAAGCAGAGTTATGCAATTTAATCCATCAAGTATGTTACCAAGGAGGATATCACCCTTAACTTTCCAAAGTCAAGAATTTGTACTCATTTGTAATATTGGTCCCTGAAACAGTCATTTTTATTGTGAAAGGACTTCAATTTAACTAGCACTTCGATGGTAGCTAGTGTGATGACAGACTGCCTTTTAGATAATAACTAGGGTCCAAATTGAATATTCCACGGGGACATAAGACTCCTATAGTTATACCTAAATAGGATTGCTACACTAGTCGCTACTCTCCTACCTTATTTCCAATTTAAAAAAAGAGAGAGATAGGATTTGTCTTAAAAAGTTTTATCCACTCTTTTATTCTTTTAAATTTGAAGGCAGAGCAACATGGGTCAGAAGATATAGTCGCTTCCTCTGTGTATATAAAATTATATTATATGTATATATATTCATTAAAATTTAAAATTTTATTTCTCAAATTATAAAATTGTTCTTCATATGAAAATTGAATCAATTGCCAGATATGTAAACTGATTATACGGCGCACGATACACATGGACACAATTAAGAAATTGCTGTGCAAGAAAGTCCCCGAGGATTTATAAGTAGTTTTCGGTACATTTTCTTTTCAAATATTTCAGTTCAATACTGGATATTTGTATATATAGTAGTTGATATCATGATTTTGATTGAACTTCAAGAAGATGCTTTGAATGAAAAGTATAAGGAAATGCTGCTATTGCTGGGATTTTTGTTGATGACACCAGCATTCGAAAAATCAGATAGTTCATTGAATCAAAAAATTTATTGGATAACGGTTCATTGGTTCAACCGTTGATCGGACCGTAATTGAACCGTGACGTCATAATTACGCAATAAATATATTTATATTGTATATATTACTTATAAATTAATCAAATGCCAAAATATAAAAATAAAGAGCTTAAATGGAGTAAAGTGCAGTTTTTGTCCCATAAGTTAGATCCATTTGGATTTTTGTCCCATTTTTTATGACTTTCGCATATTGCATCAAATAAGTACCTTTTTTTTTCAATTGGATGACCAAAGAGGCTTTCTGTCTAGTTAATGGAGCCACTCACGTGACCATTAAATTGGTATTTTTTTGGTTTCATAAGTTAGGTCTTTTTGAATTTTAGTTCCAATAAAGTGAAGAACCATCAACCAACAAACCACTAACGGATATAGCAACATAATTTGCCTTTCATGAAGTTTTAACAACTTTTTTTTCATTGCATTCAACATCCTAAGCAACCCAAGTATCACTTGTCTTCCGTTTTCACACATTTGAAAGTCTTCCTAAGCAAAGAAATCACACATTATTAATGGAAGCACAACTATGAACTCTCAATGAGGTTTTCAATGGAAGTGGTGTGTCTCAAAAACAAATGGCACTTTCACCTCCAACCATTTTTCTTTCCTCCTCTGCAAAAATCTATTAGAGCTCTTGTTGAGACCAAGAATCCAAAGGGGCCTAGCTTATGGGACCAAAAATGCTCAACTTAACAGCCATGTCAGTAGCACGTGAACCGCTCCGTTAATTTCTGGATGAAAGCCTTTTTGAGTCCTCAAATTGAAAAAAAAAAAATGCTCTTATTGGATGCAATGTGCAAAACTAATACAAAATGAGACCAAAATTCAAATAGGCCTAATTTATGGGACCAAAAATACAATTTACCCACTTAAATGATATTGTCCAATTTCACAATCCGAACTTCACGATTCATATTATAACATGATCACCACAATTTAAATCTCTCAACTCTAAAATCTAAATACATCAATAATTTAATGAAATTGGAACCACTCTTCATCGTCTTCTCCATCCTCATCAAGGTTTTTATGGACTTAGTTGTTATTTCCAGCACTAGTATCAACACCAACAACAACATCATGTTTAGTTTCTAACTTCTTGGCAGTAGCAAATTTAAGAAATTAGGGATTTTCCTTGTATACATTCCATTGAGTGTTTTGAATAGTTTCCTGAGATGTACTTTAGCCTTAGGAGTTTCTACTTAGGCAAAAAAAAAAAAAAAAGTGTCAATTTTGTCAAGAATTAAATGGAAAAAAAATTAATAAATGAACCACTCTGGTTCAATTAAATCATAAGCGGTTCACTGGTTCGGACGGTCCAACCATGGGCTTGAACGATTTTAACAAAATAAAACGATTTTTTGTATTTTTTGACTTTCATAAAAAAGCAGACCAATTTAGCGGGCAGTTGACGGTTCAACCAGTCCGATTACCTAATTCGATCTTATTTTTTAAATAGTGGATGACACCATATATATATTAATTTGAGAACCGAGTAATATTAACCATTACTAGCATTTGCACTATTATTACGTAAAAGGGTTATTCAAAATTGATAATAAAGGAAGAAATATATACATATATATATATAGTTTCAGAAAAGAAAGTGCAAAAAAAAAAATTAAGAAAAAAAAGAAACGGATTTCAATATAACTTTTTAATGTCAAAATCTTATTACAAATTTAATCAATAGTAGAGAAAGTTATTAGTTAATTTAGAGCAACTATCCTCTAATTATAGCATAAAGAAAAACTTTTCATGCCTCATTATCCTATTCCAGTCAAAGTAACTCTCCTATAATAACACAGCAAAACGCTTCAATTAATGCCAAGTTATCTCATTAAAAATTAGGACAACCATTAAGATAAATTTTAGACGAATTAGTCAAATAGACAAGTACCTAAACAAAGATTCAAAAGTGAAAAGGAAAAAACAACGAGAAGACTCAAATTATATCTGGACCTTATTAGCGGCTTGGCCAGTTATTTGATATTCTCGAAATTATTCATTTTCTAATGTTAACAATGTACAGTGGGCAAATAGGATTTTTTTTCCTAAGGATCTTTTACTTTTTTTCCTCGTGCAGGAGTAATTTATTAAAGAAAGAGTTTTTTATAGATTATCAAAAGATTCATTAGAGAAGAGATATAATTTACATTTTAGACGAGCTAAAATGGAAATAACATTGTTTATTATACAGAAGTTTCTATAAAATGGGGATCAAATAGGAAATAATATTTTGAATCATAGAATTCAAATGATATATACGATCAATTTATATTTATCGAATTTGAGAAAAAGTCAAAAGAAATTGTTTGGTCCCATTGCAAAGACATAAAAAAAAAAAAGAAAAAAAAGAAAAAAACACTCACTTTTTATCGTTATATCTAATTTAGAATGAAAAGAGATTTTATTATATTTATAAATATATAAAGAGAGAAAGTCTTTTCTCTTTTTGTTTGTTGGCAAGCCCAAGGATTATAGAATTCATTAGATGAAGATTTTTTGAATATAAAGCGTGATATCCTTCTTTTTCTTATCAAATTTAAGTAGGTGAAGAAATAAAAATAAAATAATAAAACACCTAAAATAAGAGAAAAGATAAGAGACAAAAAACGTGGTCAGTCAATAGTGGTCGACAAATTTGTCAGTAATGCGACTTTATTCAGAGAGAACGTGAAATAATTAGGAATTGACATGATAATAATTCAGGAACAAAAAAGTCAAGCTAGTCTACCTAAGTGAGACAGTGACTTGAAAAGGAGTGTCTTTCCCTACGGAGCAAGAAAGAAGCTTATCAGTGTAAGGAGTGATGTTGATTGAATGCAATTGTCTTTTAAGTATTTCAATTAATTTCAACTATCATAATACAATTTTGAATTCTTTATTTTATTCTCTATTTTATCTTCTATTTTATTTTTTATTTCAATTTATTGTGTTTATTCAATGTGTATCTGATTCTCAATCAATTATTTTTATAAAAAAATATTTAATATACATGTCATATATTTATGAAATAGAATAAGAAATGAAATATGGAATAAAATAGAGGATTTAAAATGCTACTGCTAGAATACTCTATGAGTGATTATATGCCTAAGAGTGGGGTAAATTAGGCTAAAGGAATTTTAATGCAGCGGAAGTTTATTACTCAAAATATTTTTTGACCTTTCAAAATTGTTTAAGCCTTTTGCAGAAAAATAATTTTAGGTACTAACTGGAATTTGTAAGTACCAGTTAAGATGTCAGTCAGATCAGTGATAAGTAAAGTAGTAAAAACAGAAGTAAATAGACACTGGTATTTATGGAGGTTCGGCAAGCCTACATCCTCTACCAAGCTTTCAATTAGGATTTTGAACCTGTCAAATTAATTACTGTGTAAGAATATTTTTACAAATAATGACAGTAATTTGACAGTAAGAGAAAGTAAGGATCAGGAACACCCTAGCAAGGTGAAAAATCAGCTGCTTCTGAACAGGCCCAGGGAAACTTCTACTACATTCACTTGCACAACCTCTGTAGATTGATGCACGAGTTACTGTCACTCCGTACGGCAAGCTCTAGTCTCTTCTTCCAAACCAAAATCAAGAACACTACAAAAGATTCCAGACAGTACCATCCTATTGGTTGATTCACCTATAGGTCCTTAGAGCATCCAAGTGCCAATTTGTTCTCTTTACGGGATCCCTCGAGAGCATGTACGACTCCCGTCCCTCTTCATCACCAGGTCCTTCGAGACACAAACCGTCTTGTCCTTGTCTCCCCAAGGCCTATCAAAGGCAAGTTGCACTTGATCTTTTTCACCACAAGGTCCCTCGAAAACACATGTAGAGCAAGGAATTAGCAACAATTAAGCACAAGAATGTGTAAGAAAGTATCACACAACTTCTCAAGACACTTAACAAAGTTCTCTCCTGACTTAGTGATTCACTCAAACAATGCTGCATGATTTCTCTTGTATATTCATATGCCCAACCATTATAAATTCTTATTAAGGTAAGAATCTAATGGAATTAAATAAGAGAAAAAAATAATTTTAGTAATCATGCATTAATTCCTTAAATGACGGATGATTCAATTGATTTCAGAATGATATGATTTCTTTCCTAAGTTATAGGGATGCAAATCAATCTAGAATTTTCATGAGATCTTCTAATTATGGAAGGTAAATTCTAGCACGCAGCAGATTCCAGCAAATACTACGTAAACAGATTCCAGCAAATAATATGGAAAGAAATTCATGCTTTCAACACATAATTATAGGAGAGTAATTTTGTCATGATCAAAACAATGTAAATCATCAAAAGATTAACATACTCATCATAATTGATGACATACAAACTTCCTCTAGGTAAGAATAGTTGTTAAATTAGGCTCACTTGCTTACAATGATACAATTAGATGTGATGGATAAATATAAAATTCATTATCTAGAAACTACATCATTATCATCTAATATTTTGTTTGCTTATTTGGATAATAGTTTGGATATCCTAATCTTAATGTAATCAGTTGTTTGGATGCTTTGAATTTAACTTATGATAAATATATGAAATATCAATTTTCTCCCCCATCTTTTTTTAATAATTCAATTATCTTCATTGAAGGAGTTTAAATATATGTTGCTATGTAGTGACTAAGTCTCTATTCTTTTTTTTT
Organism: Jacaranda mimosifolia; assembly: GCA_018894105.1. Classification (NCBI taxonomy): domain Eukaryota; kingdom Viridiplantae; phylum Streptophyta; class Magnoliopsida; order Lamiales; family Bignoniaceae; genus Jacaranda; species Jacaranda mimosifolia. The sequence goes on from CM032129.1 coordinate 27,955,498, forward strand.
TCCTCAATAGTTTATAATTTATTATTACCTAAAAAGGAGTTGATTTGTATTTTGTAAAAATAATCAGCTTACAAATTATAAAATCTTACCTTTATTTCACAAATTAAACTATTTTATGTTTGATATGGGTACAGATATGAGTTTGTAATTTTGCAAAGACAAATTTATACTTATATTTAAAAAATATCATTTATTATTCAATTTATAGGATATCTTCGATCGTTCTTGCATTAACTTTGGAGCTTGGATTAGTATAAAATTCTTATTCAGATTTAATTCGATCGAATTCAATTAATCATATGATAAGTATCAATGCAATTATTTTGTAATTAGTCTCATTTTGTTGTCAATTGGGGATTTTTTTTTTCTTTTTAAAGTGATTATTATCATCTCCCTCTATTGTGATCTAGGTTACATGTATTAACGGCCGCACTGATGGAATGAAGCCAATTAAAGCATCCCCATCTTTTTTTTTTAATCTGATTTTGGTTTGCCCTTCCCTTACTTAGGATAATAGTAATCCACATGCTCGATGAAGGTCTATTATTTTGATTTAATTAGATCTTGCGTATAGGCCTTATTACTCCACAATTTAAATTTACTATCAAAATACTTTTGAGTCCACATTTTTTCTTTTTTTCTTTTTTTTTTCTGTAAGTTTAACCTGATTTGACTCGAATTTGGATGTGACCTAATTAAACTTTGGATCGTCCATCCATTTTATACAAAAGACATTGTGACAGAAAAAGTAATGGGACAAATTACGTCACTAGTTTCAACCATATAAATACTGTATCGTCTTAAGTAAGCAAGAATTGACATTGATTTAACTGACTATTAATTCTTATATTAAATACAGAATGTGAAAATAATGGAAGAAATTTGAGGCAATGGTCAAGCATTTAGGGATTGACGCGTGTCCTTAAACAGGTGAAACCTTAATTGAGCATTCTTTTCTTCAACTCCATCATCAGAATTCCCCACATATATATCCTCCTAATCTTTTTTAGTACAAGTTATTTCTATCTTGATCAAAATCCATAGAACAAACCGAATTAACCAAATATGACAGATCCAAATCCACTACTCCCACAGACCGAATCGGCAACAATGCCTCCGGCGCTGGCGGCGCAACACCAGCACCGCTCCCTCGACGATACAATTGAATACTATATGGGGGACTGGGGGCTAATTTGAAAAAATACGGTGAAAAAAGAAAAAATTTACAAAATTACCGTAAATTTAAAATCATTACAAAATTACTACCCTATTTTTTTTTTTTTTTTAATTTCAGAATTAAGAGGTGTGGCCCCAGGCCACGCCTCTTAATTCATCTATTTCTCTTTGGGATTTTTCCTTTTTATTTTTTTTATTTTTTTATTTTTAGTATTGTTTTATATATATATAAATATTTTTTAATTTTTTAATTTTAATGTTTGATTTTTTTTTTCTTTTGGGAATAATATTAGGGTTGACATAGCATTATTTGTTTTATCTTTATTTTATGTAATTTAATATAGAATATTTTATCTTATATTTAAAATTTTAATTAATTGATTTTTTGAAATATTAAAAATGAGCCATAAAATATAGTATAAATTTTAAATTTTTTTATAAATGTACTATTTTATAAAATGCAAGTGATTGAAACATGTTTTTATAAATTTACTATACTCTATATTTTCTTCAATTGATGCAATATATTAATTCGTGAAGGAATGCTTGTAATGTTTGAACTTTGGCCAAAATAAGTATGTAAAACCATAGCATATAATTATATATTAATATATTAATCAAACATTATTATACTTTTTAATCATAAGTGATGCTTGTAATTTCAAGATATGTTATTATTTTGGGCTAATTTATAAAAATATTGTGAAAAAAATAATATCTGCAAAATTACCTTAATTCTTGAAAGTTTCTAAAAATTATGGTAAGGCGTGGCTATAGCGACGCCTTTATCTATCTTTTTATTTTTTTTAATCAGATAATTGAGAGGCGTGGCTCGGGGCCACGCCTCTAAATTCGTAATTGCTGCAATACAATTGCATTGAAGGCCACGCCTCTTTAGAAATTTTTTTTTTTTTTAATTCCTTTTTTTATGTTTGAATTTTTTTGCTTTTAGGAATAATATTAGGGCTAACATCAGCCCTAATATTATTTTATGTAATTTAATATAAAATATTTTATTTTATATTTAAAATTTAATTAATTAATTTTTTTAAAATATTAAAAATGAGACCATAAAAATGTAGTATAAATTTTAATTTTTTTTATAAATATATTATTTTATAAAATGCAGTGATTGAAGCATGTTTCTATAAGTTTACTGTATTCTATATTTACTTTAGTTGATGTAATATATTAACTCTTGAATGGATGCTTGTAATGTTAGAACTTTGGCCAAAATAGGTATGTGAAACTGCAGTATATGATTATATATTAACACGTTAATCAAGATTTATTATTTATAAATAATATTTTATTTGTAAATGATTACTCGTATATCTTTCATTTGGATAATGAGACTCGCATATCAACAATCATGCAAGTGAAAAATGACATTAATTTGTCAAAATTATTGGATCCGAGGGCTGGCATAAGTAGTGTGGAGTTGTTCATCGAAGTTGAATCAGTACGCCCTAATAATATGCAAGACGTGTTATTGCGAGGGGAACATGGATCCTACATGTCATTTTTGATGCAATATTATTTGGGCAGTACTTTTACATCTCAATAAATTCCCTTGGTAGGAAACCAATATGCCATTTAATTTAGTGGCAAATATGGACATACAATTTCACACACATAGGCAAGGATTCCTGACTTGCCTACCAAAACAAATGGCTTTACAAATTTTGAAATTCGTGATATTTATGATGGTGGTTCTACATCTCATCAATATTCCAACGTTGGTCCTTCTACTTTTCATCAAATTTTTTTGAAGCCGACACCTAAGCCCAAGCACATGTAAGACAACAAGCCTACCGTCAAGCCCAAGCCCGACAACATTGATTCTTCCAACTTTATAGTTATGTTTTATGTTTTATGTTTTTCCTTTGTATCAAACTTCAAGAATAATAAATTTGGTCGAGAATCTCAAAATTTTTATAAAATTGTAATCTATTATATTTCACTTACATACTTAAAGAATAAAACTCATACATTATTTTTTAATTAAATAGTAAGTGTTACATATTAAACGCATAAAAATTAAATATACCTAAACCCTAAACCCCAATATTCTGGCTTTGTCTTACGGAATAGTTGAAATGCAAATTTGGACTTTAAAATTAAGAATAAATAAAACGATACACGATATTAATCATTTTCATTCAAGATATATTGGCATTAACAATGACCATTTTTTCTCTTAATAACCATGTATATACATGCTAAAAAAGTGAATCATCTCCCATTTGAGTTTAATTCTAAAAGACAATATATAAATATATATATATATATATATATGATAAAGTTATGTGAATGGTGGATTTTATAAGTGGAATAGATAAATATAACTGATTAGATAAAAATATTATGTGACAGTTTCATATGCCAAAATAATAACATACCTTGAAATTACAAGCATTACTTATGATTAAAAAGTATGATAATGCTTGATTAATGTATTAATATATAATCATATACTGTGGTTTTACATATTTATTTTGGCCAAAGTTCAAACATTACAAGCATTCCTTCACGAATTAATATATTGCATCAATTGAAGAAAATATAGAGTATAGTAAATTTATAAAAACATGTTTCAATAACTTGCATTTTATAAAATAGTACATTTATAAAAAAAATTTAAAATTTATACTATATTTTATGGCTCATTTTTAATATTTCAAAAAATCAATTAATTAAAATTTTAAATATAAGATAAAATATTCTATATTAAATTACATAAAATAAAGATAAAACAAATGATGCTATGTCAACCCTAATATTATTCCCAAAAAAAGAAAAAAAATCAAACATTAAAATTAAAAAATTAAAATATACTTATATATATATAAAACAATACTAAAAATAAAAAAATAAAAAGGAAAAATCCCAAAGTGGCCTGGCCACGCCTCTTAATTCTGAAATTAAAAAAAAAAAAAAAATAGGGTAAGGCGTGGCGGTAATTTTGTAATGATTTTAAATTTACGGTAGTTTTGTAATTTTTTTCTTTTTTCATCGTATTTTTTCAAATTAGCCGGGGACTGGCGGTGGCAGCAATTTCTCCAATCCACCATTTTATCGTTTGCATGGTTCTTTGATGCACAACAAACCTTCATCAGTATCTTTACTGATGCAGAACCCAAATGGAGCTGCAAAAATTCAACTAGTTTTGATAATCTCTGCAACAACAGTACCACCAATGTATGCCAGCTCCCCAAAGATTCATGGTCTTGGGATTTGCCTGCAAGAACATCCATCATTTCCGAGTGGTCTCTCCAATGTGCAGGCTCCATCATCACGGGCCTGCCGGCCTCATCCTTCTTCTTGGGTTGCCTGGTCGGCGGGTTGGTGCTAGCCACTTTAGCGGACTCGTCTGTGGGACAAGATGCTGGTTTTATCTTGTCTAATCATGTCAGTAGCCGGGGGGCTAACAGCGATTGCAACCAATATCTGGATGTACACCGCATTGAGATTTATCAGTGGATTTGGACGACCCATGATGGGGACGTGTGCTATTGTTCATGCAACTGAGCTAGTTGGGAAAAAATGGAGAGGAAAAGTTGGGGTGATTGGATTCGTGCTCTTTACTCTGGGATTTCTCTCTCTCCCGATTATGGCGTTTTTGCTAAGAGGTTACTCGTGGAGATTAATGTACCTCCTGACTTCTGTTCCCTGCATATTTTACTCCTTGATGGTGTATCTCTCAGCCCACGAATCTCCCAGATGGCTTTTCGTCAAGGGAAGAAAACAAGAATTCGCCAAAACGATTAAAAGCTTGGCATCGGCGGAGCACTGGGGCAGCTTAACAGAAAGCTTTTTCAGCAATTGCGTGGAGTGGGTAGAGATATCTCAAGAACATAACATTTACTCTGCCCTCAAAATCTTGCTAAAGAAAAGCTGGGCTTTGCGGCGTCTAGCGGCGGTGATGGTGGTAGGTTTCGGCACCGGCATGATATACTACGGCATGCCATTGGGCCTCGGCAATTTGTCGTTTAATCTATATTTCAGCGTTGCATTAAATGCGTTATCGGAATTGCCAGCGTCATTCATCACCCTTTTTCTGATCGAAAACGTGAAGAGAAAGAGTTCGGTGCTGGGACTGACTTTGTTGAGCGGGATTTGCAGTGCGACGAGTGTTGTTGTGAGATGGAAGGGACTGCAAATGGCGCTGGAGGTAGTGGGGTTTTTCAGCGGTTGTACGGCACTTGATGTTCTTTTGATTTACACGTTGGAGTTATTTCCGACGTGTGTGAGGAACTCCGCCTTGTCGATGGTGCGAGAGGCAAGTTTGTTCGCCGCAGTTATCGGCCCAGTGCTGGTGGCGATTGGCAGAAAGAATGACTTGCTGGCTTATGGCGTGTTTGGGTGGACTATTTTTTTATGTGGATTGTTTGTTCTTTGGCTGCCTGAAAGTAAGGGTAGAATGTTGTCCGATACTATGGAGGAAGAAGAAGGCAAGGGTTGGAGATATTAGGCTGTGATTGTTTGTAAGGTAATGCTTCATTTTTCATGTTAATGAGATTTTAGGAGTGTTTTGGTATTTTAGATATATGAGAATAAAAGATAATATTGTGATTGGTTGTGAAATAAAGTGCAATAATTATAGTAATATGATAGATGTATGTGGTGTGAGATTGTGATTGCTTGCAAGATTATTTGTGAGATATGTTTTGAGAGGAAATGAGAATGTTATATGAATTTTGATTTTTGGGTTTGTTTGGGATTTGTTTGTATTTATAAAAAAGATGAATAATTTATAAAATTTAATAAATTGAATATTTGATGTTAATTTTAAAAAATTGCATGTCAATTAATTTGGTGTTTAATTTCCACATGTTTTTAATCAATCTGAAAATTTGGAAATTTGTGTTTTTAATAAGAATTCCAAAACAAAATCGGAAATTTGTGCCCATCTGATTTTTCATTAATAGGACAAGAATGCCCATCAAAGTCAAAGCCTTTGAAACATGTGCCACTCAGTTAGAACAAGAGAGAGGGTAAAGAACAGAAGCAAATAATGCTATTCTTGCACCCTTCAAGATAGGAGGATAAAAAGGGAAAAGAAGAAGCAAAAAAAAAAAGAGCCGAACTTGTCTTCACATATTTTGGTGTTCATATGATAATAGGGCACTGCCGCGGCGGCCGGCGGTAGCGGGTGCGGCTGAGGAGGTGGCAGCTAGTGGAGTTTTGGCATATGATGAAGCTAATGGGTGTCTTTTCTGGCTCTCCTTCGAGTTCGACTTCTTCCAAATTCAATATTTCGAAGTGGGGTTTCATTTATTATCCCTTTCTGTTGCAATATTGGCTTCTGATGTTGGTGATGGTAGCGGCACAATTAGCTGCGGTGTGATATTAATGGTGGTGCTGATCAGAGAAGGACGAATGTGAGATGCTGGAGAGATTTGCCTACCAGTGAACAAAGAGAGGAAATGAGATAAGGAGAGAGAAACGTGCACTGTGAGGCTCAGAGTTTCTCTCAGACAGTCCTAGTCGATGCCCCAAAGATCAACTTTAGGTGGTTTGAAATAACTTTTAGGTGGTTTGAATTTTTTATTTCATCTCTTATTTTATTTCATAAATATATAATATATGTATTAAATATTTTTTTATAAAAATAATTAATTAAAAATTAAATAAACTTGACATAAATACAATAAATTAAAATAAAAAATAGAATAGAAAGAACGAAATAGAGGATCAAGTGAACTTTAGGGCTTCACATCCAAACAAATCTTCAATCCTATCTCCTGTTTTCTAGGTTAAAAAAAAAAGGGAATAGAATAATTTTACCCTACAAACAATCGCAGTCTTAACATCAGTGTCTATAGTGCTTAAAAACATGTTCTGGTTCATAGGGAAAATCAATCCCTTATGGTTTTAAATTCAATCAGATTAATTAATTTGTCATTAAGTTACTAAATTAAATTGTTAATAAACATTATCTGTGCTTTTAGTTTAATTTATATATGTGCCTCTATTTATGTTTATTTGTCTATTTCTACCTTTTTATATCAATTTTGGTGACTATATTATATTTCATAGCAACGATATATAGAATACATAACAAATTTTATGCAACATAGGATTGGGGGTACATCATATACAATTAACATAAAGGCCCTGTTTTCCTATGTTTTGGCCATCTCCTAATTTTTTTTTTTCAGGAATGGATTTTGGGAAGAAAATTTGGAGAATGTGTCGATCGTTTCTTTTTGTTTTGGAGAAACATGAAAAACGATTTGAAAATAAATTGTTTGTTTCTTTATGTTTTGGATGAGACAAACTTTACTGTAAATATCAAATTGATCAGTTTATGGTTGTTTTAGGTTCAATTTCATCCACTTTGATGTCCATTTCTATCAGCAGCTTCAAGTAGGAGTGTTCGTCGAATCAGATTTACCTGATTACCCGAACCAAACCAACTCAATTGGTTTAGATAGGATCGAGTAATCTGGTTCAATCGGATAAAACCCGATCAAAATCAATTAACAATCGGTTTGGACTCGGGTTCGACTTTTGTGTACCCGACCCGATTACCCAATTAAAACTTAAAATACAATATATTTATATATATTTAAATTTGCATATAGTACACTAGTTTCAACATTTTGGCCATATAGTATATATACTAGTTTCAATATTTTACCTAGTTAAAATTGAATTTTTAATTATTTTGTTAATTACAATGTAATATATAATCAAAATAATATCTAATTTTTAAAAAAATAAAATTGAATGGATATACCCAACTACCCAACCCGATCTAAATTGGATTGGTTAGGTTTGGGTCTGAAGATTCAATTTCATGAAACTCGATCAAACCCAACCCAATTAAATTTAATTGGTCTGCATCGATTTTTCCTATAGACCCGACCCAACTCGTGAACACCCATAGCTTCAAGTACACATGGTTGTCGAGTGGCTTGTGGTTCAGCGGCATAAGTCTCCCATATAATGTGAAAAATCGGGAATTCGAGTCCTAACGGACTTCTGATGTGTATGTGTATAAATAAAAAATAAAAAATAAAAAATAAAAAAGTACACATGGTTCAGGCATCAGAATGAAGATCCTATAATAGTTTCCAAATGTATGAAGGGAATTTATAAACACCATCGTGAATAAAATGTGCTACAGTTCTAAATTATTATACATATCAGGCTGAAATACATTCACCAGTTAATGATGCTATGGTAAAGATAAAGTTGGAAAAGAATAACAATACTGGCATGTGGTCATGAGTAGATATATGCTATCCAACCAAAAATGCCCTTGGCACAAAACCTGCTCCAACAATTTCTCAAGAAATCGCCCGCCATTGTCAATGCAAGAACAAACAGATTACTAGGGATCTAATTCCAAAAGACCACATCCATGAGTCAACTGTTTGGTGTTCTTGCATGATTTGAAGCACAAAGCTTCTTTCATGCAGACTATGGTAGGCGAGGGAATGGCCAGCTTACTTGTATTGCTTGGAAACCTCCATAACAAGCTTATCCATGAACTGGGATTTGTTGTTGAATCCCCAGCCTGGGTTTCTCTGCATAATTGGAGGGTGTTTGGGTGAATTTATAAATTTTTCAAAATATTTTATAAGATGTTTGATAACTTATAAGATGTGAAAAAGTGTTTGGTAATTTTATTTTATTTTTAAAAAAAAAATAATGAGTTCCAAAAATAAAATGTTATGAGCTTATAAGCTTTTGAAAAAAATAAGGAGTTTTTAACTTATTTTTAAAATTTTAACAAGCACCCTTAATTTTAATCATATTAATTACAAAATTACCATTATTAACATCTTATAAGTTCCAATATCTTATTTTATCATAACATTTCAATAACTTATTTTTAAAAAGAAAAGATACATCTAACATCATATAAGTCTCAAAAATATTTATAAGATGTAGTAACTTATAAAAAAATTTAAATAAATTTAGCCAAACACCCTCTAAAATTCATCAAACCAAAACAATCACACGATAATGAAGAAAGCTCAAACATTTTAACAAGTGCGCCATGCATCAACATAACTAGTAATAAGATTCCAAATTTCTTCAAGCAGAGTCACATAGAATTCGATTCAACGATCAACCAAACAAATGAAACGACTTCAAGAACCAAATTAACAAGCCAGCTATCATATTTAAGGAAAACCTAACATTTAAATAAACAAATTATATTCTAGAATAATGGTTATTTAATACTGACAAAATAAAACAACTAAAAGTTGGTAAATGATAAAGGAAAAGGTTAAGCACAACTAGGCGACGCCTCAGTGAAATATATGGTGACGCCATTGCAGCAATATTCCCTGATTGAGCAAAGTTAGGTTGCGCCCAGTTGCTCAGTTTCACTTATAGAGTATCAGAGCAACCAACAAAGCACAGGCTCATAAGATCATCAATCCAGCAAAGCCTCTCACTAGAGCTACTACTGGGCATTCATACCAGAAGTCTTTTACCCTTTTCTTTTTGGGTCTGAAAGTTGTAATAATATTTGAACTTCAACCATGTGCTATTTCATAAACATATAGGATCAAATCAGTACTGCCAACCCTACATTTTGTGTTTCACATTATTTCTATCCATTTTCTTATATACATAAGATCACCACAGACCTATTTTCTCCAAATCCAAGTAAAGCGAGAAAAACTTATCAATTTTCAGGCCCTTATAACTGCATATTCCCTATGGTGAGTGGTTTGAAGCAGACGCCAAAAGATATAATGAATCATGTGCAGAAGGCTGCACTCAAAAATAAAGCACCGATGAGCCAATAAACGATGATTTTATGTCGCATTAAATAAGCCCAAGATAATGAGAGAAGAGCACGCTCAGTAAAACGCTTTACAGAAGCAGGTGCACTGGTTGGGAAAGTTTTGGCCACTCTTTCTAGCTCTTCTTGTTGTTGCTTTGCAGTTAACTACTCTATCCGGACCACTATAGTGATATACAATCTCTTCTATAAGAGGAATCATCTTCATTGTCTCTTCCATAACTTCCTATAAAGCATAAAGTCAGTCAGCTACAGCAGTAGTCAGAACTCAAAAGAAAACGAGAGAATAAATGAGAGCTTCAGAACAGCGCTGAATAATAGGAAATGCAAGAAAGCAAGTTCCTTCCTGGAAGAAATGAAAGTTTTCATGCCTTCACAAAGCTACTAAAGAAACGCTTCCCCTGTTGAACATAAACTAGAAAATGTGAAATGCTTCATAGAACAATCATAAAATTAGAAATAAAATCACGTCATGTCGTGCACCAAGGACAAAGCCCAAGATCAAAGAACATGTATTAGAAGTAACACTATAAACGCAAATTTCTTTGTCTGTAACAAATAAAATTACAAGACAAGAAAATTCATACAAATAAAATAAAATTAAAATATATCAACAGTAGATTAAATCTTTAATCTAATCCTCTGATTCTTCCCCTTCAAATATGATCTTAAATTTAATGAGCTCCGCAAAGAACGCCTTGAACGCCGTGGATCTCTTTAAATTTGATTTGAAGAAATAACGTCAATTCGAGAATTTCGCACCTTAATCTCGAATCAAACGCCAAAATATATGAGCTCCGTGAAGAACGCCTTGAACATCGTGGATCTCCTTGAATTTAATTTGAATAAAATAACATCAATTCAAGGGCTCCCCAATTTAATCCCGAATCAAATGCCAAAATATGATGAGCTCCGCGAAAAACGCCTTGAACGCCGTGGATCTCCTTAAATTTGATTGAGAGAATTGCTAGACTTCTTCAAAGTCCCTCTCACTTGCTGGAATTTTTGTTGTGTGTTGAATGAGCTTTGGTCATCCCCTTTATATAAATACTTGATGGCAAACTTCCAGATTGACTTGAACTTCTTTGATAGTTATCTATTTGATAAGATAATATCAAAAATCAAGAGATAATATCAAATATATTCGATTTGATTGGTCCAAAAACATAGACACTTTATCTTTAACACTTGTCAATATTTGATCTGAACATAAAATAAATACTAGAGTATAATTAAAATTAACTACTTATCTTTTGAAATTAAATTTAGTAAATTCCAAAATATAAATAGAAAATTTTAAATTAATCACTAGCATATTATTTTATATGTGTCAGTTCTCAATTGGCCAAAAATTAATATGTCTACAAATGCCCCCACTTCAAGACTTGGCGAAAGATATGCCAATCATCTACAAAAGAGGCAAGGTTTGAAATATTTGAGAAGTTTTCCTTTTCTCTCAATATGTTTGCGACAAGAACATCCTCCATGCATTCCTCGAGCTATGGTGCCCAATCAAAGGGTCAAGTCATAACAAAATTCAAAGTAAATATCCTTTTGAGGAGGGTACCATACACAGTTTATACTCATGCGGGCTAGAAGTAACATACAGTTTAGGCTCGTGTGTCAAAGAGCATATTTAACTTGAATATACATTTTATACTCGTGTCAAGAAGTTCACATGAATTTGATTGACAATTTATACTCATGTCAAGGAGTTTACTTGAGTTTGACTTAATAGACAGTTTACACTCTTATCAATGAGTGCATAGGGAGAATTTGCATATTTAGATAGTTTATGCTCGTACCTAAGAGCCTTATTGAAATTTTAAGCTCATATCAAGGAGTACATGGGGAGAATTTGAATATGTAGATAGTTTATGCTCACATCTAGAAGCCTTATTGACAGTTTAAGCTCTTATCAAGGAGCACATGGGAAACTTCAATTTAAAATTTTCAGATAGTTTATGCTCGTATCTAGGAGCATTTGAAATTTGAAGACTTGAGCTTTTGACTTGAAAACTTGGAGATTTGAGTCTTTGATTTGGAAACTTGAAGACTTGACTCTTGAAGTTGGACATCTGGAAACTTAAGTCTTGAATTTGAAGACTTGAAGACTTGAGTCGTGGATTTAGAGATTTTCAGACTTGAGTTTTGAATTTGAAAACTTCGAAACTTGAGCCTTGACTTGAATACTTGAGACGTGATCTTGAATTTGAAGACTTGGAGACTTAAAAATTTGAGTCTTGGACTTGGAGACTTAGACACTCAAAAATTTTAGATAGTTTATGCTCTTCTCTGGGAGCATTATTGAAAGTTTAGGCTCATATCGAGAAGCATATGGGGAGATTTTGAATATTTAGATGGTTTATGCTCGTATCTAAGAGCCTTATTGAAAGTTTAAACTCACATCAAGGAACACATAGAGAGAATTTGAATATTTAGATAGTTTATGCCCGTATCTAGGAGCCTTATTGATAGTTTAAGCTCTTACAAGGAGCATTTGTGATTTGAAGATAAAAATTAATTGCCCCTAACATCTTCATTATCTTCGGCATCACTTGAATCTTCTTGTTCGTCAAAATTCATGCTCATTTCAATATTATGTGCATGAGTTGCCAAATCTGCAAAAGTTTTTGGTTTAATTCCTTGAAGTATATAGCAAATACTCCAATGCATTCCTTGGATACACATCTCAATCGCTAAAGCCTCCGATAATTGATCTTTGCAATTAAGGCTCAAATTTCTCCAGCGATTGATCTAGTCAATGACAGGTTCTTCTTTCCACTAGCGAAAGTTGGTGAGTTCAATCATGCTGACTATCTTCAAGTACTGTAGAAACGATTGAGGAACTCTTATTCCAGTTGCCCCCAACTACCAATGGAGCCTGCCTCCAAGTCAATATACCAATCAAAAGCATTGCCCTTTAATGATCGAACAAATTGCTTGACCAAATAATCTCCATATGTCCCAGCATTATTACAAGTCTCTATGAAATGAGCTATGTGCTGCTTTAGATTGCCTTTGCCATCAAATTGTTGAAACTTTGGGGGTTGGTAACTGATCTACATGTTCAAGTTATCAATCCTTTGAGTATATGGCTTGGAATAAGTCATAGATGACTTAGAACTTCCATTAAACTTGTCTTTGATAGTCTCCATGATAAACTCTTTCAGTGGGTTGCTCGGAATTAATCCAGTAGAAACTTCTAGTTCTTTTGTTGTAGTCTTTTTATTTTCGGCTTGCAGTTTCTTTGTGGATGTTTCGCCTTCGTCCTAAGCCTCAATTTGTTTTTCCACCATGCAACTTGCATCAAGATTATCCACTTTGCTCATGAATTTGAAGATTTGAAAGTATCGCTCTTGGACATACTTCATGAGTCCTTCAACAACCTTTGTCAAATTTACAATTTGTTTCACCAAGGTTGTAGCACTTGTCACCATCGCAGTCGCCATACTTAAGGAATTTGATGTTGAGTGGGGAATAGATGATGATGATTCTTCCTTTGAGTCTCCACCATCTTTATTTAAATAAATAACATGCGGCAACACCTTTTCCACAGTAAGTGAAAAAGCCACATCCGAAGATGATTGAAACTTATTGGACATACTTCTTGTGATGACATCAACACTATTTGCTCCAGCACTTGAGGAATTTGATGTAGTAATTTTCAATGCAACAGTCTTGTTGGCGGCCATTTGATACTTCAATCTTGATGAAGGAAAAAGATGAGAGGTAGAGATCGTCCCACCGGGCGTGCCAAAAATTTGTAAGCACAAATGTCTTTGTCTGCAACAAATAAAATTACAAGATAAGAAAAATCGTACAAATAAAATAAAATTAAAATATATCAATAGTGGATTCAATCTCTAATCTAATCCTCTGATTCTTTCCTTCCAAATATGATCTTGAATTTAATGAGCTCCGCGAAGAATGCCTTGAACGCTGGCTGTGGATCTCTTTAAATTTGATTTGAAGAAATAACACTAATTCGAGGACTTCGCACCTTAATCTTGAATCAAACGCCAAAATATATGAGCTCCGTGAAGAACGCCTTGAACGTCGTGGATCTCCTTGAATTTAATTTGAATAAAATAACATCAATTCGAGGGCTCCATACTTTAATCTTGAATCAAATGCCAAAACATGATGAGCTCCCCGAAGAACACCTTGAACACTGTGGATCTACTTAAATTTGATTGAGAGAATTGATAGACTTCTTCAAAGTCCCTCTCACTTGCTGGAATTTTTGTTGTGTGTTGAATGAGCTTTGGTTATCCCCTTTATATAGATGCTTGATGGGAGGCTTCCAAATTGACTTTAACTTCTTTGATAGTTATCTATTTGATAAGATAATATCAAATATCAAGAGATAATATCAAATATCTTCGATTTGATTGATCCAAAAATGTAGACACTTTGTCTTTAACACTTGTCAATATTTGATTTGAACATAAAATAAATACTAGAGTATAATTAAAATTAACTACTTATCTTTTGAAATTAAATTTAGTAAATTCCAAAATATAAATAGAAAATTTTAAATTAACCACTAGCATATTATTTTACATGTGTCAGTTCTCAATTGGCCAAAAATTGATATGCCTACAAACACCTTATCTATTATCAACTGGAAGACGTGTAAGTACTAAGTTTTCCAATAGCCCATAAAGTATTTAAGCTATCAGAACAAGAAGATAATAAAATGTGGAACTTAGGCTGCAAGAATATACTAAAACACGCTTCGAACAAGCGCTCTTAATTTAGATACAAAAAAGATTGAGAATGAAGCAGTAGAAACACGTCTGCGTCCAAGGCTTGACCACATTTTGTGTTTCGGTATATATGATCATTCTGCATATGTTGTGGTTATTTATCTTGTGCAGAGCCTCAACTTTTAGTGACAATCACTTCTCATTTCCTTTTACTAGTAGAGGGTTAAACAAAATATCCTGAACCAGAGGTAATAAGAGGGCAAGGACATATATCACTTAGCAAATCACCGAAGAATATAGTATCTCAAGGAATCAAAGTTTTCAGCAAGTCCGAACACATATGTTTCAGTAATCGAATAACAAATATGCCTCAGATGCCACTGAATTATACTAAATAATGAAGGCACAGCGAGAAAACACTATAAAGATGCCTCAGAAATCACTATAGTAGCTCACTTGAGTTGCCAAGGGGAGGTCGAAATGAGTCAAATGACCATCTACTCCCTAGTTAACATAACTTGATATGTTTATAAGAACATTAGAGGTCTTTTTGGTGCTTTTCAATCACCATGATTTTAGTTGGAGGAAAATATAGGGCGTAGCATTTGATGGGGTGGTGATAGGCTGACAGTAGATTTAATGCGGACAGAATGTTGGTTCGACTGTTTTTAATGAAGGTATGATAAGTTGAGTGGGAATAGAGAATACATTAAGTGCGATTATGCCTTAGGCAGGTGTCGCTCGACCTAGGGAGGCCGAGGTAATCGAACATGCCAACCTCTATAAACCACTTTTCTTCTTGTGGTAACAAGAGATCGGGTTTGCATGTATGGTCAACCTAATAGGTGTTCTTGGGTGTAAATAATGGACTCCCTTCTTTAGTACAGGACTATGACAGCTTGATTTGGTTGATTTGGTCCAGGTCAAGGAGAATCAACCTTACCCTTATGTCACGGATGGACTCTATCTTGCAGTGGAACAACCGTTTGTCCGTGTGGCATCTCAGGTTCCACCCAACCTTCGATCTGCCAACGTCTATCTTGAGTCTTTCTGATGAACCGTTACTCATTTCAGCCCGTAGCTTACTAGCATAAGCATCAAAATGCCTCCCAATACTTGCGTACTCACCTATTCTGAATGCCTACAATCATCAAAGGCTCGCATTCATCATGTCGAGCGTGTTTCCTTAACGGTCCCCGACTAGCCAGTATGCACGTTCTCAATCTAAGGTCTCTTACATGCATCTCTCGATGGCAAAGGAGCAATCTCGCTCCGTCCCAGCATTAAGGGTAGCTCGCGCACCCATAACGCAATCCTAGTGCTCATCACTCGCTCGGAGTGCTTAGTCTGAGCCATAGCACCCTTCATTTATACCTCGCCCGAGTAGGGCCACATGTAAGTCCAAGGCTTATATGATGTGACATCATCTTATCTTACTCCGCTCTGAGCATTGGACATCGTTTCCCACTCGGTAGCATCATACCTTAACTTGCCCGCTATGCAGCATCGCCCCATGACTGTATGCCTTAAGCCAACGAACCCCCGCAGCAAGGCTATAACCCATAGCTCATACTTTACGAGTTAGTTCACGAGACATTTAGGTGTTGTCTCGATCACTCAATCGGCATTGAGGTGTTGACCCATAATTTTTGAAGCCCGCGGGGCAATAGCATTTCCGCCTTGCAAACTTTAGGCACCTTCTCGGACCCAATGTGAGCCCTCCTAGCTCCACGTCGCTCGTTCGGTTCCCGACCCGTCCGGGGACTCTAAACACTCCTTTGAGATGTCTAAAACCGATCCTCATCACCTTCAAAGAGTTACTCGTTTAATGCTACCACAGCATAGGGAGAACCGGCTAGTGCCCACCGTGGCATTAGCACTGACCCTCAGACATGCATGTCCCCCTTATAATAGGCTTAAAAAAGATTTCTCTTTTTTCTGCAGTAGACATTAAAATGCTGAGAATGTATACATCTTCACAACTTCCTCTCCCGACATCCAAATCACTTGCCGCTTGAACCGTTGGATAGATCTCGACTTATACATTAACTCTGCAAAGTTCCAGCCCCGTCCAATTCTCCATGGAAGAGTAATTTCCCTCACAATAGGCTGGAATCACAACAATGTCACTGTAGTGCCACATTCTAAAGATCTTCGCCGTTTCCAATCTAAACGGAACCATCTACTGGTGAAACTTGGTGGGAACATTCCCAATACCTCAAGGAACACCCCAGTAAAATAGTTTCACAAAACTCCTTTTCCAAGCCACTCTTCTCAACATATCTTTGCGCTACCCGCATGCAGGAAACCGCTCTCAATTGCCCTTAATGTTCAGTGCCCAAACGGATACAGAATGACTTCAAACTTGGTGAGAAGCATCCTTATATCTCAAGGAATATGCCATTAAAATAGTTTTGCAATCCACACCTCATAAGAGTCTCTGCTCATGGGCCGTTTCTGCCCTTATGAGCTAGCCAACAACATTATCTCGCTCCTAACGGCTCCGCAAATCATGATCGCCACTTTATTCTAAGATGCAACCCGTGACATCTAATGCAATTAACTTCATATATTACAATTCTAATTATTTTGTTTATAAATTTCACATTAATTGTATAAAAAATACCATGCACCAACGATCTTTTATGTCATAATTTGGTGTATATTTATTTATATCTATACTTATATTATATAAAAAAGAAAGCACTAAAAAAAATCGCTAATTTGACAGAAACATTTTGAGGAATTGGAATGAATACTGGCGGAATTTTGACGGAGAGGTCTTCATCGAAATTCCGACGGACAATCTTCAAAGAAATCAACAGCCTTTTGATGGGAGCCGGGTGTGTAAACGTGCAATGGAAACTCCATCCAAGCAAACTTCTAACAGAATTTCCATCTGAAAATTCCGCGGATCGATTTTCGATAGAACTTCTTCTGGAATGTTAGCAAGATTTTTACCGCCTTTTCACAGTTGGTACTTGCGTATATTTTTTAGAGAATATCCCTCATAAATTCTAATTGTTTTTCTACTTTTATTTTGCCGTCCAACTAAAATTTTGCCAGAATTTCGTCCGAAAACAAAATTAAAAAATGACTCGCCTTTTCTTTTCTTCTTTCTCCTTTTCTCCTTTTTTCCCCATATTGCTCCTCCTTTTTGCTGCTCCTCCTCCTACTGCAGCCGCACCACATTGAGGCCACCATCACTTCTGCCATTCGCCACCCATCGGCGAACATCGACTATTGCCCATTTTTGTACGATTAATATCCACTGCACCTTAATTCCAATACCGGCATTGCGCCTAGCACCCCTTCGGCCCGCCTGCCGCTCCCACGCCACAAACCCTATAGTAATTAATGTTCAATTTAGCTAATTTTATTTATTTATTTATTTTTAAATGTTATATTTTTACTTTTTACATTTATTAATTTGTTATATTAGCAATTGTTTTTAGGGTTCAATATAGGGTTGAATTATTTGCTATATTGAACTTTAGGGTTTGGAGGTATATGTTCCATTGCTTAGGGTTTAGTTATTAATTTTATAGTGAGATATGTGTTTGATAATAAATTTTAGTGTTTAAATTAACTTTAGGTTCTAAGTTATAATTTAAGGATTTATGTTTGGTAGTTATAAAATTTAGAATTTTGATAATTTATATTAAGATTTTAGGAAAACAAACAAGTTGGATTGCTTATTGAAATTAGAATAAGTAGTAATAATTAGAATTTAGAAATTAGTCAGAAATTAGAATACATAAAACTAGTCTTTTACAGACTTGTTGGAAATTGGTCTTCTTTGACCAAATATTTAAGTGGTCTCAAAACGTTAATTTCTAAAAAATTGGTGATCGTTGTAAACTATGCCGTGGGTAGATGATGATAATGTGATTAATTGACCAAAATCAATTTTAGGTGAATGAGAAATTACTGATCAAAGTGAACCATTTGATAGTTTACTAAGAAAACTAAAAAAGAAGCCAATGGAGAGGAAGAAGAGAAACTCTATCCCACATTGAAAGATGAATGAAAGTTGAACTAAAAAAAGTAGCTCAAGTGTAGAGATAAGGAATGGGCCCCTTGGATGTACTACAAGTGTTTGGAGGGGAGAGAACCTACATGGTTAGGCCTGTCAATGGGTAGGATATTACCCTACCCAAATTCATATCCTAATATACTCAAATAATTAGACATTATATTTATCCTACCCTACTCAACCCATAGACCCAATCAAACCCAAGACCCATTGGATTTATGGTTGGGTCTAGTTTATTAGACCCAATTTTTTAATTGTGTTTTGACCTGGTTAATTTTTTCATCTTTCCCAAAAAAATTTATTCTCAGTCAAAATGCTAAAACTACCTAATATTTGATGCTAGAGTAATTTATTAATATTGGCTAATTTTCTTGGGCGTATTTTAAAATAGCTAACCTGTTTTTTTTTTAATTGAAAAAAGTATACATTTAATTTTAGTCGTTTAATTTAATTTAGTTAATTTATATATTTAATTTTTGGTGTATTAAACAAATATCAAATTGTAGAACCGATCAAAATAAATTCAACTAATTGTAGTTAAATCAAACTTTTTGATGCTTTTGTTATTGTTTTAAACAGTATTAATCGTCAAAAGAATGGGTTAATTTAAATTAGCATGTTTAACACGGCAATAAAGTCTCAAATTTATCTTGTGCAGAGCCTCAACTTTTAGTAACAATCACTTCTCATTTCCTTTTACTAGTAGAGGGTTAAATAAAATATGCTGCACTAGAGGTAATAAAAGGGCAAGGACATATATCACTTAGCAAATCATCAAAGAATATAGTATCTCAAGGAATCGAAGTTTTCAGCAAGTCCGAACACATATGTTTCAGTAATCGAATAACAAATATGCCTCATATGCCACTGAATTGCACTAAATAATGAAGGCACAGCGAGAAAACACTATACAGATGCCTCAGAAAGCACTATAGTAGCTCACTTGAGTTGCCAAGGGGATTTCGAAATAAGTTAAATGACCATCTACTCCCTACTGGTTAACATAACTTGATATGTTTATAAGGACATTAGAGGTCTTTTTGGTGCTTGTCAATCACCATGATTTTAGTTGGTGGAAAATACAGGGCGTAGCATTTGATGGGGTGGTGATAGGCTGACAATAGATTTAATGCGGACAAAATGTTGGTTCGACTATATTTAATGAGGGTATGATAAGTTGAGTAGGAATAGAGAATGTATTAGGTGCGATTACGCCTTGGGCAGGTGTCGTTCGTCCTAAGGAGGCCGAGGTCATCAAACATGCCGCTCTCTATAAACCTCTTTTCTTCTTGTGGTAACCGCCTTGCATGAGATCGGGTTTGTATATATGGTCAACCTAATAGGTGTTCTTGGGTGTAAATAATGGACTCCCTTGTTTAGTACAGGACTATGGCAGCTTGATTTAGTTGATTTGGTCCAGGTCAAGGAGAGTCGACCTTTCCCTTGTGTCACGAACAGACTCTATCTTGCAACGGAACAACCGTCTGTCCGTATGGCATTTCAGGTTCCACCCAACCTTCGTTCTGCCAATGTCCATCTTGAGTCTTTCTGATGAACCGTTACTCATTTCGGCCCAATAGCTTACTAGCATAAGCATCAGAATGTCTCCCAGTACTTGCATACTAGCCTATTTCGAATGCCCACAATCATCGGAGGCTCACGTTCATCACGCCGAGCGTGTCTTCATAACGGTCTTCGACTAGCCAGCATGCACGTTCTCAATCAAAGGTCCTTTATGTGCATCTCCAGATAGCAAAGGAGCAATCTCGCTCCGTCTCAGCATTGAGGGTTGCTCGTGCGCCCACAACGCAATCCTCGTGCTCCTTACTCTCTCGGAGCGCTTAGGCTGAGCTGTAGCACCCTTCGTTTGTGCCTCGCCCAAATAGGGCCACATGTAAGTCCAAGGTTTATGTGATGTGCCATCATTTTGTCTTAGTCCCACACAGAGCATTGGACATCATTTCCCACTCGGTAGCATCATGCCTTAATTTGCCTGCTATGCGGCGTCATCCCACGACCACATATCTTAAGCCAATGGACCCCCGCAGCAAGGCTAGAACCCATAGCTCATGCTTTGTGAGTTAGTTCATGAGATATTTGGGCGTTGTCTCGATCACTCAATCGACCTTGAGGCCCCATAATTTTCGAAGCCCGTGGGGCAATAGCATTTTCGCCTTGCAAACTCTTGGCACCCTCCCAGACCCAACATGAGCCCTCCTAGCTCCACGCCGCCCGTTTCGTTCCCGACCCATCCGGGGACTCTAAACACTCCTTTGAGATGTCTAAAGTCGGCCCTTGAAGGCTCCCTATCACCTTCAAGGAGTTGCTTAGTGCTATCATAGCATGGGGAGGACCAGCCAGTGCCCACCGTGGCATTGCCATTGACCCTCATACATGCCTGTCCCCCTTATAATAGGCTTAAAAAAAAATTTTCTTTTCCCTACAGTAGACATTGAAATGCCGAGGATGTATACATTTTCACAACTTCCTCTTCTGATGTCCAAATCACTTGCCGCTTGAACCGTTGAATAGATCTCGAATTCTACATTAAGTCCGCAAAGTTCTAGCCCCGTCCGATTCTCCATGGAACAATAATTGCCCTCGCTATAAGCTGGAATCACAACAATGCCACTACACTGCCACATTCTAAAGATCTTCACCGTTTCCTATCCAAACGGAACCGTCTACTAGTGAAACTTGGTGGGAACATTACCAACACCTCAAGGAACACCCTAGTAAAACAGTTTCACAGAACTCCTTTTCCAAGCCACTCTGCTCAATGCATCTTTGCACTACCCGCACACAGGAAACCGCTAAATCGCCCTTAATGTTTGGTGCCCAAACGGACACAGAATGACTTCAAACTTGGTGAAAAGCATCCTCATATCTCAGGGAATATGCCATTAAAATAGTTTTGCAATCCACACCTCATAAGAGTCTCTGCTCATGGGCCGTTTCCGCCCTTATGTGCTAGCCAACAACACCTTGTCGCTTCTAACGCCTCCTCAACTCACAATCGCCACTCTATCCTAAGGTATGACCCATGACATCTAATGCAATTAACTTCATATATTACATATTCTAATTATTCTATTTTTGAATTTCACATAAATTGTATAAAAAATACCATGCACCAATGATCTTTTATGTCATAATTTGGTGTATATTTATTTATATCTATACTTATATTATATGAAAAAGAAAGCACTAAAAAAATCACTAATTTGACAGAAACATTTTGAGGAATTGGAATGAATACTGGCGGAATTTGGACGGAGAGGTCTTCCAAGCTCCATCAAAATTTCGACAGACAAATTTCAAAGAAATCAACAGGCATTTGATGGGAGCTGGGTGTGTAAACGTGCAATGGAAACTCCATCCAAGCAAACTCCTAACAGAATTTCCATCTGAAAATTCCATGGATCGATTTTCGACAAAATTTCATATGGAATTTTAGCAAGATTTTTACCGCCTTTTCACAGTTGGTACTTGCGTGTATTTTTTAGAGAATATCCCTCATAAATTTGTAATTGTTTTTCTACTTTTATTTTGCCGTTCGACGAAAATTTTGCCAGAATTTCGTCGGACAGCAAAATTAAAAAATGACTCGCCTTTTCTTTTCTTCTTTCTCCTTTTCTCCTTTTGTTCTCATATTGCTCTTCTCCTTCTTGTTGCTCCTCCTCCTACTGCCGCCGCACCACATTGAGGCCACCATCACTTCTGCCACCCGCCACCCATCGGCAAACATTGACTATTACCCATTTTTGTTCGATTAATATCCACTGCACCTTAATTCCAATACCGGCATTGCGCCTATCACGCCCTCTACCCGCACACTCGCTATGACCCCTTCAGCCCACCTGCCGCTCCCACGCCAGAAACCCACTAGTAATTAATGTTCAATTTAGCTAATTTTATTTATTTATTTTAAACGTTATATTTTTACTTTTTACATTTATTAATTTATTATATTAGCAATTGTTTTTAGGGTTCAATATAGGGTTAAATTATTTGCTATTTGAACTTTAGGGTTTGGGGGTATATGCTTAGGGTTTAGTTATTAATTTTATAGTGAGATATGTGTTTGATAATACATTTTAGTGTTTAAATTAACTTTAGGGTCTAAGTTATAATTTAAGGATTTATGTTTGGTAGTTATAAAAGTTAGAATTTTGATAATTTATATTAAGATTTTCGGAAAATAAACAAGTTGGATTGCTTATTGAAATTAGAATAAGTAGTAATAATTAGAATTTAGAAATTAGTCAGAAATTAGAATACTTAAAACTAGTCTTTAAGAGACTTGTTGGAAATTGGTCTTCTTTGACCAAATATTTAAGTGGCCTCAAAACATTAATTCCTAAAAAATTGAAAATCGTCGTAAACTACACCGTGGGTAGATGACGATAATGTAATTAATTGACCAAAATCAATTTCAAGTGAATGAGAAATTACGGATCAAATTGAGCTACTTGATAGTTTACTAAGAAAACTAGAAAAAAAGCCAATGGAGTGGAAGAAAAGAAACTCTATCCCACATTGAAAGATAAATAAAAATTGGACTAAAAAAAGTAGCTCAAGTGTAGATATAAGGGATGGGCCCCTCGGATTTACTATAAGTGTTTGGATGGGAGAGGACCTACAAGATTAGGCCTGTCAATAATATACCCAAATAATTAGACCTTATATTTATCCTACCCTACTCAACCCATAGACCCAATCAAACCCAAGATCCATTGAGTTTATGGTTAGGTCTAGTTTATTAGACCCAATTTTTTAATTGTGTTTCAACCTGACTAATTTTTTCATCTTTCCTAAATTTTATTATTCTCAGTCAAAACGCGAAAACTACCTAATATTTGATGCTAGAGTAATTTATTAATATTGACTAATTTTTTTGGGC
The DNA here is from genome assembly GCA_018894105.1 of Jacaranda mimosifolia. Lineage (NCBI taxonomy): Eukaryota > Viridiplantae > Streptophyta > Magnoliopsida > Lamiales > Bignoniaceae > Jacaranda > Jacaranda mimosifolia. The sequence continues at coordinate 27,979,098 of CM032129.1, forward strand.
ATATTTTAAAATAGCTAACCTGATTTTTTTAAAATTAAAAAAAGTAAACATTTAATTTTAGTTGTTTAATTTAATTTAGTTAATTTATATATTTAATTTTTGGTATATTAAACAAATATCAAATTGTAGAACCGATCAAAATAAATTCAACTAATTGTAGTTAAATCAAACTTGTTGATGTTGTTGGTATTATTTTAAACAGTATTAATCGTCAAAAGAATGGGTTAATTTAAATGCGCATGTTTAACACGGCCAATAAAGTCTCGAATTATTTTTCAATAGAAATTCAAAAAAAAAATGAAAAATGAAAATATCCTCGTATAGTCAATTTGCGTGTCTTATGCTGACACCAACTCTGCTGAGATGTCGAGCACACAAAAAATCCGAACCCCCCCCCCCCAACCCAACCAAAAATGAAAAATAAAAAATTAATATTTATACTCTTAATTTTTTCTGTAGTTATGTAAACACCCTTTAAGTATTTTTTTTCTTTCTCCATTGTCCAAAGCTACTGAAAGTAAATAAATTTAAAATACTTTTAATTTTTTTATTTTATATATATTACAAATTTAAGTATACACTTCAAATATGCCATAATTATTAGTAAAAATTTAATTCTAATATAAATAATTTGGATTAACTACTTAAATTTGAGTATTTAGATAATGAGTAATTTTGAGGTATGGGATATGTGGATAAGTTTTGCATATAAATATAATTACACCTGTTCAATTATTTTTAACATTTTTGGGTTTAGGTTTGATAAAAACTGTAACTAAATAAAATTTTATGAGTAAAAAGGATTATAATTAGGTAGGAGAGAGTTGGAATATGGGTATTTTTTTGAATATTAGGTATTTGGGTATTTTATGGATATAGATTCTACCCTTACCCATTCCATTTTTCTTAATGGGTGTGGATAGGGCCCAAGTCTCATATTTATTTATTGAGTATGGGTATAGATACTGTACTATTGTCATGGGCTTGGGTAGAATTTTTACCCTACCCTTGACAGGTCTACACATGGTAGTTGCAAATTGGAGCATTTTGCCAAAATATTTTGGCAAAATGATTTTCGAAAAGTGGGGTTGGAAAATGTTATGTTTATTTGTTTGTATTTTAGATGGTAAGTAGAGAGTGTTTGGGGAGAAAATTGTTTATTGGCTGTGTTTTAGGATGAAATCACATCAATGACTTTTTTGTTAGGTTGGAGAGGTGAAATAAATTTTAAATTATTTATATAGGTATATATATATATATATATAAATTGTTAAGTTGCATTTTTGTCTTTTTATTCGTATAATTTCCCCTGGTGATTAATAGTAAAAATGCTTAATTGTTGGGTTTTAACTTTCATTTTATATTTTGTGAAGCAAATTGAAGATTCAAGCTACGTGCAATTCAAAATTGAATACTCATGCTTGGAGCAAAGACCGCATTCTCGATGAGACGAGGAATGGAAGAAGGAAATAATTTGAGTGCAAGCATGTCTTGCTTCCCAAGACTATTTTGAAATTTTGATTTGGAAACATTCAATTTATCTTGGCAGTTGTATATATTTAGAATATTTTAATTTCTAGTTCTTTAATTAGGATAATTTGAGTTTTCCTACTCTAGAAGGACTCTTAGTAGTTTTCCAGTTGCATTAGGAGTAGTAAACTATTTATATGGAGCTAGGTATCTTTCATAGGGGCTTTTTCATTCTATTATTCAACATATTTTTAGTTTCATGTATTTTCTTCTTTCCATGAGTTGCTAAACTCTTTTTCTAGCCTAAGGAATTATCGAAGTTTGGTTTCTTCAATATTTGTGAGATCTAAATGATTTAATTTATTTTTCTTATTTCTTGAGTATTTATTTATCTTCTATTTTCATTACGAGTATCCAAGTTTATTAAATTTAGGGCCCAAATTTGATAGCTTAGAATATTTGTTCTGTCAATGAGAACATTAAATCCAAAATTGTTTAATTATTCTAATACTTGTGGCAAATAGCATAGTTATGTGTGGTAATATGCATGATTTATGCTACGTGGATAAATAATCTAGTTTAAATGAACTCCGCATGTGAGTGTGTGTTTGTTAGCTATGGTTGTGTCTCTCTAATTTTTAATGTTGTTGACAAATTAAATCCTATGAGCGTTTCTTTAGGGTTGTTTAGTAGCAAGAAAAATAACTAACAAGCTTCTTTTAGTTATCGAGATAGTAAGAAGATATTTATTATTATGGCGTTCTGAGTAATTATAACCAGTTTATTCAAGAATGAGAAATTTATCTTTGTATCGATGATCAAATCTGAGAACCAAACTGAGATTTTACCTTAGGCTAGATTTCATTCTTATTGATTCTTTATTTTTATATGTGGTTTATGTACTTTTAAGATTTTAGTTTTCTTCGTTTCATAAAAATCCCCCCTCTTTTTTGTTTTATTTAATAAGTTGAAAGAAATAAAATTTACCAGTCCCTATGGAATACGGCCCTACTCACCACTGATTACAAATCATACTTTTAGAGTAGGAATTTATTTTTATTGGATTTGACACCCATCAAATTTTGGCACCACTGCCGGTGACTGGTATCAAATAATTTTGTTTCTTTTAATGCCTCGATCTTCTCTTATAGGTGAACTTCAATACAGTCTAAAGATTGAGAAAACTACTCGTAGATCACAGAAGGAGACTAGATTGCAAAAGAAGGCCGAATCGTCACCTTCAAATAACAACCTAGATACATCCAGTTTAGTCAGTTCTAGCGATTTAGAACAAGAGGAAAAGAATGGCCCGTGAAAGAACTTTAAGGGAGTTAGTTTAACCATATTTGGCTCAACAACCGCTTTGCATTGAATATCCAGAGTTGGAAACACCTTTTGAGCTAAAATCTAGGTTAATCCATCTACTTCCCATTTTCCATAGCTTAGAGAATGAAGATCCCCATAAGCATTTAAAGGCACTTCATGTTGTGTGCTCGACTATGAAACCCCAATGAGTGTCTAAAGAGCAAGTCAAGTTGCGAGTTTTTTCATTTTCTTTAGCAGATAAAGCTATTGGTTGTTTTATATACCCCCTGATTCTGTCACTACATGGACTGAAATGGCAAAATTGTTTCTTGAGAAGTTTTTCCCTGCTTCACGCACTACTAGCATTAGAAAAGAGATCAGTTGTATAAGATAGAGAGACACGAAGAATATTCACAAATATTGGGAAAGGTTTAAACAACTTTGTGCAAGCTGCCCATAGCATGGTATTACTGAGTGACTTCTCATTTAGTACTTTTACGAATGACTTTTACCAATGGAGAGCAGGAGGATGGTACAGCAAGTTAAAGAGCCATAGTGAACAACACTCCAAGTGAAGCTAGAGAATTAATCTCTATAATGGCTTCCAACTCCCAATAATTTGGATACTCTTGGGACGCTCCTAGAAGGGTCAATGAGGTAAGTAATTCGTTTCTTGAGCATCAAATTTCCACTTTAATTTCTCTTGTTCAACAATTAGTTGTAGGAAATACACGACAAATGAAGGCTTGTGGGATCTGCACTAATGTTGGTCATCCTACGGATATGTGTCCTATGCTCCAAGAGAATTCCTGCAAACAAACCAATGCAGTAAGAGAATTCCGTGGACCACTACAAAGAAAATACGATCCCTACTCAAACACCTACAACCCAAGATGGATGGATCATCCGATTTCAGTTACAGAGGAAGATCACAAAACCAACACTTCCAACAAAAGTCACCCTCTCCACGGCAACCATCCTATTCAAATACAGATATGTCTCTTGAAGAGATTGTTAAACTGCTGGCGACTAATACTCAACAATTTCAACAGGACACGCGAATAAGTATTCAAAACTTGGAGAACCAAATAAGTCAGCTAGCCATCTCAATGAGTAAGATAGAATCCCAAGGGAAGCTACCATCTCATACAGTTGTCAATCCCAACCAGAATGTTAGGGCGATTACTTTGAGGAATGGTAAGAGATGAAGGAACCCAGCAAGAAGACACGAGAACATATTGTTTTGGAAAAGGAGGAAATAGAGATTGTCATGCCCCAGGATTTGGTTGAACATTCGCATGAACCCAATGGTAAGGTGACAAGCTGATTGGGTGTACACCTTCCCTTTCCTAAAAAGTTCGCTAAATCCAAAAGGCATGAAGAAGAAAAGGAGATTTTTGAAACTTTTCGCAAGGTCGAGGTAAATATCTCTTTACTGGATGCAATCAAGCAAATACCTCGATCTGCTAAATACCTCAAGGAATTGTGCACAAATAAAAGAAAATTAAAAGATAATGAAAGAATAAGTGTGGAGGAAAATGTCTCAGCAGTGATACAAAAGAAATTGCCCCCCAAATGCGAGGACCCATATATGTTTACTATCCCTTGCAAATTTGGCAAAGTTGGAATTGAAAAGGCTATGTGCGATTTTGGTGCTTTAATTAATACCATGCCTCTTTTCATCTAATATTCATTGAATGTTGGTCCTTTGAAAGAAACAGGAGTAGTTCTTCAACTTGTTGATAGGTCTGTTGTATATCCCGAGGGAGTCCTAGAGGATGTGTTAGTACAAGGTAACGAATTGATTTTTCCTACTACTTTTTATGTACTTAACAAATCTGAATATAACTCTCCTGATTCGTCACAAATACTATTGGGAAGACCTTTCCTTAGAACCTCTAGGATGAAAATTGATGTTCATGACGGCACACTCACTATGGAGTTTAATGGTAATATGATTAAATTCAATATTTATGATGCCATGAAATATTCCAGTGATGAGTTTTGTGTTTCTGTTGTGGATAATATTGATACTTTGACTCACAAAATCTTGAATTTGAATTATGATAATTTTTTAACGTGAGGAATAGCTACGCCTAGCCAAAGACGTTAAAGAGAGGCATTTTTTGGGAGGCAACCCAAACTTTCAATTTGTTGTTTATATTTTTGTAAATAATAATAATAATTATTATTAGCTTTATTTTTTTTCTTGTGCAGGAGACGTTTTAAATTGGCCTGTGGGCATAGTTAGTTTGACAGGAAAGTACTCCAATCTACCCTTGTCCACATCTTATTCAAGGACCTCTTTCTGGCATATTAGAATAATTTGACAAAGGAAAGCTCTCCAATTTACTCGTGTCCACGCCTTGTTCAAAGACCTCTTCTGGCATGTTAGAATAATTTGACAAGAAAAACTCTCCAATCTACCCGTGTCCATGTCTTGTTCAAAGACCTTTTCTGGTATGTTGGAATTATTTTAAAAGCTTTTCAATCTAGTCGTGCCCACGTCATGTTTCATCAATTCTCCTGCCATTTAAACCATTTACACCGTGTTATTTATTTATTTATCTTTATTTATTTTATTTTATTATTTTTTAATTTTTACTATTAATATTTTTACATTCATGTATACATATTTATAAGAAAAACAAAAAAAAATATGTGTAAAAAAGAGAGTCAAAATTGGAGCCTCCAATTTTGACTCAACCAAACACCCATTGTTCATCTTGTTCTCCAGGAAGTCCAAGACTCGCCACCATCACCATTAAACTACTATTTTCAACCGTCATTCTCAAACTTACCACATTCTTCACAAAATCACCACCATCATCCTCCACCACCGGACACCATCTTCATCAGTCTCGGCCACGACCTTCACAAACCCACCACCATTCGCCACCCTCTTCATCACCATCAAACCCGCCGCCACCGTTATCATCATCAACACCAACCATCATCACCATCTCCATCTCCAATCTCCACCCACCGTTACTACCTTCAGCCACCTTCAAACACGCCATCACCAACACCTTCCTTACCATAAACTACTCAACCAAACATGAAAGAAAACCAATCCACAACTCGTTCTCAATGCTCCAAGAACACTCGGGTAATGCGTACATGTCCAACCAAATCTAATCCGGAATCGTCTCAACCACCATTCACTTCCACTGTTAATGTTTGGCCATCTGCTTCATCCAAATTTCAATATCATTCTCGAATTGGAAAAGGAAAAACTGTTCTTCCAACCACAGAATCTAACTTGCACGGATCTCTCTAGTTGACCACATCTCATGAACAAGATAGATACAATGAGGTTTGCTCTAGACCAATCCTCCCTTGTAAGTATATTCACTATCCCACTCTTGAGACTTTAAATATTCATGCTGATATTGATTGATTAATTGATAGTATTGGATGGCACCCTTATTTTTTCATTCGTTATTCGGTATATGTTGAACTTGTGCATGAATTCTATACTACTTCTGAGTTTAACAAACCGACTGATTTCTCTTTGAATACTCCTAATGTGGTTGCATTTCGATTAATGGGTCAAAGGTTTAACTTGTCTATCATTGAATTTAACTTGGCATTCGGTTTTATCACACCTAATAGTGCACATTTTGATGAATATTTGAATAGTATATGTCATTTTAATGCTGAGTTTATGCCTCAAACGCTTTATAGATCTTTGACTCAAAACACAATTGTCCCTTATAATCCTAGCAAATCTAAAGATACTTTTCTTATCGATCCTGCCTTGAAATATGTTCATCGCTTTCTTGCATTTTCTTTTTCGGGTAGAAAGGATTCTGATGGCGTGCTGTCAAAAGTTGAGTTTTATTTTCTATGGTACATGTTTAACAATGTGATAGTTAACCTCAGGTGTTGGTTAGCTACTCAGTTTGTCAGTATCTTAGCTAATAAACATGCATTAATCTTGGGATCATTCATTATACATTTGGCCATACACAAGCACTTGATCACTCCTGATGATAACACAATATATATTGCTTGTGATATGACACCTTTGGATTTGAATTGTTTAGAAGGGATGGGCCTACTTGGCAGACGGAATGGTGTGTTTTATTTTTGCTCTCCAAGACCCAGTATACCATGGAAGCATATGAGGGTTTTCGATGATGATAAGGGAATCTCACCCACCTCTGCTGCAGCTGAACCAAGGACTAGTGACGATGATCTTAATGCTCTTTGCCGCCAGCTTTCACGCATAGAAACCAACATTATAGCCTATTTTTCTTATATTGGTTTCTCACCCCCAGTTCCACCCAGTCCTTGAAGCCATGCAGACTTCGTCTCCTCAGGGGAGTCCCTCTTCTACATTTTTATGCATTCACATTCTTAGTTTGAAACATTGAGGACAATGTTTGGTTTAAGTGTGGGGGAGGAAAATTTTGGATTCATTTTGCTTCAAACATGCATGAAATGGCTCTTTATTCTTCTTATTTGCTTTCAAAGTGTGCTTTAGTTCTTGATTAGTTAATTTTCTCATTGACCTTTTGCCTCTTTTCGATGCTTGTCCCTGAGGTAACACTTAAATAATTGGATTGAATTAGGACACACTGTAAGAATGGCATGAGTAGTTAAGTTATTGTTTATTGCATTTTGACTTGTTACCTTGTTGGTTGATTTGGATGAAAAATGTATGAGGGAATTGATGCATCAGCAAGTTAACTTTTTCTAGAACTTGCCTTGATAAAAATATTTGGGTTGAATTCTTGATTTTAATATACTAAAACAATGAAGGTGACTGAGTTTGACCATTTAACCTCTCTCTCAAAAAAAAAAAAAGAGGCTTGATTACTCCGCTAATTACTAAAATAAAGTGATTATGAGTAGGGATAATAACTATCTAGACTTGTGACTGGCTGAGTAACCGGGTGCATTCATCACCAATGTTTGAATTCGAGTAAAAAAGTCAGATGACATTCTAGACAAATTGTGGCTGGCTGAGTAACCGGATGCATTCATCACCAATGTTTGTATTCACGTAAAAAGGTTGGTCCACGTACTGAATTAATGTCAGAGAGAGAGAGAGAGAGAGATCGAATAAGGTTTTTTCCTTTCATCCTTTATGTTTTCTTGCATTGAACTTGCTATTCTTCCATGAATATATGATATCATTGCACGTTTTTTATAGTTGTCCTTCTATGTCTTGACTTGAATAGAACTTAATGAAAAAGTTTTAAATCCTTTTTACATTTCAAGTTCGAAGAGACTGCCAAGGTGACCGGTTATTTGTGTGATTTATAATGGTTCTTTCTATGAAGTGCATGTTCTTACTTGTGTCTTGATTCGACCCTCCAAAATGTGATAATTTGAACTATTTGGCAACAACTTGAGAAACACAAAGAAGAGTTTGTGAGAAAAAATTTAAGTTATTGTACGCTTGAGGACAAGCATTGTCGAAGTATAGGGGGATTTGTTAAGTTACATTTTTATCTTTTTATTCGTATAATTTCCTCTTGTAATTAATAGTAAAACTGCTTAATTGTTGGGTTTTAATTTTCATTTTATATTTTTCGAAATAAATTGAAGATTCAAGCTAAGTGCAATTGAAAATCGAGTACTTGACATGCTTGGAGCAAAGACCGCATTCCCATAGAGACGAGGAATGGAAGAAAGAAATAATTTGAGTGCGAGCGTGTCTTGCTTCCCAAGACTATTATGCAAATTTGATTTGGAAGCATTCAATCTATCTTGGCAGTTGTATATATTTGGAATATTTTAATTTCTATTTCTTTAGTTAGGATAATTTGAGTTTTCCTATTCTAGTAGGACTCTTACTAGTTTCTCAGTTGCATTAGGAGTAGCAGACTATTTATATGGAACTAGCTATCTTTCATAGGGGCTTTTTCATTCTTTTATTCAGCATATTTTTAGTTTCCTGTGTTTTCTTCTTTCCATGAGTTGCTAAACTCTTTTCTAGCCTAAGGAATTATCGAAGTTTGGTTTCTTCAATATTTGTGAGATCTAAATGATTTAATTTGTTTTTCTTATTTCTTGAGTATTTATTTATCTTCTATTTTCATTACGAGTATTCAGGTTTATTGAATTTATGCCCAAATTTGATAGATTAAAATATTTGTTCTGTCAATTAGAATATTAAATCTATAATTGTTTAATTGTTCTAATACTTGTGGCAAATAGCATAGTTATGTGTGGTAATATGCATGATTTATGCAATGTGTATAAATAATCTAGTCTAAATGAACCGCGTGTGTTTGTGTTTGTTGGCTATGGTCGAGTCTCTCTAGTTTTTAATGTTATTGATAAATTAAATCCTAGGAGTGTTTATTTATGGTTGTTTATTGGTAAGAAAAATAACTAATGAGCTTCTCTTAGTTATCGAGATCGTAAGGAGAGATTGGTTATTAGGACGTCTCGAGTAACTATAACCAGTTTATTCAGGAATGAGAAATTTATCTTTGCATTGATGATCAATTCTAAGAACCAAACTGAGATTTTACCTTAGACTAGATTTCATTCTTATTGATTTCTTATTTTTATCTATGGTTTATTTACTTTTAAGATTTTAGTTTTCTTCGTTTCATAAAAATCCCCCTTTTTTTCTATTTTATTTAATAAGTTGAAAGAAATAAAATTTATTAGTCCCTCTGGAATACGATCATACTCACCACTGATTATAAATCATACTTCTAGAGTAGGAATTTATTTTTGTTGGATTCGACACCCATCATAGATTGAATGATTTGTAGTATGTGTACATATCTATAATATGAATGAGACAATTTATGACAAGTAGCATAGCATTGGAGAATGTATTGGAGTGTAAATAGTAAGGGTATTTTGAAAAATGAATTTTGTGTTTTGGGAGTAGAAGTTGAGAATGTGTATTGTTTGTTTGTTTAAATTTTGGGAATTGAAAAGTGTATCGGGAATTTGCAACCAAACAATGCCAATGTTAATGATACATAATGTAAGTCTTGTGGTGCAACAAGTTATAAAACTCATGTTAAGAGGAGGGATAAAGAAAAACTTCAAGAAGTGCATGATAAAAGAATGTATTATTAGCTTCTAATACCTTAGTTAAAGAGGCTTTATGTGTTAATGAGTTCAACACCTCATACAATATGGTATTATGAGAATTGTAGAGCAGACAGTGTCATGTGTCATCCTTTAGCTGGGAATGCTTGAAAATATTTTGATCATATATATCCAAAATTTGCAAGTGACCCTAGAAATGTGAAGGTGAGATTGTGTACAAATGGTCTTATTCCTTTTAATCAATCAGCGCCTCGTTATTCATATTAGCCTGCCATTCTTACATACAATTTGCCCTTAGAAATGTGTATATACGACGACGCTAATATGTTTTCTCTTGTATCATTCCTAGTTCGAAAAAATTGAAGGGTATGATAGATGTGTACCTGTAGCCTTTGATAGAAGAATCGAAGTTATTGTGGGAAACAGACATTCATATTTATGATGTCTCTACCAAATAAAATTTTAATAAAAAAGCTACACTCTTGTGGAAAATAAATAATTTTCCAACTTATGGAATGTTATCTAGCTAGAATTATATGACTCCAACTAAAATTGTTGATGTTAATTTCTAGAATAAAAAAGGGAACTATTATTTTGATATTTAATGATTGTTGATGTAATATGAAGCTTGATATTTCTCATCCTTGATTGTTGATTAACATTGTTTTTTTTTTTCCTAAGGAAAATTAACATTGTTGCTAAACCAAAGTTTTTGGAATAAATCTAAATCAAATTGAGTATAAAAATAAAAAATATTCGCAAAAATTAAGATACTACCACTAAAATAAAATTAAAAAAAATACACTCTTCAAATTATCGTGAGCTGAAAACAAAAAATTAGTAGTGGTGGTTTGCTCTAACCACTATTAAAATTAAAAAAGATAATAAATAAATAATAAATATTCACAGCTATCGCACAATCACCATGAAAAAAATAAATTTTTGTGGTGGTTTATCCTTGGGAGTTTTATGGCAATCTTCATTTGTCTGCCACGCTCCCCCTTGGAGACTTTATAGTGGTCTTCCTTTATTTGGCATATGTCACCTTAAGGGTCTTATAATGGTCTTTGTTTATTTGTCACTCATCTCCTTGGGGTTTTTATAGTGGACTTTATTTGTTGTTCAGTGCACATAAGGTCATACTGCAATATACACCTAGGGTTTTACGGCTAAGCTGTTGTTCCACCCATCTAGGATCTTATTGCTAAGCCATCATTCCGTGCGCTTAGGATCTTACCACAGTGAAGAGGTGTTATTTTTGCATGCCCCTGAAAGTATTACTGCAAATAATTGATTCATGCGAATGAATGACTTGTACTAAAAATAGCACATTTATGTGGAAGGAATTAAAATATTTTATTGAACTCCCAAAAGAACATAAGTTGTCTTCAATATTTTCAGACGAACTTTATTTATGATAAATAAAAAGTTGGTCTAAGCTGCTGGAAATCAATATCGAACAAAGCGAAACTGAATCTACTAAATTGAAATAAATGAATTACTTCCAAAAGAGAATTTATCGCGCCTCAAAAGATGCATTTATTATCGTTAAGGGCATTCCCCTTTCTTGAAGTGCTGGTTGAATTGTTGAGAGTGGCTTCTTTCTAGTTCGAGGTCTTCAAAAGGGTTCCTTAATTTTCTTCCTTTGAAAGGTTTTTTTCTTGCAAATGAGGAACCTTAATGTTAGCTTCTAAAACAAGGTCTTTGTCTTGTCTCCTTATGCTTCCACGAATTCCTTTGTGATTGTCCTGGCTTGCATCATTCTTAGGATGTTGGCGTAATATTCTTAAGTAATGCACTTGTCGATAATTGCTTCTCCTAAGTCCTATCCATCCAAAAGTGGAAAAATTCATCTTTAGGTTAACAAAACTGCTTGGGAAGATTTTCAAGGTGGGCCTCCCAAGAATGTAATAAGTGTAAGGGGCCTTGACCATTAGGTACTTCAACGACTTCGTTACTTTCTAGCGATGAGTATCTAAGGAAAGAAATAGGGAAAATTCTCTGAATGCATCTACAGTCTTGCCGGTGAGCCAACCAAAAAGGAAATTTCATGGAAGATTATGTCCCATGAGCTGCTTCTATCCACTATGATCTTTTTTACTCAGTGGTCAATGAAGGAGGTTGAGATCACGAACTCGTCATTATGCTCACTCTTTCTTGCATTAAAACTTTCAGTATTTCAAATTCTATTGGATGATGTTGGGCATGAGCTCCTAGTTGAGATGTGGAATCTCATGAAGTGCTTGAACAAATTGATTAATATAGTCCCTCAAAGTTTCTCCATCTTTCTACTTGATGGTGAATAGGTAGGTAGCCGTCTCAGGGTACTTTTAGTTGATGGAAAAGTTATGGAGGAACTATTAGGCTAATTACGCCAATCCAATGATAAATCCAACAAGCGTGTGATTGAACCAGGTTATGGCAAGTCTGATGAGTGTGTGTTATAAAGCACATTGTAGTAAGTAACTTTGCTCAAATCATAAAGCTCCATTCATGTCAGAAAGTTATCCAGATGCTCCTAACGGTCACTCATACCATCGAACTCTGGGAGGTTCACAATCTTCATGCCACAAGAGAATGATTCTGCTAGGATGGTTGGGCAGAAAGGATTGTGCCAAGAAAGTGCGACAGACGAAAAAAGATACTTACTTCTCTCGCATGCCAAGCATTAAAGGATAACAAAGCGAGAAGGAGCTCTAACTATAGTGGGCCACCATTGGGATTGATCAGCTCAGAAGAGGACTGTACATCCATTTGTTCAGGTGGCGGAAGGTCAGTACTCTTTGGATATGATGGTGTTTCTTAGCTCTAATGAGAGAATTGGAGTTGATCCTGTAGACCGTGCTCATCAGTATATTGAAGGCCACAACTCATGCAGAGGAGTTTTCTACCAATGCCAACAATACCTCGTAAGTAATCTGCATTATTTTTCTCCAAAGAAGCATAGCATGCTACAAGGATGATGCCTTTGATGGCATGCCAGGTGCTTGCTCCGTCACCAAACAAGGTTGCGCATTGGTCAATTTCTCTCCATGTGATCTCCTTAGGGTTGCACTAGGACATGAGAGTTTCGAGCTCTAGATCTCGTCTGGAATCTCAGAATTCTGTATGTTAGAAAGAAGCTTTCTAAAGGCAACACCAAATGATGTTTCACGAAGATAGAATCAAGGTCCTTTCCATAAATCAGTAAAATGTTGGGTTCTGCTCTTGGAAAGCACTTGCATAGAGTCAAAGCTTGAGTTCGAAAAATGATTGATTAGATTTTTTTTTTTTATTGTGAAAGTTAGTTTTTATACTAATTAGGTCCTTGATGGGGGTTAAAGCCCATTTAGATTGGAAAATCCAACTTAAATGAGCTTAATTGATGAACTCAGTGGCCCTTTTTTATTTAATTAATTTGATCTCTTATTGAATTTCTATTTTTATACCCTTAAGGTCTTAATTTGACATACCAAACACCACATTTTTAGATAAGCAATTCAAAAGTATCCCACTTTTTCCTCTATTATATTGACATCATTTTGACTTTTAACTTAAATAGTTGGAGAATTTTTATAGGGTTATTCGCTGATCCTAATATTTTATGATGGTCTCAAGTTATAAAAGTCTTAGTTTATTAGACTCGAAACCAAATATCTACTCAATTTAGAGCAATCATGTACCTCGACCTAATTAAGGGATGAATTTAAGCTCGCACAACATAACAATGCGCGTGTGTGTGTGTGTGTGTGTTTGTGAGAGAGAGAGAGAGATATGAAGAAGAAGAAGTAGTAAAAAAATTTTAAAAAAGAAAAAGATAAAAGATAAAATAAAGGAAAGAAGATAAAAAGCAACAACAACAACAATGATAATGAATGAGAAGGTACAAAAAGGACAGCCCATTTGCCCGCAATTCATAGTAAATGGGCGTTTTGAGGGATTGGTGAGAATGTCGCTATATTCTTTTCTTTCTTCTGGACTGCATGCACTTGTTGACTGTCATCACTGCCACATTTAATCTCTCAGTGAGCGCCTCAAAAGCTAGAGGCCTCTGATGCATTAACAAGTCCCTTTTCCACGCCTGCATGCCTTGTCCTTTGAAATTTCCATTCGGGATTCTTTTCCAAATTTGTTTCCCCTTTCATACTTATATGCAAGATATAAAGTTAAAAAAAATGCTATGTCACTTGTTGAGAATTACTACTCCTTAAATCATACATATAAATATTAATATTTTTTTATTACATTATCTTATTTTTATGTTATTGTTCACAACATATTCAGTGGATGGTGTAAAGTTCGTTGATGCTATATACTATGAATATTTAACAATTCATAACTCACTTAATACACACCCATATAAGCAGTAATGGGGCGTCAAGTGGCTTGGGCCCAATGGTATAAGTCTCCCACATAATATGGAATGTCAGTAGTTCGAGCCTTAACGGACTCTTGATATACGTGCTTATGTATAAATAAATAAATAAATACTATGAAGTAGCATGTTTCTTAAATGATTTTATCCTCCCTTTTATTCTTTAGACCCAAAGATGGAGCGAGACAAGTAAATTGGGATAGTAGTTTCCTCTAAAGCGTATAAAAAATTATATATATATATGTATTAAAATTTTAAAATTTTATTCCACTTATAAGTAGTTTTTGATACATGTTTTTAAATATTTCAATTCAATACTTGCTATTTATATAGTCGAGATCATTTTAGTTCAACTTGAAGAAGATTCTATAAGTAGAGAGCATATGGAAATGGTTATATTGTTGGTTTTTTTTTTTTTTTTTTTTTGCGACGCCTACAACATATTAAATTTTAGAACTAAGTAATATTAATCACTATTAGCATCTGCATTATTATTATATATGTGTTATTCAAAATAGTTTTAAGATAATAAAGGAAGAAATAATATACATATATACACACACACATTTTTTTCCGGGAAGGAAAATGCAAAAAGTGACATAGAAATTGTTTCATTAAACCAAAAAAAAAGAAATGGATTTCAACATACTCCTTTAATGTCAAAATCTCATTAAAACTTAGGCAACCACCATCAAGATAAGATCTGGAATAGACAGACAGACAAGCTCCCAAGGATTATTAGTGTTGGATAGAGTTATCTGAAAGCGAAAAGAAAAGAGAACGAAAAAACTCAAATTACATTATATATGGACCTCAATTTTTAGCGGGGAAAAAAACAAAATACCTAAAAAATCCAAAACCTTGCCATAAAATTTAATTAAGATAAAAGATAAAGTATATAGTTAGTCCATAGTGGTCGACAAGTTACTTGACAGCAATGCGACTTTATTAAGTGATTTAAACGTAACGCGAAATAATCAGGAATTGACATAATCCTACGATGATCCTGGAAGAAAAATGTCCAGTAAATTTTGTCTTTTATCTATGTGAGATCGGGTTGACTAAGGTCCAATAAGCATGATTTTAACTAACATTCTATACTTTTTAGAAATTTGACATGTGTGCAAATAATTTTTTTTAAACCATTGATGGTTAAATTAATTTACTTAATTACTCATATATAACTAAACTAGCATGTGCTCGGTGTGATGCACCGAAATGAATTTTAATATTGAAATAATTTATTCTATAATAGTATTTATTTTACTTCATGTGATTAAAAATGAAGAGAATGTTGTGGGTTGTTTTCGTGTCAGGAAGAGAATGTTGTGGGTTTGGGGGTTAATTCAAAATTAAAAATTGTTCTTTTTTCCTTTCTTCTGTTTTGGTATGTGATTTTTTTAATTTGTATATTAATTTTTAAATATATATTAATGCTAATCAAAGATAAATAAGATATTTGACATTTAAAATCATTTTAAAGTTAATTTGTTATATATGGGTAATTAAGTAAATTAATTTAACCATCAATGGTTTAAAAAAATTATTTGCACACATGTCAAATTTTTAAGAAGTGTAGGATGCTAGTTAAAATCATGCTTATCGGACCTTAGCAACCCGATGTGAGAAAGTGACGTGAAAAAAAAGCCTATTTTGAGGTGTAAGTGCCCGTTTGGTTTTGTTTTCAATTTTTTCTTTTTTATTTTGTTTTCAATTTTTTCTTTTTTCTTATTTTTAAAAAATAAAAATAGAAAGCTATTAGCTTCTCCTATATTTTTACATATATTTTTATTTTCAAATACACTTTTACGCTCTCTCTCTATTTTTACACCTATTTTTTTCCTATTCTCATTTACAGGACTTTTAATATAAAAACACAATAACATCCAAATATATCTCATTTTTAACACTATATAATCATTTTATTTTAGACAAACATTCAAATAATATTTTATTTTCAAACCTAAATTCATAACTAATTAACTTTCCATTTTTTAAATTTGACAAAAAACAAAAGATTAATTTGAACACACATTCAAATGGGCTCTAGAAATTTATCGGTACAAAAAATATTATTGATGGAGTCCAATTATTTTTTAGTAGTCAAATCGGTGATACATATTTTTATTCAAATGATTACTTTCAGTATTTTTCTTCCATTTTCTTCAAATGATTACTTTAATTCCCCTGAAAGGTGATATAGATTGATGGCTACAATGAGAGAGCCAGTTTATTTCAGATGATCGGCGGAATAAAAATTAAAAAAAAAAAAAAAAAAATACCGATTCGATATTTTCATAAAATACAATAACATTTCTTGTTTACTATTTAAGTTGGAGGCATGTAAATTAGTCTTGACACGACACTATAAGTAAATAAAATGGAATTAGGAATCATTCAATTTGAGTGGAATAGAATCATTCATTTATGTAACTACGAAGAACGAGTATCAAAATTACTACTTACCTGTCCTTACTTGAATGTAATTACGTTAATGCCTCCTTTTTTTTTTTTTTTTTTTTTTTAATGGAAGTAACCTCATTGAATACACCTAACCCTGTAAGAAAATGGTCTACAATTCTATTCCATATTTAGATTTATTGATCTACAAATATACTCCATACCCATCGAATTGATGCCACGACATCAGAAAGCTATGCTTAGCCCTAATACTTTGCAATATTGGCGCCTTTGTTGGTACCTAGGTACTGATGTTTTGGGTAATATTTACTAATTTTAATGCCTAGGCACCGCCTCAAAATGTTTGCTTGTAAATCTCACTATATTTTTCAATGTATGATTTGATCATATCAAGCACCTTGAATATTACATTTCCCACAACCTTTGAATTATGTCTAAAGAAGAGCTCAATATTTTGTTTTCATGTGCAAGAGTATTTTGATCAATTTATACTTTATCCATCTAATTTCGTCCACATATTTAAACTTGTATTTAAAATATCCTTCTCATCCTTCATTTCATCCCATGCAGTAAATATAATATATTTGAATAAAATAATCTTAATACTTATTATATCCAAAAATTAATCCCATCATCATTCAACATTACCTCCACAAAATTAGTAAAAAGGAATTACTCAACAACTTAAATTGATTGTCAAAAGTTTTAGTTTTTTTTTTTTTTTTTCCTCTTGTGTGCGTGGCCTGACCTAACTTGGATATTACCTAGTATTTGGATTTTGGACCATCCATTTTATATAAATGACAATGAAATTGCGCCAGAAAACTTGATGTGACAAATTGTAAGTATTTTCAACCACATAAATACATATAGTATTGTCTTAATTTAGCAAGAATGACATTGATATCATGACTATTAATTCTTATATTAAATAAAACAAAATAATGGAAGAAATTTGAGACAAAGGACAAGTATTTATTCTATGAGGTGTGTCCTTAAACAGGTGGAACCTTGAACATCATTTTTGTCAACTCATCATCACAATTCCAATATCCTCTTAATCTTTTAACTCCAAGTTGTTTCGATCTGGAACAAAAATCCATAGAACGAAACCCATTTGACCAAATATGACAGATCCAAATCCACTACTCCCACAGACTGAATCGGCAACAATACAGCCGGCGGCGCAACACCAGCACCGCTCCCTCGACGACACAATTGAACACTACATCGGGGACTTGGGGTGGAAACAATTTCTCCAATCTACCATTTTATCGTTTGCATGGTTCTTTGATGCACAACAAACCTTCATCAGTGTCTTTACTGATAGGGAACCTAAATGGAGTTGCAAAAATTCAACTAGTTTTAATCAGCTTTGCAACAACAGTACCACGAATATTTGCCAGCTTCCCAAGGATTCATGGTCTTGGGATTTGCCTGCAAGCGCATCCATAATCTCCGAGTGGTCTCTCCAGTGTGAAGGCCCCATCATCACTGGCCTGCCGGTTTCATCCTTCTTCTTGGGTTGCCTGGTCGGCGGGTTCGTGCTGGCCACTTTAGCGGACTCGTCTTTGGGTCGGAAGAAGATGTTGGTTTTGTCTTGTCTGATCATGTCAGTAGCCGGGGGGCTAACAGCAGTTTCAACCAATATATGGATGTACACCGCATTAAGATTTATCAGTGGATTTGGACGACCTGGGACCTATGCTCTTGTTCATGCAACTGAGCTAGTTGGGAAAAAATGGAGAGGAAAAGTTGGGATTATTGGATTCGTTTTCTTTACTCTGGGATTTCTCTCTCTCCCGATTATGGCGTTTTTGCTAAGAGGGTACTCATGGAGATTAATGTACCTCTTGACTTGTGTTCCCTGTGTATTTTACTCCTTTTTAGTGTATTTCACAGTTGATGAATCTCCCAGATGGCTTTTCATCAAGGGAAGAAAACAAGAATTCGCCAAAACGCTTAAAAGCATGGCATCGGCAGAGCACCGGAGCAGCTTAACAGAAAGCTTTTTCTGCAATTGCGTGGAGTGGGCAGAGATATCTCAAGAACATGACATTTACTCTGCCTTCAAAATCCTGCTAAAGAACAGCTGGGCTTTACAGCGTCTGGCGGCGGTGATGGTGGTCGGTTTTGGCATCGGCATGATATATTTTGGAATGCCATTGGGCCTCGGCAACTTGTCGTTTGATCTATATTTGAGCGTCGGACTAAACGCGTTGTCCGAATTCCCGGCCTCGCTGATCAGCTTTTTTCTGATCACAAAACTGAACAGAAGGAGTTCTTTGCTGGGATTGACTTTGTTGGGTGGGATTTGCAGTGCGACGAGTGTTCTTGTGAGATGGAAGGGACTGCAAATGGCGCTGGAGGTAATGGGCTTTTTCAGCGGTTGTACGGCATTTGATGTTGTTTTGATTTACGCATTGGAGTTATTTCCGACGTGTGTGAGAAACTGCGCCATGTCGATGGTGCGGGAGGCAACTTTGATCGCCGGAGTTATCGGCCCAGTGCTGGTGGCGGTTGGCAGAAAGAATGACTTGCTGACTTATGGCGTTTTTGGAGGGACGATGTCGCTATGTGGATTGTTTGTTCTTTGGCTGCCTGAAACTAAGGGGAGAATGTTGTCTGATACAGTTGAGGAAGAAGAACGCAAGGTTGGACAACTTAAAAATGGTGTCTATAGTGCTTAAAAACATGTTCTGGTTCATAGGGAAAATCAATCTCTTAAAGCCGGATTGATTGTGTTTTATTCTCATTTTTTGTTTTCATCGTTTTAAAATGTATTTTTATTTTATTATTATTTTGCGTACAAAAATAAAAATATAATTGGATAAGTATTGTAAAAATTTTAAATAAATTAAATTAAAAATAATATTTTAATGTAATATTATTTATTATTATTATTTAATTAATTTTGGGCCTCATTATCTTGAGAAGATAAAAAAATAAAAAGAAATAATTATTTAATAAGTTAGTGGATGATGATATGATAAAAAATTAATATTAAATTTTATGCGGATCACATTGTCTTGGAATGATAAAAAAAGAAATTAAGATTTAATTAGCTAGTGAATTTTAATTATTTTTAAATTAGTAGGTATTATAGATTTTTTATAGGTATAAAAATAAAAATGTATAATGTTTTCATTGAAAATTGTACAAATAATCGCATTTGCTATTTTCAGAATAATGTAAAATGAAAAAAAATATGTTCTAAAACACAAACAATCAGGCCTTAGAAACCGTTTGGCATATTTTCAAAGTTATTTTCTGTTTTTTGCCAAATTCAAAAGGTGAAAAGTTAATTATGAGTTTAAATATGAAAATAAAATGTTGTTTGAATATTTTGTTTCAAATGAAATATGATTGTATAGGATTGAAAATAAAATGCATTTGGATGTTGTCGTGTTTTTATATTAAAAGTCATACAAATGAGAGTAGAAAAAATTAAATGTGAAAATGAAGAGAGAGTGTAAAAATGGATTGAAAAAATAATTTGAAAATGAAAAACCTAATGAAAATGAAGGAAAAGTTAATAACTTTCTATTTTATTTTCAGGACTCCTATGAAAATGTTGAGTGAAAACAAAGCCAAACGGGCACTTGTGGTTTTAAATTCAATCAGGTTGATTAATTTGTCATCAAGCACTAAATTAAATTGTTAATAAACCTTATCACTGCCTGTAGTTTGCTTTATATATGTGCCTCTATTTATGTCTATTTGTCTATTTCTACTTCTTTCATATCAATTTTGGCGACTACATTATATTTCATAGCAACTATATAGAGTACATAACAAATTTTATGAAACATAAGATCAGGGGCACATCATATACAATCAACATATTACTGAAAACATTAGGTTGATAAAGATGGAAATAGAGTTTATGGTTGTTTTAGGATTAAGTACGCCATTCCCTGTTCCATCCTCCAGGATGTCTGCTTCTGTCAGCAGCTTCGAGTACACATGGTTCAGGCATCAGAACGAAGTTTTGAGAATTAAAATAAAACCTAAGTGGAACTATATGCAGATGTATGAAGAGAATCTATAGATACCATCATGAATACAATGCGCTACAGTTTTAGATTATTACACATCCAGCCGAAATACGGCCAAAAAACATCCACCAGTTCAATGCTTTGGTAAAGATAAATTAGAAAAGAGAAACAAGAGATCTGCTATCCAACCAAAAGTGCCTTTGGCACAAATCCTTCTACAACAACTTCCCAAGAGATTGCCCATCATTGTCAATGCAAGAACAAAGATCATACTAGGGATCTAATTTCAACCGTTAGGTGTTCTTGCCTGATTGGAAGCACAAACTTTCTTTCATGCAGAATATGCTAGGATAAGCCACGCCCAGCTTACTTGTATTGCTTGGAAACCTCCATAACAAGCTTATCCATGAACTGGCATTTCTTGTCGAATCCCCAGCCTGGGTTGCTCTGCATATTTCAATGTCATCAAATCAATATAATCACAAGATAATGAAGAGAGCTTAAACATCATAATTCTTAGCGGGAGTGCCACCAACATAACCATTAATATCATTTCAAATTTCTTCAAGCAAACTCGCATGAAATTCGATCTCACAATCAACCAAACAAATGAAATATCTAGGAGAACCAAATTAATTAATAAGCTATCATATTCACAGCAAACCTAACAATAAATATATATATATATTAATTATAATACCCCAAAAAAAAAAAAAAATGCATCCATAATGGTTGTCTAATAATGACAAAATAAAACAACTAAAAACCATATTTAGTAAAAACCATATGCATCCATAATGGTTATTTAATACTGACAAAATAAATCAACTATAAATATGCAAGTGATAGAGGAAAAGGTTAAGCACAACTGGGTGACACCCCAGTGAAATATATGGTGATGCCATTGCAGAAATGTTCACTGATTACTCAAAGTTGGGTTCCACACAGTTCCTCAGTTTCACTTATAAAATATGAAAGCAACCAAAAATGCACAGGCTCATAAGATCATCAAACCAGCAAGGCTTTTCTCCTTTTCTTTTTAGGTCTAGAAGTAGTAATAATATTTCAATCTTTAACCATATGCTATTTCATTAACATATAGGATCAAAGCAGTACTGCCAACCAACTTTTTGCTTCACATTATCTTTATCCATTTTCCTTATATACATAGGATCACCATAGAGCTATTTTCTCCCAAGTCCAAATAAAGCGAGAAATGATTATACTCTTATTGGAACAATAATCAATTTTCATAATGGGCTCTAAGGCCCCTAACTGCATATTCCCTATGGGGAGTGGTATGAAGCAGACGTCAAAAGATAAAATTAAACATGTGCAGAAGGCTGCACTCAAAAATGAAGCAACCATGAGACAATAAACAATGATTTTATGTCATATTATATAAATCCAAGATAATGAGAGTTAGCACCTGCAATGAGAGAAGAGCACGATCGGTAAAATGCTTTACAGAAGCAGGTGCACTAGATGGGAGAGTTTTGGCCACTCTTTCTAGCTCTTCTTGCTGTTGCTTTGCAGTTACTCTATCCGGACCACTATAATGATCTACAATCTCTTTTATAAGAGGAACCGTCTTCATTGTTTCTTTCATAACTTCCTACAAAGCATACAGTCAGATCAGCTACAGCAGTAATCAAAAGAAAACCAGAGAATAAATGAGAGCTTCAGAAGGGCGCAGAATAATAAGAAATGCGAGGAAGCAACTTCCTTCCTGGAAGAAACAAAAGTTTTCATGCCTTCACAAAGCTACCAAAGAAATGCTTCTTCTGTTGAACATACACGAGAAAATGTGAAATGCTTTGTAGAACAATCATAAAATTAGCAATAAAATCACAAGTCATGTCGTGCACCAATAACAAAGCCCAAGATCAAAGAATATGTATTAGAAGCAATCACCACATCTATTAATAAGTCAACTGAAGACTTGTCAGTACTAAATTTTCCAACGACCCATAAAGTGTTTCAACTATCAGAAACAGGAAGAGAATAAAATGTGGAAGCTTAAGCTGCAGGAATATTCGAAAACACAATTCAAATAAGTGCTCTTAATTTAGATACAAAAAGATTAAGAATGAAACAGTAGAAACACGTCTGCATCCAAGTCTTTACCACATTTTATGTTTCTGTATATATGATGCTTCTGCATATACTCTGGTTATTTATCCTGTGCAGAGCCTCAACTTTTAGTCACAATCACTTCTTACTTCCTCTTACTAGTACGGGGTTCAATGAAATATCCTGAACCAGAGGTAATAAGGGCGCAAGGACATACATCACTCAGCCAACCACCAAAGAATATAGTATCTCAATGAGTTAAAGTTTTCAGCAAGTCCTAACACATATGTTTCAGTAATCAAATAAAAAATATGCCCTCGGATACCACTAAATGGCACTAAATAATGACAGCAAGAAAACGCTATATAGATGTCCAATTCGTGGAGAATGAAAACCAAAAAGTAGTTGTTTTACCTCCCACTCTTCTTGACTCTGAATCCCTTCATATGCCATGAGGAATGGCTTCATCTTCTCAAGTGCGTCGCGAAGTGGAATAGGAGGTTTCTCATCAATATCCGGGTTGGTGCCAAACTCTTCCATCAAATACTCCGGTTCACATTCAATCTGCACCAATAAACCAAAACATAGCCACCGAATGAGTGCCATTTCATAAAGCCAGTCCAAAAAAATGAACCCATAGACGAATTACCAATAAGTTAGTGTGAAGTGCATCCAAATAAGCATCATCAACAGGGGATGGCAACACCCTGCTCGACATTTCCTCGAACCCCTCCGCCAATTCATTCATAACTTCTGGCCCAAGCTTCTGAGCCACTTTCTCCTCATCGGCAGGATCCCCTAGATAAAGCCCTCCAGGTTCTTCATCAGATTCCTCATATATATCATCGCGCCTTCCTCTCCCTCTAAACCTTCCTCTTCCCCTTCCTCCTCCCTCACGTGCACCTCTACCACCTCTAACTCCAGGTCTACCTCTCCCACCTTCCTGGTCTCCCCTCGACAATATTCCCATTGCCTTTTTCACCTTCTCCTCCTGACTCAATTGCTCTGTAGGAGAGCTCTTATCTACTGCAGCCACATCAGAAGCAACAGCTGCAGGTGATTTGGCCTGCTGCCGCGGGCGGATGTGTCGATTCTCTGCTTTAGGCTTTTCTGATTGGGCAGATGGTTTTATGGGCTTCCCCCGGCCCGCCCCTGATAAGACATTGATAATCTCGACCGGAAGTATTTTCTCTTGTCTGACTGGGGCTTCAGATTCAGCTGAATGATCTTGAGCTCCTTCGTCCTTGACGAAGACCAAGGGCATTTTAGCATTAGATTTTTCCGGCTCTCGGGAGGACGGCCCAGATTCTTCTTGCGGCGGTGGTGGGGTAGGCTTGGTGGGAATAAAACCTCGGCCGCGACCCAGTGGAGGAGCCTTTAGGTCACTGTTCAAGAAAGAAGAGAATGAAGGGAGAACCGGCGCGGAAGGAAGGGGTTTACCTCTGCCGCGGCCATGGCCATGCGGCAGTGGAGATGCATCTTCGTATTTGGAATTGTCAGGTTCATTCTCAGAGGGGCTCTCGACGGTGAATTGGAAGCGAGAAGCGCGGCCACGGCCTCTGCCGCCATCGCCGGCGGATGAGGTGCAAAAGGCTGCAGGAGTGGAGGAAGCTGTAGTGGTGGCGCGGCCGATCGCTGGGTACGGGATTTTCGCCAAGCTTCTTCGCATTTTGGGAATTCGGAAGAAACGATTAGGATGAAGAACTGGCAGTATGGCACTAGGGCTATGTGCTCTGGGGTCTCCTTTTTAACTTTTCTTTTTCTTGTTCCTTTATTTTCTTAATCTGTACTTATCATATATTTCGGCACTTGAATTTCGTTAAGTAGAAAAAAATTCAATTTCCTTTTTTTATATTTATATACACACATCAAAATATACTAAATTAAAACATAAAATTATAATATTAAAGGTGAATTCAATTAAATAATGAATTGGTAAACTCTATAATCCACCTTGCCAATCATATAGCCGTATGAGCGCATTCACTTTTTATCAGGGCCGTTTGGTTTTATTTTTATTTTTTATTTTCATATTCATCATTTCTAAATTTTAAAAAATTTGTTAGTGGAAATGATTTAAAAATGAGTTTATATTTAGATAAATTATTGAAAAAATAATGATTATATTAATTTTAATAGGTTGTAGATGGAGAAAAATATAAATATTGAAATAGAGAGATAAGATATATAATCTATTGAAAAATATTTGTTTAAATGAAAATAAAAATAATATTGGATAAAAATATGTCAAAAGTGATATGTTATGTGAAAATGGGCTTTGAAAATGAAACAAAATGGCCAATTTACATGTAAGTTGAGTGGTGTTATTTTGAGATTGGATTTGATTTGTACATGCCTAAAACATATCTGAGTCCAGATTGATTGGATTAGTCTAAAGCTAAAAATAATAAGTTGATTTTTACTCAACTAATAGTTGTTGCACGCGAGTTTGCATGTATCAATATTGTTTGAGTGTTTAAATGATATAATTCTTCTAATATTTGAATAGATGATGAAATTATGGGGAGTTGGGAGGTACAATTCTTGTAAGCATTCACGGGAGTTGTGGGGATAATATGATTTTTGTAAATATTTAGTAGGTCAGTGAATTTTATGAAAAGCACCTTTTTAACTTTATTATTAGAATATTTTTTAAGGAGATTTCAAAAGATAAATTTATGATATTAACAAAAGTAATATTTGTTCACAAAAATTGAGTCTGCAAAAAAGAATTACAAGACAAGAAAAATATGAACAAATTCAATATTTATTGAAAATGAAAGTGATTACAATATATGGAAAATATGAAGACTAATTACTCTGATTCTTCTCCTTGTAATACAATTGAAGGGTTTGATGCTTGAATTTCTTAAATTGGAAGCGTAATTCCCTCCTAAATTTGTGGATGAAATCATAAACCATCAAAATCTTTAGAATTTTGATGCTTTTGAAGAAATATAAAACCCTTGTGGTTGTAGCACTTCTTCGTGGCAAAATCTCAAATTTGAGAACTTGGTGCTTGAATTTCTTCCTCTATGTGGTATGACTTCTAGTATCTCATTTTATAGGCACAAGAATAGGGCTTCTAATTTGAAGCTTAAGTCTTCCATTGGCTTGAATATCAATTGAGATGAGCTTAATTTACTAATGGACCATATTTAAACATATTGGGCCCATTTAGCTAATCCAAAATAAAATTTTATAATTCATTTTGGATTAGTCCATTCTACAAAAGCCCAAATTTATTACGGATTTCACTTTGAGACCCAAACCAATAACCAATTTAGTTAGGCTATCAAATGGTAATTTATCTCAATAAAAAAATTTATGTCAACAATATCCAAACTACTTTTATGTGTTGAATTCTCAATTTTATCATTCAAATTGAATTGTTTATTTTAGTTGTTGAAATAAATTATAGGTATTTTGAATAAAAATTCAAAAATAAATTTCATTTTAAACACAAAAAGTATTTTCTTTTTATAATAGTATAAATTAAAGTATTTAATTTGAAAAATAATACTAATAATGTGTGGTAAATGTAAACAAGGCTGGTGGGAACTGGAAAGTAGAGGTGTCAAATGGCTTAAACCCACCCCCTTAAACTTTGGATCAGTTAATTGGCATAGAAATGTCAAATAGGCTAGGCCGAGCCAGCTTAGTCCACCTGATAAACAATTCCTGGTAGTAGGGCTGTAAACGGATATTAAATGAATCGGATAGACTGTATTCGTTTCCATATCTGTTTAAATTTTATAATATCCATATTCATATCCGTATCCCATGGATATTTTTTAAAAACATTCGAATTCCTATCCACCGGATATTATCCGAATTCGGATATATCCGTATCCGATTATAATTATTCCAAATATACATTTATAAATATCTGACCGTTTATGAATATCCGAATATCCGAATCCGTTAACTTATAATAAAATGCATATTTTTTCTAATAAATTTCATTTTAAAAAGTAATCAAATAAATAACATAATAAAATCTAGAAAAAAACAACAAACAAACAATAAAATTAGCATACTCCTAAGATCAAACAAGCATACAAATCTCCTCAAGAATCAAAAGAAATAACAATCTTCAATACATAATACAATAATACAAAAGGAACAAAATAAAGGTTCATTTCAATACAAGAAAAATCTTCATATAATCCAACAACACGAACATGCTTGAACTTCTCATCTGTTTAACACTGCAAAACATAATAAACAAAATATTACTGATAAAGTTTAAGAGATTATCTATTAAGGGGGGGGAAAACACTTATAACATACTTTACAAATAATCTCAAAAATAAAAAAAGTAAAGAGAAAGTACACCAAAAACAACCATTGAAGCATCACAATAATTGGCACCATGTACTCCAAAAGTTCAATCAATTATACATATAAAAAAGTATATATTAGTCTACATTTATATGTTGATATATAAATAAAATAAATAAATAAATAAATGAAAGAAATACTCATTACGTATGATCATTTTCAATTGTTGGCAACCAATCTTTAATACAAAGTAAACACTTCACTGTTTCAGAATTTAGTGAGGCATGAGTATCATCAATAATTCTACGTACTTGACTAAAAGTGGACTTCGATGGTACCGTAGTACATGGAATTGCCAAAATATCACGAGCCAATTTTGCAAGATTCGGAAATCTTACTCCATTATGCTTCCACCAACCCAAAATATCAAATGAGACACTTTCTTCATCATTATAGGGGACTAACCCTTCATCCAAATACAACTCAATCTTACTTTTTTTTAGCAACACTTGTCATACTAAATTGAGCTGCGAGTATTTTAAACATTGCAATAAGAGAGTTTTGGGACTTCGAAGAATTGACATGACTAGAAGAAGACTCACAAGCATCAGCGACATTGACGCATGAATTTTTCCTCATATTTCGAAACTAATTCAACCCAAAAAGTACGAACTTTGCTTATATAAAAATCTGCGCTCTCACCATACATACTGTTAAAAGCAAGCTCAACAAATTTCATCTTGTACCTAAGATCAAGAATTCCAGCAATAGTCAACAACATGTTGCATTCATCCCAATACTTATCAAACTTTGTTTGCATCAAAAGTGTCATCATTTGAATATTTTCATCATCACTCTTACTCCACTTCATCAACTCCGCTCTAATCAAACAAACATTAGTAAAGTACACAGGTGCAGTTGGATAGTTACTTCCAGAAAGCTCTAAAGTAGCATCCTTAAATATTTTCAAATGATCACAAATTTTTGCCCCCATTTCCCATTCCGCATTTGAAGGTAAAAATTTATAATCATTATCCAAATTAGCCAAGCGATTAAATGATTCTTTAAGCTCTAAAGCATTCAGAAGCATACCATATGTTGCATTCCATCTAGTTTCACAATCTAAACTAACACACCTCTTAGGATTAAACCGAGTTTGACTCAAAGCAAGAGAAAAGTTTTCATCCCTTTGTACTGATTGATTGATGTACTTGACACTATCATGGATTTTTTCAATTAATCCACGAACAACATCAAGTCCACTTTTAACAATCAAGTTTAATATATGGGCCAAACATCAATTATGAAACATGTCACCATTGTGCAAAAGTGATTTCTTATCATTCAACCATTTTCTCATGCCATCCAACATTCCAAAATTTTGAGAGGCATTATCCACAACCACAACAAATAACTTCTTGTCAATATTCCATTCCAAAACATGATTTTTCAACCAATCACATAAACACAAGCCATCATGTAGATACTGAACCACATGAAAAGCAATCAATCTTTTGTGCAATTTCCAATCAGAATCAATGTAATGACAAGTCACACAAAAATATCCACGATTCTAATGATCAGATGTCCACCCATCATTTGTAAGTGTGATTTGAGAAGTTAAATTTTCAATTTCTTGATAAACTCTCATTTTCTCCTCATTGTAAACATTCACCAAATCACTTTTCACAGTATTTCTTGATCGATGCTTATATGATGGCACACAATAAGATATCCACAATCTGAAATACTCATACTGAGCCATAGGAAAATGGCAAATTATGCTTCACAATCATTTTAGCAAATAAAGTTCTCTCAACTGTAAAATCAAACTTATGTGTTGTCATCTTAGGGGTAGGGTCAAGACTACTGCTAGATTTACCAATAAATGCCTGTCGAATGTCACTTGATTTATTCTTAAGAGGGCAATTTTGAACATGATTTTTCAAATGAATGGTTCTACTTTTACTAGAGCCATCAAATTTTCTTTTGCAATAGAAGCAAGTGGCAGTAACATTGCCCTTACCCCCCACTGATTCCCTAGTATAGTGCTCCCATACGACAAATGTTAATTTTCTACGCTTAACTTCAACTTGTTGAGTGTCACATGGTGCAGAATCAACATTATCAACATATTCAGTAGTAGGATTTATACCTATACTTGAACTTGTAGTAGATGGTGTAGAAGCACTAGTAACTGGAAGATTCGGAGTATGTGACATAATTCAACAATTTCTTCTTCAAAAACCCGTTGAACAATAAATAAAAAATAAAAAAATCAAACACTGCCCAAAAATAATTTACACTAAAATAACTATATAATTCATAATCACAATTCATATAATTATAACTTTAACACTAAAATAATTTACCTTTGACAATGCCCAAAAATGCAAAATTTCAAACCCGCACAATTAAATAAAACAACACTATAATTTAATTGTAAAAAAATAGAAATAAAAAAGGGGGCTAGAGATAAAAAAAACTAAAAATGAAAGGGAGGGGGGTGCGAGGCTGGAACCAGCAGAAGCTGGGCACTCGCCAGGCCAACTTCTGTTGGTTCCAAATTTGCTAGTCACCGAGCTGCTGGCTCTCGCAACCCCGGCGAGCCAGCAAACGCGATAGGGCTAGTCGACAAGAAGGCTAGCCCCATCACCTCCTGATAAGTTGGCTCACAGCTTTGGCGTTGCGGAGGTGGGCTTCTCGCCGGCGCTTTTGCCGGCGAGAACGATAACTACATGGAAATAAAAAAAAATGAAATAAAGGAAGAAGAAGAAGAAAGGAAGAAGAGAATACCGTGCGGTTGCTGTGAGAGTGAAAGAAGGAAGTGAAATTGAAATGTAAAATGGGAGGTAGGGTTTAGTGAATAGTGATTTGGTTATACTTTTTATTTTTTACATTTTGTTTTATATTTTATTTTGATAATTTTTATTTTATTGTAGTAATTAATTTTTTTAATTTAAAATTTTAATTATTCATCAATTTGTTATATATGACTCTGATTCATATTTTGATATTTAATATTTTTGCATATTATATTTTAATGTAATTTTAAAAAATTAGTTTTTATGATGGCTATTGAATATTGACATTTAATTTTAGATATGTAGATATAAAAATGTTAATTAATAAAAATATTCTCTATTATTAATATTTTGGGGTTTAAAATTTATAAAGTTGTGAGATTTTAGGATTTAGAGTTTAAGTTTTATATTTAGATAAATTTTATTAGTTTTCTAAATTAATAATAGTACAACTCTACAAAAAATAAAATTATGAAATGATATTTTCATCTTATATTATATGTATATAGTTAGATATTGTAAAATATTTAAAAGTTGTTTACGTGAGTTTATAAGCTCCTCAAAATATTTTATAAGATGTCAATGTTTCATAATTTTTTTCCAGAAAATAACTTATAAAATTCCTAAAATAAGATGTTAAAAACTTATAATCACTTTTTAAGAAAGTAAGGAGTTCTTATCTTATTTTTAAAATCTTAACAAACTCCCTTAATTTTAATCATATTAATTATAAAATTGTTATTACGAATACCTTATAAGCTCTAAGATCTTATTATTCAAATACTTTGAGAATTTTTTTTTTTTTTAAATCTACCATCTTATAAGTTCGAAAAATATCTTATAACATACAGGAGCTTATAAGACGTTTTAAATAAGTTTAGCTAAACACCTTCTTAGAGGGTGTTAAGCTAAACTTATTTAAAAGACCTTACATAAGTTCTTATATCTTATAAGATATTTTTCGAGCTTATAAGCTGTTAGATCTTTTTTTTTGAAAATTAGTTCTTAAATTGTTTAGATAAAATAAAATGTTGGAGCCTATAAGGTATTAATAATGGCAATTTTATAATTAAAATTAAGGGAGTTTGTTAATATCCTAAAAATAAGTTAGGAATTCCTAACTTTTATAAAAAGAGCTTATAAACTTTTAACATCTTATTTTAAGAGCTTATAAGTTCCTTTTAAAAAAATTTACTAAACACTTTTTGATATCTTATAAGATCTCAAATATGTTATAAGATGTTTTAAGAAACTTATAAGCTTACTCAAACACTCTCTCAAATCTTAATGTCCCCTTAGCTAGTTAATAATTTACGTATTTTACTATTTTATTTTAGAATTAAAACATTACTTATTCTTGATTTAGTTAATTTTTTTTATAATATTGATTCACTTTATGATTAATTAATATTAATTCAACGACACCTATATAAATTAATTATAAAGTAAAGCAACAATAATTTTATATTAATTAACTTTATCATTTATATATTGATTTTTCAATTTTTTTTGATTTAATATTATTTAATTATCATCATTATCGTCTAATTTCTTTATTAATTCTTTAATTACTAATTTATACATATATATTCATTTATATATAGATTATGAAATTTCATATTGAAAAAATAAAAATAATTTATTATGTATAATAGTATATTATATATGATAATTTTTTAAAATATTATTTATATATTAAAATACATAAAAGTATAATATATTAAATATAATAACTTTTTAAATATTATTTATTGGATACGGATAACGGATTTAATTAAATTACGAATAATTGAATATATAAACGAATATGTATTCGGAGCGAATATTAAATAAATCGGATAGGCATTTACCATATTCGTATCCGTTTACAGTCGGATGTCTACTAATCAGATATGAATAATATCCGCTTTAAACGGATACGGATAATAGCCCTATAAACAAATTCGGATGCAAACGGTAAACAAATTTTTGAATATCCATTTACAGCCCTACCTGACAGCTACGATACAGTCTAGGTCAGTGGCCAGATGGTAACGGGCTGAAATTTGTAAAATTCAACTCAGCTCAAAACTAAACCACCATATAGATGGGCCGGTTTCTAAATGAGCCAGGCTAGGCGGGCTATTTTTAAAAAAAAATTAAAATAAGTTTAAAATTTTCAATTTTTTATATTTATATGATTTTTAATTTTTTTTTCCAACACTTTTACTTTTTTGAAAGATTTACTAATTTATATTTATGAGATTTTTAATATTTTACAACACTTAAATTTTTATAAAAACGTAAAAATCTAATAATTATATTAAACTTTTGTATTAATTATATTTTTTCAAAGATACCACTAAATAAAGTGGTGAGAAGTTTGGCATGGATCCTCCCTTTATTAATTTAAAAAAACTAATTACATAGAGGTAGATATAACCAAACCTCTAAATGAAAGTACATATTAATAATGGAAAGAAAATAAACAACTTTGTAAAATCAAATAAACAATTTTGTAATATCTAAATATCTAAATATACCCAATAATAAACCAGTCGTTGAACAATGCCTACTTTTCCTCTTTGTTTTTTTAATTATAAATTATAAATTATAAATTATATTTCTTAATTTGTAACTTTAATATATATTAATAATTTATAATTTAAAAATTATAAATTCTTAATTTTTTTTAAATTGTAATTTATAATTTAAATTAAAAAAATATTGCGGGCTACGTGGGTTAGCCCGCAAGTCGGCCCAGCTTGCAGTCCCTTCACGGTCTGTCGGTCCCAGGCTGCAAATTTCCAACTCGGAATGTGTTTTCATGTGAGCCAGGCCAATTCAGTCTAGTCTAGCCCAGCCCAGCCTAACCCATATTAAGGAATTAAATGAGGCAAGTTGGACTGATTTTTTCACAGGCCGGGCTAGGCCCGTTTTGACACCTCTAGATTGGTAGTCCCCCCCTCCCAGGTTAGGCAATTCACGAGCCATTCGTAGGATGGCACCTCCATAAGGAAGATTGACTCAAAATCAGTAGCTATGATTACTTGTGAGATCATATTTCATTTTTCATGTCCTTCTGATTTTGAGGTTGTTTTGGTGTTTTAGAGATATTAGAATGAGAAATGAGGTTGCAATTGATTGTGAGATAAAGTATAATAATTATAATGATTTGATTGGTTGATGTGATGTGATGTGAGGTTATGAAATATATTTGTAAGATTTGTTGGAAAGAATGAGGTTGTTTTATGAGTTTTGGTTTTTGAATTTGTTTGGGATTTAGAATATCTTAAAAAATAAAAATAATTTATTATAAATTTAATAAATTAAATGTTTTTTATTATTATTTGACAATAGACCGTTCAATTAATTTGCCATGTTAGAAAAATATATTTTCAAGTAGCCAGTAGATAAAGAACACATTTTTTTTGTGAATTAATTTCTATATATTTTTAATTAGTCGGATAATTTGAAATTTTGTTTCTATTTTTTAAATTAATTCAAAAAAATTCAAAAAATTGTTCATCATTCAAAATTAATTTGTAAATTTTGTTATTTTTGTATATTCTAATTTATTATTGTATAAAAATGTATTTTAATTTTTAAAATTCATTTTTGGCAAATAAATTCTACAAATTTTAATATTTTCATTTTTCAATTATATTGGGACTACAATTTCCATTTCTCTAAAGCACCCATTACCTCCTTATTCAAACCCAACTCCTCAAAGGTTGTGCTTTCTCAAGTTGAGAGAGAGAGAGAGAGAAGTGAGATTCAAAGGTTAGTGGGACATAGAGAAGAGAGATAAGTTACTATCCATGTCAGAAGTTATTTATAAGGCATCTAGCCTTGGGGTTCTTGAGACCCACCCCATAGTCTTATATCCAAGCAAAGTTTTGCTCAAATCTCATGTTTATGAGGAGGAAACGCAAAACCTTACCCCACAAGCAATCGCAGACAGCATGTCATGTAGGTGGGCTGATCCTCATCGGTTGGCTCGTAATTTTTTTATATTTAATATATATAAAAAAATATGTTAAAATACTTGAACATTTGTATTTATATTATTCTTAATATTTGTGTAACACTATTATCTTGTAAAAGACTTAAAATTTATATTTATATCATTCTTAATATTTATACAATAATTAAATTTCATAATTTTTGGAAATATTTATCAAGAAACAACAAATTTTTGTACACAATCACATAAAGAGAAGAGAGAAAAGAAAAATTAGGCATATGAATTGAACATGATTCAGTCAAAAAGGCAAATGTCCATTTGGCAAGACAAAGAGAGTTTCCACTATGAAAAAGCAATTGTGTACAAATCGTCCCCACAAAACACTTAATCTTCTTATATTTTTCCCAAAATTCATCTGGGCAGATACATGACTACAGAATATTTTCACTGGTTTATAACATAAGGGGCTTCGGCCTATGCTTTTCATTGCCAACATACACCTTCATTATGTATTCAATTTTGAATCACACTGCGAGCTTCTCAAATTGAGTTATAATTCGAATCCACAAAATTTAGACCATATTAATAAATAAAGTGCTATATTTTATTTTTTACGGGAAAGCCCATCATTAAAAGTTAAGATTTTACGTATGAACAAGTTTTTAAAATTTTTAATTCTTTCATAGTAAAATATTTTCTTTGTGCTTTGGTAATTTGAGAAAAAAAAATGCCTTTAGTGAAAAATTAATACTTAATATAGCAATAAAGGTTATGTTTGATGAGGCCGTTTTATCAGCCATGCACTTAATTTTGGAAATGTTTTCGAGTTTGTGAGAAGCCAAAAAAAGTGTCCAAGTTGTGTTTGTTTTTGTTTCCTAAAACATTTTCTTTCTAAAGGAAATAAAATTTTAAACAAATTTTCTTTTTTCATTTTTCCTAAAACACTTAATATGATTCCACATCTAAAAAATACTCATATTTTCATTATCCAAGACAAGCACAATCATTATAAATATTGATATAATTTCAATATATACCCAAAACTAATAATATAAAATCATATTTTTCCAGCTAATCAAATAAAAAATTATTGATTTGATATTTGTCATTCTACTGTATAATGTAAAATAAACTATTTCGCATTATACATATACCTATTGTACAATTTGTTGCCTACAAACAATAAATCAAATATACCAATTTTCCAGACAAAATTAAACATAAATCACATTCACGCAATCCATTTTCCACAATAGTTTTTAAAAAATATTTTCTCCAAAATGATCTAAATAAAAGAAAACATCATCCAAACAATTTGAGTACATAAAATGAATGTCCAGAGAATTTGTTTACTTTGGCATTTAAGGTGATTCTTATGATACATGGTTCCTTTATAAAAGATTTTATCAGCTCGTAAAACAATCTGCATAAATGCGTTCTTAGTTGTTAGATTTAGCTTCTTAACCCCTTTTAATTTTATCTGTATCTCTTTTTTTTTTTTTTTTTTTTTTCAGGGAAGGTAATATACATAGATTTGTCTTTGCGTCACAATTCCCCTGCTTCTTTCAATTCCTCTGCAAATAAAAAAAATAAAAAATAAAAAAATAAAAAATAAATTATGAAATGCTCAATAAGATTTTTCTATTCTTTTCTTTTTTTTTTCTTTTCTTTTTTTTCTTTATATTTGGAGTAAAAACAACACATTTATTGTTCTACATCAATTTGGACTTTAAATTCTTAAGGCCTTGTTCTCATATGTTTTGGTCATTTTCTAGAAAATTTTTTTGGGGGAATGGATTTTTAGGGAAAAAATTGGAGCATATGTCAAGTGTTTCTTTTTGTTTTGTGAAAACATGAAAAATGATTTGAGAATGAGTTGTTTGTTTCTTTATATTTTAGAGAGAGACAAACTTTACTGTTGATGTTAAATTGGTTGATTTTTTGTTGGATTTATAAGGTGAAAATAATTTTTTTTATATAATACATTATATATGTATGTATATTTATAGTTGGATGATATGTGTGTATATGTAATAATTGATATATTGTTGTAATAAAATAATGTGTAATTAATACAATTGGTGCTTTATTTTAAAATTTATATTTTTATGAATTTAATATTAGCAAATGATGTATTATTTGGAAGAAAATATTTACTAATAAATATTAGTTATTTATGAAATTATAATTACATCTTAATTATGAAAAATCGGCTAATATTATAATTCTATCATAATTTTTTATATCGGCATTTAATTATTGTACATTAATTATAAATTAATTATTATTTATTCTTAAAATATAATTATTTAACTATTTATTTTTTACAATTTATGTATAAATAAACTTAGTTATTTATTTAAATTAAACAATATACATAAATGTGTAAGACTTAATAACGATTTATCAAATTAAAAAAATATAATTTTATATTATATGAAACTAACTCATCTTAAATTATTTATGAAACAAATAAGCATAATATTTAATTATATGTGAAATATCAAACATAATTAATATATACGTAACAAGTTATTTAAATAATTAAATAAATTAATTTAATTAGTTATTTATTTACTTTAACTCATTATTTAATTAATATTTAATAAATAAATTACTTAGTAACCATAACACCCCAAATTTTGAGATCCTAAAATAAGATAAAGTATAAAGTCGATAAGTTTAGCTAGATTAATATTGGGTTAGATTTAACTGTAGTCTAGAATTAAATATTTACAAGCGAGGGGATTAAATTATAAATAAAAGAAGGACTTGATTGTCTAAAATTATAAAGTTTAGGGGGTCAATGTGAGTGAATTAAAAATATGAGGACTTCACAATAATTAAGTTTGGACTCAATTGTCCAAAAACATAAATGTTAGGGGTCAATGTGTAAGAAATAAAAGCTGGAGGACTTAATTGAAACCTAAGGACCAAAATGTAAGGAGGTTAAAAGTTTTGGGATGAGATTTGGGTCGATCAACAAGTATTGGGGTTAGTTTGTAAAAGGCTGGAAAATCATTTATATATATATATATATATATTTGAGGACAGAATTCATTCAAATTCTCAAAACCAACCATAAACCCACCTCACCGTCGACTCACCGGAGAACGGCCATAAAACCCAAAACCAACTTGACAAAAACGTTCCCTCATCACAACTAACACATTCATACCAAACACCACCTAAAACACCGACGAAATCAACAGGAAAATCAAGGCAGACGGCAAGAAGAGGCCAAGGTAGTGATTCCGCCACTTTCGGCGACAGAACGGAGCTGGGCTTAGAGGGTTTCTGGTCTCAATCTTATGGGTAAGCGATGGGTGGTGTTAATTTGGTGAAACAATGAGTGTCAGTGGAGGAATCGAATGCGGTCGCGACCGATGGTGCGAGGGTTTCGCAATGGTTTTGAATGGTCAATTGACGGCTTAAACGATGGATATTCTCAAAATTGACTTGGGGATTTTGCTCGCCTCATGGAGATGCATCTTTTGTTCGAGTCAGCTTACACTCTAGCAGCTCACAGCGGCGGTGCGGCGACGATTTGACATAAGGTTCAAAATGGGATTTTGAGTTCGTCCGAGCTATTCTCGACTTGAGATTGGATCTCGATTCAATCCAAATTAGGTAAATTTCATATCGAATGTTAATTTGATTAATTTTTACAATTCTAATTAAATATTTATTGCATTAATTCATTAAGGTTATTCAAATATAATTTGACTCAAGATGATAATTAATTTTATAAATGTTGGGCAAAATTAATTATGAATCTAAACTTAAGTTATATGGATATTTGAATGAAAACAATTATCAAACTCGAACATGACAGATTCGAAGAAACTAATTAATTTAGGAATCTGGACTCTTGTTATTTAACTATAAAATAAGTGAAGTGGTGAATGGAGTTTGTTGGGGTTAGCATTCAGAATTACATTTGGTAACCTATAATTAGATTAGCTTGAAGTCTTAGAATAAAATAACCAAGGTCAATTGAGATAAGATATAATTGGACTCGAGTATTATAACAACAAATACCTATTAAATATTAGAACCCTAAACGAGAGCACAATGATGTAAATTGTATCAGTAATCCATTCATCAACTGACTAGTTAAGGATTACCACATTTAATTGTCTTAAAGTATTTAGATATGAAACTAAGATTACCGGGATTGTATCAGAATAACCTTAAATTTGATAAAGACCTTAACTATATTTATAATTAAGAATCAGAGGATTGATAGAATGACAACTCGAGTTATCTTATGACAATTCTTAGTTTGACTAGAAAGCCAGTGCTTGAGCGTCCGTACAACTAGGGATTCCTCTTCAATTGCCGGGTGATTTTATACTCGATAGTATGAGATTTCTTTGCTGGGGAAAGAACATATATACTTGCTATATATATCCTTGTCGCTTGATTCCTTTCAGTCTATGTGTTGAGAAATTTAACACACATCGCTACTTTATGCTGATTATGATTCTTATTGATCTTTATTTACACTGTTTTACCTTAAATTGGCTATTATGTTGGGGAAAACTAAAAAGGGATTTCCAAATACATGTTCTATTACTGCCATGACTATTTTCTTGGAATGAACTCGATATGAATCGCTTGATTGCTTGTTCGTCATGGTAAATTGAAATGTT
This sequence comes from Jacaranda mimosifolia, assembly GCA_018894105.1. Taxonomy (NCBI): domain Eukaryota; kingdom Viridiplantae; phylum Streptophyta; class Magnoliopsida; order Lamiales; family Bignoniaceae; genus Jacaranda; species Jacaranda mimosifolia. Next base: position 28,017,437 of record CM032129.1, read on the forward strand.
GTTGGACATGTTACATGATATGCATGAATATAAGTAATACCATTGGGTGGGCCCTAGGATCGATTACAAAAGATGATCGAGCGGAATGGATTGATGGTGACTGTTCTTTCGACTGATACCCGTACACGCTGGACATATAACCTTGTCTCATAGCCAGCTGGAGATAGTTGTCTATGAGCAGGCAAGGCATGCGGCTAGCCATGCCTAACGCTTGCTTGCTTGCTTGTCCAAGCTGATAACTTGGAATTGGAGAAATAAGGATTTTCATGTTTTTGAAAGTGGAGTGACAAGGTAGGAGAGCCACCAACAACAAGATTGTGAAAGTGTTTATTAATTTATTTTTGATTAATTTCGCTAGTCAACTATATTCCTTAAAGAAAAATATGTTGTCTCTTTGGTCACACTTGAAATTCAAATTTCTATAAAAAGGCAGTAAGTTTTGTGAAGTCTCATCACTGGTATGGTATTGTGGTGAGATAGAACACTTTAAATTTTGACTGAAACATTCTCTTATGACTTCTGAAAATTTTAATGCTTCTACTTGTTTCCTATAAAATATTTGAGAAATTGTTATTTTGTTGTTATTATTGGAAAATTCACCAAGTAATTCGAACTTACATTGTTTTATTGTCATCTTCTATTCTTTACCCCATATAAAAATGAGTGGCGAAGATAGACTAACCCAGACAACACATAAGGCAATGAAGATGGTAGAAGTGCTAAGTGTGATTCATGATGTTTTGGTTCATAGTTGAACCTCAATGGATGTTGTTTGTCAAAATTAAATACTTTGGATTTTAAGAAATGGATTTTTTTGCTATTCAGAAAGCTTAAGATATAGAATGTGTAGCACCTCGGATGGGAGCAGACGCCTCCTAGTCCAGGCGCTATAGTGACAACCAAATTTTTTTTTTACTTAATTTTAATTAATTTTCTCGATAATTATTTTAATTGTATTACTATTAATTTACTAAACTTAATAGATTATTAAACAAATATAACACTATAGTTAATTTTTAATAATAACTTTAGATAAATGTGAATATTAATATTTAATGAAGATTATTTTTTTGAAGAAGATTAATTTATTTATTATATCAAATTAAAACATCTTAAATTATTTATTAAATGAATAAATGTAATATTTAATAAATATATTAAATATTAAATATAATTAATATATTATTTAATTAATAAGTAATTTAATTAATTTAATTTGTTGTTTAGTATATAAATTATTTATTAAATTTAATTAATTTTCTCGACGATTAGTTTAATTAAATTTGTAAACATAAGTTTTAGATTTTTTTAAGTAATAAAATTTTAATACTTTCATATATATATATATATATATGTGTGTGTGTGTGTGTGAAGTGAGTGAGTGAGTGAGTGCTAAATGAATAAGTGATATGAAGGATAGAGTAAGAAAATGTTGGGTGGTGTGGTTCTTATGGTGTAGTTTTTATTTTTTATTTTTGGGTGAATTTTAAGGGGTTTTTTGGGTAAAAAAAATATAGTACTTTGGGAGAAAGATTGAGAAATGTGTCTGCATTTTGAAATTTTTTGGGAATTGAAAAAAGTTTCCCCAAAACGTAAGAGAACAAATTCTAAGTATATTGTTGATGTGCAAAACAAATTATGCAAACAATCACAAATGCCCTAGCCACAGCAGCTACTAAGCTGCCTTTACTACAACTAGGTATAAGTGCACGTATCGCAACAAATAATAAAGTAATGAGAAGAATGTCAATCCCACAAGAAACTAAATTATTCATTACTTAATTTATCACACACTTGTTTTATTCAAACAAAAATCAATAATGTAGAAATAAACTAATAAAAATAAGAAAAATGTGTTGATTAAGTTTTCTACTAGGATATAGAAGCCTATAATTATGATTTCATTAATCAAATGGGTAGATTACTTAATTTTCTCTCTATGAAATTAATAACAAATTATTAGTCCTAAGTCTTATGCAATTATGAGGTTCTTCCAAATTACGCTCAATCAAATGCATAATTTATTCAATTCACTATGTTTCTATGTGAATTAATTAAATTATAGATAAGGTTGTATCACTCAACTAACTACATATGGCAGGCAGGTATATTTATAAGCTACTCACAAATCAATTAATTTATCAATTTGAATAATTAATACTAAGCTCTTTTATTGTCAATCAATCCCTAAATTTTCTCTTTGAAGATTTATCTGGGATTTAAAAATATACTTGACTGTTGATTAAACAATCAAATAGAAAAAAAAGAATAAATAGAAGAAATAACTTAAAGTGCTACTCATTTAATGGAAGAAAATCATGTATCAATTTATTCGAAAGAATCTATCATAATCCTATAATAACAAACTAGTTCATGATTGAATTGTCAAACAAAACATGAACAAAACAAACACATCATCTCAATCCAAAATTAAAAAGAAAATTAAAGGGAAAAGAGAAAACTCTATTCCTAGACGAATTTAATGTCTACTCTGTCCTCACTTGAATTCCGAATTTTCGTGAAACTTCTAATTTCTAAAATAGAAAATCCCAAATCAGTTCCCCTAACTAAGTACCAGAATGGCCTATTTATAATAATTAACAGAGTCTTCTAATTATAATATAACTCAAATAAATAAAAAGAATTTTCTGCACGTCCTTGATTAGATCATGAGGTGCCATCATGTCCGCATTCCCACTAACTTGTGTCAATTTATCTATTTTTATAATTTCTCCACTTCTATTCTTATAATTCCAAATTTTCATCAATTAACAAGGAAATATAACTTTTTTAAACAAGAGAATTATTTATTAAACCCTGATATCAAAATTAGAACTAATGGAGACTTAACATATATTAATTTGATATTTTAACCTTTCAATTGTATCAAACATGACCCTGTGCCAAATTCATTCATCAAGGGGAGAAAAGAAGGGAAATATCAAAATCCCACTCCGATTGAAGTTTGAACTTTCACAAATACCTTTCTTTGGTACTATTTGATGAAAGCTTTTAAGTTTTAATAAAATTTGATAAGTTTCCAAAAATAAGTTAAAGGTCCAAATTTAATTTAAAGCAAAATAAAAATTGTAAACTTTTGCATATTCAAAATATGTGTATAATATTAAGATTATTAAGCAATGGACATCGTTTATAATGCATACTCTTTGAGTCTAAAATCAAATCTATTAGATTTTGTTTATTAGTGTGTAAAATATGTATTGTTATTTATACTAGCAATTTGGCATATTTGTTGCATGTGCTAAAATTTTTATAATAATAATAATAGTAGTAGTAGTAGTAGTAGTAATCTTTATTTATTTTTTACATAATATAAATTTGTTTCAATAATTTTAATACATTTATTTAATTTTATCATAATTATGATAAAATGGTAGTTGTAGACGTAAAATAGATAAGTTAGAAATGGTAGTTATTATAAAATTTTTAGTTATTAGAAATGAAAGAAAGAAGTAATAGTATTTTAGGGAAATCACTTGAAAGGGATATATGTTTTATTAATAGTATAGATACGAAAACTAATAAATTTGATATTTACTCCTGGTTAAGTTTTTTTTTTTTTTTTAAATTATTTTATTGATTACATTATTACAGAGGGTCTATGTAATTGAATTTGTTCTGTGACTTTATTTTGGAAATTATATATTTCATAGTTATAAGATGTTAATTGAATTTTGTATATTATATGCTGTCATCTCGTTATATGTTGCAAACATTTCCTTTCTAGACAAATTGAATGTACGTAATATTATTTATTTATTTATTATTATTTGATTAAATCAGACGAAAGGTGAAAATTTCCCTTATATATAATCTGATGACCACAATAGATTTATGCTATTCGATATCAAATCCTATTTAAGTTTTTTTTGAAAATTATAACTTTTTGATTGATTATATTATTAAAGAATGTCCATGTAATTGAATCTATTTTGTGACTTTATTTTGAAAATTACGTAGTTCACATTTTGTAAAATATTCTGTTCAATATCTTCTTTTCAAACATGTAATATTTCTAATTTATTTGTTATTATTTGATCAAATAAGAATGGAGGGTGAAACTTTCCATCATATATACTCTAATGGCCATGATAGATTTATACTTCAATTTCATTTATTATTATTCTTGACATTTTTGAGTTTAAACTTTGCATTTATTTGCACATTTTAGCTATTTATAAGTTAATTACGGTTGGTCCAAATCTTGCCAATATATTTAAAATAATAAAAAAAAAATCTTTGGTATGCTATTTTTTGAAAAGAAACACCTTTTCAATTACTTGTTTAAATTTGAGCTTGATCTACATCCATTTATGATCTATTTAATTACTTGGCTTAATTGATGAAATGAAGTAATTTGTGTTAATGTGGTCTGCTTCTCTTGAGATAGAGGATTCAATCAAATGTGAGAATGGAACACCGTCAATGCGATCAAATTGGATGTTTGATGCTATAAATTGAATAAAATTGAACACTAAATACTACAAATTTTTTATAACCTAGAGATCATAATTCTATACAATGGGGGTGCATTACCTTTAAGTTCTCTTAATTCCTATTATTATTGGTAGATTTATTTAATCCACTAAATTTATTGGGTTTTGTGGCTGTTGCAAAATCATTTTTAGGCTGTTTAGATTTGTTTTCTGGAGGCATTTTTCATTCTCTGGTGAAAAGGAATAGTGAAAAGTTAGTTATAAAAGTGTTTTTGAAAATGAAATATTGTTTGGATATTTTGTTTAAAATACAATGATTATATAAAGTTGAAAATGAGTTGTATTTGTAAAATGTAGTATTTTTATATTAAAAGTGGTACAAATGTGAATAGGAGAAAATGAAAAGTGAAAATGTAGAGAGAGTGTAAGAGTTTGTTGGAAAAATATTTTGAAAATGAAAATGTCTATAAAAATGGTGGAGAAGTTGATGGTTCGTTGTTTTCTTTTTCGGCAGAAAATGAAAATGGATTTAAAAAATAAAAACAAACGGGCCTTTATTAAAAAGAAGGAAAGAAAAGCTTATTTAAGAAATATGGGCTGTAATATCCGAACATAAATGGGCCCCAAATTCTACCGACGTCTACAACGGCACAACCTATGTTTCCGAATATAAACATAAGCGTGCGACTCTTGGCTTTAGAAATCGTACGTTGTTTGGGGTGTGGAGCGTCCAAAATTCGAACGGTCTTCTCGTTCTCTGGTAAGGAAAACTCGAAAGCTGCTTATAGTCCCCTCTAGCTTCCATTTTCTCGCATTTTTCTTTTTGCACACCAAACGTTCCTTCGCGCACTTCCCCAATCATCAAAGCCTAGGGTTTTCACTGCTTTGATGTTTGAAATTCGTGATAACTAGGGCACGCTAATATTTCAAATACTCCTGCTTGAATCTTGGAATCTTGGACGAAGAAAGAAGGATGCGGGTATGATACTTCTTTCAAGATAACGATAACCCTGTTTGAATCTTGAATAAAGATAGAGGAAGAGCGAGGCAAAGATGCCGTTGTTTATATCGGAGGAAGAATTTCGGCGTTGCTCGAACGATGTCGGGCTTGTGGCGGAGAAGGCGGATGCATTTATTCGAGAACTTTTTAGTCAAATCGAAACGGTGAAGGCGGAGGCTGATGCTGCTTCCATCACCCTCGAGCAAACGTGCTCTCTCATCGAGCAAAAATATGTTTCCCTGTCTGCGGAACACTCTTCTCTCCAGTCCCGGCACTCGGAACTCAACTCTTCACTTGAACAGCGTACGTCTGAACTTGGACAAGTACAATCCGAGAAGCAGCAACTTCTCCTTCAATCTGTAAGTTTGTATTTGACTTATTTTGGTTGGTTATTGGATGATTATTAACTAGTTACGTTCTGTGTTTTGGGTTGTACAAATAAAAGATTGAGAAAGATGGGGAGATTGAGAGGATGACAAGGGAAGCAACGGAACTTCATAAATCGAAGAGGCAGTTAATGGAACTGCTGGAGCAAAAGGATTTGGAAGTCAGCGAGAAAAATGCCACCATTAAGAGTTACCTTGATAAGATTGTACGTTAAGTCTTAGTTCATCATATTCTCCTTCAGAGTTATCCGAACATCATCATACCCTTGGATTTATGCTATTTGGTGTAAATTTTGTTCACTATATGCCTTGAACTGTGCTGCTTATTTCTGTTAATTGAAAAATTGTGGCCAGCATGTGTATCTCATTTGGATTTTTTCTTTAGTGGTATTTTCTTGAAAATATATACACCATCAGTAATTTTGAGCAAAGATTGCTCCATCATGGATGTATCACATCTTCTTGTACATTAATTAATTGACTACCTTGCTTTGAAGGTCAATTTGACTGAGAATGCTGCGTTAAAAGAAGCACGCGTGGGTGATTTGGAGGCTGAATTGGGACGATTGCGTGCTACATCTGCCCGTTTATTGCAGGTGAGCAGATCTCTTCTTATATGTGATCGTGTTTCTGTTTCAATTATGTGAAAACCACTTCTGATTTTTAGTTTTCCATTGTGTTCCTATTACCACTAGTGTTGTCATATCTACTTTGCAAGATGCGTATATATATATATATATATTTTCTTTTGGATTCTAGATAACTTATAAGTGAGCATATTAAAATCAGGAGTTTCTCCTTTTAGGTTTTGTAACTCGTAAGCGTTGGGGCCTTAATTGCAGGAAATGGGTCATCCAATTGAAATGGGAGTAATACACATTGATTTCAATGAGTAATTCATTGTTGATTGTTTACAGCATGATGGTTCTTTTGTACTCTCTAGAGCAAAAGGTCATTGATAAACTCTTAATTTTTTTCATGATTCCTACTTGTACGGACTAAGTTATTCACAAGCAAATATTTGGCATTAGAGTATTGAAAGTTTAAATAGTGCATTTTGAGTTGCATCTTTTCACATGTGGAGTGTTTTTATATTTTTGTTACAATATTTTGTTGACTAGGTCAATCATCAAATCTATTAAGTCAAAAATTGTCTTAGTTGCCACTGTTACAGGATTCACCTGCAAATATGCTCTTTTTCTTCCAGCATTTAGCATCTGTTCTACTTTCTGTCTCTAGAATATGTAATACCATGGTCGGCTTGTCAATTATTTTTCAATCAACCCCTTTTTTTCTTTATTTCTTTCTTTTTTTCTTCTACCCCTGTCTATGCAATACTAATATCCGTGTTTGTAATTTGGAGCTGAGCAGGAAAAGGAGCTTCTTGAGAGACATAACACATGGCTTAATGAGGAATTAACATCTAAGGTTGACAGTCTTATCCAGTTGCGCAAAGCAAATGGAGAACTTGAGGCTGACATGTCATCTAAGCTTGCAGATGTAAGAATCAGTTTCTTGTACTCTTCTTTACTGAGGAAATAGGATTTTTAATTGTTCATAATGTTTTTGCGTTGCAGAGTTTTGATTTTCTCCTTGAAGTGCACTCTACTAATCCAGTAAAATCTTTTCACTAACTCCAGGTTGAACAAAAATTTAAGGAGAGTTCTACTTCTTTGAAATTGCACAAGGACAGAATGAGGGAGTTGGAGGAAAAGCTTGTGTCCATGGAAAGGGTGTGTACTTTTGCATGCCCCTTCTATTCCAAGTCTGTTCTCTAATTTATATTCTTTTGTTGATTGTCCATCTTCCTAATTATTTGTTATATATCTTGTTTCTATAGGAGTTGTTGTCAACTAAGGGCGCTGCTGCAGCAGCAGAGGAGCGATTCTCTGCTGAAATCGCAACAGTAAGTTAGCCGTCTGATTGTGCTCATCAATTCACTGAACTAGAACTTATATCTGCTTAGCATGAGTTTGGTGATTTCTATAGCTTCTTTAGTATTCTCTTCATGCTAATTTCTCTTTTCATCTTATGATTGTGGTTGGTGAAAGAGAATTTGGTGGGGGCTATGGGTTCTGTTTGCCTGGGTATACTTGTGATGGTGAATGCACGTTATATTCAGCTGTTTCTGCAATTTGTTTTGAAATAAAGTCATCAAGCATAACAAAATATGGCGTCCTTGATTTAAAAACTCACTCTTCTTGACTGTTATTTGTCTGGCTGTAATGTTTCAAGCTCTTCTTAGTTATTTGATGGCCATCTAAGTTATTAGGATATTTGGTCATGCGTTCATGTTATTAATTATTTACTTGTCTTTTTAAGCAATTCAATTATAGAAGCTGAGATGTTCCTCCATATCTTTGGGCTTTAGAGTACTAGTTGTTCGAATTCTTTTATTTAGATGCTATAATTGTTTAGGGTTTATGCACAGATATCTGCTGTATCGATGCATTTTTGACTACTGATTTATGTTTGAATTTTTTTCAACCACATAGGCAAACAAACTTGCAGACTTATACAAGGAAAGTTCGGAGGAATGGTCCAAGAAAGCAGGCGAGCTTGAGGGAGTCATCAAAGCTTTAGAGGTGAGTGCTGTTTATAATTTATTTTGTTTAAAGCTGTTGAAAGATGCACATAAACTCACTCCTCAAGTGAAGATGCAGTAGTTTGCTTTGTAAATATACTAGATACTTTTGGAATGTCACAATTTATGTTGTACTATTGAGCAGACTCACTTAAATCAAGTTGAAAGTGACTACAAAGATAGGCTTGAAAAGGAAGTGTCTGCAAGGAAGGAAGTGGAAAAGGTATGTATTTCATTTTCATTTTTCTCTGGAATTAGTTAGTTCTTTGTTAATGGTCTGCTCCCCTTTTTTGTTTGGAATGCATGCTCTCTACAAATTCTGAAAGGTCACAAACATTCCAAATATTGTGTACTATTTATCATAACTTGTTCTTCGATAACAAATTCTAAGCTTATTATTGGTACTCTGTTTTTTGTGAATTTGGTATCTCTGCCCCTCTGAACTAGTTCACCCCCATTTTATCTTACTATGATCAGGATATTACTCAACAGTAGCAAGAAACTGATTGATTGATTGTCCATTCTTTCACTAGAAAAGAACTTTATTAGCATCATTCCAGTTAATTAAGTGCACCCATGTTGCAACAGTTGGAGCAATGCGTTTAAGCATCCAAAAGGTTCTACAGCTTGAACTTAGATTTTGTCCTCTTGATTGGCTTGATGGTGCATTCTTGGTTCTGTCTCATCATACATATACAGTCGCTCATTTATTATCTCTGTCTGGGTGTTTGTTGAGGGTGCTCAAGGTTGGGAGAGCTGTTTGCAGTAACAGGGAATGAGAAGGAACAGAAGGCAATGATTTTGTATCTTTTGGAAATTGTATGGGCTCAACTTCTTTGTTGACCACTGTCTGCTTGCCTTATTTTGTTTGATTGGTTTTCTAGGTTTTGCCAGTTTTTCTTTTCAGTGCTGGTAGGATGGGTTATGTATTTGTTTGACAAATTATCTTTACTTTTCTTGTGTCTGGAATAGGAATCTGCTGATCTGAAAGAGAAGCTTCAGACCACCAAAGCAGAATTGGAAAATGTAAACAAAGAAGACGAGCTAAAACTTCTTCCTCTGAGTAGTTTTACAACTGACTCGTGAGTCATCTTGCAACTTTAAATGCATGTGTATTCGGCAAGCTTATATTGCATATTCTTCTGTTTATTGTTACATGGTTTTATGGTTGATCTGTTGAATTCTATCTTTTTCAGCGTAGTAATATGTTATAATCCCTGCCTCTTTATAAATTAGAAGCACATAATATTTTTCTTGATCTCTTAACCCCTTTCTGGAGAACAAAGCTTGAATATATTAAATTGGTCTAAGTAGCTGGATGAAGGATATGTGAAGTATATTGCAAAATAGTTAATTTTTGGGCAAGTTTTATGTGAGTTACTTCAAAAGTGTGTGTTTTATTTTTTACATCTGTATATTTCAGAACAATCACACTGATCTGTGGATCGCCATTTATGGTCTTAGTTATTTTTGTTATTAAGATGGCCATTTAGTCTTGTATCAACTGAGTTTTTGAGAAAAGAATCACAACTTTAGTGCAGTCAAATGGGCTGAATTCAATACCTTTGTCCTGATTTTTTTTTTTTGTGTAACTAAACATTGGTCGGAATATCATTATGCAACTAAATCCTAAATTGTTTTAGTATATAAGCACTCTAGACATGATTGTAGATTTGCATCTGGCACTTTTAGACTATAATGGTATCACTCTTCCTGAATTTTATTCAAAATGGTATAGTTTTGGTTTGATTTGTTAATGCAATTCTGTATGCCTGCTTACCTAGTTGTAGACGCTATGTAATTTGCAGTAGAAAGAAATATATGGAGCACATATAAATATATGCCTTTCTAATTGATTGAAACCATAACAATTATGTCTATTCTCACTGATGACGGGTAATGGTTGACCATATGACGTGTTTTGTAGCTCGAAATGAGGTTGGGATTTGAGATATAATTCTGTTCCACAGATGTCCATGAACATTGTTATGTCAGCGCCAAAAAATGATATACAAATAGCAGTTTACACCTCTCTATTAATAACTGATGCTTACGTGCGTTTTTTATGCTCTTACTTTAATTTTTAGATGGGTGAACTCAATTGATACTGGTGAAATGGTTGAGGATGGCCGAGCAATTGTACCTAGGATTCCAGCTGGTGTTTCAGGAACGGCATTAGCTGCTTCACTCCTCAGAGATGGATGGACTGTGAGTAGTATTTGTGTTTTATGATTTTTCTAATTACTCTCTTAGAAAGCTGTAAAATATTCGCTAACTAGCTTTTTCAAAGAATAAGCATAGGGTAACTGTTATTAATGGAAGTTTGATTCCCAAGGATGTACCATAAGTTTTATATAGTTCTTCTTCTAATCATTGATTCAACTTCTGATTGAAAGGATATACTTCAGTTTACATCCATTTATATTTACTTAGTTCTTTTACATGTTTTGTGAAGCTGGCCAAAATGTATGCCAAATACCAAGAAGCTGTTGATGCACTACGACATGAGCAACTGGGAAGAAAGCAAACCCAAGCTATCTTGGAGCGAGTATGTTTAATTAAACCATCACAAATGTGTTGGCAACAAAGTTATAATACTTGTTCGGTCATTTCATGCCAATTGCTATTCTTTGCTAGTGGATATTTTCATATTTACTGTTTGAATCACTTTTGAGCTGCTCTGACCTTTTTCTTTTGTTATTAAATCCAATTCTGAACCTATTCCTTCTTGCATCCTCCTATCAGCCATAAACTTTGGTCCTTTCTTTGCTGTCCTGGATAACTGATGGTAAATTTCAGATTAGAGCTAATTTAATGCGTGAATCACTTTTTGAGCTCATGTTAACTTCTCTTTTGTTGTCAAAGTCATTTAAGCACGCGTTCGCTTAAGCACGATTTTGTCAGCTGTAAAACTGTTGTCCTAACATTCATGTTGTTGAATGCTGATGTTGCAAAATTCAGGATTTAGGGCTAGAAAACAGTCACCTTCTCTGTGTTCTGTCCTAATTTTCTAGGATTACGGTGGTAGAGATGGATTCTGGTGATAACTTTTATGGTTCGTGTAGCTGCTAGGTGGTCCCACCTGTTTTCCTTTTGATGTTTTACATCATATAATGTGTAATACCGACAACTAGGATTAGATACCGACAACTAGGATTAGGTATCTGTCAACTTTTGAAATTCTGTCATGCACTCGCCTGTAGTTTTGTAGCTGTCAGGTTATTTTCCATCTTGAAGTATTAGAGATGTGAACTTGGAAGCTAGTAGAAAAAGATGAGATGTGAACTTGGAAGAGAGTAGAAAAACGATTAAGTGATAAAATCATGAAGCATAGATCAAAAGGGGAATAGTTCTCTCCATTTTTGAGATCAAGTTTTCTCATGCTTTTTCTCAGTTATTTGGAGATAATATTTCTGAGGAAATGGTGTTGGGATATAAACGATCTGAACTATAGACTTGTCTCTGCATATATGTATTTTTATGGTTGCTTCAGAACCTAAATTCCTGTTTCTGCTTTCCCTATTTATTTCCTTGGTGCTCAAATTTGTTTTTAGATGTACTTGAAAAGTCTCATATGCAGAGTTAAAAGGTTTCGAAGAGGTTATCTTGTATGCCACCCATGATTATTTTTGAAGTCTTTGAATGTTTTTGTTGACAATGCCGGAAAGTTGAATCTTGTTTTTCCATTTTCTCGTTCTTAGCGACAATAACTGCTTTTTTTGTAATTGTCAGAAGTGATTTTCCAAGTGATGACTTCGTATTATTTCTCTTTAGGTTACTGACCTTGCGTGCTTTTCATTTTAGGTGCTTTACGAAATAGAAGAAAAAGCTGGAGTCATCATGGATGAACGAGGTATGTGCTTCCTGTTGGATTGACAGCATCATGAATCATATGGTCCTCTTTTAACATATTTAAATTTGCTATTGCTCTTCTTTCAAGCTCAGCTTTCTGGCTTAAGATTCATATGCCTTTTGCGGTAGAGCAAGGGATTGGTGTCCATTAGGATGCTTTATTTCGGTTTACAAGTGGAGTGAAGATGCTGGTGGGAGAAAGTTTTCCAGTAAATAACTTGAAATGCTCATGGAGGAAAATAGAAAAAGAACTAATGGTTTTTTGATCCTTCTGCATAGTAGCTGCTAGCATGAAGCACGACATATCTTTCAGTGTTTGATTGTCACCCGTTTTATCATTTCTTATTTCTAATTGTACTAATAACTATATATTGCTTCTTAGGATGAACAGGCAAAGTAAATCTAAGCTTCACCTTGAGGATGTGGGGTTATTTTATGTGTTACCCTTTTTGTTGTTGTATACTTGTATTACCTTGTCTTCTAAACAATATTTTATGCACTAATATTTTTATTGTGTGCACTAGGTGTTAATATTTTATTTTTGGGTCTTTCTTACAGTTTTATATGCATGTATATTGGAAGCCCAAGAAATTTAAGTTGAAATGATTATTCAAGAAATGTCTTCTTGCAGAGGAACATGAGAGATTTCTTGAGGCTTATTCGGCTTTAGATCAGAAACTGCAGCATTCACTATCTGAACATTCTGCTTTAGAGACAACCATTCAGGAGCTGAAGGTTTGTACTGTGTTCTGTTTTTAAAGTTGCACTAAGTAAAGCACATTGGTCTCCATGGCGAATTTTTGTTGAGGTTGATACATGTCTGATTGTTTTTTAGGCTAGCTTAAAGAAGCAGGAGCGTGACTATGGTGTTGCTCAGAAGGAGATTGTTGACCTCCAGAAGCAGGTTTGCTTGGGAGGGGATCTCATTTTTTCGTTTGAATATTCAAATATTAAAAAATTGTTTACAGTTGGCTTTGATCTGAGCAAAGCTCCTGATAGAATTAACCTTTGGGATTTTTCATTTACATATTTCATTGGTTGTGTGGTTTGTGCAGTCTGGAGCCTATGCTCACTGACATTTTCTTTTCTACTTTCTGCTCCTGCATTTGTTGTTGCCTTAGGTGGCTGTTCTTTTAAAGGAGTGTCGAGATGTTCAGTTGCGTTGTGGATCAGTTGCCCATTATAATGATGATGAGCTGATAACTGGTCCTTCTGTACCATTGAGTGCTGAATCGAATGCTGAAAATATCATATCTGGACAGCTGGTATATATTTGTCACTTTCTATTCTATGCAAATCCCTTTCTTACTTGATAACAAAAAATTCAATGGGCATTGAGTCTTTTTATTTGTGCAGTTGACCTTCAAGGATATAAACGGATTAGTTGAACAGAATGTTCAGCTGCGCAACCTTGTTCGCAACCTTTCTGACCAGATTGAGGAGCAAGAGGCAGAGTTGAAGGTATTATGAAGTTCCCTTGTGATTATATTCATTAATATTGTACCAACAATATTGAGCTCGTAGTTTTCTTGAAAATTTTCAGGATAAATACGAGAAGGAGCTTCAGAAGCACACTGATGACACTACATCTAAAGTCAATGCAGTGTTGCTAAGAGCAGAGGAACAGGGGAACATGATTGAATCGCTTCATGCCTCTGTAAGTTCCTTGCTTGGTGTGTGCCTGAAATGGTGTCTGCTGTTCAAGTTAACCATGTGAATTTTTTTTAAACTATCTTGATTATATCTGACTTAATTTTGCAAATTGTTGTTGTTATGCAAATAGGTGGCGATGTACAAGAGATTATATGAAGAGGAGCATAAACTTCGTTCTTATCCTACTCATCCTACTAATCCACAAGAATCAGTTCAAGGTTCTTCCTGCTTTCTTCCCTTCTTTGTTTACATCCCTTCTGTCATTCTTCATAATCCTTTGCTCTAGATGGCCAAGTTCTCATGCCGTTGCATCAACTTTTTATATGAAGTGTCTTGGATTTTGTTCAACGTATCCTATGTTATAAAAGAGTTTGTTCGAGGGTGGGGGTGGGGCATGCTTGGGCTTACAGCCATTTAACATAGTACAACTTCTAAGTGAGCTCTGGAACAATGCCTTGAGACCTTGTTCACGATATCACCTTAAGGTCCAAACAACCTTAAGCTTCTCTTATTTGGTTAAGCAGATAATTTCTCTTACTTTATGCAGGCTTATTGGCTTTAAGTTTCTTATGGTTGCTTTATTGGTAGCTCATTTGCTGCCATTTGCTCATCTAAGTGATCTTGTCCCTGTTGCAGGACAAGGAAGCAGGGAGGTCATGCTCTTACACGAAAGTAGTGACGTATGTTTAATTACAATTTCCAGAGAAAAAGATCCATATGCCTTGTGGCAATCACATATGTCTGCCTGTATCCTATTTATCTTCCTTATTCTATGTGATACTTTACAGGATACCTCAAGAAAGGTGCAAGAACAAGCTTTTGACCGTCTGAAGAGTCTTGAAGAAGATTTAGCAAAATCTAGGTAAGCTATATTTTTCTTTTGTTTTTAAATTTGTTTTTTTCTAAAAATGCTTTTCCTTCCCTTGCTAAATTTTGATATATTGTTCTTATCCCTGTGTTTTGTTAAGGGGTATCTGTTTATAGTGCTCTAGTGACTATGATGGTGTGTGGCATATTATAATGAAGGAATCTTTGGTTAAAGCATGAGTGTTGTGTTATGACGTGGGACTGAGATCAGCCTGGGGAAAATAAGATGCTGTTGTGTAGATCTAAATGGTGGAGTTTATCGCTCATGTTGTTTTTATATAATCAGTTCATATTGCTTGGCTTTTTAAACTTGAACTTATATTTGCTAGTGTCTTTAACGTATTATAAAGCATAGAGCAATCATGATTTACCGTAATATTAATTGACTACATGAAGTGTTGAAGGGGGTGCTTTGTTTTCCTTGAACTGTTTCTTTGGCTTTTTGAGTATCAAAGGCTGCATTTCCTCGAACCCGGAGTATTCAAGTCCCATATTCCAATAGTCGTACAGGACTGAAATTTATGCAGTGCTAATGACTATCATGGTAGTTTGTGAGCTTAGGTTGTTGAAGGCTTCATGGTTACTTCTTGTCTCTCAGGTCTGCAATGCCTTTTTGGCTAATTCTGCTGTGAGAATTGAATGCTGAAATAAGTGCAGCATTGATATATGAAATTGTGGGTTGTGGGCGGTGGGCCTAAATTTATAGTGTTTCCTGCTTAATTTTTAGCACTTGTTGCCAATTTCTTTAACAAGATTGTTATACCAATATTTTCTTGCATTATCAACTTAAACTATGAATCTCTGTTCTATTGCATGTCAACTGTTATGCCAATGATTTCGTGCATGTTCTTGAGTGCATTTCTACTATTAATTTCTCAGGCAGAATTTTGTTCTGGAGTTAACATGGACCCAGAGTTTTTTCACATGCTGTTAATTAAACAACTTAGTGCTGCTATTACTTAAAAGAAGAGAGCATAAGGTGAATGGGCAAGTATTGTTAGGGTTATTGCTGGAGATGATCTATTTCTAAGAGGAACTGGAAAGTAAATGGGTGCTAAAGTTGTCTGCGCATCCTGGAGTTTGATGGAGTTGGTTGTTTGGGTTGGTGAAAAGATATGCCGACTTGGACAAAGTGTAGGAAGTTGTCGTCTGATCAGTTACCGATCTTCATTATAACTATTTCTTCTAAGATTTTACAAAGCTCTGAAGAATGCGAAATTTTGTGCAAACATGTTCTTCTTCATCATCATCTATGTATTTCAATTTAATGGTGCCTTTGATAGGAACATGACTTTCATTTAACTTATTCACAATTTGTTCTTATGGGAAGGAACATGACTTTCTATCTGTAGTTAGCTTCACATTATTCTGTAATTGACTTGTATTTATTGTTCTATCCAGGAATGACATTATAGCATTGCGAGCTGAGCGTGACAAGTTAGCACTGGAAGCACAATTTGCACAAGAAAAGCTTTCCAGATTTATGAAGGAATTTGAGCATCAGGTTTGACATGTTTGTGCTGTAATTTAGTCAGTGGCTTAACCCTTTTGAGAGGGACATATCTAGCCCATTAGTGTACTTGGATATGTGAAGTTTTCTTGAAGCTATTGGTATATTGTTATAACATATAGAGCTTGTATTATGATTTATGTCAGAGAGAAGAACATAATGGAGTATTGGCTAGAAATGTTGAGTTCTCACAGTTGATAGTTGACTACCAGAGACAGCTGCGTGATAGCGCTGAGAATTTAAATGCGTCAAATGAACTTTCCCGGAAGTTAACAATGGAGGTAGCTTTCCTCCATCCCTTTATACGTCATGCTAATCAAAGTTTCCTACAATCAGAATAATGATGTTATGTGTTTGTTATATAGGTGTCAATTTTGAAGTATGAAAAGGAAATACTGGATAACTCTGAGAAGAGAGCTTCAGATGAAGTCCGAAGTTTGTCAGAGAGGGTCCATCGTTTGCAGGTCTTCATCCCTCCCTTAAAAAGTTTAACAATAATAATGATAAAAAATAAATAAGATGTATTCTGGGTGTAAATGTTACTTTGTGCCGGCATTTTATTTCCTCTGTATCTTTGTGTAGGCCAGTTTGGACACCATACAGAGTACTGAGGAAGTGCGTGAGGTAGCTTTTCTTCCACAAAATTGTTTCTCTCTGCCGTTAGTTATTGCAGGCTCTAACTATTAATGTCCTCATTATTTAGGAGGCCAGAGGTATTGAGAGGAGAAAGCAAGAAGAGTATATCAACAAAATCGAGGTACTTTTTCTTGCGATTTTGTTGATTAGCCCAGCTGCGGATGTAAACTTTGTGCCTCTGACATTGCATGCATGAAGCAGCAGCATAACAAAAGCTTCCTTTTTAATCCTTTCTATGTATTTGTATCCACACTTTCAATGATTTACCTTTTGGCCGTTAATTTATGGCGATGTACTTCTGGTGCAGAGAGAATGGGCTGAGGCAAAAAGAGAGCTTCAGGAAGAGCGAGATAATGTTCGGAATCTGACTCTCGATCGTGAAAGTACCTTGAAAAATGCTCTAAGACAAGTTGAGGAATCGAGTAAAGAATTGGCTAACGCCTTGCAATCTCTAGCAGCTGCTGAGTCTAGGGCTGCAGTTGCCGAGGTGTTCTTACTTGAAATTCGCCCCCCTCTGATCTTAGTGATTACTGTGCTACATTTATTTGATGACTTGAATTGCTTGATCATTTGAGCAAGTATAGCTCAAGCTTTTTTTAACTGTTCTATTTTTTTTTTTCCAGGCTCGTTGCTCTGATTTGGAGAAGATTATGGAATCAGCAAGAACGAAGGTAATCTCTTTTCATTTTTATGCCTGCTAGCACTCCACCTCACCCCACCCACCACCCACCCCCCAGAAAAGGAAAAAGGAAAAGAAAAAAATAGCCAAAAAGAAACTGGCACATAAAAGATGTATAAAATTGAATAGAATTCGAAAATGGTGTATCTTGAACTTTGTTTATCATGTTTTAATCATTCTTAATAATGAACATCTATATGTTGGTTGTCCATGTTGAGTTCCCTGATTAATAATGCTGCAAGTTCAAGATTTGTGTTTTTGGTTTTTTCTGTGCCGTGTTCGGAACACTTCCTTATTTTCTTTTGTCAAGCCACTGTTCTTCCTTCCATATTTTGATTGATTTTATTGATACTTGTTGTCATTCTATCTCTTACCATGTTGCAGGGTTCTGATGGCGCTGAATGTGGTCCATCATCTTCTTCTAGTGAAAAGGTACTTCCAGTAATAACTAGTTTCTAACATTGTTCTGCATTGAATCTGTCGTAGACCAGGTGCTCCTTCTGCCTTCACTTGTGACTTTCTACCCTCCCCCATTACTTAAAGAAAGAGATCCATCTGACCATTATAAAAATGCATTCATTGCCCTCATCCAATTTTTACACTAATTATGAATCTGGGGTTGGAAGGAGCCTTGTTGATAACTGGGTTATGTAATTATCATGTTGAGCCTATATTATTCCGTCCTGTATTATTCCATATCCTAACCAATTTAAAAAATTCACCTTCCTTGAGATTGATTTATCTCTTTGTACTATCTATTGATACTAGGTAAAGTTCATTCAATTGATTTTTTGAAGCAAGGCCTGCCCCTAGTAGTTTTCCATGGATGAATTGGATTGCAGATGATGCCTCTTGTTTTTATGTCCTTAACTTCTATTTTCTGCATCCCCTGCTCTATCTCTGTGTACTGATATAATTTATATTGGCTTATTTCGTTTCTGGCTATGCTATATAAAATGTAATGAGATCTAGTCATCTAATTATAATCTTTGTGAACTCCTGGACTCATACTAGGATGGTGGACACGTTCACTTTCAACTATAAATGTTGTAACTCATTAGATATTTCCTCTGAAGTGATCTCTGCCTATTTTTCAGAAGTACTTCAGCCCAAAATGTAGAGGAAATGGTCATGTTTGTTTCACCACAGGGGTTGACACATAGGCAGGTGTAATGCCAGTATGTAGGATAGCTTGAATCTGGGTTCAATTTTAGTGATTTATTCTCTCACATTTTCCATTACCCTGTGAACCCTTGTTTGCAACTTAACAATTATGTTACCCTTGAATAAGATCTACCAACAATTCATCTGGCAGGATTTACCTTAGATGAGATCTAAGAGGAATCTATGCAAGCTAAGTTCTCTTCGACTGGCTAATAAATCCTCCGGTTTTAAAGTTGGCTTGAATTTGAATTTTAGTTTTACTGTTGTATTCTATCATATTCATATGATCCCGAGTGCAGCTTTCTCTTGTGATTTATCTCTTATGTTATTCTTATTTAGGACAATAAATTACATGGTTAGGCACCTTCAAAACCATCTATTAAGGAATATGTTTGGAATGTTCTATTCAATTGGATGTGAGGAAATGAGTTCATCAAATACTTTATGTGACTTGTATTCATGCTAATATGCTTTAGATGTTGGCGAATTTCCGGGATGAAATTGAAAAATTGAGAGGGGAAGCACAGGCTAGCAATGATCACATGCTTCAGGTATGCAAGATCCAATTCATCTATCTGTCTCCACCTTTCAAGTGCTGAATTTCATTTGTAATTTCAGTACAAGAGCATTGCTCAAGTAAACGAAGAAGCGCTCAAACAGATGGAATTGGCTCATGAGAGTTTTAGAAATGAGGTATTAATGATGGTTTTTAGCTTCCGTTGATTCCATGCTTCAATAACCTCACTAGCTGGTTCATTTACATCTCGTTTGTATTGTAGGCCGATGAAGTTAAGAGATCACTAGAAGATGAGCTGCATTCACTTAGAGACCGTGTTAATGAACTTGAAAGTGAATGTAAACTGAAGACGGAGGAAGCAATTTCTGCAAGAGCTGGAAAAGAAGAAGCTCTTGCTGGTGCTTTGTCTGAAATTTCCAGTCTGAAGAATGATTGTTCTGTTAAAATGTGAGTTATTTTGATCAGTATGATATTATCCCATATCATTTAGTTCTTTGAGACGTCGTTTCTTACTGAATGAATGGAGAAGGTTAATTAGTATAACTTCAAATTTTTAAGTGAAAAATGACTTATCAATAAAGAAATAAATGAAAAGATGGAATTAACTTTGGAAGAGGAGATTCTGGAAGGTTTCACTCTAGTTGATTACGGTATATGCTAACGTAGACTGTGGATTTGTAGTACCTACACCATCAGCTTTAGAGTATTTTTAGTGATGATAGATTACCAAATAAATGGACGCTGATAATAATGACAATTATTAACTTTTACGCTTAACAATATTACGGAAATATTTTGGAAATATGCCAATGTAACAAAATAAAGCAAAAAGAACATGGCCAACTGATTGCCACAGAGATAGAAGTATCAGACTAGGCAAAAACCAAGAATTTAGTTGTGTTATTGAAGTTCACCACTTCACAATTCACCAAACAGGCCAAAAGAAATTAAGGTAAATGATTTAGTGATTAAGTAAAATTAGATATTATTATCTTATACTTTTTTATCAAATTTTCATGGGTTTTGTTGTTTGCTCTTGTACTACACTAGGTCACAGATTGTGGTGATGGAATCACGAATCTCTGCCTTCAAAGAAGAATTGGAGAGGGAGCATCAAAGATGGCGAACAGCTCAAGATAACTACGAAAGACAGGTTTCATTCAAAAAATTTTTCCTTCTACTATCTGCTGGTTATGTGATTTATTTTTGTTTGATCATAAAATTTCAGAGAGTCAGTTTGAAAAGCATGATAAGATAGTCATATTAAATTGGTACTCAAATTTTGGTTGGACATATTATGTCTTGTGAAGCTTAAATGCTTCTTGAGAAAGAACTGAAGGTTCAACTTAGTGGAAGTGCTTGTGTCTAACTTGGTGGAGAATATTCTTGTTTCCCTTTTTATTGTTCAGGTTGTCACAGAATTGTTGAGTAAATGGTGTTAAAAAAATCTTCTGTTTTATTTACTTATTTCATTTGGATAGAGAGTCCAGTGATTTCAGTTTGAATATCTTACATGGCTAGAATGAGAAGTCGCATTGGTGTTTAGTGCCTTGATGAGATCTACACTTGTGGGCTTCATTTGATATCCAATTCACGTTTACTAGGACCCTGTAAATATACAGTGGACATGGTGCTGTGCTGTTCCTCTTTGATAAGGTCTGAGCATTCAAGGCCTCAGGCATCCTCTTGATCTCTGCAAATAGCAATTTCTCACCTAGTCTACCTACTATACAACCTTGTGAATCATGACAAATTTTTATTTCTCGAACTGTATTCACCCCACCTAATCTCTGCCATGCATCGTGGAAATTGACAGCTGAAAGCCTTTATCTTAGTTTTGACTCCAGAAAGAACAAGGAGTTGTAGAATCGTGAGTGACTATGTTAATATGTATCCCATCTCTGTTAGATGTTTGATTAGAGATATATATGTACATCATATGCATATGCTTCTGGATTTGAACCTTGTGTGCAGTTATACATGGCCACTGGCGTGTTCTGAGGAAAATGGAAAGGGTACCAAGCTAGAGTTTTTACCTTTTCCAACTGGAGAATTGAGCATTATAATGTTCAATTCAATTTGCTTAGCAATGTATAGTTCTTTTGACAATGACAGTAGTATCCTCAAGTTGCCCCTCTATGTTTACGTGCCAATATGTGATGTTTCTGTTCTTTTTTTAATGTCAGTGATTTCGATAGTGGAAATATTGACTCTGTTTTGTTTACTTTTTGCTTATTTTTGTCCAGGTTATTCTACAGTCTGGAACAATCCAGGAGTTGACAAAAACATCGCAAGCCTTGGCTTCAGCACAAGAGGAGATATCTGAGCTCCATAAAGTGGTCGATGTGCTTAAAACTGAAAATGTAACATCCTTTTCTGTCACTTGATCGGTCTCCTCTTCTTATTCCTGCTCGGTTCTAGTTATCTTGCATGCATACTGGGAGTTTTAGGGTTGCTTGTTTCCATCACTAGGATTGGGAAGTAATAATTACCAGAGGGTTGCTGGTTCCTTCTTCTTTTTTGCTTTTGTGGTGGTTGGGAGGGTGAGATTTTGGTGGAATTTTGTGAAATTATCATTTGCAAGTAATGACTTAATTTAAACTAATGAGTATTATCTCCAAGTACCTACAGGACACAGTCATAGGAAATCCTGGGCTCCTTGTTTGCCTTTTCTTTTGATTGAGTAACCATAGAGAATTATAAGATAACTACATCTCAAATATTGTAAGTATATACTGTCTGGCCAAGTGTTTAACCTTACTACGGATGTAAAACACTTTCCCTACTTCTTGCTTCCAGATAGCTCCATCTTGCTGATTTCTGATTGCCCTTGCTTTCTAACTGTGTCATTTTCTGTTCACCTGGTTCTGGAAAATGGGTAAGTAAATTTGAATGTAGCTTTTCTTAGCTGCAGGCGCTAGGATTATTGGGGAAGTTTGCACCATTTTCATTTTCTTCGAAGTTATGTTTCTCTGACTTGTATTGTTCTACAGTTTTTCTTGTAAAAATTGTTAACTTTTGAGATATCAACTTCTTATGTGTGCAGAGTGACCTGATGTCGAAATGGGAGACGGAAAAGTTAGCTATAGAAACTTATAAGAATGAAGCAGATAATAAATACACTGAAGTTAATGAACTGAACAAGATTTTGCACAGTCGGCTTGATGCCTTGCACATTAAATTGGCTGAGAAGGAACGGGGAATATCTTCTGGAAGCAGTTCTCAGAATTTTGCTGATGATGATGGGTTACAAAACATAGTGAATTATCTCAGGAGGTCAAAGGAAATAGCCCAAACCGAGATCTCTTTGTTGAAACAAGAAAAGCTGCGTTTGCAATTTCAGCTAGAAATTGCTTTGAAGTCAGCTGAGTCTGCTCAAACATCACTTCATACAGAGCGAACAAAATCTCGAGCATCATTATTCACTGAGGAAGAGTTCAAATCTCTTCAACTACAGGTCAGAGAACTAACTTTACTTCGCGAGAGTAATGTGCAGCTCAGGGAGGAGAACCGGCATAATTTTGAAGAATGCCAGAAACTTCGTGAAGCATTCCAGAATGTTAAGATTGAAACTGAGAAGTTGGAGAAGCTTCTCAAAGACAGAGACACTGAATTGGAAGCTTATAGAAAAGAAATTGAAACTCTAAAGATGGAAAAAATGCATCTTGAAAAGAGAATTGATGAGTTGGTGGAGAAGTCCAAGGATTTTGATGTTGATGATTATAATCGCCTGAAAGAATCTTTTCAGCAGATGCAGGTCAATTTAAGAGAAAAGGATGCACAGTTGGAGGAAATTAAGAAACTTCTATCAGAAAAGCAGGATGCAGTGTCACTTCTAGAGCAAGACCTTGCCAGAAGCAAAACAGAATTGAATGAAAGAGAGGCCAGGATTAATGAAATCTTGCAAGCTGAGGCTTCTTTGAAATCTGAGGTTGAAAAGTTTAGAAGGTTAAATGTTCAGGCAAGGAGGAAGTCTGACAACTTGTTAAAAGAAAAGGAGGACCTGAACAAAGAGTTGCAAGCCGTGTCTAAACAATTAGATGATGCCAAACAGGTAAAAAGAAGCACAGCTGATTCTGCAAGTGAACAGGCTCTGAAGGAAAAGGAGAAGGAGAAAGACACCAGAATACAAATTCTGGAGAGAACATTGGAGAGGCACAGAGAAGACTTGAAGAAGGAGAAAGAGGATCATCATAAAGAAAAAGAAAAAAGCCATAAGATTCGTAAAACAATTATTGAATCCCGTGATATTGTCACTCAGCAGAAGACAAAGCTCTCAGATGAGCTGAAGAAGCATAAACAAGCTCTGAGAACACTTCAAGATGAAGTGGATAAATTAAAGAACTCCGGAGGCAGTCAGCCTGAGAGTACATCCATGGTCCAACATTTTTCCAGTACTCTTTTGGAGGATTTTGCTTCTGCATATTTCCAGGCTGTAGAGAATTTTGAACAGGTTGCACAACCATCTTGTAATGAGCTAGATGTCGCAACCACTGATTCTGCGTCTCTGGATAGTGGATCATATGCTGGAGCTCTAATTGGCCAAGCAGCGACTTCAGCAACTCAAACTCCTGCAGCGCCTGCCGCCAATATTCCCTCCACAAGGACAAATGAAGAAAAGGAGAGAAGACCTGCTTTAGTGAAAGCAAATGTTAAAACAGGAAGGAAACTGGTGCGTCCTAATATTACGAAGCCCAAGGAACCTCAAGGTGATGTGGAGATGTCTGAAGCGGACGAGTCAAGCATTGGGTTATCATCCCATAATACAGAAGGTCATGGAAATGTAACTGCACCTACAACAGGAATTGTACGTAAGCGCCCATCTACTTCATTTTCTTCTGATGTGCCAGAGGAGATGCTTGCTCCAGAGGAAACAAGCTCTGATATCCCAGCTCCTGTGCTGAAAAAGTCCAAAGCTTCAGAGAACCCACAAGAGGGTACTGAAGAACCGTCTGTTACTCCTACTAAGCTTCCCGAAGTGGCAGCCATCGAGGAATCATCAGAAGATGTGGGAAACCTTCAGCAAGTTACTAATAAGGAGGAACCTACTGATGCCGAAAGGGATGAGTTTGAAACTGCAGGGGAGCAAGTGGAAGAGCCAGCAGTAGATGAACAAATTCAGGTTGAGCTACCAAGTGAGACCACCGAAGTTGCAGATGAAAAGCTGGACAAACCAAATGAAACTGTGCTATCAGATGATCAATTGAGAGATCAAACAGAACAGGACATCCAGCGAATAGTTACAGAATCTGGTGGTGAAAGAGAAGAGGGAGAGCTGGTTGCAGATTTCACTGATAATGATGGTGACAGCAATGTATCCAATGAGACGGCAGGGCCAGGAACTGGAGAATTCCAGTCCGAGCAAGCAGTAGAACCTGAAAATTCACCAGCAAGCTTGGAAGCTGGTGAGATTGATCCTTCCCAGACTCCAGAGGAAGAGAAGAATGGTGACATGACTGAGAACAATGATGGGGCTGACCCTGTTGCAGAAGCGGATAGGGTCCCCGGGTCTTCTCATATTACTACTACCATTGAGGAAGCATCAACTAGCTCCTTGGTTGATGTTGGGTCTTCAGAACAAGGTGGAACCACACCCACACCCACACCAGAGAAACCAGTCTCCCCTGTGAATAGCAGCTCAACTACCATTAATCTACAGGAGAGAGCAAGGGAAAGGCAACGTCTAAGACAGGCTGGCATGGTTGCCACTTCACCAGGCAGAGCACGTGGCAGAGCAATACGTGGTCGTGGTGCACGAGGTGGCCGTGCTGCGCGTGGACAATCACCCGGTTAGGAAGGTAGAGTACTTTTTATACTAGTTTAACTTCCCAATAGGGAGTATTTTGGGCAACTAGACTATTAATCTTGATGACTGGATGATATTTTATTAATGCTGATGCACTAGAATGAATACATTCATTTACTTTTCTGATGGTACCTTACTTTGTGTAGAGATACAATTTCTTACATTTCATTTTGTTTCAATTCATTTTCGTAGTTTAAGCAAATATATGAGGACTTAACCATTATCTATCTACCCCTGTGTCTGTTCTGTGTGTGTTTATATATATGGTGATAATTGTTCGGGTTTTGCATTAGAAAATTCCAGAAAATTGTACTTGATGTAAATTTATATCTCTAAGTAGGATTTCTGCTTTCAAAAGGGAGTGATGGATTTAATACTAATGGTTTAATAATAATAATAATAATAATAAATGGAGTCAATACTAAGGGTGAGACTAGGAAGAAAGAGAATAACCCCCCACCCCACCCGGTCACCCCCGCGGTGGGTGTTGCTTCTTTGGTTTCCAGAGATGAGAAAGTAGAACATGCGTGCAAATTTCACTGGGGACCTTGGCAGGTCAACTCTTTTGGGTGCATATTGGTAGTTATGTCTTATTCTTTTAATTTTTGTGCTTCTGTACAAGTAACTGAGTTGGCCCTTTTAGTCAGTGTTGTCCACGAAATTATGACATAAAATCTAATGAAAATGGGATTTTGGATACAACTTAGAAAAGGGGAGAATTGCTAGTTAGTTATTTAACTAGTGAATTTGGAATGCTTTAGAGATATTAATGTTACTCAAAATCTAATATTGTTTTTGGCTTATAATCTCGGCTCATCAGATTATGAAAATCAATAAGTTCAATCTTTCTTGAACTATTAGATATATAAATTATATAAATATAAATAAACGAAAAGATTAGAAATTTTCAATTACGGGGGATGTAATTAAAAAATAAAATGACCACGTAAATTTGTGGTGACATTAGAGTGGGTGTAGGAATTTACATATTCATGGTTCAGGCCAACATGGGGTTTTGTCTTCAATTGAATTAAAAATGTCCCTTTAACTTGAGTAACGTGCTGAAATAGTTATGGGAAATTGAAGGGCCATTTATCCATTTCTTATTACACACCACCCCCCCATCCAAAAAAAAAAAAAAAAGAAAGGAAAGAATCAATATCAATTTTCTTAGATAATGGACAGTGACTTTTGGATGCCAATAGTAAAATTAAGAATACTGATATTCATTTCTTTTCTAAATGTGTGTGCATATGTACATATATATATATATATGTCCATTCTATATTACGTTCATCAACCACAGTTATTTAGTTTCATATTAGTATTTTAAATATTTAATATTGCTAAGTAAATCATATACTTTCTTAACATATCCAAGCAAAACTAATTAACTGAACTAAAATTTCAGTATGATCACTAAAAATTTACTTTTCCATCTTGATTTGAGTAACAATTTTTGTGTTTATGTGTTATATTAAGTTGCACAAAGATGTTACATTTAACATCAAATAATAAGTAAAAAGAAAGGGAACGTAACTTCGGGAATTTAATACTGCTCACGATCTTATTGTCTTCATATTTTTTAACTGGAGTTGGGGAATAGTTTTCTAGAACATGGTTAAGTTGTTGAGTGCTTGATCAAATAGAATCTTATACTTCAATCTGATCTAAAGTTGAAATTTGATGCTTAAGTCAATAAAATAATTGAGGAAAGAAAATTAAAAAGTAGATAACTTATTTTGAAGTAAACATTATCACGACACCTAGACTTGGTTTGGTTTATTCTTAAACTCCATTTTCACATTTTTTTTTACTATTTATAAATTAAAACACATTATTTTATGCATATTTTTATCAATATATTTTCATTTTTATTCTAAAATGCATTCCCCAACACCTATATATCTTTCTTTTCTATTATCATTATTACTATCGCTCCATCTATTACCTACTAAACACAACATAATCATTATTTTTTCAACAATCTATTCAAATACAAATTTATTTTCTAATTTTCAAACCAATATCATCATTATTTCCCTTGCTAGTAGATGGCAAATTGATATTTTGTTGTCTTCTCTACTACTACACTGGATTCCATACTTCAAAACAGGGACTCAAGAAGAAAGTATTGGCAGTGTTTCGAACAAAGAGAGACCATCCAATTGCTATTCTATTTCTGCTATTCATTGAGCCTGCATTGAATAATCGTTCTTTTTGTCCGATTATATAATCATAAAAAATAAAAATTAATTTTTCAGGAATTTTAGATCATATTTCTAATAAGCTATAGCAATATTTGGTTATGTTCCTCCAAAAAAAACTTGTTCTGGAAGATCATAACCAAAATACACCTATTTTGGTTTCAAAATGCTAAAATAGATCTTCCCCAAAAAACACTTCTTTCCTTTGTTTTCCCTCCAAACCCCTCATTTCCCCATATAAATACATATATATATATGATTATATTTTATTATTATTTATAAAATAAAAAGTATTGCTAAATTTCATTTTAATCCCAAATACCCAGCAAAAAGCATTGATTTAACCGCTGTAGTAAAAAATATCTTCTTCCAAAACATAAACAGACAAACACTCTCCAAAATATTTTTTTAACTATTCCCAAAATATAAACAAAAATTCATCATATTCCCCAATAGCATTTTCATATTCCTTTATTCTCAAAATTCAATTTCCTAAAACATATAACATAATCATTTATAAAACATAAACAAGCATTCCCTTTGATTTTCTGCCAACATCTTCGATAAATGTTTTGCTAGAAGTAACCCTAGTCCCATTAATAACGAATGGGACCAAATAATTCAATGGAGGTCTAGGTGCTGAAAAATCATTATCATGTCATGCTGGATATCCAAACCCTACTAGAACTTTTAAATGAGACAATTACTCAATAGTAGATAACTAATTGCCAATAAACTGGTTTCATTTGTTATACTAGTCATCATATTTCAGCACATATTCCAAGATCACAGAATCGCATTTTTCTGTGATTTGGATTATTTTGATTGGTCAAGGGTGTCTAGTATCCGCAGTGAAAACAATGTACAAGAGTAAAAGCACCAGTAATAGAACTGATTTACTCATCTGAACCTGGGAAAAATTGCATCAAAGCTTCTTGAGGACAGCCTTCAAATGTGACTGCAGGCTTGTGAGAATTGTAGCCATTTCAACCACATAAGTCAGTTCTCCATTTACCATTTCAAAGACTCGATTTATCTCTTTCACCTGCCACCACAAAAATAGAGCATTGCATCTAATATTATTGCCATTTTCTAACATCTAATTAACTTTACCTTGAACTTCATAAGGCAACTAGGACAACTAGCTAATACAAAACGCAGACATTTGTGGAACAACTCTGGCAGACTCATTATCAATATGAACCATCCGATTCACCAGGGAAGAATTTGTATTAGTATCTCAAACATGGGTTTGATTCATGCTCCATCTTTTGAGAAATATTTACCATCAGAAAAGAAGAAAAAACGGAGTGTTCGTTTGAAGAAATTACGTTTAGCCTGCTCCAGATCAAGATAATAGTGTGTGTGTGTATATATTTTTTAAATCACATGTTCAATGAAATCATATTTAACCTCTTACGAGTTTGTGAAGAAGATGATGTACAATAATGCCACTTTTGCACATATATGGGTTCCTCAAAACATTTTGTTTTCTTGGAGGGGAAAAGTAAATGCAACTCTAAAGTTTTATACCCAGTCCCTAAGGCAAAGTGCCCCCAGTTCCCGACCTAACTCTATATAAGCAGATTGGAGAAGATGAACAATTATAAGATAGGTCTTTTTATCGGAAAAAGAAGCCTGTATCTTTTCACGAAGATGTTAATCAAGGTCCATCAACAGAAAAACTGGGTTAGATTAGAATGGTATAGGGAGAATGGAGGTTGCTATTGAATGAAATGAAGATTTTCCAAATCTTTTAATGTACAAGCAAACATAAAAATAGCATCTCAAATACGACATGGTAGTATACATAATAGCAAAGCATGACAAGGAAAAAGTGCCACTAAACCACAAGTAGAAAAAAAAAAATCGAAAGAAAAGTGAAAGTGGAAAGTACAATCATCTTCTCATCTGGTTTTGGTTAAACCTATAATTTCATGAAGATGTAATCGTGTGAAGGGTAAGATTAGCTTCATAATGTCACATAAAAGCAATACTACCCATTGAGAGATCAAGAATCGAGATTTCTTATTGCCATGACTAGAAACAGACAGAAGATTTATGAGAGCTTAGAATTCAATAAACTAAAAGCAGGAGGTAGACTGATTGACAGAAGAGAGAAGACTTAAACCATAAGTTAAATTCACCATGTGGGGATATGTCTTCCTAACAGTAGAGCTTGGCAATCCATCAAGCGGCTACCGATTTAAGAAATTAAGTAAAAACAAGAACTCTGAAATGCTGAAATAGTTAAAAAAGACACGCATAGAAAAACCTACTCGAATAAAGGGCAGAATTAATACCGATGAATCTAATGATATTAAGCATAACAGACATTTTATTCTTGGTGACAATTGCATTGTAATATGTTTAAGATATTGCAGCATATATCTCTCTTTTGATTTACCTTGGAAGCATTCCCGACAAGTGCACTTTTTAGCTTCACACTTCTCTTTTCTGCATCATATGCCCCTTTCTGCAGAGTAAAGTAGAACCATAGCATAAGAGCAGAAATTCTTTATCCAAAATAGGATACATTAGAATTAATCATATCTGTGAAAATACCAAGAATCTATATATTTGGTTAATGAGCAAAACAGCAAAGAATATTTGATCATAGAAAACCTCGAATTAGAACCACACGAAGAGGAATAATTTATAAAACCCAGAATACATGGGATCCCTTGACCATTACAGTAATAGCAAGAGAAGAAGAAAATCTCTTCATGATTTGGACACTAGCTAATTCTACTTCTATCCAATTTTCTAATGTTAAAAAGGCATATTGACAAACCTATCAGCTCCTTGGTTTCATTTCTGAAGGTAATTAAACAAAAGAACAGTGATTTGGCCTACACAGGGCCCCAGGAAAACATAAAGGGAAATGGAAAGAATCCAAATGCTAGATTCAACAATGACCTAATACCCTTTGTGTAGATCGCATTATCCAATACTTTGGAATCACATGTTACAAAATAGCTGAAAAAAGTGGAAACATTTCACTCGAGCAACGTAAACATCGTACGGAAAAACGGACCATTGCACTGTTAGAAGGACTCGATAAAATTCAACATTATCAATGGATCATCGCCTCTTCTAGATGGAGTACCTGGACTTCAACGAGACCAGTGCTCTGCGCAATAACAACTTCAATAGTGCCGTCGAGTTTAGGCCGCCAGAACCCACTCTCAGAGTGCATTGGCTCTCCGCTGCTCAATTTCCAAGTCTTGGAAGAATAAGCTATCACGGGCTTTAGTCATAAAATGCACAAGAAAAAAAAAAGCTTAAAATTCTTTGTGTTAAGCCATAATCTTCAAAGGATATAAACTAAAACGGGGAAAGAATTGAAAGGATACGAGGATAGTACCTTGTTGGGGGAGTGAGAGAATTGAAGTTCTTCGGAGTACTTGAAAGGGGATATGGTGGGATAACTGCCCTCCCCTTGTCCTCTCCACGTGCCCAGCAGGTACGACAGCGGCTGCACCGCCGGGTGTACGGCCGCTTGCGGTGGCGGTGGGGGGGATCCGGCCATATCTCTATGCTATAGTTCTGGTAGTATTGTGCTTGTTTTAATGTTAAGGGCCTCTCCTTCTCCGTCACTTTTGGGGAGGTGCGGCAGCCGTTTTGTCCTCTCTGAGACGACTGTGTATGGGTCGGGTCAACCCAATCAGACCGGGTAGACTATGAGTTTAGTGGGTCGGATCGGATCCGGTATTTCTGTTGGGCAAGGAATCTGACCCGTGTGCTCCATGTGGTCCTAAGTGTGTGATATGTATATCTATTTAACAAAATATAATATAAAAATATAAAATGGACTGTGTCAACCATTATATATTCTATTTGGATTATATTTTTAATTTTTTAAAAACATATGGGTTCGTTATTTATTAATAATTTAATGATTTTCAAATTTTTACTCTTTAAAAGAAGTGCTATTAATTTAGCTACTCATATATGCATTAATATATATATATATTTAACTTAAATTCATTTATTAAAATAAATAAAGAAACATTTATTGAAATCAATTATTATTCTTAAACTATTTGGATAAATTGTGTATAATTTAGAAAAATAATTAACATTTTTGTAGGAATAAAAGCTGATCTGACTTAATATTCTTAGATTTATCTAACCTAATTAGGTATAATTTAGAATAAATGGGAATGGCTATAATTTATGCGGAAATAAAGTAGCAAATATTTAACTTAATTTATTTAACTTTACTTGCTGATTTTCATATTATTTTCGATGTCTCTACCCTTCTCAAAATTTCGATCAACTTTATACATATTTTACTATTCACATAATCTCTTGACATTACTAGTTTTTCTTCAATTTTCTAAAAATTTATAATCCTTTTTTTTTCTTTTCTTTTTTTTAAATTTTTGAAAGATCGTGTATTTTTCCAATTCCTCAATCTTCTATATATAGTATCACTTGCGATAACTCCTTTTTGGCCCCTTGCCTCTCTACTTAGGCAAGGGAACGAGTGTTTAATTATTAGTCAAATAATGATATAAGTATTCTATTTTTTAAAAATTATTTAAAAATTTTGATTGACATATTGCAGTTCTTTTTTTTTTCTTTCTTTAATGCAGAGTAGTATACCACGAATTACGAACAAAATTATTATAACTAAAATGAGTCATCAAATTTAATAAAATGCTTTTAGTTTTCTTTTAGTTATTAAGGAAATTTGATTCTTATTTCTGATATTTTTTGGTCAAATAATTCCTCCCTGTAACTTAAGATATTAGTCTTCGTCTGTATATCAACTTTTTCTAAATGCTTTTTTTTTTTGTTTGATCGTATTTAATCAGGTTAGTTTGACTTTTAATTGTTTGTTTAAAGAGTTAATTAGAAAAAAATTCCTAATCCTACTTTCAATTTAGTGATCAGTCCCCATTTGAATTATTTCACACAAAACTCCCCACTTTTTCACAAAAGTTAGGAATTACTCCCCATATCTTTCAGAAAGACCAGTATACCCTTGCAGCTGGAAAAAACAACAAAAAAACCTCGAAAATGCGTTCTCTCTTAAGAAGAACGCTTCTTATTTTCTTTATTGTCTTGAATCCAACCTTTCTAAGCGCCAAAAGAAAAGGGCGCGAAACCGTTCCTCTACCACTGTCGCGAGAAGAAGAAGAAGAAGAAGAAGTGGGAAAAAAAAAACAACAACAACAAAATTTCTGCCATTTTACTGCGACAATGGAACGAAAAACAGCTGCAAAGAGAAGCGAAGTAAAAAAACAAGTGACTGAAAGGAACAAAGGTATGTTTTCTGCATTTGAAACTTCAAATGTCCGTGATTTTTTAGTGTTTCACTCATTTCTTGTCTATTTTCTCATGTTTAGGGTTTTTATTCATTTTTTAGTCGTTAAATAGTTGGACCCATTTGATATATGGTTTCTATTGTGAGATTGGAAGTTCTGATTTGTACTTGAAGGTCATGAAAGTTGCACTTCACCTTTAAGGGATTTATACTTCTTTTTAAACAAAAAGTGTACGGAAAAATTATATTTTAAAACTATCTGAATGTGGTGGTGTGTTATCTGTAGTACAGAACTTGAAAGCATGCAGTATACATTAGCAAAAGTGTAGTATATAATGTGGGTAGCTTCAGTACAATTTGGAAGCAAATGTAGTATAAAACAATCAAATTGGTAGTATACTTTAGATATAAGTGTGGAATATAATCTGAGTAGGCGCAGTACATTTTAGTAGCAAAGCAGTATAAAACATTCAAACGAGCAGTGTACTTTAGGCATAGGTGTTATATATGATCTGTTGCAGCAGTACATTTTAGAAACAAATGTATGCAATATAAAGTATTCAAACTTGCAGTATACATTAGGCAAAAGATAGTATATAATGTGAATAAACGCATTACCTTTAAAAAGCATCTGGAGTACACTTTAGCCAAAAGTGCTGTATAAAACATCTATTGGTGCAGTACACTTTAGGCATAAGTATAGTATAAAGCAAACTGCCAGTACGGTTTACGCAAAAATGTAAGTGCAGGGCATTTCAGACACAAATGCAGTATACAATCTGTTTTGTAGAAGTACATTTTAGAAACAAATTTATGTGGTATAAAGCATTCAAGATTGCAGTATACATTAGGCAAAAGGTAGAATATAATATGTGCTATATTTTAGAAGCATTTGGAGTACACTTTAGGCAAAAGTGTAGTATAAAATCTCCATTGGAGCAAAGTAGTATAAAACATGCAAACTGGCAGTACACTTTAGGCATAAGGGCAGTATGAAGCATTCAAACATGCAGTACATTTTAAGAGCATCTGGAGTACACTTCAGACAAAGGTGTAGTATAAAATCTCTGTTGAAGCAAATTAGTACAAAACATGAAAACGTGCAGTACACTTTAGACATAAGTGTAGTATGAAGCATTAAAACCTGCAGTACATTTTAAGGGCATCTGGAGTACACTTTGGACAAAGGTGTAGTATAAAATCTCTGTAGGTGCAGTACATTTTAGGAACAAATGCAGTATAAAGCATTCAAGATTGCAGTATACATTAGGCAAAAGGTAGAATATAATCTGTGCTACAGTTTAGAAGCATTTGGAGTACACTTTAGGCAAAAGTGTAGAATAAAATCTCCATTGGAGCAAAGTAGTATAAAACGTGCAAACTGGCAGTACACTTTATGCATAAGTGCAGTATGAAGCATTCAAACATTCAGTACATTTTAATAGCATATGGAGTACACTTTGAACAAAGGTGTAGTATAAATTCTCTGTTGAAGCAAAGTAGTACAAAACATGAAAACGTGCAGTACACTTTAGGCATAAGTTTAGTATGAAGCATCCAAACATGCAGTACATTTTAAGAGCATCCGGAGTACACTTTGGACAAAGGTGTAGTATAAAATCTCTGTAGGTGCAATACATTTTAGGAACAAATGCAGTATAAAGCATTCAATCTGACAGTACACTTCAGGCATAAGGGTAGTATGTAATCTATGTTGCTGCAATATATAATAGCAGCATTTTAGTACATAAACATTCAGCCTGCATTATACATTAACTTAAAATGTAATATATAATCTTAGCATATGCAGCACATTTTAGAAGAAACTGAAGTATAAAACCTTTATTACTGCAGTATACATTAAATGGAACTTTAGTATATAATCTGTATAGAATAACTGAAAGTGTAGTATATATTATGTGTTTCTATAGTACATTTTTGAAGATATTTTAGTAGAAAATATTCATGCTTTTAGTACACACTATCTAAAAGGGTTACTTTATTATTTGTTAATATACTATTTTTTTTTTGGCCTTGCAGCAAAGCCAAGACGTTGTGAGGTCTGTTCTCGTTGCTCCCCCCAATATTTTCATAGTAAATTGGAGCTTGTGAAGTCCAAGATGGGGTCCAAACATTTTGATGCATTGAAGAAGACCCCTTTCTATATATACATGGATATGCCGAAGTTAAGTTCAAGTTTCATTCGACTTGAAGCTATACTTAGGAGGTTTGACCCAAAAAAGCTCTCATTTCATTTTGCGGAGGGGGTTGAGGTTCCTTTTTCTGCAGCTGAATTTTCAATGGTTTTAGGGTTGCCACATGTGGGGCAATCTGTTGACATAACATTGAAGATAAAGTCTTCAACTTTTGAGCGGCTTTTTTCTGGAAAGCTGCAGAATATAACTAGATCTGAAATAGCTAAAAAACTTGAGGAGTATGTATATAAGGATAGTGTGGAGGACTTAAATGATTTTTCTAGGTTGTACATAGTTTTTGTTTTTAATTGTATTTTGTTTCCAACATCTAATTACTGGACTCCACGATTTCTCCTACCATACTTGGACAATTTGTCCAGAGTTGGTCTGTATGCATGGGGCAAAGCTGCATACAGGTTTCTTGTGCAAGATATGAGGAACCATTTAGGAGTAGGTGGAAAAACAAGAAAGAAGTACATTGATGGGTGTACAGTAGGGTTGATGGTAAGTGTTTGCTTCATTTTTCTAATAGCATTGATTATATTTATATTGAAGTGAGTATAATTTTTAGATTTATGAATGACAGGCATGGGTTTATGAACGCATCCCATCACTAGCTACACCAGTGAGTTTGTTTGAGTTTCCACGCTTTTACCGGTGGAAGGATAGCAAACTCCCACAAAATGTGGAGCAGGCAGAGAAGAAGTTGAAGCAAGTTACAGCAGATATGGTAATAATTGTAATAATTCATTATTTGTTGTTTGTATAATAATTTGAATTTGATAATTATTTCCATTGTAATAGGTTGTAGACCTCAACCCTGCTCCAGAGGAGTTAGAATTGGCAGATTTGATCAAGAAATCAGAGGCTGCCAGTACTGTCATGAATGAAGTCCATGTCTATGATCATACAATATATGAAGCAATGATTGCAGCGAACGGAGAAGAAATTAAATCATTGAAAGAAAAAATTGCTTCAATGGAATACATGGTAATGAAGGAGCAGGGTGAGGAGGAGCATCCAACTGAGGAAGAGACTAATGCGGTGGAGCTTGAGGAGGAAGTTGGTGAATATGTGCATGAGGGGGTACTTGATTTGGTACATGATGCACAGAAAGAAGGGGATGATTCTGAAGACATGGTGGATGAAGAAAGTCGAACCAAAAAACGTCATGATCCTTCAGATTCCCCCAGACCATTGAAGACAGCACATTATATACCAATTGAAGGGGCTGAGTTCGAGGAATATGAGATTGAAGTGGCTAATGTCATGTCTTCGATTGTGACAAATGTGCGCAATCGAGAAGATAGGAAGCGAAAACAGAAATCTCCAGATTTTGTCAGCCCCCCCAGCACCACACCAGCCAAAAGAGCAAGACAAGTGATAAAGACCTACCGTGCTCGTCCTCGTGCACGAAAAAATAAAGAACAAGAGCAGAAGAAGGTGTTGTACACTACTTAATGTTTTATTTTTTTCCTACTTGCATTTCATTTGTAAACTGTCTGTTTGTAATAAGTATTATGATATCTTATACTTGATGGGTTGATATTTGCACTTAATGGATGATGTCTTATACTTCATATTATTGATACTTGCACTTATGTGCTCATCTTTTCTACCTCAGCAGTTGACACTTTACACCTTTTTATGGGCTTGAGTTTTGTACTCCATGTTGGGGTATTTGTACTTCATGTGCTCGTCTATTCTACCTCAGCAGTTGATACTTTGTTTTTATGGGCTTGAGTTTTGTACTCCATGTTGGTGGTATTTGTACTTCATGTGCCATCTATTCTACCTCAGCAGTTGACACTTTACACCTAATGTGCTTGAGTTTTGTACTCCATGTTGGTGGTATTTGTACTTCATGTGCTCATCTATTCTACCTCAGCAGTTGACACTTTACACCTAATGTGCTTGAGTTTTGTTCTCCATGTTGGTGGTATTTGTACTTCATGTGCTCATCTATTCTACCTCAGCAGTTGACACTTTACACCTAATGTGCTTGAGTTTTGTTCTCCATGTTGGTGGTATTTGTACTTCATGTGCTCATCTATTCTACCTCGGCAGTTGACACTTTACACCTATGTGCTTGAGTTTTGTACTCCATGTTGGTGAAGTCTGTACTTTCATGTGTTTATCTTTTATATTTCAATAGTTAATACTTGGTTCCTATGTGCTGTGTTTGTACCCCAGGTGGCACATGAACCAACCCAGGTGGCAAATGAACCAATCGAAGTGGCACAAGATTCAATCCAGGTGGCAAAAGAACCAATCCTGGTGGTAGATGAACAAGTCACCCCAAAGACTGAAGTGGCCGATCCCTATAAAGGAAGGACTGATTATAGAGGACTTGCTCTTATTCCAGTAGAAGAGCGAGAAGTCATCGACCACTTTGTCGGAAGAGATAATTTGAGGTAACAAAATTTGCTTATTGTTTTTCTATTGGATAAACTGGTATCTGAACACACAATTAACAATTGTGTAGGGTAACCGTCTGGGAAGGAGCAAGACATCTTCTGAATGGAAGAGACTTTTGTGAGCTCTTATTTGGAGGAGAACTTACCGGCGACATAGTGGACTGTTACATGTCGATATTATGTAGCCCATCTTTTAGCAACAACTGTCAGCACAAGGTGTGGTTTACGTCCTCAATAGCGCAGGTATATGACAGTTTCCTAACTTAATTTAGTACACGGTGAGAGATGAGTCTAACCATTTGTTTTATATTTCATAGGCTGATATATTAGACCGAATAGATGAACGCAACATGAAGGATATTACGGATGAAGAATTTGTGGAGATGATGCTTAAGCTTAACAGCTTCACCTGTTCAGATTTGGAAGAGCTGACGGTAGATGTTTTAAACAACTGTCGCTACATAATCCTACCGATTTGCCGGCGCCAGCACTGGTTCTTAGTTGTCCTTGACGCATCCACTCGTTCTTTTTTATACATGAATTCAATAATGGCCCCCAGATACAAACCGATAGCTGTTGCCATTGTAAGTTTGCTTTCTTTACGTACGATTTCCCATTGCAAATTTGTGGAGTCAACAATTGACAAATTTTTTGTAGGCTTCATTTTATTCTCGGTACATTAGGCTTTCACTGGGGAGTCGTGTGGATGAAAAGCTACAGCAGAGGAAAAGTAGGCAGCAAGTGGGTACAGTGGATTGTGGTGTCTATGTATGCCTTTGGGCAGAAGGTTTTGCTAGGGACACCCCCGTGTTCTGGAGGAATGCTGGAACAATTAATGTTGATAAATATCGTGCGAAAATGGCGCATAGAATATTAACTCATGAAAATGCCAGGATTTGAAGCACTTATATGTAAATACATGTGTAACTTGAAGCATAATTTGTTTATAATATTGTTTTGTAGCTAAGTGTAATTTTCCAGTAACTATTTATAACTTAAATTCAACTGAAACAGGGCTGGGAATTTGAATACAAACTTGGGGGCAATGAGGTACAAACCAGGGAAAATGAAAGTATAAAATGTGTTTCGGGGACGGACACTCAAATTCTATTGAGATAAGGCGGGGATCCTGAGTACAATTCATGAAAACTGGAGTACAAATTGAAACAGATGGTGTATAAAATGGGCTTCGTGGATGTACACTTCAAGAGAATTAAAATCGGGTGGCAGATTCGAGAGCATTTTGGGGGCAATGAGGTACAAACCAGGGAAAATAAAAGTATAAAATGTGTTTCGGGGACGGACACTCAAATTCTATTGAGACAAGGCGGGGATCCTGAGTACAATTCATGAAAACTGGAGTACAAATTGAAACAGATGGTGTATAAAATGGGCTTGTGGATGTACACTTCAAGAGAATTAAAATCGGGCGGCAGATTCGAGAGCATTTTGGGGGCAATGAGGTACAAACCAGGGAAAATGAAAGTATAAAATGTGTTTCGGGGACGGACACTCAAATTCTATTGAGACAAGGCGGGGATCCTGAGTACAATTCATGAAAACTGGAGTACAAATTGAAACAGATGGTGTATAAAATGGTCTTCGTGGATGTACACTTCAAGAGAATTAAAATCGGGCGGCAGATTCGAGAGCATTTTGGGGGCAATGAAGTACAAACCAGGGAAAATGAAAGTATAAAATGTGTTTCGGGGACGGACACTCAAATTCTATTGAGACAAGGCGGGGATCCTGAATACAATTCATGAAAACTGGAGTACAAATTGAAACAGATGGTGTATAAAATGGGCTTCGTGGATGTACACTTCAAGAGAATTAAAATCGGGTGGCAGATTCGAGAGCATTTTGGGGGCAATGAGGTACGAACCAGGGAAAATAAAAGTATAAAATGTATTTCGGGGACGGACACTCAAATTCTATTGAGACAAGGCGGGGATCCTGAGTACAATTCATGAAAACTGGAGTACAAATTGAAACAGATGGTGTATAAAATGGTCTTCGTGGATGTACACTTCAAGAGAATTAAAATCGGGCGGCGGATTTGAGAGTATTTTGGGGTCAATGAGGTACAAACCAGGGAACATTAAAGTACAATCTGCAACAAATAAAGTATAAAATCTGTTTTGTTCAAGTACACTTATTGTAAATGAATAATTATTCTCCACTAATTGTAATGATGGGCAAGTACAATAATTTGAGAGCATCGGATTTGGTGTTGTACGGATTTGCTATGTTTCATAAGGTGGATATGTTCGACAAATTCTCATTTGTTTACATCCATGAAAGCATAGGTATTCTTTCATTACCGCGATTGATAACATTCATCCGTTGAACACTACTGAATAACAACTGAAAATTCTTAATATTATTTTATTCATATTATAAAATATTTTGGTGATTAACTACCAAGAATTCAAAATCAAATCTTTGAACAAATTTCATTGCCCAAGAATATTAGTAAAATTTTGAAGATATTAAGTACAAAGTTGCCCAAGAGAGGTGCAAATGGGGCCAAATCAGGTACAATTATCCAGTTTTGAGGTACAAATGTTGGCTACTTTACTAAACAACATGCTAGGCTGCTATGTTCGCGATAAATCACCCGCTTCATTGCCCAAGCGAGGTGCAAATGGGGCCAAATCAGGTACAATTATCCAGTTTTGAGGTACAAATGTTGGCTACTTTAGTAAACAACATGCTAGGCTGCTATGTTCACGATAAATCACCCGCTTCATTGCCCAAGCGAGGTGCAAATGGGGCCAAATCAGGTACAATTATCCAGTTTTGAGGTGCAAATGTTGGCTACTTTAGTAAACAACTTGCTAGGCTGCTATGTTCACGATAAATCACCCGCTTCATTGCCCAAGCGATGTGCAAATGGGGCCAAATCAGGTACAATTATCCAGTTTTGAGGTACAAATGTTGGCTACTTTAGTAAACAACTTGCTAGGCTGCTATGTTCACGATAAATCACCCGCTTCATTGCCCAAGCGAGGTGCAAATGGGGCCAAATCAGGTACAATTATCCAGTTTTGAGGTACAAATGTTGGCTACTTTAGTAAACAACTTGCTAGGCTGCTATGTTCACGATAAATCACCCGCTTCATTGCCCAAGCGAGGTGCAAATGGGGCCAAATCAGGTACAATTATCCAGTTTTGAGGTACAAATGTTGGCTACTTTAGTAAACAACATGCTAGGCTGCTATGTTCACGATAAATCACCCGCTTCATTGCCCAAGCGATGTGCAAATGGGGCCAAATCAGGTACAATTATCCAGTTTTGAGGTACAAATGTTGGCTACTTTAGTAAACAACTTGCTAGGCTGCTATGTTCACGATAAATCACCCGCTTCATTGCCCAAGCGAGGTGCAAATGGGGCCAAATCAGGTACAATTATCCAGTTTTGAGGTACAAATGTTGGCTACTTTAGTAAACAACTTGCTAGGCTGCTATGTTCACGATAAATCACCCGCTTCATTGCCCAAGCGAGGTGCAAATGGGGCCAAATCAGGTACAATTATCCAGTTTTGAGGTACAAATGTTGGCTACTTTAGTAAACAACTTGCTAGGCTGCTATGTTCACGATAAATCACCCGCTTCATTGCCCAAGCGAGGTGCAAATGGGGCCAAATCAGGTACAATTATCCAGTTTTGAGGTACAAATGTTGGCTACTTTAGTAAACAACATGCTAGGCTGCTATGTTCACGATAAATCACCCGCTTCATTGCCCAAGCGAGGTGCAAATGGGGCCAAATCAGGTACAATTATCCAGTTTTGAGGTACAAATGTTGGCTACTTTAGTAAACAACTTGCTAGGCTGCTATGTTCACGATAAATCACCCGCTTCATTGCCCAAGCGAGGTGCAAATGGGGCCAAATCAGGTACAATTATCCAGTTTTGAGGTACAAATATTGGCTAGTTTACTGATTCTTTGCAAGTTCGACGATTATGCCCTGTTCTACCACACCTCTTACACTTAATGGCACGCTTCTCAATCTTTGATGGAATCCTCTGTGTCCTTCTCCGCCCAGGCTGAGATCGACAATCAGGTGCATGAATGACATCGTCATCATCTACATGGAACATATGCATATCAAACGTAGGAATAGGATTTATAACTGCTTGGTATGCTTGTTGATACATCTCAACTCGGTAGTATTGATCTGTGAAGTCATATGGTGAAAGTGACTTTGACTCGATAGAAGCACAAGCATGTATGCATGGTATCTTATCAATCTGCCATGCTCCGCAAGAGCAAACTCTGTTATGTAAATCTATAGCATACGATTTGTCTTGCTCAATCACCTCAAAGCTCCAACCGCTAGACATGACAACTTTTAAGTTGCGAGAGCGCATATGATTGATTGCCAACTTTTTCTCTTGCTTGGGACATAATTGACCAACCATCTTATGAGATTCTTCTCTCCTACCATGCATCATAACCATTATTTGCATGCGTATGTGATCAACCATGGCTGCAACTGGCATAAATCGGGCTGGTTTAACCCAATTATTCCAACATTCTGCTTGATTATTGTTTATTACCCCCCATCGATCTCCACTGAATAAGGAGTTTGCCCAACAGGTTGGGTCAGACTGCATAATAAAGTCTCTGGCAAGCGGCATTGACTCCAAGATGCTGTCTATATGTCGGGTATACTCCTGCCTTGTAGGCGCATATGCAGCTTTCATAAAAATAGAACACCAATGTTTCTTGTTATGTAGAGGGTACTTCCTTAATACCTGAATTCAAAATAATAGAACAATAATGGGCTTAATGTTATGAAGTAGAGCTTATTTCACATAATTATCTCACAAACAGAGATAGAGCACAGTTACTTGTTTCTTGAAGTTATCCACTAAGTGTCTCAAGCAATATGCATGATGGCTACCGGGAAATATCATGGGGAGGGCCTTAAGAAGACCAGGATGCGATCGGAGAAGAAAGTAAACCTTGATAAGCCAGGCAAATATTCAGAATCTAAGACACTTCTCAGCTTTAAGCAGAACCACTCCCAATTCATATCATTTTCAGAGTCAACAACTGCATATGCTAACGTGAATAAGTCATCATTGGCGTCCTTACTGACTGCGCTGAGTAAGACTCCTTTGAATTTATTTTTAATATGGGTGCCGTCCAAGAATATCAATGGCCTGCATCCCCTAAGAAAACCAAGAAGGCAGGCACTAAAACAAATAAATAGCCGATGAAATTTTCGACTGATTGGGTCAATCTCACAGTCTGCAATACTTCCAGGGTTTGTTCTATTCACAGCATCACAGTACCTCCTCAACTTATCATAAGATCCCTTCTCAGCTCCATGGATGTCATGCATAGCTAATTCCTTACCCATCCATGCTTTATGGTACCTAAGTTCCACACCATATTCTCTGTGGATATCTTTCAATATGGTGCAGGGCCGATAACATGGCTCTGATCTCAATTTATTCTTCACTACATTAGCAACCCAAGCGGAATCGGCTTTAGGATGTCCCCTTGTCCGAAGATTAGCCTCACCACATGTGTGCTCTAGATTACATTTTCGAATGCCAAATAATTTATCAGCTTCATGCCTTGATGCATAGATTCTCCATTTGCAATTTTCATCACTGCAAACGGCTATGATTTTTTTGCTGTCATTTTTCTTGTATTTAAATGACCGCAAAGTAGACACTGCATAATTCTTAAGCATAATTCTGAACTCGTGAGCATCATTGAATGTTTGACCCTCCCCATATATGCAATTCCTCCATGCATCAATTGAGTTGCTAATTAAAGCCAATTCATTGTGCGATGCACTGGTCGAACCAATTTCCTCCTCCACTACATCCCTTGAGGATGGCAAATGAAGTATAATTTTAGGCACAATAAAGTACAATTCATTAGTAGAACACTGAAAATTAAATTACAGATTCAGAAAATTGAAGTACAAGTTAAAAAAACGTGACGTACAATTTGTGAACACATGAAGCACACAACATTGACAAAAAGAGTACAGATATACGCAAATTGATTTGCAAAATGAAGGAACAGAAATAAAAGAAATGAAGTACAATTTCGGAACACCTGAAGTGTATAAGCGCAACGAAAAGAGTATAAGAATTAAGCGGATTTATGTTCGAACTGAAATATAAGTTCAGAAATTGGAAGTATAGTTTTTCATAAGGTTAAGTACAGTTGCGAAAAAGCTGAAGTATAAAAATTCGGCTCTCGCAGTATAAATTTTGGATAACACAACAGTTCACGCTTCAGAATTAAATAATTGAATCGAATAATTAAAGTACAATTTCACATAAAATAAAGTACCAATTCAGGCAATTGAAGTATAGAGCTTCAATGAATGCAGCACAAATATAGATTATATGAATATAAAATGAGGTGTGATTTGATGAAAAAAGGAAGTACAATATTAGACAAAGTGAGGAACAATTTCGGAACACCTGAAGTGTATAAGCCCAATAAAAATAATATAAAGATTTAAGTGAAATTATTTAACAACTGAAATATAAGTTTAGATATTCGAAGTATAATTTTGGACAATGTGAGGTACAGTTTTGAGCAACTGAAGTATAGATGCTCAGCTTTCGCAGTATAAATTTTAGATAGTACGTTATTACACGCTTCAAAATTAAATAATAGGTTCAGATAATTAAAGTACAAAGTATAGTTTTTCATAAAGTTAAGTACAGTTGCGAAAAAGCTGAAGTATAAAAATTCGGCTCTCGCAGTATAGATTTTGGATAACACAACAGTTCACGCTTCAGAATTAAATAATTGAATCGAATAATTAAAGTACAATTTCACATAAAATAAAGTACCAATTCAGGCAATTGAAGTATAGAGCTTCAATGAATGCAGCACAAATATAGATTATATGAATATAAAATGAGGTGTGATTTGATGAAAAAAGGAAGTACAATATTAGACAAAGTGAGGAACAATTTCGGAACACCTGAAGTGTATAAGCCCAATAAAAATAATATAA
Organism: Jacaranda mimosifolia; assembly: GCA_018894105.1. Lineage (NCBI taxonomy): Eukaryota > Viridiplantae > Streptophyta > Magnoliopsida > Lamiales > Bignoniaceae > Jacaranda > Jacaranda mimosifolia. The sequence continues at coordinate 28,061,649 of CM032129.1, forward strand.
AGATTTAAGTGAAATTATTTAACAACTGAAATATAAGTTTAGATATTCGAAGTATAATTTTGGACAATGTGAGGTACAGTTTTGAGCAACTGAAGTATAGATGCTCAGCTTTCGCAGTATAAATTTTAGATAGTACGTTATTACACGCTTCAAAATTAAATAATAGGTTCAGATAATTAAAGTACAAAGTATAGTTTTTCATAAAGTTAAGTACAGTTGCGAAAAAGCTGAAGTATAAAAATTCGGCTCTCGCAGTATAGATTTTGGATAACACAACAGTTCACGCTTCAGAATTAAATAATTGAATCGAATAATTAAAGTACAATTTCACATAAAATAAAGTACCAATTCAGGCAATTGAAGTATAGAGCTTCAATGAATGCAGCACAAATATAGATTATATGAATATAAAATGAGGTGTGATTTGATGAAAAAAGGAAGTACAATATTAGACAAAGTGAGGAACAATTTCGGAACACCTGAAGTGTATAAGCGCAATATTAAAGTACAATTTCACACAAAATGAAGTACCAATTCAGGAAATTGAAGTATAGAACTTCAATGAATGCAGCACAAATATAGATTAAATGAATATAAAATGAGGTATGATTCGATGAAGAAGGAAGTACAATATTAGACAAAGTGAGGAACAATTTCGGAACACCTGAAGTGTATAAGCCCAATAAAAATAATATAAAGATTTAAGTGAAATTATTTAACAACTGAAATATAAGTTTAGATATTCGAAGTATAATTTTGGACAATGTGAGGTACAGTTTTGAGCAACTGAAGTATAGATGCTCAGCTTTCGCAGTATAAATTTTAGATAGTACGTTATTACACGCTTCAAAATTAAATAATAGGTTCAGATAATTAAAGTACAAGTTCAAGTAAAGTGAAGTACAGATTCAGACGATTGAAGTATAGAACTTAGACGATTGAAGTATAGAACTTCAATGAATGATTTACCTGTTTTAATATAATGAAGTACAAATTGGGAACACCAGAAGTGTAGAACTTATGTGAAAAGAGTACAGATTTATATAAAATGTTGTATGATTTTAGAAAATAGGAGTACACTTTTTACAAAGTTGAGAACAATTTCTGAACACTTGAAGTATAAAACCTAAGCAATGGCAGTACAATTTGGATATCTTATTAGTAGAAAACATGAAAGCCGAATTATAGATTTAGATACTTGAAGTACAAGTTTATATAAAGCGACGTACAAGTTAGAAACAATGGAAGTATAGAACTTCAATGAAGAGAGTATATGTTTCTGTAAGTACAATGTTAACTGCAATGAAGTATAATGTGGAACGCTCCAAGTACAGAAAGATTTTCAAATAAACAGAGAGCAATTTTAGAACACTTCATGTACAGAACTTTACTAATTGCAGTAAAGTTGAGATTCTGTAGAAGTATTACCTTAAAACATCACTGCTCTTCTTTTCTCTGCTGCTTGATTCATCCTTTCGGTTTACCAAGATGTCCGCAATGTTCATCTTCAATGTCAAATGTAGTAAGACCATATTCATGACGTCATCGTCATCAGTTAAACTCACGTACAATCTTTGATGTGGAGCTATATATCGCAAGCTGAAGTGCTCGGAATTGATTTCACTCCATTTTCTTGCTAGATTAATGTAGATATCCATTACAGTCGTACTGTCCTTAATTGACATTATATGGAGCTGGTCTTTGTAGCGACAACTCCCCAACACTTGATTGAGCGCACTTGCTTCGCTGCTGGTTGACATTGTCGGGGAAAAAAAAAAAAGAAAAAGGAAACACAGAAGCAACTGAGAAGGAACTGAGAAGAAGATGGAATTCGAAAATGATGAAAATAAAAAGAGAAGAAGACAATGCAGTTGTCGGGTTAGTGGCGTTTGGCTCTAACGTTGTTCTCGTTTTCCGCTTGTTGCAATTTTTTCTGTTCTTTCTGTTTCTGGTAACGAGCGTTTGTAGGGTTTACTGTTTGCTTGAAAAAACAAGGAAAAATATGATACTTAAGGGCATTTGTGTCAAATCAAGTGGCTAGGGAGTAATCTCTAAACTTTTATTAAAACTAGGGAGTTTGCACTATAAGTTTTTAATTGGGGACTGAACACAAATTTTGAAAGTAGTTTTGGTACTTTTTAATAAGTTCCCCTTGTTTAAATTGACTTGTTATATCATACTTCTTATGAACTAATTAATTTGGAAAGAAATTGATTTTAATAATTTTATTTACTGATTTATAAGAATTTGGTGCATGAAAAGTTAAAACTAGATTTTTATCTTGAATTTATAATTATATTTTAGTTTTTATTTTTATTCATTACCTTCTTCTTAAGTTGTTTTTCAAATTAGCTATAAGTCACTTTAATTTGAACTTTTTTAGCATAAGATACTTTATGTAATTTAAATTTATTTTTAATTTTTTGTTATCAATCTCTTTCTTGATTTATTTTTTACCTTGCTCTTCCCATAACTTAATATGATCAAATACGTATGTCATGAAAAATTAGTCTCTATTCTGAAAATTGAATATAACATTCTCATAAAAGTTTAATTATTATAAATTGAGATGGTATTATTATATTTAATGGGTAACACTTTGAGAAAAATTCATATGAAAATTATCAAAATATAAATACCTCAAAGACGTGATAGCGAACTGCGTTGAAGAGAAGAAGTAAAAACTATTAGACAGAAAAGGATTGTATATACCCCTCTACTATATCTGTACAAATAGAATAGTATATTTGTGAAGAATGGCAAAAATGTCTTTTATGATCATCAATTACAAAAATAAAATGAAGGGTTAGTTTTTACCAACTTGATCTTATTACTTCTAGCAACAAAAATGCGCAAACTATTTCACGAAATATATGTTGGGATAGTTCGATAATTAGTTTTCAATCTTTCAGTGGGAAAACAATGGCAATGAAGGCGTGTAGGTGTACTCATTAGACAATTGTAATAATTTATTTACTAAAAAATAATTAACTTTGTGAAAATTTTCTTTTCCACCATAATATTTTTCCAAGTATAAATATGACAGCTAAATAATGCCAAAAACTATAGAATACTTAATATATGAGTACTTTCTCACACAATGTAAATTGATTAATTGCTCAAAAGTATAATTCTTTATATTTTAGGAAGTGAAAATGGAGTTAGGAGAGAGAAGTGGGGCAGAAAAGAGAATCTTTGAAAATCAATTATGACCGCTATTTCAGGAGTTTGAAATGGCGATCCTCGCGTCTCTCGCAATCTGGCCTGGCATCTTCCCCTGACCGCTTCTCCTTTTCCTCCCTCCACGTCGTCTTCCTCTCTCTCTCTCTACCCTCCATAGTTGTCACTCTTTTATTCAGCCCGGAATATAAATGGATTTTCCATTTCCATTTTTATTTCTTTTCCTCGCTTCCCGCATTTTTCTCTCCACATCCATCTACCAAACCAATGCCGATGATTGTAGCAACAACCACAACAATGTCAAATACCCCACTCCATTGCACGTAGAGGCAATGGATTCTTCAATCAAAGACCCCTTTTTTCCTGCTGGGATTTTCCCTTTCTTACATTCCTACCCGTAATCCAAAACCTTCTCCAATGGTCGTTGCCCGGGATTGTTAATCCGTTTTGGCGCTGTTTTTTTGGAGGCCCACCTGGTGAGTTGTTGATATTTCATGCCATTTTTAGCATTTTGCTTATGAAATCAAGCGGGGAAGTGTATACATTTGCATGCACGGGATAAGGGACGTAGAGCGGATCATTATGTTATGTGGGAATTAACATTTGGTATTTAGATCAGGATTCTATTGCCTGGTGGCATACAAGAACATGGAATATTTTGCGTTTTGTATGTTTGTTCTTGTTTGTTTAATTACTTTTTGCAGATTTTTTATTAAATTTAAGAAACTTGTCGTGGAACCCCCTGGCCATGTAATTTTGTCCCACAGGTGGAGACTTGGATTCTGTGAGTGTTTCCCGTCATTTGATTGGATTATAAAAGCAAGTGGAATGCAATAACTGGAAAAGATGCCAATCGATCATAATAATGATGGGATTGCCGAAGACCTCAAATCTCCGGATGAATTCAAAATATGGAGGATGCTTAATTTGAAATTGATCTCTATGTTTTCTGTTATTTTTGAAAATTGAAAGTTGGTGGCACGATCAAAACTGGATAGCTTATAAAGAATATGGCAGTTCAGAAATTTCTAGTTTCCCAGGATTTTAGATCCGAATCTGATTGGAGTATGACCAGAAGGTTGTGGCTAAAAGAAATTTCAGGTGCAGTGGCACTAATTATGAGTCTAACTTTGTAGAGAAAGCTTCATAATCTGAGGACGCAAACAGTTAGAGGATTTTGTTATATATACTGGAATTTGAAGTATTATGAAATGGTTGAAATGAAGTGAATCTTGAATATATTTGTAGCTTCTTTTGTTATGTGCATGCACATGATAAAGCTTCAAGACTATTCTGAGGATGAAGTTTGTGCTGGATTTGATTGTTTTCCTCTTTTCTTTGGATTCCTTTTTCAGTAAACTAGTTTGGTCATGGTTATGGATTGGATACCAATTACTCTGGTGGGGCTCAAAAGGGTTTTAGTTCTCATCCTTTTAATTCTTGCATTTGGGTCTTAATTGTCCTGTAATAATTCAATGTGCAGATAAATGGATAAGATTTATGTCTTTTCCTGAAATGCAGATGAATCGCATACAATCAGAAGGCAATGCGTGTGAACCTGGCAAGATGGACATGGCTGCTAAAAGTTCCGCCACATCAAATTCAAATACATCTCGTGGCTTGAAGAAATCAGAACAGGAGGCAAAAAGAAGTGCTCATCCTGGCCGTGTCTCACCCTGTGAACCTATATCTGCAGATCCCAACTACCAATTTAATTCAACTTCAACTCATAAATCACAAAGTGAATTTACAAAAACTGAGGCAATGACTCCAGTTGGTGCAAATCCATGCCCATTGCCTGGCCCAAGATCATATATGAACGCTGATCATCTGACAAGTACGACGCCAAGTGGATCACCCGCAATATCACCTAGCATAAAAACAAGTAATACTAAGAGTAGTCTATCAAGTGTCAGTCACGGCTGGGGCAGTGGCAGCAGTCGCAGTGACAGTTTAGACAGTACAAGTGCACCCCTCAAGCCCCACACTGGTGGTGATGTTAGATGGGATGCCATAAATTCTGCTTGTTCAAAAGATTCTCCTCTTGGTCTCAGCAATTTTCGTCTCTTAAAGCGACTTGGTTACGGAGATATTGGAAGTGTCTACCTTGTTGAACTTCGAGGAACTAATACCTTCTTTGCCATGAAGGTTATGGATAAAGGTTCTCTTGCAAGCAGAAATAAGCTACTTAGAGCTCAAACAGAAAGAGAGATTCTTGGTCTTCTTGACCACCCTTTCTTACCTACCTTATATTCTTACTTTGAGACTGAAAAGTTTTATTGCTTGGTCATGGAGTTCTGCAGTGGAGGTAACCTTCATACTCTTCGGCAAAAGCAGCCCAATAAGCATTTTACGGAGGAAGCTGCTAGGTAACTACCTACTTACATTATTCTTCTTTGTGCACCTCTTTTATTTGTGTGCCTTTTGATTTTCTAATTTTCTCCATTGCATGCTAGTAAATTAGGAGTCCAGTGAACCATTGTCACATCAGTGACATTCCAAACTAGGAGGAGCTGAATCGATGCCCTTACATGTCATACCGATCACAGGCCATGGTCTTTTCCATGCCTTGTGTATTATGTATTCAGCTATTGCCAAATTGACTACAGAGAGATATATTAGATAATGCTGGTTGAAGCTCTAGTTTAGATGTAATGATCTCTGAATAATAAAATGTCCAAATGAATCATGATTGCTGGTATCATGGGGGCAGAGTAATTGATATATGTTTTTGCATCAGAAACTACATTTGTAACTATTCATGAGCTAAGAATTCAGTAATCATGTAGTCTAAGGTACTTCATCAGAAATGGCTGTCATTTGGAATTTGAGAATGTAAAGAGGACGAAAGTGGTGGGCTACTATATTCCCTTGTTTGATGTTCTCACATTAATCACATTGATTTTAGTGCCTAATTACTCTTTGCTGATGCTTGTGTGTATGTGTGTCTATGAGAAGTAGAAAGAGCTGTTCAGAAAATATTCTCTTGAATGACCAGGCTCACTGAATTGGTGAACTGAAAAGCGACTTTAAAAGAATTTTGCATCTTTTTAAAGATCAAAACCATTTTTAATTTTTGTTGCCTGCAGTTTCCAAATTGATCCTGATGATAACTTTTTTCTTTTTCTTTTTTGAAACAAATATGGATTCCTGGTTCTGCATTAAAGTTTGCAAATGCTATACACTCATTTTTCCAATTAATTTTTCTGAGTGTCATCATTCTTTATCTGGATGTTCAGCTATCTTTCTCCTATTGGTTGGTAGCACAAGCCTTTTCTATCCTACCCCATATGAGTTAGCCTCACCTTTTCTTTCATTTTACTTTTGTCTGCAGTCATAAAAGCTATGGCCTTTCTTGAAGCCGAAACTGTAGGACTACGTTATTTCATGCATGAATAGTCTTAGGCATGCCATGATTAATTTCTTTCTTCTGTGCCAGATTCTCCTACATGCTTTTGGAAAAGAAAATAGCAACCAGATTTGATATTTTGTTCCAACTCAACTTTTTACAGATTTTACGCATCAGAGGTCTTGTTGGCACTGGAGTATCTGCACATGCTAGGAATCGTTTACAGGGATCTAAAGCCGGAAAACGTTCTAGTAAGAGAAGAGGGTCACATCATGCTTTCCGACTTTGACCTATCACTTCGTTGCTCCGTCTGCCCAACACTAGTCAAATCTTCATCTGTTCATGTTGGAAATGGAAGTGATACTTCTGACGGCCTCTTAGACGACGACAATGCATTGCGTGGTTGTATGCAGCCATCAGGTTTTCTCCCGCGCCTCCTTCCAACCAAAAAGAACCGCAAATCAAAATCTGATTTTGGTCTGGGCAACAATGCCAACTCCCTTCCAGAGCTAATGGCCGAGCCCACAAACGTCCGTTCCATGTCCTTTGTAGGGACCCACGAATATCTAGCCCCGGAGATTATTCGTGGAGAAGGGCATGGAAGTGCAGTTGATTGGTGGACATTTGGCATTTTCTTGTATGAACTCTTACACGGGACAACCCCCTTCAAGGGTGCTGGAAATCGTGCTACACTGTTTAATGTAGTTGGGCAGCCACTGAAGTTTCCAGAAACTCCACAAGTAAGTTTTACGGCCCGGGATCTCATCAAAGGGCTCTTGGTGAAGGAACCACACAAGAGAATTGCATACAAGAGGGGCGCTACAGAAATCAAACAGCATCCTTTCTTTGAAGGTGTCAACTGGGCTCTGGTAAGAAGTGCTGTACCTCCTTATGTTCCTGAACCTGTGGACTTTTCGCAGTTTGCCAGCAAAGATTCAGCCCATTCAGACAAGAAGATTGCAGACATGGGAGGTGATCATAAGAACAAAGGCCAGTCTACTGATTCTTCTTATGTTGAATTTGAATATTTCTAGGATGATTGGAACTCTTGATTTTATTAATGCATACATCTTTTCTTGGAGAGTAATTTGTACACAGAGGTTGGCAGTTTGACATTGTGGCATCATCGGAATTTACTGGGACAGTAACATTATGGCAATAGGAAACATAAACTTTTATAAGGGGAATTCAAGAATGTCATCATGGTTTGGCAGTTTATCCATTATATACATTAAGGTTTAGGTAATGCTTCAATCTTCATGGTTGGGTTTTAAGTTGGCTATGAAGGAAATTTTGCTATATTTTTATGCTTTGGTAAATCTTTTAACTAAAACAACATACCATGAACATCCATGTTTTGATTCTGAAATTGACTTTCACTTATATAGGCTTGAATTTATATTCAATTGCTTGGATTTAAATTATTTGGAAGATAGAAATTTTTTATTGATCAGCGATATTAGTTTGACCTGATCTTTAATAACTTTGATTTGAATTATCTGAAAAAATGTTGGGAGTTGAGGCCTAACTTATGAAAATTATATAAGAGATAAACGCTATCACCTAAATTATGGAAGAAATAAGTATTCTCACCACTATCAATTCTGTTCCATCTTATTCTGTGAATTCAAATATAAGATTTGAAAGAATTTTAGTAATTTTTAATCATTATTTTTTTTTTCTCAAGACACAAATGCGAGTATCGTTTACTTGCTAAAATATTTTTCGATTGAAAAAATATGATTTATATTACAAATTATTCCATTAAAATCAAATGAGATTTTGAACTCAGAAATAAATATCCCACCAAAATGTCAATCATTATCAATGAGTTATCAAAAATGGACCTATCACTGGCATGTGGCGTTTACCTTATAATCGGCTTTTTTATAAAAAAATTGCAAAACAAAAATACAGCACTATTTGAAGGATTTACAATTTTATAGTAAGTTGCACTCATCGAGTGCAACTTTCAACAGTACCCATAATTTTTTATTCTAAATTTTTTTATTTCTTTGTATATAAATTCTTTTAAGGCTTGTTCTCTTATATTTTGGGGACATAGTTTTTAGCCCCTAAAATATTTCAAAATGCATGCATATTCTCCAATATTTTTTCCAAAATACTACAATTTTTTACCAAAAAAATTCTCTAATAATTCACCCAAAAAACCCTACACCCTAAAAAACACACATATCCTCTCATTTTCTCACTCCATCTTTCACATCAACCATTCATTATTTCACTTATATACACATATATATATACACACACATATATTTTACATATATGAAAATATTAAAATTTTGCTATTTAAAAAATTCTGAAACTTATGTTTACCTAAAAAATATTTAATGTAATAATTAATTAAAAATATTAAATACCTTATTAATTTTTTTAAAAAATTATTCTAAATTTTTTTTTCAAAAGAAATATTAGTTTAGTAGTAATAAAAACCGTTGTTTCATTTTCATTTCATTTCATTTGATATGTCTCAGGTAATCATCCTCCTCCTCTTCTCTTCTTCCTTTTTTTTTTTTTTTTTTTTTTTTTTTTTTTTTTTCTGTTTATGGGCCACTGCTGGTGCGGCTGGTGCTGCTGGAGCGTCTAGTAGCACCAGCAACGGCGGCCAGATCTGACTGGCCGTCGATCGCTGTCCGATCTGGATTTTTTTTTTTTAAATTAGTTATAATTAAAAAAAATTAAAATGGTTGTTTGGGTTATTGTTTCAGGTTTGAAAGGTGTATACTTGTGTATTATTTCGCTTGATTGAGGTAATTTTTTTAATTATGCTAAAATTTAATTATGTTTTAGTTATGTTCATTATGTTTTGGTTAATTATCTCCATTAATTAAAATTTGATTTATGTTTTAGTTATTTGAAATATGTATTATATAATTTGTCTCAATTAGTTAAAATTTAATTATGTTTAGTTAAAATTTGATTTATGTTTTAGTTTTATGAATTATGTTTTATATAATTTGTCTCAATTAGTTAAAACTTAATTATGTTTTAGTTGAAATTTGATTTACGTTTTAGTTATTTGAAATATGTATTATATAATTTGTTTGAATTAGTTAAAATTTAATTATGTTTTAGTTAAAATTTTATTTACGTTTTAGTTATATGAAATGTGTATTATATAATTTGTCTCAATTAGTTAAAATTTAATTATGTTTTAGTTAAAATTTGATTTATGTTTTAGCTTTATGAATTATGTTTCATCATGTGCAGCATCACGTAACTGATGATGGCTTAGACCAGCCTCATGGTGATCATGATACTTCGTACTATCTACAAAAGGTAATGGCGAGATATGAAATGAGTGGCGTGTTGGTGATGAATAATCATACTCCGTTGATCCCCATCCTAGACCAAGATTAGTATCTACTAGTCCGGATATTGATTGTCTGCTTGCCGACATATATGGTGGTATAGGTGTTAACTCCGGATCTCCTGGTGGTTGACATTCATAGCCGTCGGCAAACAAGTTATGCAGCCTATTAACAGGACCTCCCACATCACTAACACCACCTGACCTAAAAGAATGAGTATTATCATCAGTCGTGTTGTTGGGTCTAATGCTGCGTCTCTTCCTTTTCGTATGTGTACCACCACTGATTTCTTGTTGTTTAGGGACTTGGCTAGGAAAGTGTTGTCTAGATGCCAACTGATGAACGTTATCAGCAATTAATCGATGATCATTCCTCATCTGAATGAAGTCCACAACCTCGGCATCATCCGCAACAGAATCACAACTGATAATCAAATTGTGCATTTGATCTGTCTGAAAAAAAATATAAATGTATCATAATGTTAAATATCATTTAAATAACTGAAGGATGTATTGCATGATTACTATACATACCACATGTTGCCAAGCACGTGGATCCTCTGGATGGTACCTCGTTCGTGTGTTCTCATACGATGGACCTATTATTCGACGTGTAATTCGATCATACCATAACATGTATCCATTTTCTATAGTGATTGATTCGACAATATGAGGTCCATGCACAATAAGCTGCTCTCTGTTAGCCCATTGAGCAATATAATCCATGTGATAAATGGACCAATCTTGTCAAGGATGACCTCTACGTGATACGTCATGTAACATTGAACCTCTCTCAAGCGGTGGTGGAGGAATATGTTGTCGCATCCCAAATTGCCTTAGCACTCGTTCCGGATGATGCATCTCAATTATAGCAAAGTTGATTAATGGACACGATGCTGTCCAAAGCCTCGGGGCACACTGGACTGGCAAGGTTTGAATATTTTGGATCGGGTCATATGGTTGCCATATAAACTGCATATAAATGTATTGAGCCATGTTTATATAGATAAATAGCTTATCAGAATATTTGATCTAAAAAGTATTATTATTATACAATTTTTTACCTCATTTGCCGACATTCTATCAAGCATATCTCTTATGATTTGTACAGAGTGACTTGCTGTTTGCGTGAAAGAATTATAATGCCACCACCTAAAAATCCATTCTATTGATATTAATATAACAATTTATATTATCCATATACGCAGAAAACAGTTGCATGAAAATGTTAATAAACTATAACATATATTATCTTACCGAGCACCATACGGAGGAATTGGCAGTCCATCAACTACTACTGGAGCTTCATTGTCATCGACACGAGAAGTTAATCTTATAGGTGTCAATGTTGTAATGCATGACCATGCCCAAATCTACAATTAACAATTTTTTAGGCGTCATACCTAATTGCAAGAATTAATATAAAAGCAAAATAATACTACTTCACCTGTAACAACTGCATCGCTCCACCAATATTTGATCTTCCTCTACGTGATGCAGTGCAAAGCTCACGATACATGAATGATAAAACTGCGCTACCCCAACTAAAGTTACGGACTTCATCTATTTGCTCCATATGCTGTAAGTAAACCAATGATATTGCAGAACCTAATGAGCTTGGGCACATAAGATCTCCAAGAAGTATCAACGCACAGACATGTGCGTATTGTTGGACCTCAAAAACTGTGCTATGATCTGTAATTCTATTATTATGAACATGGTCCGTAAGAGCAGTAAGATGAAGTTGTGACCCCCTAAGGTCTCGCTCTTCCGAAATGAATCCGAGATAACGATGACAATAATCTTGCCACTGCGTGAGGTTGTGAACATAGTCTGTACCTGTAACAACAATACCGTCTATCGGTAATGCCCAAATAATTGCTATGTCCTGCAACGTAACTATAGCCTCTCCCACACGTAAATGAAATGTGTGAGTCTCTGAGCGCCACCTCTCGATCAGAGCCGTAATCACATGAACATCAGTCTCAATATTTCTACAACTGTAGACACCATAGAATCCCATCTCATTTAATAAAGATAATACAATAGGGTGTAGAGCTTGGCATCCTATAATTCTCCAAAATCTTCTATCTCCTCGTCTAACAACTAAAGTGTTATCTATATCTCCAGCTAATATACTCTCTGATCGATGGCCATCTTGCATGTATAAGACACTGGGATCATGTGGACCATATATATCTCTGATATCCATCTTGAAATATTTGCTGGAAAAATAAATAAAACTAATATGATTAGGTATATCCAAAATATTTATTGGTATATTAATGTGAATGACAAACAAATTGAGGATTGGAATGTCTATAGCCTATTTACAGTCCAATTCTTGATTTGTTTATCATTACATCAAACATATCCAAGTAGATAAAAATACCAAAGATTTAATATGATTAATGATACATTCTATCAAAAAATCCCTTAAATAGAATACTTCAAATTGCCTAAAAAACAAGACTCAACAAAATGTAAACCGTTACTTCAATTAAAAACAACTTATAATTATATAAAACATAATTCATAAAGCTAAAACAGAAATCAAATTTTAACTAAAACATAATTAAATTTTAACTAATTGAGACAAATTATATAATACATATTTCATATAACTAAAACGTAAATCAAATTTTAACTAAAACATAATTAAATTTTAATTAATTGAGACAAATTATATAATACATATTTCAAATAACTAAAACGTAAATCAAATTTCAACTAAAACATAATTAAGTTTTAACTAATTGAGACAAATTATATAAAACATAATTCATAAAACTAAAGCATAAATCAAATTTTAACTAAACATAATTAAATTTTAACTAATTGAGACAAATTAATAAAACATATTTCATATAACTAAAACGTAAATCAAATTTTAACTAAAACATAATTAAATTTTAACTAATTGAGACTAATTATATAATACATACTTCAAATAACTAAAACATAAATTAAATTTTAATTAATGGAGATAATTAACCAAAACATAATTAAATTTTAGCATAATTAAAAAAATTACCTCAATCAAGCAAAATAATACACAAGTATACACATTTCAAACCTAAAACAATAACCCAAACAACCATTTTAATTTTTTTTAATTATAACTAATTTAAAAAATAAAAATAAAAAATTCCAGATCGGATTGCGACCGGCGGCCAGCAGCACCAGCAGTGGCCCATAAACAGAAACAAAAAAAAAAAAAAGGAAGAAGAGAGGAGGAGGAGGATTACCTGAGTCATATAAAATGAAATGAAATGAAAATGAAACAACGGTTTTTATTACTACTAAACTAACATTTCTTTTGAAAAAAAATTTTAGAATAATTTTTTTTAAAAATTAGTAAGGTATTTAATATTTTTAATTAATTATTACATTAAATATTTTTTAGGTAAACATAAGTTTCAGAATTTTTTAAATAACAAAATTTTAATATTTTCATATATGTAAAATATATATATATATATATATAAGTGAAGTAATGAATGATTGATGTGAAAGATGGAGTGAGAAAATGAGAGGATATGCGTGCTTTTTAGGGTGTAGGGTTTTTTGGGTAAAAAACTGTAGTATTTTGGGAAAAAGATTGGAGAATGTGCATGCATTTTGAAATATTTTGGGGGCTGAAAACTATGTCCCCAAAATATAAGAGAACAAGCCCTAAAAGAATTTATACACAAAAAAATAAAAAAATTTATTCCGGTCAAAAACGCCGGCTAGGGACAAAATTCGGTTACTGTTGAAAGTTGCACTCACCGAGTGCAACTTACTATAAAATTGTAAAGCCTCCAAATAGTGCGGTATTTTTGTATTTTTTTGCAATTTTTTTATAAAAAAGCCCTTATAATCCTTAACAAAATTAAATATATACATTCAATCATTTAAAACATGTTACAATGTTATTTTTATAGGGGAACTTATTAAAAAGTACAAAAACTACTTTCAAAATTTGTGTTCAGTCCCCAATTAAAAACTTATAGTGCAAACTCCCTAGTTTTAATAAAAGTTTAGAGATTACTCCCTAGCCACTTGATTTGACACAAATGCCCTTAAGTATCATATTTTTCCTTGTTTTTTCAAGCAAACAGTAAACCCTACAAACGCTCGTTACCAGAAACAGAAAGAACAGAAAAAATTGCAACAAGCGGGAAACGAGAACAACGTTAGAGCCAAACGCCACTAACCCGACAACTGCATTGTCTTCTTCTCTTTTTATTTTCATCATTTTCGAATTCCATCTTCTTCTCAGTTCCTTCTCAGTTGCTTCTGTGTTTCCTTTTTTTTTTTTTTTCCCCGACAATGTCAACCAGCAGCGAAGCAAGTGCGCTCAATCAAGTGTTGGGGAGTTGTCGCTACAAAGACCAGCTCCATATAATGTCAATTAAGGACAGTACGACTGTAATGGATATCTACATTAATCTAGCAAGAAAATGGAGTGAAATCAATTCCGAGCACTTCAGCTTGCGATATATAGCTCCACATCAAAGATTGTACGTGAGTTTAACTGATGACGATGACGTCATGAATATGGTCTTACTACATTTGACATTGAAGATGAACATTGCGGACATCTTGGTAAACCGAAAGGATGAATCAAGCAGCAGAGAAAAGAAGAGCAGTGATGTTTTAAGGTAATACTTCTACAGAATCTCAACTTTACTGCAATTAGTAAAGTTCTGTACATGAAGTGTTCTAAAATTGCTCTCTGTTTATTTGAAAATCTTTCTGTACTTGGAGCGTTCCACATTATACTTCATTGCAGTTAACATTGTACTTACAGAAACATATACTCTCTTCATTGAAGTTCTATACTTCCATTGTTTCTAACTTGTACGTCGCTTTATATAAACTTGTACTTCAAGTATCTAAATCTATAATTCGGCTTTCATGTTTTCTACTAATAAGATATCCAAATTGTACTGCCATTGCTTAGGTTTTATACTTCAAGTGTTCAGAAATTGTTCTCAACTTTGTAAAAAGTGTACTCCTATTTTCTAAAATCATACAACATTTTATATAAATCTGTACTCTTTTCACATAAGTTCTACAATTCTGGTGTTCCCAATTTGTACTTCATTATATTAAAACAGGTAAATCATTCATTGAAGTTCTATACTTCAATCGTCTAAGTTCTATACTTCAATCGTCTGAATCTGTACTTCACTTTACTTGAACTTGTACTTTAATTATCTGAACCTATTATTTAATTTTGAAGCGTGTAATAACGTACTATCTAAAATTTATACTGCGAAAGCTGAGCATCTATACTTCAGTTGCTCAAAACTGTACCTCACATTGTCCAAAATTATACTTCGAATATCTAAACTTATATTTCAGTTGTTAAATAATTTCACTTAAATCTTTATATTATTTCTATTGGGCTTATACACTTCAGGTGTTCCGAAATTGTTCCTCACTTTGTCTAATATTGTACTTCCTTCTTCATCGAATCATACCTCATTTTATATTCATTTAATCTATATTTGTGCTGCATTCATTGAAGTTCTATACTTCAATTTCCTGAATTGGTACTTCATTTTGTGTGAAATTGTACTTTAATATTGCGCTTATACACTTCAGGTGTTCCGAAATTGTTCCTCACTTTGTCTAATATTGTACTTCCTTTTTTCATCGAATCACACCTCATTTTATATTCATATAATCTATATTTGTGCTGCATTCATTGAAGCTCTATACTTCAATTGCCTGAATTGGTACTTTATTTTATGTGAAATTGTACTTTAATTATTCGATTCAATTATTTAATTCTGAAGCGTGAACTGTTGTGTTATCGAAAATCTATACTGCGAGAGCCGAATTTTTATACTTCAGCTTTTTCGCAACTGTACTTAACTTTATGAAAAACTATACTTTGTACTTTAATTATCTGAACCTATTATTTAATTTTGAAGCGTGTAATAACGTACTATCTAAAATTTATACTGCGAAAGCTGAGCATCTATACTTCAGTTGCTCAAAACTGTACCTCACATTGTCCAAAATTATACTTCGAATATCTAAACTTATATTTCAGTTGTTAAATAATTTCACTTAAATCTTTATATTATTTTTATTGGGCTTATACACTTCAGGTGTTCCGAAATTGTTCCTCACTTTGTCTAATATTGTACTTCCTTTTTTCATCAAATCACACCTCATTTTATATTCATATAATCTATATTTGTGCTGCATTCATTGAAGCTCTATACTTCAATTGCCTGAATTGGTACTTTATTTTATGTGAAATTGTACTTTAATTATTCGATTCAATTATTTAATTCTGAAGCGTGAACTGTTGTGTTATCCAAAATCTATACTGCGAGAGCCGAATTTTTATACTTCAGCTTTTTCGCAACTGTACTTAACTTTATGAAAAACTATACTTTGTACTTTAATTATCTGAACCTATTATTTAATTTTGAAGCGTGTAATAACGTACTATCTAAAATTTATACTGCGAAAGCTGAGCATCTATACTTCAGTTGCTCAAAACTGTACCTCACATTGTCCAAAATTATACTTCGAATATCTAAACTTATATTTCAGTTGTTAAATAATTTCACTTAAATCTTTATATTATTTTTATTGGGCTTATACAGTTCAGGTGTTCCGAAATTGTTCCTCACTTTGTCTAATATTGTACTTCCTTTTTTCATCAAATCACACCTCATTTTATATTTATATAATCTATATTTGTGCTGCATTCATTGAAGCTCTATACTTCAATTGCCTGAATTGGTACTTTATTTTATGTGAAATTGTACTTTAATTATTCGATTCAATTATTTAATTCTGAAGCGTGAACTGTTGTGTTATCCAAAATCTATACTGCGAGAGCCGAATTTTTATACTTCAGCTTTTTCGCAACTGTACTTAACTTTATGAAAAACTATACTTTGTACTTTAATTATCTGAACCTATTATTTAATTTTGAAGCGTGTAATAACGTACTATCTAAAATTTATACTGCGAAAGCTGAGCATCTATACTTCAGTTGCTCAAAACTGTACCTCACATTGTCCAAAATTATACTTCGAATATCTAAACTTATATTTCAGTTGTTAAATAATTTCACTTAAATCTTTATATTATTTTTATTGGGCTTATACACTTCAGGTGTTCCGAAATTGTTCCTCACTTTGTCTAATATTGTACTTCCTTTTTTCATCAAATCACACCTCATTTTATATTCATATAATCTATATTTGTGCTGCATTCATTGAAGCTCTATACTTCAATTGCCTGAATTGGTACTTTATTTTATGTGAAATTGTACTTTAATTATTCGATTCAATTATTTAATTCTGAAGCGTGAACTGTTGTGTTATCCAAAATCTATACTGCGAGAGCCGAATTTTTATACTTCAGCTTTTTCGCAACTGTACTTAACTTTATGAAAAACTATACTTTGTACTTTAATTATCTGAACCTATTATTTAATTTTGAAGCGTGTAATAACGTACTATCTAAAATTTATACTGCGAAAGCTGAGCATCTATACTTCAGTTGCTCAAAACTGTACCTCACATTGTCCAAAATTATACTTCGAATATCTAAACTTATATTTCAGTTGTTAAATAATTTCACTTAAATCTTTATATTATTTTTATTGGGCTTATACACTTCAGGTGTTCCGAAATTGTTCCTCACTTTGTCTAATATTGTACTTCCTTTTTTCATCGAATCACACCTCATTTTATATTCATATAATCTATATTTGTGCTGCATTCATTGAAGCTCTATACTTCAATTGCCTGAATTGGTACTTTATTTTATGTGAAATTGTACTTTAATTATTCGATTCAATTATTTAATTCTGAAGCGTGAACTGTTGTGTTATCCAAAATTTATACTGCGAGAGCCGAATTTTTATACTTCAGCTTTTTCGCAACTGTACTTAACCTTATGAAAAACTATACTTCCAATTTCTGAACTTATATTTCAGTTCGAACATAAATCCGCTTAATTCTTATACTCTTTTCGTTGCGCTTATACACTTCAGGTGTTCCGAAATTGTACTTCATTTCTTTTATTTCTGTTCCTTCATTTTGCAAATCAATTTGCGTATATCTGTACTCTTTTTGTCAATGTTGTGTGCTTCATGTGTTCACAAATTGTACGTCACGTTTTTTTAACTTGTACTTCAATTTTCTGAATCTGTAATTTAATTTTCAGTGTTCTACTAATGAATTGTACTTTATTGTGCCTAAAATTATACTTCATTTGCCATCCTCAAGGGATGTAGTGGAGGAGGAAATTGGTTCGACCAGTGCATCGGACAATGAATTGGCTTTAATTAGCAACTCAATTGATGCATGGAGGAATTGCATATATGGGGAGGGTCAAACATTCAATGATGCTCACGAGTTCAGAATTATGCTTAAGAATTATGCAGTGTCTACTTTGCGGTCATTTAAATACAAGAAAAATGACAGCAAAAAAATCATAGCCGTTTGCAGTGATGAAAATTGCAAATGGAGAATCTATGCATCAAGGCATGAAGCTGATAAATTATTTGGCATTCAAAAATGTAATCTAGAGCACACATGTGGTGAGGCTAATCTTCGGACAAGGGGACATCCTAAAGCCGATTCCGCTTGGGTTGCTAATGTAGTGAAGAATAAATTGAGATCAGAGCCATGTTATCGGCCCTGCACCATATTGAAAGATATCCACAGAGAATATGGTGTGGAACTTAGGTACCATAAAGCATGGATGGGTAAGGAATTAGCTATGCATGACATCCATGGAGCTGAGAAGGGATCTTATGATAAGTTGAGGTGGTACTGTGATGCTGTGAATAGAACAAACCCTGGAAGTATTGCAGACTGTGAGATTGACCCAATCGGTCGAAAATTTCGTCGGCTATTTATTTGTTTTAGTGCCTGCCTTCTTGGTTTTCTTAGGGGATGCAGGCCATTGATATTCTTGGACGGCACCCATATTAAAAATAAATTCAAAGGAGTCTTACTCAGCGCAGTCAGTAAGGACGCCAATGATGACTTATTCACGTTAGCAGTTGACTCTGAAAATGATATGAATTGGGAGTGGTTCTGCTTAAAGCTGAGAAGTGTCTTAGATTCTGAATATTTGCCTGGCTTATCAAGGTTTACTTTCTTCTCCGATCGACATCCTGGTCTTCTTAAGGCCCTCCCCATGATATTTCCCGGTAGCCATCATGCATATTGCTTGAGACACTTAGTGGATAACTTCAAGAAACAAGTAAGTGTGCTCTATCTCTGTTTGTGAGATAATTATGTGAAATAAGCTCTACTTCATAACATTAAGCCCATTATTGTTCTATTATTTTGAATTCAGGTATTAAGGAAGTACCCTCTACATAACAAGAAACATTGGTGTTCTATTTTTATGAAAGCTGCATATGCGCCTACAAGGCAATAGTATACCCGACATATAGACAGCATCTTGGAGTCAATGCCGCTTGCCAGAGACTTTATTATGCAGTCTGACCCAACCTGTTGGGCAAACTCCTTATCCAGTGGAGATCGATGGGGGGTAATAAACAATAATCAAGCAGAATGTTGGAATAATTGGGTTAAACCAGCCCGATTTATGCCAGTTGCAGCCATGGTTGATCACATACGCATGCAAATAATGGTTATGATGCATGGTAGGAGAGAAGAATCTCATAAGATGGTTGGTCAATTATGTCCCAAGCAAGAGAAAAAGTTGGCAATCAATCATATGCGCTCTCGCAACTTAAAAGTTGTCATGTCTAGCGGTTGGAGCTTTGAGGTGATTGAGCAAGACAAATCGTATGCTATAGATTTACATAACAGAGTTTGTTCTTGCGGAGCATGGCAGATTGATAAGATACCATGCATACATGCTTGTGCTTCTATCGAGTCAAAGTCACTTTCACCATATGACTTCACAGATCAATACTACCGAGTTGAGATGTATCAACAAGCATACCAAGCAGTTATAAATCCTATTCCTACGTTTGATATGCATATGTTCCATGTAGATGATGACGACGTCATTCATGCACCTGATTGTCGATCTCAGCCTGGGCGGAGAAGGACACAGAGGATTCCATCACAGATTGAGAAGCGTGCCATTAAGTGTAAGAGGTGTGGTAGAACAGGGCATAATCGTCGAACTTGCAAAGAATCAGTAAACTAGCCAACATTTGTACCTCAAAACTGGATAATTGTACCTGATTTGGCCCCATTTGCACCTCGCCTGGGCAATGAAACGGGTGATTTATCATGAACATAGCAGCCTAGCAAGTTGTTTACTAAAGTAGCCAACATTTGTACCTCAAAACTGGATAATTGTACCTGATTTGGCCCCATTTGCACCTCGCTTGGGCAATGAAGCGGGTGATTTATCGTGAACATAGCAGCCTAGCATGTTGTTTACTAAAGTAGCCAACATTTGTACCTCAAAACTGGATAATTGTACCTGATTTGGCCCCATTTGCACCTCGCTTGGGCAATGAAGCGGGTGATTTATCGTGAACATAGCAGCCTAGCAAGTTGTTTACTAAAGTAGCCAACATTTGTACCTCAAAACTGGATAATTGTACCTGATTTGGCCCCATTTGCACCTCGCTTGGGCAATGAAGCGGGTGATTTATCGTGAACATAGCAGCCTAGCAAGTTGTTTACTAAAGTAGCCAACATTTGTACCTCAAAACTGGATAATTGTACCTGATTTGGCCCCATTTGCACCTCGCTTGGGCAATGAAGCGGGTGATTTATCGTGAACATAGCAGCCTAGCAAGTTGTTTACTAAAGTAGCCAACATTTGTACCTCAAAACTGGATAATTGTACCTGATTTGGCCCCATTTGCACATCGCTTGGGCAATGAAGCGGGTGATTTATCGTGAACATAGCAGCCTAGCATGTTGTTTACTAAAGTAGCCAACATTTGTACTTCAAAACTGGATAATTGTACCTGATTTGGCCCCATTTGCACCTCGCTTGGGCAATGAAGCGGGTGATTTATCGTGAACATAGCAGCCTAGCAAGTTGTTTACTAAAGTAGCCAACATTTGTACCTCAAAACTGGATAATTGTACCTGATTTGGCCCCATTTGCACCTCGCTTGGGCAATGAAGCAGCCTAGCAAGTTGTTTACTAAAGTAGCCAACATTTGTACCTCAAAACTGGATAATTGTACCTGATTTGGCCCCATTTGCACCTCGCTTGGGCAATGAAGCGGGTGATTTATCGTGAACATAGCAGCCTAGCATGTTGTTTACTAAAGTAGCCAACATTTGTACCTCAAAACTGGATAATTGTACCTGATTTGGCCCCATTTGCACCTCGCTTGGGCAATGAAGCGGGTGATTTATCGCGAACATAGCAGCCTAGCATGTTGTTTAGTAAAGTAGCCAACATTTGTACCTCAAAACTGGATAATTGTACCTGATTTGGCCCCATTTGCACCTCTCTTGGGCAACTTTGTACTTAATATCTTCAAAATTTTACTAATATTCTTGGGCAATGAAATTTGTTCAAAGATTTGATTTTGAATTCTTGGTAGTTAATCACCAAAATATTTTATAATATGAATAAAATAATATTAAGAATTTTCAGTTGTTATTGAGTAGTGTTCAACGGATGAATGTTATCAATCGCGGTAATGAAAGAATACCTATGCTTTCATGGATGTAAACAAATGAGAATTTGTCGAACATATCCACCTTATGAAACATAGCAAATCCGTACAACACCAAATCCGATGCTCTCAAATTATTGTACTTGCCCATCATTACAATTAGTGGAGAATAATTATTCATTTACAATAAGTGTACTTGAACAAAACAGATTTTATACTTTATTTGTTGCAGATTGTACTTTAATGTTCCCTGGTTTGTACCTCATTGACCCCAAAATACTCTCGAATCCGCCGCCCGATTTTAATTCTCTTGAAATGTACATCCACGAAGGCCATTTTATACACCATCTGTTTCAATTTGTACTTCAGTTTTCATGAATTGTACTCAGGATCCCCGCCTTGTCTCAATAGAATTTGAGTGTCCGTCCCCGAAACACATTTTATACTTTTATTTTCCCTGGTTTGTACCTCATTGCCCCCAAAATGCTCTCGAATCTGCCGCTCGATTTTAATTCTCTTGAAGTGTACATCCACGAAGCCCATTTTATACACCATCTGTTTCAATTTGTACTCCAGTTTTCATGAATTGTACTCAGGATCCCCGCCTTGTCTCAATAGAATTTGAGTGTCCGTCCCCGAAACACATTTTATACTTTCATTTTCCCTGGTTTGTACTTCATTGCCCCCAAAATGCTCTCGAATCTGCAGCCCGATTTTAATTCTCTTGAAGTGTACATCCACGAAGACCATTTTATACACCATCTGTTTCAATTTGTACTCCAATTTTCATGAATTGTACTCAGGATCCCCGCCTTGTCTCAATAGAATTTGAGTGTCCGTCCCCGAAACACATTTTATACTTTTATTTTCCCTGGTTTGTACCTCATTGCCCCCAAAATGCTCTCGAATTTGCCACCCGATTTTAATTCTCTTGAAGTGTACATCCACGAAGCCCATTTTATACACCATCTGTTTCAATTTGTACTCCAGTTTTCATGAATTGTACTCAGGATCCCCGCCTTGTCTCAATAGAATTTGAGTGTCCGTCCCCGAAACACATTTTATACTTTCATTTTCCCTGGTTTGTACTTCATTGCCCCCAAAATGCTCTCGAATCTGCAGCCCGATTTTAATTCTCTTGAAGTGTACATCCACGAAGACCATTTTATACACCATCTGTTTCAATTTGTACTCCAGTTTTCATGAATTGTACTCAGGATCCCCGCCTTGTCTCAATAGAATTTGAGTGTCCGTCCCCGAAACACATTTTATACTTTTATTTTCCCTGGTTTGTACCTCATTGCCCCCAAAATGCTCTCGAATCTGCCACCCGATTTTAATTCTCTTGAAGTGTACATCCACGAAGCCCATTTTATACACCATCTGTTTCAATTTGTACTCCAGTTTTCATGAATTGTACTCAGGATCCCCGCCTTATCTCAATAGAATTTGAGTGTCCGTCCCCGAAACACATTTTATACTTTCATTTTCCCTGGTTTGTACCTCATTGCCCCCAAGTTTGTATTCAAATTCCCAGCCCTGTTTCAGTTGAATTTAAGTTATAAATAGTTACTGGAAAATTACACTTAGCTACAAAACAATATTATAAACAAATTATGCTTCAAGTTACACATGTATTTACATATAAGTGCTTCAAATCCTGGCATTTTCATGAGTTAATATTCTATGCGCCATTTTCGCACGATATTTATCAACATTAATTGTTCCAGCATTCCTCCAGAACACGGGGGTGTCCCTAGCAAAACCTTCTGCCCAAAGGCATACATAGACACCACAATCCACTGTACCCACTTGCTGCCTACTTTTCCTCTGCTGTAGCTTTTCATCCACACGACTCCCCAGTGAAAGCCTAATGTACCGAGAATAAAATGAAGCCTACAAAAAATTTGTCAATTGTTGACTCCACAAATTTGCAATGGGAAATCGTACGGAAAGAAAGCAAACTTACAATGGCAACAGCTATCGGTTTGTATCTGGGGGCCATTATTGAATTCATGTATAAAAAAGAACGAGTGGATGTGTCAATGACAACTAAGAACCAGTGCTGGCGCCGGCAAATCGGTAGGATTATGTAGCGACAGTTGTTTAAAACATCTACCGTCAGCTCTTCCAAATCTGAACAGGTGAAGCTGTTAAGCTTAAGCATCATCTCCACAAATTCTTCATCCGTAATATCCTTCATGTTGCGTTCATCTATTCGGTCTAATATATCAGCCTATGAAATATAAAACAAATGGTTAGACTCATCTCTCACCGTGTACTAAATTAAGTTAGGAAACTGTCATATACCTGCGCTATTGAGGACGTAAACCACACCTTGTGCTGACAGTTGTTGCTAAAAGATGGGCTACATAATATCGACATGTAACAGTCCACTATGTCGCCGGTAAGTTCTCCTCCAAATAAGAGCTCACAAAAGTCTCTTCCATTCAGAAGATGTCTTGCTCCTTCCCAGACGGTTACCCTACACAATTGTTAATTGTGTGTTCAGATACCAGTTTATCCAATAGAAAAACAATAAGCAAATTTTGTTACCTCAAATTATCTCTTCCGACAAAGTGGTCGATGACTTCTCGCTCTTCTACTGGAATAAGAGCAAGTCCTCTATAATCAGTCCTTCCTTTATAGGGATCAGCCACTTCAGTCTTTGGGGTGACTTGTTCATCTACCACCAGGATTGGTTCTTTTGCCACCTGGATTGAATCTTGTGCCACTTCGATTGGTTCATTTGCCACCTGGGTTGGTTCATGTGCCACCTGGGGTACAAACACAGCACATAGGAACCAAGTATTAACTATTGAAATATAAAAGATAAACACATGAAAGTACAGACTTCACCAACATGGAGTACAAAACTCAAGCACATAGGTGTAAAGTGTCAACTGCCGAGGTAGAATAGATGAGCACATGAAGTACAAATACCACCAACATGGAGAACAAAACTCAAGCACATTAGGTGTAAAGTGTCAACTGCTGAGGTAGAATAGATGAGCACATGAAGTACAAATACCACCAACATGGAGTACAAAACTCAAGCACATTAGGTGTAAAGTGTCAACTGCTGAGGTAGAATAGATGGCACATGAAGTACAAATACCACCAACATGGAGTACAAAACTCAAGCCCATAAAAACAAAGTATCAACTGCTGAGGTAGAATAGACGAGCACATGAAGTACAAATACCCCAACATGGAGTACAAAACTCAAGCCCATAAAAAGGTGTAAAGTGTCAACTACTGAGGTAGAAAAGATGAGCACATAAGTGCAAGTATCAATAATATGAAGTATAAGACATCATCCATTAAGTGCAAATATCAACCCATCAAGTATAAGATATCATAATACTTATTACAAACAGACAGTTTACAAATGAAATGCAAGTAGGAAAAAAATAAAACATTAAGTAGTGTACAACACCTTCTTCTGCTCTTGTTCTTTATTTTTTCGTGCACGAGGACGAGCACGGTAGGTCTTTGTCACTTGTCTTGCTCTTTTGGCTGGTGTGGTGCTGGGGGGGCTGACAAAATCTGGAGATTTCTATTTTCGCTTCCTATCTTCTCGATTGCGCACATTTGTCACAATCGAAGACATGACATTAGCCACTTCAATCTCATATTCCTCGAACTCAGCCCCTTCAATTGGTATATAATGTGCTGTCTTCAATGGTCTGGGGGAATCTGAAGGATCATGACATTTTTTGGTTCGACTTTCTTCATCCACCATGTCTTCAGAATCATCCCCTTCTTTCTGTGCATCATGTACCAAATCAAGTACCCCCTCATGCACATATTCACCAACTTCCTCCTCAAGCTCCACCGCATTAGTCTCTTCCTCAGTTGGATGCTCCTCCTCACCCTGCTCCTTCATTACCATGTATTCCATTGAAGCAATTTTTTCTTTCAATGATTTAATTTCTTCTCCGTTCGCTGCAATCATTGCTTCATATATTGTATGATCACAGACATGGACTTCATTCATGACAGTACTGGCAGCCTCTGATTTCTTGATCAAATCTGCCAATTCTAACTCCTCTGGAGCAGGGTTGAGGTCTACAACCTATTACAATGGAAATAATTATCAAATTCAAATTATTATACAAACAACAAATAATGAATTATTACAATTATTACCATATCTGCTGTAACTTGCTTCAACTTCTTCTCTGCCTGCTCCACATTTTGTGGGAGTTTGCTATCCTTCCACCGGTAAAAGCGTGGAAACTCAAACAAACTCACTGGTGTAGCTAGTAATGGGATGCGTTCATAAACCCATGCCTGTCATTCATAAATCTAAAAATTATACTCACTTCAATATAAATATAATCAATGCTATTAGAAAAATGAAGCAAACACTTACCATCAACCCTACTGTACACCCATCAATGTACTTCTTTCTTGTTTTTCCACCTACTCCTAAATGGTTCCTCATATCTTGCACAAGAAACCTGGATGTAGCTTTGCCCCATGCATACAGACCAACTCTGGACAAATTGTCCAAGTATGGTAGGAGAAATCGTGGAGTCCAGTAATTAGATGTTGGAAACAAAATACAATTAAAAACAAAAACTATGTACAACCTAGAAAAATCATTTAAGTCCTCCACACTATCCTTATATACATACTCCTCAAGTTTTTTAGCTATTTCAGATCTAGTTATATTCTGCAGCTTTCCAGAAAAAAGCCGCTCAAAAGTTGAAGACTTTATCTTCAATGTTATGTCAACAGATTGCCCCACATGTGGCAACCCTAAAACCATTGAAAACTCAGCTGCAGAAAAAGGAACCTCAACCCCCTCCGCAAAATGAAATGAGAGCTTTTTTGGGTCAAACCTCCTAAGTATAGCTTCAAGTCGAATGAAACTTGAACTTAACTTCGGCATATCCATGTATATATAGAAAGGGGTCTTCTTCAATGCATCAAAATGTTTGGACCCCATCTTGGACTTCACAAGCTCCAATTTACTATGAAAATATTGGGGGGAGCAACGAGAACAGACCTCACAATGTCTTGGCTTTGCTGCAAGGCCAAAAAAAAAATAGTATATTAACAAATAATAAAGTAACCCTTTTAGATAGTGTGTACTAAAAGCATGAATATTTTCTACTAAAATATCTTCAAAAATGTACTATAGAAACACATAATATATACTACACTTTCAGTTATTCTATACAGATTATATACTAAAGTTCCATTTAATGTATACTGCAGTAATAAAGGTTTTATACTTCAGTTTCTTCTAAAATGTGCTGCATATGCTAAGATTATATATTACATTTTAAGTTAATGTATAATGCAGGCTGAATGTTTATGTACTAAAATGCTGCTATTATATATTGCAGCAACATAGATTACATACTACCCTTATGCCTGAAGTGTACTGTCAGATTGAATGCTTTATACTGCATTTGTTCCTAAAATGTATTGCACCTACAGAGATTTTATACTACACCTTTGTCCAAAGTGTACTCCGGATGCTCTTAAAATGTACTGCATGTTTGGATGCTTCATACTAAACTTATGCCTAAAGTGTACTGCACGTTTTCATGTTTTGTACTACTTTGCTTCAACAGAGATTTTATACTACACCTTTGTCCAAAGTGTACTCCATATGCTATTAAAATGTACTGAATGTTTGAATGCTTCATACTGCACTTATGCATAAAGTGTACTGCCAGTTTGCACGTTTTATACTACTTTGCTCCAATGGAGATTTTATTCTACACTTTTGCCTAAAGTGTACTCTAAATGCTTCTAAACTGTAGCACAGATTATATTCTACCTTTTGCCTAATGTATACTGCAATCTTGAATGCTTTATACTGCATTTGTTCCTAAAATGTACTGCACCTACAGAGATTTTATACTACACCTTTGTCCAAAGTGTACTCCATATGCCCTTAAAATGTACTGCAGGTTTTAATGCTTCATACTACACTTATGTCTAAAGTGTACTGCACGTTTTCATGTTTTGTACTAATTTGCTTCAACAGAGATTTTATACTACACCTTTGTCTGAAGTGTACTCCAGATGCTCTTAAAATGTACTGCATGTTTGAATGCTTCATACTGCCCTTATGCCTAAAGTGTACTGCCAGTTTGCATGTTTTATACTACTTTGCTCCAATGGAGATTTTATACTACACTTTTGCCTAAAGTGTACTCCAAATGCTTCTAAAATATAGCACATATTATATTCTACCTTTTGCCTAATGTATACTGCAATCTTGAATGCTTTATACCACATAAATTTGTTTCTAAAATGTACTTCTACAAAACAGATTGTATACTGCATTTGTGTCTGAAATGCCCTGCACTTACATTTTTGCCTAAACCGTACTGGCAGTTTGCTTTATACTATACTTATGCCTAAAGTGTACTGCACCAATAGATGTTTTATACAGCACTTTTGGCTAAAGTGTACTCCAGATGCTTTTTAAAGGTAATGCGTTTATTCACATTATATACTATCTTTTGCCTAATGTATACTGCAAGTTTGAATACTTTATATTACATACATTTGTTTCTAAAATGTACTGCTGCAACAGATCATATATAACACCTATGCCTAAAGTACACTGCTCGTTTGAATGTTTTATACTGCTTTGCTACTAAAATGTACTGCGCCTACTCAGATTATATTCCACACTTATATCTAAAGTATACTACCAATTTGATTGTTTTATACTACATTTGCTTCCAAATTGTACTGAAGCTACCCACATTATATACTACACTTTTGCTAATGTATACTGCATGCTTTCAAGTTCTGTACTACAGATAACACACCACCACATTCAGATAGTTTTAAAATATAATTTTTCCGTACACTTTTTGTTTAAAAAGAAGTATAAATCCCTTAAAGGTGAAGTGCAACTTTCATGACCTTCAAGTACAAATCAGAACTTCCAATCTCACAATAGAAACCATATATCAAATGGGTCCAACTATTTAACGACTAAAAAATGAATAAAAACCCTAAACATGAGAAAATAGACAAGAAATGAGTGAAACACTGAAAAATCACGGACATTTGAAGTTTCAAATGCAGAAAACATACCTTTGTTCCTTTCAGTCACTTGTTTTTTTACTTCGCTTCTCTTTGCAGCTGTTTTTCGTTCCATTATCGCAGTAAAATGGCAGAAATTTTGTTGTTGTTGTTTTTTTTTTCCCACTTCTTCTTCTTCTTCTTCTTCTTCTCGCGACAGTGGTAGAGGAACGGTTTCGCGCCCTTTTCTTTTGGCGCTTAGAAAGGTTGGATTCAAGACAATAAAGAAAATAAGAAGCGTTCTTCTTAAGAGAGAACGCATTTTCGAGGTTTTTTTGTTGTTTTTTCCAGCTGCAAGGGTATACTGGTCTTTCTGAAAGATATGGGGAGTAATTCCTAACTTTTGTGAAAAAGTGGGGAGTTTTGTGTGAAATAATTCAAATGGGGACTGATCACTAAATTGAAAGTAGGATTAGGGATTTTTTTCTAATTAACTCATTTTATATTTAGATGTTTGATTTTATTTTATTTTTTTCAAGAAAAAAAAAAAGGAAAAACGAAAAAATTCTAACAATAAAGTACACCTTACACGTCAATTGGAAATTGTACAAATCGCACATTTTACTTTTTATAATTACCCACATTTTTGTTCGGTCCCGAAAAGCAACCGCCCGTCGTTTATAACGAAGCACAAAACAAAGTTGTTCACCGATGGTAGCAGCATATACTCAGAAGAAGTTGACCAAATTCGAGTACAAATGTGCAGTTCCCTTTTGTATTTAACTTGCTGTTCTTGCTGTTTCGAGTAGAGTTTCTAAGTAGAGAGTCAGGGAAGAATTGCGCGGCGATGGCTTTCGAGAAGATCAAAGTCGACAACCCCATCGTAGAGATGGACGGTTAGTCCCGTGTTTCCAACACATGCTATTCTTTCTGTCTGATTATTTCTTGATTCTCATAGGCATGGCCATTTCCTTGTCTGAATAAAATTGAGGGCTTGTCAACACACGGCTTTGGTGCCAATTTAGGTTACATTAGATGGAATTTGAGGAACAGCCTTATTATTTAGCAGGTGTCATTCCTGTTAAAAGCGGGACAGTCGTTATCTTGATTAAACCTGGTAGAAAGGATGTCTACTTACTATCTTGGTTAATTGTTAGTACTGATATTTTGTAGTAATAGATGCAATTATCATTTTCGCTCAATAAGAACGATGTTTTTCTTTCTTTTTTTCTTGTGGTGGTGGGGGGTGGGGGAGATAGGCCGTATAGGTTCTTGGCGTATCAGATGATCTTGGGTGTTAGTAGTTTAGAAATTTTGGTGATGGAGTTGGAGCAAATGGTTTTGCTTGCATGGTTGTGATGGAGCATGGTGATGATCAGGCTCGATCAGGATGTTGACTAAATCACTGTGCAAATTAGAGTTAAAGCCGCAAAATTTATTGCATAATTCTACTCATTCGTTTTGTGTTTATGTATTTGAAGTAATAATTACCACTAGTCCAAAACCATTTGTTAAAATTGTTCCAGCTGATGTCTTATTATAAATGTCTCGCTACTTCAGCTTTTATTTTTTCCCATCTATTCTCTGGACTTATGCTTGCTAATTTTTCTTGAGGTGTCTTTGTAGTTCTACACGTATTTTTGTTCACTTTAAGCTGTTTACTCGTTTCTTTTGAGGAATTACTTGATGCACAATACAAGAAATTCCCATCTTTATAGATACAATCCAACAATGGATATTTATCCGCATCCTCTTACTTAAATTTATTTGCTGTAAATGGAGAGCAAGATCATCATGACTTTAATGAAGAGTCTGGTGCAGGTGATGAAATGACTCGAGTGATCTGGAAATCTATCAAAGAAAAGGCATGTAAAATTATTTTCTATTCCTTGCGAAGATCTAAATCACTGTGCAGGAGGCTTAATGGTATTTTATAATTTACAGCTTGTACTTCCTTTCCTGGAGCTAGATATAAAGTACTTTGACCTCAGCCTTCCTCGTCGCGATGCCACCAAGGATAAGGTTACAATTGAAAGTGCAGAAGCCACACTTAAGTATGTAATTTATTTTCATATTCTTCTGTTTATACTTGAAAAGCTTTTTGTGGATGGAAAAATAAATATCTTGCCTGCATGACTTTCATAATGGTGCATGAAATTGCTAATTCTCATTTCATTTTGTTTGAGATCATAGGACTTAATAAGACTTTGGCCTATCGATGTGGGAGAAAAAATAAAATAAAGCTTTCTCAGTTTGTCTTCTCTTTCTTACATGATGGATTTAACTAATTTAATGTAGTCACTCAACACAGTCTCAGTAGAATGCAATTGCCATAATGTAAATTATTTTAGGCTCTTTAATCATAAATTTCAGGACAAAATTATTTTTCCAGTTTTCCCAGTTGTGCAGATATATGTAGCTAAAATTTCTCTCTTTTTCTTTCTTTCTTTCATCTGTTAAGTTGAGATTTTAGTAATATCCATGGATAATAAGCATATGAATACATGAAAAAGTAT
Source organism: Jacaranda mimosifolia (assembly GCA_018894105.1). Lineage (NCBI taxonomy): Eukaryota > Viridiplantae > Streptophyta > Magnoliopsida > Lamiales > Bignoniaceae > Jacaranda > Jacaranda mimosifolia. The sequence continues at coordinate 28,092,638 of CM032129.1, forward strand.
ATTTCTTTTGCTCCTTTCCTTGTTTGGTTATGCATGTATTAAAGGTTCATGTCTTCATTCTTTGCATTGGCTTAACTCGAACTGTAAAAACATTCTATTAACCTAATTTCATTTTGTTGCTCTCCTCTGATGAAGGTACAATGTGGCTATTAAATGTGCAACCATTACTCCAGGTATGTGTTGATAGGTAACAAGATTATCTATTGAACTGAGAGCATATTTAACTCCTGTCAACACTTGGTGAAACCATTATTTTGGGATTTAAGCTAATGATATCTATGTTCGTTTGGCTGAACATACAATTGGATTATCCCATCCACATCTTACCTGCACTTGTTTCTATCCCTTTTAATTTCTTTGTCTTGTTTGTATTTTGTGCCTGACATTTATATAATCTTCTTGGCTGGAGTAGATGAGGCTCGTGTTAAAGAGTTCAACTTGAAACATATGTGGAAGAGTCCAAATGGAACCATTCGGAACATCTTAAATGGTTGACAAAATTCTTAGAAGTTTCTTGATTTGAATCTTCAATTTGAGCTCAGATTGTAACTGGAAATGTGATCCTCACTTGCTGCAGGCACAGTATTTAGAGAACCAATCATATGCAAGAATGTCCCTCGGCTTGTTCCAGGTGCTTATTATGAGTGACTTTGGAATTATAACCAAGGCTTGTTTCCCTCCATTTCTAATATCAGTGTATGGACCTTTCCAATTCTTAGGTTGGACAAAACCAATATGCATTGGGAGACATGCTTTTGGTGATCAATATCGAGCTACAGATCTGGTCATCCAAGGAGCTGGAAAACTTAAAATGGTGTTTGGTATACTTGTAGTCATTATTTAGTTTCTCCGTGGTTTGTTTGCTTAAATATAAGTTTGGTGTTTCGGATAGAACTTTTGAATTTTTTTTGGATAAGAAGATAGAACTTTTGATTGAGTTAAAGAAGACATTTGTCTTTTAGTGTCATAATGGTCTCAGCGGTATGGGTCGTGAAAAAAACTAACATATGACACATGTTGCAGAGCCAACTAGAGCTGGTGAGAGCATAGAGCTGGAGGTGTTCAACTTTAAGGGGTGTGGTGGTGTAGCCCTGTCAATGTATAACACTGATGAGGTTTGAATCTATAAATGTTTTTACCATTATCTTCACTGTATCACTTGTTAGTTGTCACGCTAGTAATGGTGGTGGGATGGCTAGGGATTATGGTTGGTGGTGTGTGGAGCTAAGCTAACACCTCTTTATAGGAAAACAAATCTGTTTGGACTCGGAGCTGCTTGTACAGACCACTTAAGGGAATTATTTGTTGAGTTTTGTCCTTTTCTCTTTGTACTTTTTGACGATAAAAGTGTCATCTTTGATTTATACTGAGGGCAGAAGAAAAAGATTTAGCTCTACGGAGAGTTCTGAAAAGTTTGTAGCTGTAATCTTTGGCTGGCACACCATCAACGGAACGTGGAAGGCCTGATAGTTTTGGCTTGCTCTAGATCATATATTTTCCACTGAGTGGACATCGGAAAACTGGATCTAGGAACGACTCTGATAGGGCCTGGAAGAAATAGACTAGAGTTTTTACTGATGATGCAGGCTAGAAAGAGAAAAACACTTTCACTGCCCTTGGTATCCAGAGAGCTCAAAATCCACCTTCTAGATTATTTTTGTAACTTTTGCAACTTTTGCATTAAATGATTAGTGATGTACTTTCCATTGCTCAGTCTATTCGTGCTTTTGCGGAGGCTTCAATGAACACGGCTTACCACAAACGATGGCCACTTTATCTTAGCACCAAAAATACCATTTTAAAGAAGTATGATGGAAGGTAATCATTTCTTCTTCCCAAACTTCTACGTTTTCATGCTACCAGCCATCATTTACAAATTGGAGATCTGCTTTTATATTTTTTCTTCTATTTCTTCTTCTTATTTTTATTTAATTTCAATTGTGAAGATTTAAGGAGATCTTCCAAGAAGTTTATGAAAGAGAATGGAGGTCCAAGTTTGAGGCTGCTGGGATCTGGTAAAACTTAGCGTATGAGATAGAACGGAAGTCCAAGTTGAAGCCCTTTTTTTTTTTTTTTTTTTAATATTAATAAATTCTCTTGATACAATAGGTATGAACACCGTCTCATAGATGACATGGTTGCGTATGCTCTAAAGAGCGAAGGAGGTTATGTGTGGGCATGCAAAAATTACGATGGGGATGTTCAAAGTGATTTTTTGGCCCAAGGTTTGTACCATCTTATACATCTAGCTTTGACAAAGTCGGAATTGCAACACTTCCCTTTTCCCAAAAAGGGATGAAGCACTGTTGTTTGCTTCGTATTGCAATTAAATTTGAGGTTACAAAGTACTTGCTTTCTCTTGATGCAGGATTTGGATCTCTAGGTTTGATGACATCAGTGCTAGTATGATTGCTATATTCCGATCTTGTCCGACCTTTTCTCCTCTCATGTTTCTCTAGTATCAACTTGTTGTTTTTCCAATAGGTGTGCCCAGATGGAAAGACAATCGAGGCAGAGGCAGCCCACGGCACAGTTACACGCCATTACCGTGTTCATCAAAAAGGAGGTGAAACTAGCACTAACAGCATTGCATCAATCTTTGCTTGGTCACGGGGGCTTGCACACAGGTAGCCAATCTATTTATCCCGATTCTTGTGCTATTACTGTTTCACTATTGCTTATATATCTTTCTTGACTTCTGTAGGGCAAAGTTAGACGACAATTCCCATCTCCTGGATTTTACAGAAAAACTAGAATCTGCCTGCGTTGCAAGTGTTGAGTCTGGAAAGATGACCAAGGATCTTGCCATTCTTCTTCATGGGCCTAAGTGAGTGCAATTTTGCAGTTTCCTTCCCTTTCTTCTTTGTATAAATCCCTTCGGGCTTTCACATAGCTGTGTTTCTTGCAGGGTGACTAGAAATCAGTATTTGAATACTGAAGAGTTCATCGATGCTGTTGCCAAGGAGTTGAGAAGTAGACTGCCGAAAAGGGCAAAGTTATAATATAATCAATCACACACCACACAAGCTTAAGTTTTTAACGTTCCTTTGTGTGTATCAATAAAAGGCTACACAATGTCATGAATGGTGTAAACCAATTCAGAATGCATTTTTATTTAGTTGGAAGCGCGTTTTGCTTCACGATGGTCGTTGCAGTGGTAATGACAGTAGTGTAAAAGTGATCTATTTGTGTGGTTTTTACCTTTAATTATATTAAAGGTGATGGATGATGTTTGCAAATTGGCCCAGTTGAAAATCAATTCAATTCTTGCATATTTCAATTTTTCAATGTAAAATGGTCAACTGAGGAAGGATAATTGTGTGTTAAGTGTGTGATTAGAGAGCATAATGTGTGTATTGAAAATCAATACATAAATGTGCAGCAATTAAATTATTGAAAATGAGTATAATGTGTTCTATCCAAAAATATTAGTGGGGACGGGTTGACGAGTATAATGTGGTTTGTACAAAGATATAGTGGTCAGAAAAGACAGGCAACGCTAGAACACGGTACTTACAGGTCGAAAAAGAAAAAGACCGGCCAAGATATTAGCTGTCGAAAATGACGAAGAACGCTAGAAGGAGGGCTTGAACCTCCGACCTTGTGGTTAACAGCCACACGCTCTAACCAACTGAGCTATTCAAGCTTCTTGTTGGATGGTGATCTATTTATAAACTTTCTTTTTTTACCGTTTGGTTTTATTATCATTCCCTTTCTTCATTTCAAATGTTGGAAATTAGTTAGTGAAAATGAGTTTGTATTTGAATGATTTGTTTGGAAAGTAATGATAAGATTGGGTTTAGTAGGTTGTAGGTAGACAGAAATAGAAATAATGGAATAGAGAGAAAATATATATGTTATTAGGGAATGCGTTTTGAAAATGAAAATAAAAATAATGTCGAGTAGAAATGTGTAAAAAGTGATGTGCTTCATTTTTAGAATAGTAAAAAATATGAAAAAGGGTTTTGAAAATGAAACCAAATGGGCTTTGTTTTGCTTCCAAGTGGAAATATTCATGTACAAAATCTTATTTCAAATATTATTTTTCTCTTTTTGACAGTGAAAAGTTATCTGCTTCAGTTAGAGATGTGATTAGCAAAAAATTATAGGGAATTTCTTTTAAAATTCAAACAAACTAATGAAATGAAGACTAAATTTCACATATTTATTGTATTGAATTTCCGCAAATTGCAAATATAGAAAATTCTTGGTATCCTATACGAATTTACAATATTAAAGACGTACGGACTATGAAAATTTATAGAAAAATAAAGTTTAAAAAAATACTACCCCTTTGCATGTTCATTGCTGAAATTCCGGAATCATCCCCATGTTCCACGTGAATGGGATGCACAATATAAAGTATTTCCTTGATCCTAATGAAATAAAAAATTAAGACATGGTAATGAATCTCACAAGAAAAGTTGACAAAAGATTAAGCACATGTACTTGAAGAGGAAACGTGAGTTTCATGTTGTTTTTCTATCTGTACTTGTTATATCTATACTATAAAAAGGAAAAAAAAAAAAAAGAGAAAAAAAAGGCCCTTTACATAGTTAAAGTGATGAATAGGATGTGCTATACCAACATTTACTTTATTGATTGTATTTATAATTTTTAATTAATTTTAAACGTCAAATATAATTTATTGATCACATCAAAATGTCAAAGATACAATATTCCATGAAACATCAAACTCTATAGAAACATCTTGATCATCTAATCTACAAATCTTCAAGAAGATAGGACATCTAAAATTTTTGTCAAATATGTAGAAGCATACTGGGATAATTAAAAGTAAATTTATCACTTGATTTAACATTAAAAAGCATAAATAATATAGTGAGACATAATAATAAAATTTATGGAATGTGTAAGTAGATATATTTAATAATTTTGAACTTTTGATGTAGGAATTATTTGCTATGAGTTTATATTAATTGATAATTAATATTGTATGCTATTAATGTGATTATTATTAAAATTAAGTTATTGCTAATATATATGTACTATAAAAAATTTAGTACTTTATTATTTATTAATACAATTTGGCATCAAATATGATAAACTAAGATACACAAAGATGGCATACCACGATGACTAGTATATAAAAGGAAAGGACCTTTATATTGTTGCATCAAATTATGATATATCAATTATGCCCTTAAATGTTTTATTTGTTAGAAAAAATTTTAAGGTTTCAAACGAAATTTTACTTTAAACTACTTATTTATCATATTCTCCTTTCTTTTCCCTACTTTCTTTCTTCTTCTAAATAATTCATAAATGAGCTATATATTCTTCTTAAAATTAATCCATAAAATCAATATCATCAATCTTTTTAATAATTATGATATTAGTATTTAGTTATTTATCAATATAATAAGCATCAATATTATGGAAATTCAAATTATGCATGCAAAAAGGGTGGGCCACCACGATTAGTTTAAGCAAAAACATAGTCATTTGGTTGTATTTTCATTTCAATTTTCAATATTTTTAAAATGTAAAAGAATAGAATGTATTTTTATTTAGAAATAAATATTTATTTAAATGATTTATTTGAAATATTGAGTAAGGTACGCATACAATATGGGTGGAAATTTATTAAATTTATTTTTTTATATGCGTATAAGAAGAAGTCTTTTTAAAATACGTATATTTTAATTATTTTAAAGTGATAGTGAGTTCTTTATATTAATTCAAATTTGAACTTGAATTATATGATGATAGGACAATAAAATAAATTTTGTGAAAATTTATTAAAAAAGAAAAATATTTTAAATTAGAACGAGTACAAACAAATAATTTTTAATTTTCAAATAGTTTTGAAGTGTGAAAAGTGGTCCTAGAGTTACAATGGAACAAACCATTAGCATTGCATGCTCAATATAATACCTGAAATACCCCCTCAATGTTTGTGTATTAACCCAAGATTGGGTATTTTTCGAATTATCAGAACTTTTGCGAGACTTCTTGCAATTTTCATAAACCTCAAGGGCTTCAATCCAAAATCGATAATTTGAATAAAGTCCTGCAGGTGCAAGCACAAGTTGACCCTTTAAATGTGACGGGAATTTATAGAAGCAGCGGCTGAGGCTAAATTCAACAATGTCACTGCAACTTTGCAACTTTCGTGGGAGCCCATTTCCGAAAAGTGAAAACAATTTTGCTCCCACAAATACCCACTTCCGTTTCTCAAGAAGAAATTGCAAGACTCCTTATTTGTCCTTCCGTTGCGTCTCTGAACTCGCTTGCCACAGTATTTCAGTCAGTGATATCGCCGGCGTTTTCCAAAACAAGGTCCGGTTTTTCTTTCAGATGGGCTTTCTTTAGTTTTTTATTTGGTTTCATTTTCCGGGTTGAATGATTTATTTATTTCTATCTTATAAATATATAGGTTCTGGTAGCAGCAGCTGTATCTGCGGCAATTGGGCAATTGTCCAAACCGTTTACTTCAACTTTATTATATGGCAAGAAATTTGATTTGAAGGCTGCCATTCAGGCTGGAGGATTCCCTTCTACACATTCCTCGGTAATTCCTTTTTTTTTTTCTTTTTTTTCTCAAATTTATTTGTTATAGTTTTAGTCTATAATTGGTTTTAATCTCATTGGGTGTTAATTCATTCCCGAATTCCAGGCTGCTGTGGCAACTGCTACTTCTCTTGTCCTTGAGAGGTGTTTACAAGAATCTGCCTTTGGTTATTTAGTTATGAATTTTGTTTTATTTTTCGATTTTGTTGGAATGGGTGGTTATTTTCTTGGGGAGGAAATGTTATGGCATTAGATTTTGATTATAGTTTACTAATGTAACAGTAGGTGAAGTAATTATATTTTCTCTGTTTCTATTGCAGGGGATTTTCTGATGCAATTTTTGGTCTAGCAGTAGTTTATGCAGGCCTTATCATGTATGATGCACAGGTTTGTGTTCAAAGCTCGTCTCTTTCTTTGTTTACTCAGCTGAAGTGATGCCAAGGCCAGGAGTTAAAATCATATGTTGATTGAATAAGATTAGCTTCCAAATTGAACTTTGTGATTTTGTAATGAAGACGGGGAACATGTTTTCGCTCTAGTTGGTAATGGAACAAAGATGTGCTTTGTCGATTTGTTCTTTGAAGATTTCAGTATGGAGTAACAAAGAAAAGAATCTAAGCTAGCATAGATCAAGTCTTAAGATGGGGTACTCTTGGTTTGTTTGTGGCCCTTGGCTTCAGTTGTTAGGACATCTCATTTCTCTACCTCCATTTGGGTGAGTGTAAGGTTCCAGTCTATGTCCGATAGTATTTTAATCGAGCATAAGATTTCTCAAAAAAAAGAAACAGGTATTAACCATCCACCACAGACATGCGTCTTAGTATGTCAAACAAGAGAACTTTTTGACAACTGCCTTGAGATTAAGTAATTGCAGATACTTAATAATTTGTTTCTTCACAAGTCATTGAGAAATATTAGCAAAAACGATAGTGAAAAAATTGTCAACAATCTATCTTTCTATCTAAAGTTATATAACATGCATGCCTCACTATGCAAGACCAATGGCATCTTCATTGCAGTATTTATCATGTGCAGCCTTTCAGTTGTTTGGTGAGGTTATTCAACTTCAACTTAATGCTTTTGCAGGGAGTTAGAAGAGAAGTGGGAACTCATGCGAAAGAATTGAATAAAGTTCTGCTAAGAACCACATCATATTCAAGTTCCTCCAGAAAGGATCCCAATGATTTAACTAATTCTTTTTGCAGAGAATCGTCTTCAGGTTTAGAGAACATTGATCCTTGTTTCACGGAGGAGCAGAGTTCTTTCCAGACAAAGCCAATAAGTTCATCTCTGTTACTCAAATCTGATGACAGGAAGCAGAGTAGTACCTCCTTTGCAAGATCCTCCAGTGTAGTATCTGATATCAATGGACGATCAGAAATCGTGGAATATAGTTACTCTCCATTGAAAGAATCAATTGGCCACACAGAAACTGAAGTCGCTGCAGGTGCCTTGTTGGGTTTCTTAGTTAGTTTAGCAATATGCCCATATGTATAATACTATCATATGATTCATTTCTCCATTGTTGCATAACATTTGAGTTCTCTGTGGTTTAGTCAGATGGCTCTATACTTATAAAGTTCATTAATCCCAATATCCATACATAACTCTTTCAAATGTTGGGACTCAAGTTAATTGTTAGATTCTTCATTCAACTTAAAGAATCATGAAATTCAATGTACATTCTCAGTGTAGGGTTTGTTGTGACATTTACAATGACCTCAACCCTAAGCGTGTGATATGTAGTTATGCTTTTTACTTGTCATCACACCCAGTACTGCCCCTATCATCCATCCTGTGTGGATTATCAAGGCATAGAGACTATACAAATGAAGCCTGAGAACTGACATTCGGTTGTCATTTTATGTGTGTATGGTAACAATTATTTATACTATCAATGTGCTATAATGTAGTACCCTGGCAGATATTAGCTAGTGTATATCAAGTGTTTGATGACACATAGAAATTAGTCTTTGCAATTAATTTCAATAGGCGTCGGACTTATGTAGAAGCCATAATTTGTGTCCTTCAATATCAAGGAAACCAATTATTACAATTGCTCAGATATCCTTTTTGTTCGCTTCTTATTTTCTTTTTAGTGCAAGATCTCTCTTGCAAACTAGAATCAAAGGATTAATAGATCTATTCCGATCAAAAGGGAAAAGGGTTAGGGTTATGAACTTATGATATGATGATCGAGTCCATTCCATAATTATAAGTTCATTTGATACTAGCCCAAGCTAGAATAGGGTTATATACATTTTCGAGGCGCCATTCGAACATATAAATAGATATTATGTATACATATAGATCCCTACCTACATTGTTCCATTCCCTTTAGGATTAGGAATAGGTGTAATTGAACCTGCTTTTCCCAAATTTGTTGTTATTTTTGAAACCCTATTCACCTCTTTGAGCTTCTGTTGAATCAAAAAATCAAATAAGTTTGATTGACCATTTTTTGATTAATATACAAGGCAACACAAAAAAAAAAGGAAAATTGCAAAAATGGTCCATTAACTATATTTCACTGGCAAATTTTGACTTTATCTTTTCGGACCGCAATTTTGGTACACTAGCTTTTGAATTTTGACAATTCGAGTCCAATTTCAGCCCGATTGTCATTGTGGCCGGCTCGATCCTACGTGGCGCATGATGTGGTGCCACATCACATCCTCTCTCCTACATGGCATGTGGTGTGGCACCCCCTTGTTGCCATGTATTACACTAGATTAAAAGAAAAGGAAAATTTGCACAAAAAATCAAAAAATAAGTACATAAAATTTGAAAAAAACAAAAAGATAAAAAAAATAGATAAATCTTGAAAAATATTTATATACTTACATATATATTCACATATATAAACACACATACACATATATCCCACTTTTTAAATTATCGAATTAAATGAATTGAGTCCTAAAAAAAATTTAAAACTTGCACATTAGAATTTAAAATATCAAATATCCTTCAAATTTATAAAATTTTATTTCATACAAATTTATCATCTAATTTTTTTAAAAAATCTAATTTATCACTTTAGGCCATATAATTTTAATAATATTAAGTTAAAATATTTAATAATATTAAAATAGTAATCATATCTAAAAATTTAAATAAATTTTGTTGAATTTATTTATTAATTTTAAACTCAAAAATCCGAAAATATATACTTATATATATAATATGTATACATAACTAAGTTTATGCATAATTATATATATATTTTATTTATATATAATAAATAAATTCTTTTATTTATTCCAAATTAAATAATGTCTAATATTTAAAAAAGTATATATATTATAGTTTTTACTTACACTTATATAATATATGTACATATATAAATTTATCTATAAATATATTATTTATTATTTATTTATACATATCATATATATACATATATTTTCTTTCATTCTTTTAAAATTAAACAATATTTTTAAGATTTATAAAAATATAATATATTTTTTATTTATAGTTACATATAAAATATATGTACATCTATAAATATAAACACATATTTCTTTCACCCAAAAAAAATAAATAATACGTATAATATATATATATAAATTTTCTTCATTTTCAAATTAAATAATATTTATTATTTGTAAAAATGTATAATATATTTTTTACCTATACTTAAATACGTGTACATATATATAAATTTATCATAATATCTATATATATATGCACATATATACAATTATATATAACATATATATACAATATAACCCCCCCCCAACCCCCCGCCCCCATCCCCCATCCCTGATCCCTTATATCTGAACAGGCTACCATGGCAACGGCACATAGTGGCCGGATCTGGATCTGACCAGATCCGGCCACTAATCATGGCAGTTGCCGGTCACCATTTTTCTTCCATTTTTTCCTTTTTTTTTTCCAGCTGGTTTTTGGGGGGCGGGGGGTGGGTATGGGGGATTGTTCGAGGCGGGGGGTGGGGGTCACATTACATTTATATATATACACATATATATTATACATTATACATATATTATATTATATTATATATATCTTTTAATTTTTTTTTTTTTGCTTTTTTAGTTTTATTTTTTTGTTGAAGAGGCAATTTAAATTGCCACATCACAAGCCACATAGGAAAGAGAAGGATGTCTGGATTGATGTGGCACCACGTAGCGCCAAGTCAAGCGCCACGTAGGCACGAGCAGAGTTTAAGGCCCAATTTATCCTCAAATTGTCAAATTTCAAGGGTTGATGTACCAATACTGCGACCTGAAAAGTTAAAGTCCTATTTTGCAGGTGAAGTATAGTTAATGGACCAATTTTGCACTTTTTCCTAAAAAAAATAAAAAAAAAAGTTTGGATAATACGATCTCTTTCACCCTAGAATGACGAGGTGATCTCGTAGTTCTTGTTTAATTTGATGCATTGTTACGCTCAATTTTTTTTTTCCATTAAGGCCGAATCTAAGTTTGTACTCGAGAAATAGTTATCCATATATTGCTAAGGGAGGTATATATGGATTCTTGAGAAGTGTACGACATAGATTTACTTTGTGCAAATATCCTGAAAATTCAGTTTTCATTGGCTGTACTGTTTGGAATATTGGATCAATAGGTGGCAATTTTCAGGTGCCTTTTGCGTTGTCTTCCTTGTTTTCACTTGGAGGGTAGACTGATAGAGGGACCAAAAAACTTTTAAATGATATAACTCAGTTGATGGCTCAACTACTATCCTTTACAGTGAAAGAAAAGGCAGAATTGCGAAACAAAGGTTCCATTTAACTCTATCCAAATTTGATACTGGGAATTCGCTATATACAATTTTCTACACTTAACTGAAATTGACAATGCATATGATAAGCAGCACACAATAATCTGATAATTAAAGTACTTGAAATATCTAAGCATGCAGCCTCACAACATAAACAAATATAGTTCCAAAGGTGGCCATCACAAATTTCTTAAATCAACATGAAAAAACTACTTAGAATATCTCGAAAAATCCGGCTCAAAACCATGGTAAGGGAATGGAAATCTCTGCGCCGGTGGAACCAGATCAGCAACCTGCGAAAACTGTTGACTTTTGCTGATATGATCCATATTGTTCTGATGTGTAGCCAGTAACTTGTCCAAGAACGACCAGTCGCCGGAAAATTTCTCCGGCTGCACGAGCCCACCACCGCAGCCAGATGGCCCAGCACCACCTGACGTCAACCTCAACAGATTCTGGGAATTAATCTGCGTATCTATGGTGCCCATTAATGGAAGTGGGGACAAGAATGAAGGCGGGACTGAATCGGGACTGAGTAGTTGTGGGAGATGCATGGAAGTGTTGTGATCAAATGTAGTGTAGTTGTGAATCTGTGGGAGATGATCAGAGTTCTGTTTCTGCTCCAACGTGCAACCACCTTCTCCTGCGTTGAAATTAGTTAGAATGGGGTCTTCTAATTGGTCGAATTCGGGATGAAAGCCTCTGGTGTGGTTTTTCTTCTTGAAGACTCTGCAGACCACCCACCCATTTTCCTGCTTCAGAAGTTGTACATGCAAAGTGTTTGATTAATCATTTCATATTAGCAAAGTCACACAGTGTATATCGTATACACTTAAAGTTTTTTATGCGTGGGGACTGTGTGCGACAGCCGCTAGTATCATAAAATATTTTGTGTTCGAAAAGATGGCGTATATATTCATTCTATCAATAACTCTGAGCTGGATACATGATGTACGATTAAGAATTTAATTATATATGACTGAGTTAAAGTTGGTGTCTTACAAGTTTGATCAAATTAATTAAGTCAAGTGCATGTTGTGCAAGATTTATCTCCTATTCCACTTCATTCTATGTATATGAAGTGCATTTGATCCACAATTAATTGTTTTTATAAAAAAATATTTAGTATATTTGACATATATATGAACTGAAATAGAAGATGAAACATGTCATTGAATAAAGGATCTAGATCAATGTAGGATGAATAGATTCACACTTATTCAAGAAGAGTGATCAAGACTAAAATTATCCTTAAATATAGCACATAAAGACTTGGACAATATGAATACATTTGTACAAAGCATAGAGAAATTTGATGCACGCATTAAGTGAATTGTGAATCGTTCAATGAAATGCTAATATTATTATATATATATAATGTGAATGTGTATGTATATATATATATATTTTATTTATATACATGCACGCATATCAGGATTCGCTCAAACTTTTGACCTCCCATATTATGTGGAAGACTTATGCCATTGAGTCACAAACCACTTGGCGTGTATATATATATATATATATATATATGCATGATCTAACGATTTAACCTAACTGACTGCATATATAGTCCAAATTGAACATGATTAATTGCAGAAAAACAGCTTTGAAGAAAGATGATATAGTTACTGTACATACTTGGATTTCAGTATTGTCGTCATCGAGGCGATATTCGTGCATGATCCAATCAGTCTTGTGGCCGTGAGGGGCACGTCCGGTGTAGAAAACTAGGGTTTTCCTCATCCCGATTCTCTTGGAGTTGCTGAGGTGGATGGCCTTGTCCCTCCCCGTCGCCTTCCAGAAACCTGCCGCCGTTGCCCGGTTCGTTCGGGTCCCCGTCGGATACTTTTTGTCCTTGTGGCTGAAAAAATACCATTCGTTTTGGGGGCCGGACCCAATTCTGCATTTCTCTGCGTATTATCACATACATTTCAGACTTGTTTGCATGCTACAAAAAATCTTCTCAACACAACGTTGTAAAAGTTATATAGATTTCTTCCGTATTAATAACTTCTACTAAAATTTATAACATTCGAAAAGAAGAAATGGCTTAGTCAAACCATAGCAATATATAATAATGTAGTTTATTTATGAGATGATCAATTGAGAATATAACTAGTTAGTATTTACTATATATATATATATATGTGTGTGTGTGTGTGTGTTTATATAGTTTCGACTTTTACTTCTTTCTTTTTATGTTCTAACACTGAACGTACTAATATTCATCTTATTAATATTTGGAATTTCCTTAGTAGCTAAACATATATTGCTTTCAATACAACAAGATTTTGTTGATTCAAAATATAATTTGGATAGGTAGCAAGTATGTTGACTTTCTTTCTAGTGGTAGAAGGAGATAGAATATCCTTCGATTTATCATATGATTAGTGGGCAATATATGTGAAACTTAAAGTTCCAATTGTACGAGTCCTCTTAAACAGAAGAAATATTCCTTTTTTGTCGGTTTAAATTCTCTATTTCATTTTATATTCCATTTCCTATTACATTTCATGAACATGACATAATAATTGATTAAAAATTAAATATATTTGGTATAAATACAATAAGTCAAAATATGAGATAGAATAGAAAATGAAATAGAGGATTCAAAGTGCTTTTTTATGGATAGTAAGCTATTAAAGAAGGGAAAATGGGTATAGAATTAGAATCGTTGGAATAAAAAAAAACTTTTTTCCCTATGATCAAAATTATATAATAAGATATTGATTTCTCAATGAAATTAATTTTTTTAAGTATACAATGGCTCCCCTAAAAAATATAGGCCAGGAAAATGTTGGTTGGAACAATTTAAACTTAAATTAGGGACTTGCAATCATCATTAAATTAAGGAATTAATAGTGTGCGTGTGTGTGTGTAGTATATGAAAAATTTGTGTAGTTTAGTAAATAAATATCTTTCTCGGTGAAGTCAAAATCTTAATCACATTCTTCTATATATGATTAGTACTAAGCTCTCATGGGGAACTTAAAAATATATATAGAAGGTTAAGTTTATGAGATCCAGTGACGTTCTAGCTTCTTCCCATGCAACTGCCGGCCGTATACGTTTCCACTCGATATGCTTCACCATGAAAGTCATAACTAAATCAAATTAATTAATTTGCTAATTATAATCCATAATTTATCCCAAGGAATTAACTAAGATATTATAACATTAATTGTTTAAGCTGAAAAGAATCCCTATGAGGCTAGTATGTAAAGAATAATTTTCTTTAACTTCAGTGCTTTTGATCACTTAATTAGTTAATATATTGTCCCAACATGATTTTAAATTAATTAGCACTTAGAGATATTTTTCCTTCAAAATTATTTGTACTTGATGTTATCATCTTCAGTTAGAAGATTTAACTATAATTTGAGATTATCTATAGCAATATATTCTAAAAAGCCATATCTTTTTAATTAATCCTTGTAATTGAGTTTATGCACAAAGTAACTATCATTTACAACTCATTATTGTCACTTTATAATCCACTAGGGCCACGATTATAACTTTATATATATATATGTTAAATTCTTTTTTCTTTTATTTAAAATTTCAAAATAAATACATTTGAAAAAATTAATATTATATAAAACAATAAATAATTTTTTTTTATTCATTTCATATTATACATAAAATTTTAGTACTCTTACAAAATGTGCGAAATTCATTAGTAATTATAGATAAACTTATCGATGCGCAGAAGTAAGTTCTTATATATATCCAAAATTATAACTAAACCATATAGATTATGGAATCATCAAAGATTTGGCCATCTTAAACATCCAAAAGTCGTTTAACTCAATCATAGATTATGAAATCATCAAAGATTTTTCACCATTTTAAACTCTGTATATGATTCATATATACCAGGTTCACAAAATATAGAGACAACTAATGTGTGGGAACAAGATATCCAGCAATAAAAATGAAAAAGAAATCAAAATGAAGAACTTCCGGCGAATATTGTCGATAAAGCCAAGTCAATAATTATATACCTGTGTATATATATGTATATACAAAAAAGAGAGGTAGGTTGGCTGGTAATTACCTCTGAGGTCCCAAGGCTCAAGTTTGTTGAGATCGACTTCTCTAATAACATCCAAGTCGATGGGTTCGTAAGAGACCTTCTTTCTCAGGTAATAATACAGCAATTCCTCTTCCGTGGGATGGAATCGGAACCCTGGTGGAACTGATAGCTCTCCATTTCCAGACATCATCTTACTAATTATATATATATGATATTCCTGCATGCAGCAAATTCAAAAATGTAACTTATCAGAAAAGAAAAACCATCACAGAAAGGTGATCAGATCATTTTTCTGGTATGAATTACTTCCAGGATTAATTGACACGTCCTGACGTTTGGAGTTCAAGATCATGGCGACAAGGAAAAAACATGCACGATAACATGCATGAATCAACTCTAGCTAAACTGATAATAAATCATGATGCATATTAATAACTTAAGAACAATATGATTGGATTCATCATCTGTTACAAGTGGTTCGATCGCCTCAAACCCTAGAAAGCTAAGCCATATTTTGAGGTCAAATATGGACAAAACTGCGACTAATTCACAACCTGAAAAAGAAGTTTCATTTAAGACGATATTATATACAGATGTAAACGTATATATATATGACCTTTCTAAAATTGCAACCAGCTGAAAGTAGGATATTTCATGGCTTCTCAGGCAAGAACTGAGGGCGGAACAGGAGTTGACGGGCCGGCCCGGCCGGGAAGAAAAAGGAGAGACAAAAAAAGAAAGAAAGAAAGATCGAAAACCCTTATGTAATTTATAATACTACAAACAAGAAGAGGAGGAAGCAAACCTTTTGTTAGGGTTCGGTGACTTTGTTGAGTGCCAAAAGGAAAAGACAAGCGAAATTGGGCAAAAGTGAGAGCAGATGGGTTTAGCCAAATTCTCCGGTTGAGGAGCACACAAATCGAGTGCTGTTAAAAAGAGGGGCACCGAATTAAGAAACCAAAAAAAAAAAAAAAAAAAATGGAAGAAGATAAACAAATGTGAAGGTTAAGTTTGAATTATTGCAAGGAAATATATTTAATTACTCGTGATATATATTTCTAGGATAGGATATTATACACATTCTTTCTCACATAAAGACAGCTTCGGCTTGGCTGGATACAGGGTTTCAATTGATAGTTGGAAAGAATACAGATTTTAATTATTTTTAATAATAGTTGTTGTTGATGGTATCATACTATTACTTTAATCGATAGGTCGTAAGATCTAGTGCTTGAGTTTTAATAATGTTTTGGTGCGTGTAGATGTGTTTAAGTAGAAAAATATATAGAAAATTTGAAAAATTTTGCTGAATGCATGGTTAATTGACTCAGTGGCATAATGTATCCTCATATTTAATAATATGTGTAAAATTTATGGATCGAGCCTCACTAAACTTTACATATACATGTGTGCGTGTGTGTGTGAAAAAAATAAAAAAGAAAATTGATAGGTCACCCTAGTCAATTAGTTGAGGATATATCATCTTCATGTTTATATGTATAAGGTTTGTGAGTTCAAACACAAATGACCCCAAGTGCTGTGTGGAAAGACAAAATGATAGGTACAACCTTAATATTTGGAGGAAAAATTCATTTCAAATAGCAAAAGGAACCTTATTTTTGAACATTCCAAAAATAAAATATAATAAGAGCAATAAATTTGATATGGCTAAAGAATATTTACATATGAATAAAATTTTACTGGTCGAGTGGTCAATTGACCCAATAACATCGCTTTTACATACTGCGTGAGGTTAGTAGTTCGAATCATAACAAACCTTTGGAGTGGGTTCTACAAAAATAATTACTAAAGAAATTAATCAGGGCCGTTGTTAATTTATGCATGCAAGCATATATTGTCTCACCTGTATTGAATCGTTTATTTCAATCGGTACAACATACCCCATTTCAAAGATATATGTTAAATATGTAATGCACAATTAAATATTTAATTATAAAAATATTTTATATACTTGACATTCATAAATAGTACTAGTAGTATGATACATATATATATAAGGTAAAATATCGATTTAGAATATAAAAATTGAATATTTAACCTAACTCCTTTCATATATATGATACATATATTTACAGTAAAATATCAGTTTAAAAAAAAAAATTGAACTGAACTCGACCCCTTTCATGCATGAGATAAGGCCTAAGGGTGAGATCAAAAAATAGGAAAATGTCGGTGAAGGGGGAGACCCCATCCCAGAATTCGCCGCATATAAGTGATGAAAATCTGCATCACAATCACATCTCATCTGTTTAATCTCTCAGTCAAAACTTACCATCTTTATCTCATTTTCTTTTTCATCAATAATTTATATACATCCATTTGTCTCTGTGTGTGTGTGTACGTAGTTCTGGTCAGAGTCAATGCTCTGAAGAATAAATAGAAGTGGAATTTCCTTCATTCCGTTAATTATTCCCCCCCAATCCATTCATGCATGCACACATGCATATACGCTTCATTGTTGAAAAAGTGGCCCTTTAGTTTTGGTTTTCTTTCTCCCACCAGTCAAGAAAATAGAAGAATATTGAACTAAAATAATATCATATTGATGTCTGGTAGTGAAGAGAGAGAGGCTTTTTTTCTCCCTTTTTCTCTCAACCCCACAACAAATCCTATTCCTACATATATACACACACAGGCACAAGGTATATTATACGTACAGAAAGAGAGAAAACAAAATGTAGAATTAATTAATATTAGACTACTTTCTGTCAATGATCTCTCCTCTATATTAGCCAACTTGTTAGAAAAAAACAACTTTGAACTGACTAACAAGCATATTTATGCATTCCACTTGAAATTTCATCAGTTTCATGTTTAGATGATGAGATGTAACAGAATTCGTGGCTGGTTTAATCGAATTGGAATTGATAGTTGTTGGAGGTCACTATAATTAAGAAAATTTTAAATAAATAAATAAATAACGATATATGATAAATGACAATGTCAAATTAAGTGGTCAACAGTTGAAACCGTCTATTCCATCTCCTATTTGATCCATTTCATTAATATATAATATGTGTATTAAATATTTTTTTTATAAAAATAATTCATTGAAAATCAGATACATTTTACTAAAGTTAAATGCAATAAGTTAGAATATGAGATGGAATTAATAGGAAGTTGAATAGAGAATCCAATGTGGTCAAAGTTGTTATTTTTTTTAAAAAAAGAATTGAGTCTTGAGTATTGCTGTTAATAATCAATTGTAGATGTATAGAAATAAAGGGAAAAATAAAAAATAAAAAAATGTACAAATATTTTTATTGTTTAAAATGTGTTAGTAATTGATTAGCAATATTTACAACTTATAAAACGCTGATTCTTGTCAGTACTATTAATGTCAAGTCATTATTGTGGCAAAGCGGAACTTATCACCACTTACCAATTAAGTAGTCAACATTTGTTGTCTGAAAGGAAACTAAATTAATAAAACATTTACATATTACAAGCTAGCTAGTAAATATATATTTTAACTTTACATATATACAAATAATCTAAAATATATATATATGTATATAATAATAGTCGTAGCATATTGTCACAATCAAACAATAGTTTCCTGTTTTCCAGCATAGGACTCGATGAAATAGTGAAAAGAAAAATAAAAAGAGGAAATTTAGACACCAACAAATTCATATTAGATTATTGTAGAAAAGTGGGGTGTATGGCACGTGAGAGGTGCATGAAAAAGAAAGCAAAATCCTGAAAGTGCGCAACATGTACACGTTCCGATCCAAAGCAAAAGGACGCAATCCCAATTCCCATGCCTATGCTATGCATGCATGCCTCGATTCTCTTCAAAAATAAAATATATATATATATATATTTATTATAAGCAGCAGCTGCTTCATGAGTCATCACCCCTTTTATTTCAGAGCCAAACGGATTCCTACGTTACCTTCTACTCTTCACTATTATTCACACACACAAATCCCACAATAATGTATATGTATATAGCTGGTCAAACACGGACATCAATTAACCATACTCTGCTGCTGCACATATAATTACTCTCTTTATCCTTCCAAATTTAATTAGTGTACATATATATATATATATATGGCTCATTTGTTTTGGATGATGTGATTATGAGTGATATATAAATAAATTGATATATTTTAATTCTATCAAGATAAAGCAATACAATTTCATGTTTGGTTGGTAAGATTAACTGAAAAGTAAATTAAATTAAAATATATAATTTTACTATTATAGCTTTTTATTATTTATTTTAATATATCTTTTTATATACTAATCAAGGATAATTTGATCTTTTTGAATTTTATCTAACCCAAGGAAAATGTATCAAGCATCTCCCCTCCTGATCCATATTCCAACTTAATACTGGGCCAATGACTTATCATGAGCTCTATATCAAGGCAAACAAACAATAAATTAGGATTAATTATATATCTATCAAGTATAATCAGTTGAAACAAACCAACCCATATAATATATGATATACAATAATAGATATAATTAGTGTATATATATAATATGATAGCCGAGTGATTTTTGGGCATAAAGTGTAAGGTCAAAGTTCAAACTTAGCATACTCTTAATATACGTATGTATAAATAAATAAATAAATAAATGTATATATATATATATATATATAAGATGATACGCTATGTCGCTATCTTTCTTCAGGTAATTATTGATTGATTTAATTGGATGTGAAGATAGGAATGTAGTTTCATCACAATTAAACTGGATATTTTGAACTTCAGTATAGCATTAAAAGTTCCTTGTTTTAAAGATTTTTTATATATTGACAAGCTATAGCAAATACACCTAATAAGGCAACTAAACAAAATATTAAAATGAGTCCAAATAGAAAGATTAAAAAAAATCTGTTGATAAATAGAAAAAAAAAAAAAAATCTGTTGATAAATAGATTTTAATTTGTTCGCTGTTACTAAACAATTCTTACTCTAGAATCTGACTTGCTTTTGCAGTCCAAATGATCTTATATACGAGGATGTAACCAGAATAGTAGTAATAATGAAATAAAAAAAAATTGTGCCAAATAACTCACCCAAAAATGAATAGGATAGAATATTTATATGTCGAATTCTTGGTAACTTAATCAACTTTGTTTTCTAGTGAGCCTCAACTATATATATTCAGCCCAACCAGGTTGGATGCTCCAAAACCTAAAAAACAGCAGAAATAGCGAAATCATTTTCTTTAGGTTGGTTATGAATACCCAAAAATTGAAAGAAAATGAGACTATAATTTTGTTTTGTGTGGTATAGCACACACCTTGAGGTGATCCTAATGTTGGTGGGCTTGATTAATTTTATTTTCAAGCAGGCCAAAATAATCACTATGTCTTAATGAACCCAGTACAGCTACATAAATATATATATATATATATATCCAGATCAGAGTTATATGTTGAAGCAACAGTACAAACACTGGTGGTGCCGTCGCCTTCACGGACACTTTCCAACATTAATATCCACCTTAATGAGCGGTAAGTAATTGTAATAAATGAATGAATCTAACGCTTGCATCACAATCAGTGAGGTTCAATATTTTGACAGATCCCATAATTAAGTAGTTTTTCATGGGATAAGTGAAATCCATGTAATCAGAAACTTCTATTCTTCAACAAAGAATATATAATCTTTCAATGCATTTAATGTTAATCAATAGCTCACATGTACACATATTTTCCCCAAGAACTTTAATGCTCATCCAAAACCCATACAACTCAAAAAATTATTTATCTGCAGGCCAGAAAGATGGGGATATGATATCCATGAATTGTGCAGCCTACCCCCTATAAAGCTATTATACAACCCTCCCCTAAACATCAATGTGAATAAACAACAAATTTGAAGCATTGTCATCATACCGTATTATCATTCTGTTGTCATATTTAAGTTCTTACAAGAACAACTACAACTCGGACTACTTCTGCTTTTTCTAGGGGCATTTTTGGTATCACATAAACAATAACGCCACCAATATGAGCATATCAACTATTACTAACTCCTAATTCGAACACATATCAATTCTCGAGCCCCATTGTCATCCGCTGCATTTAAATGAGTGAGGTTGAATCAGGTTCAAAAGAGGAAAAGTTCCAGATTGTATCCTTGGGATTATCGGTCCACATTCCGATTAACATCAACCAATCTTAAACAAAAGAGAGAATGTATGCAATACCTCAAGTTCATTTTTTTACTGAGTTGATAAGTTGTATGCAGAATCATTATTGATGGGCTCGAAGCGCCAATTGAGACGCTCGCTTGTTGGGGATATTTGTAGCACAACCCTATGGTGTTCGTAGAGTGTTCGTCTATGGCCAATGCTTATGTAAGTGATTCCAGAAGCTTCAAGTAGCCGATATAAATGTGCCTGCAGACACAAGTTACGCATAGAAGAAGTAAGAACTACAAAGTGAAAGATGTCCCGGGCAACTTAAACCTAGACCAATATAATAAGAAAAAGCATTTTATCAGAATTATACAAATTCCAGCTAATAAACCGCAGTATCTAAACAGATAATAACTGCACCATTAAGAAAGGGGAACATGAGAAGTGCTGAAAACATTGCATAAGAAAGATTCAGCAGGAAGTTAAGACCAATAATTTATCAACAAAAGTGACGAATGTGGTCAGTATTGAAGAAGACAAACTAAGGGAATTCCACAAATGCCCCGGACAATTGAATGAATGTCCAAACACTCCGAAACCTGTATACTTTAGTCAGGTTGGTTTGACTCAATCCAAAACCCAAACAATCTTGGCCATCTGATTATACGGAGTTGGATGCTCCAAAGTAAGCGAAGTCAGTTGTACATCACTTGCTGAGTAACAATCTTCTATAAATACCACACTCTCGGGCTTTTAGAGGTATGTATTAACTAAGAGCATTTATTACTTTCCCCAACATTTTTCCCCTATACAAAAATGCATGAGCATTGGAGGATTTTCATTGAGCAAACACAAGCAACCTTAACTATTTATGTGCTTTCAGGACACTCTTTGGATCAATTGACCTGGATCTCTTCAATCCAGCCCTCTCTCAACCCGACCCTTAACTAGAAAAAAGTCATTCTTGAACACAAATCGCAACTTAAGAAATAATATTATGAACCATGTTAATTCGTGCATGGTTCAAAATGGTGGCCCATGATTCAACCATTGATATGGGAACTTAGTATACTGTATACCAATATGTTCAGTCCTTGTAAAACTTCAAAGAGACAGCTCAACAATAAAGTGGTAGTAGATTTTAGTTCAAAAAGTGTGCTAGAAGGAGATGGCCATGGCCCCCAGTAACACTTCAAGGGGCATTATGTCAAAACAATCCAGCAGCGATATTGGTTTAATAAGATAATTAATAAAATATGCAAACCCATAGAATTTTCGGAGAACAAAAAGATTCCCACTTTAATTACCTCATTGGCTTCATCTAAAGCACTCGTTGATTCATCCAATAGAACCAAGTTTGGTTTTGAGAGCAACAAGCGTGCAAATGCTAGACGTTGCTGCTCACCAATGGAGAGAACACTAGACCATTCATATGTGGAATCTAGATCAAACCGTGGCAATATATAGCCAAGTCGAACATCTTCCAGAACTTGAATTAAATCCTCGGACGTCGGCTTCATAGGCCTTGGATTCCTGTCTGTGGTTTGCATCAGGAAAGGCAGTGAACCTATATAAATAAATGTCAGCAATTTTGGCACGAGAGCAAGAACATGTGTATCAGCAGTAATCACATGTTCTGGTATAGGCCGGTCTCCTAATTTACACATTCCTTCATTTATTAAGTTTTTGATGTTCCTCCTTAGGATAGGCCAACTGGTCCTCCAGGGTTAAGGAAGAGGTAATTATAATCTCTTACAGATTAAAACTTAAGACCCTATATCTTTTTTACATGATTAGTGTACCAGGCCCACTCAAATACCACATTCTCATGGATATCCATCCAATTTCTACAATTCTTCCCATGTGGCATTGTCAGATTTCACCAATGCAAGCATTACTTTTAGTTAGAATTTCTTTGTCTCATAACTATTTTTAGTTAGTAATGTGCCCGCCAATCCTCTGTCCATCCTCCACACTTCAATTGGTAAAGTCTGATGCCTTCTTGCACTGGAGCTTATTCTACCCTCTTTCCAGTACTCTTTCAACCATTCTCAACCGCAAGAATATGCAAGCATGGCACAAAGCTTGTGTATTCTTAGCTCTTTTCCACTAGAGTGCTTATCAATTTAAATAATTTTGATCTTTAGCATGGCCCGTATTATTTGTACAAAGCTTATTATTTCTTATATCATCATCAAAGGTCCAGTTTTTATGAATAAAGATACTGAAAATTGTGTAACTTTGACAAACAAATTGAAGTTCTAAACATGGGTAGTCACTTCCTTATGATTACTGGCATTTAGAGAGAGACAGATCAAAATTGCGATCCAAAAATATCACAGTATGTGGGGGTGCCTCAGAAGTATAATTGTCTTTTGACCTATAATACATCACAGTCTCAGACATTTCACAACAGCAATTATCAGGACTTCTGCATAATAAAATATGTCATACCAGTTGGCTTATTACTGTCCACTATGGGTCCTGGATCATCACTCCAAATAGGATAAAGCAATTGTTGGCGAAGTGTTCCCAAAATCATGTATGGTTTTTGAGGAAGGAAAAATACACCTTTTGAATTTCTATTATTGTGTTTGCTGTAATCATGCTTGGTCTCATGCACTAAAGTTGCTTCAGGAGAAACTACATCTGCAGAAAGGCATGGCGAAGTATCCATTGCATTTCTTTCATAGAATCTTATAGTTCCCCTTCCAAAACTCCACAGACCACCTAAAGCTCTCAGTAATGAAGTTTTACCACTTCCACTTGGTCCTGTAACCTGTTAGTGCAGCTATATATTAGCAATCAGTCCATTCTTCAATTTGGATAACTTCTTTAGCTGAAATCTAAAGATGAAATCCAAATACAAACCAGCAGATGATCCTTCTCACAGATTTCCAATGACAAGTCCATGATAAGAGTTGCTTTGCTTGGAGTCAATAGAGTCAAATGCTCAATCGTTAGTAATTTTGGACCTTTGTTGAGGGGCACAGATCCATTAGATGCACTAGAATTGTTTATATTGCAAAATTCGCGGCAAATTTCTTCCATGGATTCACTGTCGTCACTTCTGGTTTCACTACGAGTTAAAAGATCATCAAATTCACCTGGCATTTGAAATATGTCAAACCTCTTCATACACTGCATGCTACTCAAATTTCACAGGCATCCATGTCAGCAGTAATTTATAGAATTATGCCTATGAGAATTTGTGGTGTTAAAATTGTTGTAATTAAGAACACTTGAACAAAAGATGTGATTCAAATCATGACTACTAATTTAAACCTTAAATATTATATTGAAAGTCATGCATAATCAGTATATAAAATGGAGGCTCATCTTCACATAATCTTTGTCCTTCAGTTGAATATAAATCCAAATCCTATCAAGAAATCCTAAGGACACGAACATCTCAAAGGCTTTAACAAAAAAGGTTATCAAAAACCTGCTCAAATTTAATGAAATTGATGGATAAATAGATGTTATGATGGTTTGCGGATATCCCAGAACCAAGTATTTCATGAACGATTCAATCAAATCAGCGAGTGAAAACTAAAGCCCACATGTGCCAAATTATTTAATGAAGTAAGTTCACCCTTCACTTGAGGAGAATTTCTTGTATTGTGAAGATAGGCTGTTTCCAATACATTTGCTAAGATTATCAGTGATGAAAATTACTTAAGGATGCCCAACAGATACAATCTGACTATACTTAAAAGAGGAGAAATGACATACCTAGTCGATCTACGACAGCAGAAAAGGCACTGATTGCCTGAAATTGGTAGACAATGAGTGAAAAGTCTCCAAGTATGTGATTAAATGCAGAGACAGACTGATTTATGACTCCAAATTCAATTTTGCCAGCGAAGTACATGGGTGCAACAACTGCTGCAGGAAGAATCTGGATCAGGTATCGGTAGCCACTGGTGAAGAAGTCCAGATTTCTGGAAGATATCAACAATTTCTGTAAAGTTAAAGATGGCAAAATAATGAATATAGGTTTAAAAATGATAAAAAGCATATGACTTTTGTGATTTTTGCGACTGAATACTACCATAATTCAAAGAATTAATGGAGGGGGAGACCAAAGAATCAATAACTAACAGTGATAAAGACATGAAATAGGATGTACATATTCCTATTTCAAGTTAAATTTTTCCTTCATTTGCAGTATTCATTTACTTCTTTTCTTTCGCATAGAAGACAACAATTAAAAATTGCACAGCTATGATTCACTTCTTTGCCTCCAAATTAACAAGAATCCAGTGATTTACACAAAAAACAGTCGGATTTTTCCAGAAAATAACTTTGTGTGTTCGTACGACCTTTTTCAATTCTTTTCTTATGCTTTCTCACAATACGTTGAACTTGGCTGAACCTAGCTTTGTAAATTCATACTGCAGTTTTCAAAATATTGCCAGCCATTTTAATCAACTGTTCTGGTTCTGAAATCAAGCATGAAATTTTGTTCCATCTCTGTCAAGAAAGATTTAAACACTCACATTGCTATCTATTTATATCAAGTAACAAGAGCTTGGTAAATGATTAAGCAGCCAATTCAAAAGCATAATTGGTTGGGATCCAGTTAGGAAATGTTAGAGGGACAATGTAGATCAAAGGTTGATTGCAGCTGTATTTTCAGTATTCTCTGTTTCAAGTGATGCAGATTGCCAACAGCCCCTCCAGAGAAGTTTGATGCTATAGAAATTAAATATTTCGATTCTGAATGTGCTTCGAAAGTGGAAGTTACATAATTAGAGGCTCAGAGGGAATGAAATTTCAAAGCTACTAATTTAAAAGACAAAATCTAAGAATTTACATACACTAAGATTTTCATATGCACTTCTGAACCGTTGCAGCAGCAGTTGCATCTCATTTTCCTCTCCATTATAAAATGCAATGGATTCAGCATTTTCTCTAATGCGCACAAGTCCATAACGAAAATCTGCTTCTTTTTTCTCTTGCAAGAAGTTTAGAGACACCAACCCCTAAAAGTACAGTTCTCATTATCAGATGGTAATAGTCATATATATTTTAGACAAGTATAGAAAACTATTTTAATAGTGCTCGGGATCCAAAGATGCACAATTGATAAGTGTAATAACTAATGGCTACAATGACTTTCAAAGATGAAAAATTACCCTCCCAAGGAAGACACTGATAGCTGTTCCGCCGAGTGAGTACACAATAAGTACAACAAAAAGTGGTGGATAAATACCATATAAAATGTTACTGAAAGATATCAAGTCCACAGTCGCATTGAAGAGTGTCAAGGAAAATGCAAGAGCTGTGCCAGTGAAAGAACTTAAATCATCAACAATCCGTTGATCAGGGTTATCAATAATTGACTGGGATTGTATTTTGTAAAAAGTTTGATTCTTCAAATAGCGATCCATGTAATAGCTTGTCATCCAAGATCTCCATCTTAAAGAAAGAGTATCTTTTGCATAATCTCGCAAAACAAAAACCTGAAAAAAAATTAACACAGCAGCCATGATGCCTAAGATCAACAGAGTTAGCAAAATAATCAACTTTGGCAGAGAGAGAAACGAGAAGAGAAGAGAAGACAGTTGATTGGCCAAATTCTGAAGTTTAGACATTTAAATTACCCTTTACTTTCATGTGGGGAGATAATTTACTGCATTAAGACAATCAGTAATATGCCAAAAAGCATCACCTGATTGATTATACTGAACTTAGTGTAAAGTCAAAAGAAATCTGTTACATCTCTCCTCAGTAGAAACAAATTTCCCAATGTTAGGAACACAACAAGAGGAGCACTCATCCTACATTCATTGAAAAGAGACAAATGAGATATGCATGTGAACTGCATCATCCCATAGATATTACAAAAATTTTCATGATACAGAGAGAGATAGCAACAGATTATTTTCCAGTAGAAAACAGCCTAATTGTTGCATGGTCATATAATCCTCTAGGTAGAATCTAGAGAAAATAAGACTTATGGATTTGAATTTGTTTCCAATATTTGGGATCATAATAGAAGCCACATGCTATAAAGAATGCAGAAAAGGCAAACCAAAACAATACCACAGAAAGGGGAGCAATGTGCTCACCGGAATTCCACCAGCAAAACTTGCCAGGTAGTACAACAGCTGCTTGGTGAACTGTTCTTGGTCCTTGTCTTCCATAAACAAAAAAGACAAGCCAAACATCACCCTCATATCAGCAAAATTGAACTACTGGAAAAATGCAGTACCAACAGTAGAAACAAAATAGAAAGGGAAAAAATAAAATCTCAAGAAATCATACTGGCCAGCGCATTAAAAAAATCACGGCCAAGAAAATTGAATCCAACGCTAATTCCAGTGGTCCCCATAGTGAGAGCAAAAACGGCAGCAAGCCGCCGCCGAGCCTCAATCTTATCATCCGAGAACCAATATGGGGCAGCCACTTTCCAGAATCTTCTTGCTAACGTTTGAATATCCGGAACCTTTCTTTGAGCATCCTCCTAAATACACAAACAAAATTGGGCACATTTTCCAATAGATTCTGAAGAACACGAACCACAATCATCATTACGACAAAAAAGAAGAATTAAATAAATAAATAAAAAAAAGACCTGATTAGTTTGCGTCGAACCCAAAGAGGAGTGACAGACAAAAGCTGAAAGCGAAGTGGGTCTACGATTTTTCCTCCGAGCATCGATGAGAAGTGAATATTTAGGCAATAATTCGGAGCAATACAGTTTGTGATGCTTGAAATTGCTGCAATGGGATTGGTGGGTGCTGAAAAAGCCGCTACCTGCACTTGAAAAAGCTCGAGCTCTACAGAAACTTTGTGCTGGTAGGTGTACCGGGGATTCCATTCCTATCATTTTGCTCGGCATTACAGTTATCAGAATCCGGCAATCCGCTCCTCCGATTGCAATTGTTGCTGTGTAGTGCGGACTTCTGTTAATCGGAGAATTTCAGAAAAATGCTAGAGATTGTTGCCATTGGAGTAGTTTCTTCCTCTTGTATATTCAACTGAGAGAGAAGGGAAATTATTATCAGTATAGGCAGCGAGGAAAATTCGAAGCTGTGAAGCCGCCACGTCGTTTGCGCTGGCGTCCAATCAGCCATCCCTTCCCGGCAAAATTATATACCAGCTTGTGCTACCGCCAACAAACAATTTTTTTGGTCAAAGTTATGAAAGTAGTGAATAATGGTAATTTACATTATCGCGTGACAATTCGAAAAACTTTCCTAATATTTGATGCGTCGCAGAGACATTGGTGGGCAATTAAAAATTTATAATTAAATCAAATGTCAAGAAGATTTTTGTTTTAATTGATTTATCTTGTATGAAAAATATACGAACAAACTGAAATAATTTTAATTTTATAACGAACCAAAATATTTAAAGGAAAAAATATAAAAAACAAAATAAAATAAGTGAGCATTATCCATTCAACTCCTACACTTGACTTGTTGCCCTTAAATGCCATGCACGTCTAACACAAAATAGCACCACAAACATGGAGGGCATGCACCATGGAACAACAATTCTTTTCTTCTTTGAGCCATATGCCATATGACCTCATCCACATACAATTTACCCACTCCTCTGTTGAAGGGTAAAGTGAAATTTATTCATAATTTTTTTTCCAAGGCAGTATATGACAATAAATTAATATAGAATAAATTTAACATAACGTGTTGGCAAATATTAGAAGGTCAGCATTGATTTGACATAAGTTTTAGATAAATAGTGAAAAGCTTGAAATAAGATGTGGTCACAATTTATCTATAAATCTAGGCATAATTTCATCCCCCTGTTTTTTTCCTTTTCTTTTTCTTTTTCTTTTTGACATTTTTTTTTAGAAAAAAAGTAAGAAAGAAGCGACTAACATAACAATCCTCCTTAGGCGTAACTATAGGAGTCCACCATCACTGTGGAATGTTGGGTTGATTTGAGCTATAACTACTGTTTAAAGGACGAGCTCATCACCACAGCTCTCATTGAAGCGCCAGTCAGCCGAAATCCCTCCACCACAAAGATGATTAGTTTACGGATTACTATCGCAAGTGAATTTGGACCCATGACCTTCTTATGGAAAGTAACGGATCATATTCAATTAGACTAGCACCTCAGTGTTTTGTTTTTCTTTTACTTTGTTCCCACAAAAAGTAATCCTATTTGGATCAAATCACAAATGACTTTGAATAAATATACATGCTCGTATGTATCGATTTAGAATTAGGAGTACTAAGAATAAGAGATGTCATTTTCAGCAAAAATAAAATATAAAGTAAATATCCACGTTGTAGTTTAATATGCATACTAAATCGACAAAAACCTTATGCGTCCAAACATTTTCGCACCAAATAGTCTTTCATCACTACAATTTTCTCCACATGCAAATATAATCGGGACGATGAGTTTTAGCCCAATAATCTATACTATTATAAAAAAAAAGGTATTTTTGTATCTAAAATGAAAGTTATTATATCAAATTTTAATATACCAAATTGTCATTTTACTTATTCAATATTCAATAATATATATATATATACAAACCACCATTTATTAAAAACTTCCACTATTTATCTATTTTAATTAATTTTAATTTTTTTCTTTAATTTAGTAATGAGTTATAAAATTTTTACTTTAAGTGAGTATTATCTTCACAATTATGAATGTGCATAGGAACTTTAAGTGAGTGCTATCTACATAATTGTAAATATGTATTTTAGATATATGCCAATTTTTAATATAATAAATGTAAGAATATGTATATGAAATATGATACCCAAAAATATTTACTTTATGTTCGCAGAAACTACGTGTAAATGACTGCTAGTAATTTTAAAATATATATAAATAATTAGTGTGATTTCTTAAAAAAAATGCAAAAATAAATGAAAACCAAACAAGTATACTTTATCTATATCTCTTGAAAAAGGGCGTGAATTTCCTTTTAAATGACAAAAATACAATTTGAAAGTTTGTTCTATGACTAAAGCAGAGTGTAGGAAGAAGGCTTTAGACTTGGATGGAGAACTCGATTTTTAAAGATATTTAAATTATTATAGGAAAAAGTGCATTTAGGTCTAAATTTGTTCCGAAAGTGAACTTAACTCTTTCCCTGTTTGGTTTTATTTCCATTTCCAATTTTAATTTCCATCATTTCTAAAATTGTGAGAATTAGTTGTGTGATGTGATTTGAAAATGGAAACGTATTTAGATGAAATGTTTGAAAATGTAATGATTATGTAGGTTGTAGGTAGAGAGAGATAGAAATAATGGAATAGAGAGAGAAGATATATAAGTTATTGGGAAAAGATATATATGTTATCGAAGAATGTGTTTTGAAAATGAAAATTGAAATTATATTGGGTGAAATTTTTTAAAAAGTAATGATTTCTATTTCTGGAATAGTAAAATTGGTGGAAAGAGGGTTTGGAAAATAAAACCAAACAGGTTCTAAGGTTTAGATTCTTGAATCCCACATCCATTTAATCACGTTCCGTTCTACAAATGAAATTTTATATGTCCTACTACACTCACCATGTCATGTTTAGGTTCAACTGATATGTTTAATTATATTGGATTTAAATTGATGGAACTAAAACTCTAATTTGAGCTCCACTCTCCGCTTACTTAAGAACTTCCAGAGTCAAGCCTATTTGAAATGTAAAAACTATTTAAATCACTTCGCCTTACATTAATGCTCAATAAAAAATACTAGCATTGCTATATATTTATTCTCTTATGCTATGAGTTGTAAATTCAACCCAATAATAATAACTCTTGAATATTTTTCGAAGAATGAATGTCTTTGATTCTTATCTTCCTAAACTATTATTGTTGATAAGGTAATATAAAATTTCTGTGATCAACTAATCGAGGTGAGAGTGGAGCTCTCTGTCTTTAAAACGAATTAGTCCCGCACTGATACTAATGGTAAACTAGTTATCGTCTCCCAAAATGCAATGACTAATTCAGACAGTACCTGTTGGAAATTGGTAAGTTTGACCAATTAATTAATGATGATCAAATAGAATATTTGGAGGCTCTTGTGATTAATGTAATCTACGTTGAATGTAGATGATGATAGAGTCGTTAATTGTTCAAATTCATTATTGAATGAATGAGAAATTAATGCCTAAAGTAAGCCCCTAAGAGTTGACTATTGTGGGGTTTAAGAGAAGATGGAAATGTGGGAATATGAGGAGTCCCACATTGGAAAAACAATAAATAATTGACCTACTTATATAGCTCAATTTTGGACCATAAGGTTGGGCCCCTTGGGGTACCAATAGTATTTGGAGGGGAGAGGACCTAGATGGCTATAGATTCGGTCCAAGCCACATGTGCACAGGTCTTGGGCTTAGTTCAGGCCTTATCTTTTTGGGCTAGTTTTAATTAATTATACAGCTGGGCTTGTATTATTTAATTAAAAGTCCAATCAATTAAAGCCCATTTGGATTTAATTACCTCCGATTTTAAATTAATTTCCAGATTTTTCTGGAAATGTCTTTTCATCTTAGAAACACAATTTTTGGTGTTTAAATTCCAGAACAGTCTAGAAGTACCTTTCCGGTTTGAAATTGCAACTCTGAACAATCAAGGGTTGTGTCCAGTAGCTGCAAAGGCATAATCAGGGGACATGTTGAACTAACATATCCGTACAATGTGACTCTTGATCCTTTATATATTCAGCCCCTCACTTGAAGCATTATATACTCGGAAATACTATACATTTCATAGCATTTTTCATATCTTCTTCCTCATTTCTCATATTCTGTTAAAAGAGAGTTTGGAGCATTCTTTAAGTTCGCTGGAATCAAGCAGTTTGTAGTGCTACTACTGCTTGAACGTTAGTCGTTGTATCTTGGGAGACAATAGCTATAAACCGTGAGCACCGTAGCGGGGCTAATTTGCCTTAAGGAAAGAGAGTTACGAACTCTTGCCTCGACTTGCATTTGATCTTAATATACAACAATCTTAAGGTAAATTACATATAGATCAAATGGCATCTCAAGTACCAACCGGTGTTCCATCAGTTGTTACAGTGGCTGCTCCACCGCCTACAATGCCGCCAGCACCGGTGCATGGAGAAAGGCCAGAAAAGTTCAAGGGCATTGATTTCAAACGGTGGCAACAGAAGATGTTGTTCTACCTGACAACTCTAAACCTTGTACGGTTCCTGAAAGAGGATGCTCCGTCGGTGCCTGAAAATGACACCGATCCCCAAAAATGGGCGGCTTATGATGCATGGAGTCACAGTGACTTCCTATGTCGCAACTATATACTCAACGGGCTAGACGACTCGTTGTACAACGTATATAGTCCTTTGAAGACGACCCAGGAGTTGTGGGATTCTTTGGACAAGAAATACCGCACTGAGGATGCCGGCTTGAAGAAATTCGTCGTAGGTAAGTTCTTGGACTACAAAATGGTGGACTCAAAGCCACTCATGAACCAAGTTCAAGAATTGCAGATTATCCTGCATGAGATTCATGCAGAGGGCATGACTCTGAGTGAGTCATTTCAAGTGGCGGCGATGATTGAGAAACTACCACCATCTTGAGAGACTTCAAGAACTATCTGAAGCACAAGAGAAAGGAGATGGGTCTTGAAGATATAATCGTCAGGCTGAGAATTAAGGAAGATAATCGTACCTCTGAGGCTAAGACAGGCAAGCTCAAGATGGAGGCCAAGGCGAACTTGGTAGAGCAAAAGTCAAATACAAGCAAGAAGGGAAAGCGTGCAGATGCCGATCAAAGTAGCAAGGCCAAGAAACTCAAGAAGTCTGCAGGAAGCTGCTACAACTGTGGCAAGCCAGGGCACGTGGCCAAGGACTGTCGGCTTCCGAAGAAAAACAAACCAAATCAAGCCCACCTGTCCGAGGAAAAGACCGTTCATGTGGATATGTCTGATCTAAACCTCTCGGCAGTTGTCTTTGAGGCCAATTTGGTTGATAACCCAAGGGAGTGGTGGATAGATACCGGAGCTACTCGTCATGTGTGCTCTGATCGGTTTATGTTCTCCACCTATATTCCCATAAACGGGAGGAGACTACATATGGGAAACTCGGCTACTTCAGACATTGTCGGACCGGGAAGAGTCATGTTGAAGCTTACTTCCGGCAAAGAACTAACCCTAATAGATGTACTGCACGTACCAGATATTAGGAAGAACCTAGTGTCATGCTCCTTGTTAGTTAAAAGTGGCTCTAAACTTGTATTTGAATCAAACAAGTTTGTACTTTCCAAAAACAACCTGTTCCTAGGTAGAGGTTATGTGGAAAAGGGGTTGTTTAAGTTCAATGTAATGCCTGTACTCAGAAACATTGAAATGAATAAAGTGAATGGTTCTATTTACTTGATTGAGTGTTTTAATTTATGGCATGTTAGATTAGGACATGTAAATTATAACACATTACGAAGATTAGTAAATTTAGAACTATTACCTCAATTTGAAATCGACACAAATCATAAATGTGAAATTTGTGTAGAAGCAAAGATGACGAAAGCTCCATTTCGTTCAGTTGAGAGGAGCACATCACCTCTAGAATTAATTCACAGTGACATTTGTGACTTAAAATTTGTGCAAACTAGAGGTGGGAAAAAGTTTTTCATTACTTTTATCGATGACTGCACAAGATTTTGCTACGTATACTTGTTACGAAGCAAAGACGAAGCACTTGAAGCATTCAAGTGTTATAAGACTGAGGTTGAAAATCAACTCAGCAAAAGAATTAAAGTTATTCGAAGCAACAAAGGTGGAGAATACGGAGCACCGTTTGAGGAATTTTGCACAAAGTCTGACATTATTCATCAAACGACGGCTCCTTATTCACCACAGTCAAATGGCATTGCTAAGCGTAAAAATTGAATGCTTAAAGAAATGATGAATGCAATACTAATCAACTCTGGGTTACCCCAGAATATGTAGAGAGAAGCAATTCTCTCAGCCAATCATATCTTAAATAAGATACCTCATAAAAGTGAGAACAAAACCCCATATGAGTTATGGAAAGGTCATAAACCTTCCTACAAATACCTCAAAGTGTGGGGGTGCTTGGCTAAGGTAGAGGTACCTAAGCCGAAGCAGGTTAAGATAGGACCAAAAACAGTTGATTGCATTTTTATCGGTTATGCAAACAATAGTAGTGCCTATCGATTCCTAATACATAAGTCATAAATTCCCAACTTAAATGAGGGAGTAATTATTGAATCAAGGAACGCTGTATTCTTTGAAAACATCTTTCCTAACAAATGTGAGAAGGAAGAAGTGAGTTCTCAGAAAAGAACTCGTGAATCAGCTAATGATTCTCCCACTGGGGAGCTAAGACGTAGCAAACGGGCCAAAATAGTAAAATCTTTCGGCCCAGATTTTCTAACTTACATGTTAGAAAGTGAACCTAGAACTATCAGTGAAGCTCTGTCTAGTCCAGATGCTCCGTACTGGAAAGAAGCTATAAACAGTGAGATAGATTCAATTATGCAGAATCATACTTGGGAACTAACGGATCTCCCAGCAGGTCACAAACCGCTAGGTTGCAAGTGGATTCTTAGAAGAAAATATAAGGCTGATGGCTCGATCGACAAATATAAAGCTAGATTAGTAGCTAAAGGGTTCAAATAGAAGGAAGGCCTTGATTTCTTCGATACATACTCACCTGTGACAAGAATTACGTCCATTAGAACGCTGATTGCCATTGCAGCGCTACATAACCTAGAACTACATCAAATGGATGTAAAGACGACTTTCTTGAATGGTGAGTTAGATGAAGAAATCTATATGGAGCAACCCGAGGGCTTTGTTGTTCCCGGACAAGAAAAGAAGGTTTGTAGACTTGTTAAGTCTCTCTATGGACTTAAACAAGCTCCAAAGCAATGGCATGAAAAATTTGACAAAACAATGCTGTCAAACGGTTTCAAGATCAATGAGTGCGACAAGTGCGTATATGTGAGAGGCACTCAAACAGAATTTTTCATGGTCTGTCTATACGTAGATGACATGTTAATCACTGGGAGTAGTCGTGATGTCATCATAACTACTAAGAAAATGCTCATGAAGCACTTTGACATGAAGGACATGGGCGTGGCTGATGTTATACTGGGTATAAAAATAATGAGAACTTCAGAAGGCTTGACTTTATTACAGTCTCATTATGTTGAGAAGATTCTCAAGAAGTTTAATGCTTTTGATAGCACCCTAGTTAAAACGCCTATAGATCCAAATACAAGTCTGAGCAAAAATATGGGAGAGCCCATATCCCAAGTTGAGTATTCCAGAATAAAAGGCAATTTAATGTATTTAACAAACTGCACTCGCCCCGATATCGCTTGTGCTGTGAACAAACTTAGTAGGTTCACAAGTAACCCAAGTAACGACCATTGGAAAGCTCTAATTAGAGTACTGAGATACCTCAGATACACGATGGATTATGGGCTGAGTTATATGAGATATCCAGCTGTTTTAGAAGGATATACTAATGCAAATTGGATATCTGATACTAAAGACACAAAGTCCACAAGTGGATATGTGTTTACTTTAGCTGGAGCTGCTGTATCATGGAAATCTTCCAAACAAACGTGTATCGCTCGTTCGACAATGGAGTCCGAGTTCATTGCCTTAGATAAGGCAGCAGAAGAAGCAGAATGGCTTCGTAACTTTCTTGAAGATGTTCCATGTTGGCTTAAGCCGGTACCACCGATCACAATTTACTGCGACAGTCAGTCGGCAATAGGAAGAGCTCAAAGTAGCATGTATAACGGTAAATCTCGTCATATACAACGAAGACATAATACCATTAAGCAATTGATCTCTAATGGAATAATCTCCATAGACTATATAAAGTTTAAGGAAAATATAGCGAATCCGTTAACAAAAGGTTTATCTAGAGATCAAATTCAATGTTTGTCAAGGGGAATGGGATTAAAACCCTTAAAATAAGAACTGACATAATGGAAACCCAACCAAGGTGACTGGAGATCCCAAGAACTTGGTTCAATAGGACAACTAAGTTATGGAAGTTGAAGTTAGCACTCTGGAGCAAAACTCCAACCTATTCCTATAGCATAGAGTGCAACCTGCTCAATGGGTAAGAGGTTGAGCATAGACTCTTAATGATTCCCAAGGAGTATTGCAAGGTACTCGTTAATGGGAGATCACCTATGTAAGTGTGAAGACGGGCCGCTTCATCGTAAACACTTATGAAACCAAGATTGGTGTCCAAGGCCAAAACGGACCCAACCGAAAGAACTAAAGACGGAAGGAAGGTTATTGTGGGGGTGTTGTTGACTAGGCTTACATCAACGGCTGGACAGTTCAAGACATCGTGTTCACTGTACAGCCAAGTAGGTCCGATAGCATTCTTCTAAGGAAAGTTCAAAGCCACAAGCTACCTTTCATGATGCGATAACTTTCTGTCTAAAACAACTGGATATCCAATTTGTGTGGGTTAGTGGGATGTATGAAAATTACAATTACGACCTAATTGAATTGTTGTTGTTGTTGTTGTTGTTATTTTATTATTTTTTTTTAAATTTATACTTACGCATGCATATTAGGAGCTCGTTAGGATTCAAACTCACGACCTTTCACATTATGTGGGAAACTTATGCCACTGGGCCATAGGCCACTTGGCACCTAATTAAATTGTTTGTGTTAAATAATCTTTTAGACGATAAAATTGAAATATTATCAAATTTGATATCCAACTTGTTGAATTCTTCATTTTGTCCTTTAAATTAAAAAATTTCTTTTCAATTATTGGATATATGGCAGGGTAATTTATGTGAATATAGCCAAAGATAATTTCCACATTAGACATAAAATGTTTTTCTTTTTATAATAGTATAGATATATTTTCAAAAGTTAGAAAATAGTAACAATTTTAAAATAAAAATAAAATTATATTTAAATATTTTGTTGAAAAAATATGATTAAAGTAGGTGCAGAATTGAAAATTAATTAATTTGTATCTAAAAGAATTTTAAATATATATATATTTTATTAATTTTAAAATAATAGTAGGTACTTTATAATAAATTAAATTTGAATTTAATTTATGTGATAGTAGGACGATATGATATATTAAAAAGAGTGATAAAAATAAAGAATATTTTAAATAAAAATGAAGCTCGAAAGCAAATCCAAACGGGCCATAAGATTCATCAACGTGTTTCACTATATGATCAAATGCAAAATTCATTGTGCCATGCAACAAAAGTTGTACTACAAATATTAATTTGAGCAATTGGAGCTTAGTATGAATTGCAATATTTAAATTAATGAGTTCATAGCCAAAAAACATCATTGATTAAAAAAATTTAGGGAATGTTTGGTTATGTTTTTTGTGTTGTTTTGGGGGAGATATTTTTTACTGCAGCAGTCAAATCAATACTTTTTTGTTGGATTTTTGAGATGAAAATGAAATTGAATGATTTTTTTAATGTTAAAATAATAATAAAATATATAATATATATATGTAAATATTGAAAAATGTGTGTTTTGAAAAAAAAAATGAGGATATATTTAATTATATTTTTTCAAAATAATATTGTTATGGAAAAACATAATCAAATATTCCCCAAATTTAGTCGAGGTGTGCTATTTAAATGTCAAGACTAGCTTAATTTAATATTTTTGGTAAAAAGAAAATATGAAGCTAAAGGTGAATTCGGCCCGCCAGGTCACAGTCCGCGCAATATTTTGAGAATCAAATACACTGAATAAATACAAAAATTAAAATAGAATATGAAATAGAAAATTGAACATAAGATCAACGGGGAAAATCTTGAGGAAAAAGGCGTTGAGAGAACACGAGGCGTGAAATTGCAGGAGCCACGTGGAGAAAGAGAACAATAGGACGAGATCAAGAAATTCTCAGTACTCGCAGTGGGAATTATATCTGAGGTCTTTCTTGATTCGACTGTGGTGGTGTGTATAGAGTTTGCTCGAGAACATTTTGTTAGAGTGCAGAAATCCCGAGGAATCGGCATGGAAGAGTTGCAAATATCTCCGGCCGGTTCGGGGGGAAGTCCGGCGAAGGAACAAAGAGCCGCTGGCGTCGGAATTCTTTTACAGATTATGATGCTTGTCCTCTCATTCATCCTCGGTCACGTTCTTCGTCGTCATCGATTCTATTACCTCCCAGAAGCCAGTGCATCTCTTTTGATTGGTAGTTTTAGTTGCGAGTTCTTTTCAATTCCGTTTCCGTCTTTACTGAATCTCGCTAACGATCACTTTGTTATTTGATTCGGCTTTTGAACGGCATTGTAGTCTAATGGAACTTTGAATTTGGGATACAGGTTTAATTGTAGGTGGGATGGCTAATATTTCCAATACGGAGACTAGCATAAGGTTTTCTCGTTACATTGATAATTTCCTTGTTCGTTTTAGTATTCTTTTTTTTTTTTTTTCCCTATAAACCATATCGTTAATATGTGAGGAGTATTCAACTTGTTTAATTTAGTGTATGTTGGTTTGTAGGGCCTGGTTCAACTTCCACGAAGAGTTCTTTTTCTTGTTTCTGCTGCCGCCAATCATATTATATCCTTGAGCCGTGGAGGCGCGGGCAGACTTCCTTTTAAATCTAAGATAAATGCCACTGTTAAGTTTTTCCTAATCTTTTGTTGGTTTGCCGGGGAAAGTATTTCCTTAACTCTTGTTCTCGGTTTTTGCTTGCGTACTCAGTCGGGCTTCAGTATGCAACCTGTAAGTTTGTCCCTGTTAACTTTTTTATACAAGGTTTTCTTTAATGATGGTAATGTTAGAGTTAGAGTTAGAAAAGAAAAAGAAAATGCCAAGAAGACTGTCTCATGCTTTATTCTATCCTAGCAGGCACAAGTGTGCAAACACCTAATACAATTGAAGAAAACAATGGAAGAACTTTGCATCAGCTACCTGATGAGGACCAATTATCTTTTACTAGCAACTTGGCACATTTGATGCATGTGCTAAAATTTCTATAATATTTTATTTATATATAATATAATATTTACTTATTTTCATATAACTTAAATTTGTTTTAGTAATTTTAATATATTTATTTAA
This sequence comes from Jacaranda mimosifolia, assembly GCA_018894105.1. NCBI lineage: Eukaryota > Viridiplantae > Streptophyta > Magnoliopsida > Lamiales > Bignoniaceae > Jacaranda > Jacaranda mimosifolia. The sequence goes on from CM032129.1 coordinate 28,132,107, forward strand.
ATTTTTTTGCGAATAAGAATTAAAAGATTATAATAAAATGCTAATCGTAGGACTATAAATGGTAGTTGTTATATAAAAAAAAATAGTGAGAGTTATTTAGGCAGTATTTGAAAACACACCAAAAGAAGGTAGATGTTTTATTAATAGCATAGAAGTTTTATTAATGGTATAGATAAGTGAGAGCTGCTCTTTGAAGCTTATATAGGGGAAGGTGGGAAAGAGGGAAAAACTTACTGAGTTCTCAGTGATCAAGGTTCTAGTTGTCAAAGCCAAACTTAAAACTAATGGAAAGAAATTGAGCTGTATTTCTTATACTTATCTATCATTCTTCCCCAAGGTCAAGATGAACTGCGCCCAATATCTTCATCTCTATTATTCTTATAATTTTTCTTTACCAGATGAGAGATCAATTACTAATTTGATTTGCAGAAACCATTCTTTTCTAACTTTGGCGCCATTACCACATTTGCAATTTTTGGGACTTTAGTAGCTTCTGTTGTGACAGGCATTTTGGTGTGAGTATTCATAGCTTTAGCTTTCTTATAAGTTCGAAATGTTCTAATCTAGGGAGTTTTTATGTCATCACTAGTGCGTTTCCTTTACAATTGAATGTCTCTGTTACAGATACCTTGGTGGAGTGATGTATCTCATTTACAAACTTCCATTTGTCGAGTGTCTAATGTTTGGTGCTCTCATCTCTGCTACCGATCCTGTCACTGTTTTGTCTATATTTCAGGTGATCTGCTGTCTATATAAGGCCTGCATATATTTTGTGGATAGTTTTGCAATTATGATCAATGTGCCGCATTGTGATACTAAACGTGCATATTTATGTTTGGGTGAGGTGACTTCACTTGTTCAAGTGATTTAGGCCCCTGTATTTGTTTTCTTTATTGGGATTTTAAGTTTCTTTTTGCATTAGATTGTTTTAACTTCTATGCTGTTTTGGTGGATATGCTGATTGAGTGGATTTGTTTTTTCTGTTTTATTTAGAAGAAGTATTGAACAATATGTTACTAATTGAGTGAAATTCACAGGAGCATTGCTCATGTTACATAGAAAAGGATACCATCCTATGGCAAATACTAAGCTTTAAGTAACTTTAAAGGGAGATTGGTTATATATAATATCCTAATGTTTCCTTAGGTAGTCTAATTCACATGTTGGCTGAAGTTATTAATTTAGTTTGAACTTTCATTATTATTGTAATTGCTGTTAGGTTTGATGGAACGCATTTTAGGTTTAATGTGTTTGCCAAGGGTACAATCGAGTCAAGCTGAGTTTGGGGGAAATATTTTGAGCTCGACGAGCCTAATATTTTGAGCTCGAGTTTGACTCGATGAAAACTCAAGCTCGGCTCCAGTCAATATGACTCGACTTGATTAAGCTTGAATTTTCAAGTATAAACAACCGTAAGATCAAGCTCGAGTTTGAGTTCGAACTCGAAATAAAATAATAGTAATATGATATATGTTTATTAATAGAAAAAATATTATTTAATTTTACACCAGCTGGCAAGCCACGAGCCTAGGGGGATCAAGATGGATACAAAGTAGAGACCCAGCTCACGTCGACTTGAGTTGGAATCGAGCTAGCTCGAACTAGGCTTATGATGTTCATGAACCAGATCTACTCGTTTGTGCACCTAGCTTACTTTATTAGCAGCGCTAAGTTGCTTATGCTAAACCATCAGGTTTTTTGTTTGAAATCTTTCCTCTTGTAGTCAGAAAAGTAGTTCTTTGCATTACTTATCTTTTCTGCAGAAAGTGAACTGCATTAGAAGCTCTACCTTTCTGAATGAAGCACTTTGAAGTAGCACACTTTCTACCTTCAAAATACTCTCAATCAGTAGAAACCTAGAATGGTAATTATATGTTAAAGGATTTCTAGTTCATTTCTGTGTGCAGGAGCTTGGTACAGATATGAATCTCTATGCTTTGGTCTTTGGCGAATCTGTGCTAAATGATGCAGTAAGTTCTGCAGGTTTTACTTGTTTCTTCTCTTTATATCAAGGATACCTTTTTGCTCTAATATAGATGTTATAAATGAATTCACAAATACTTTGTTTAATTATGTACATTTTCGCTGTTTGAAGATGGCAATTTCTTTGTACAGGTCAGTTAAATTGCACTTATTCATCATAATGTATATGAGGTTGTGGAACCAGCCATTAATAACCTAATTTACACTTTTGTAGGACAATGTCAATGGTGAGGAGCCACATGTCAGCCAGTCAAAACTTTTTAATGATCGTGGTCAGATTCCTTGAGACTTTTGTTGGATCAATGTCAGCAGGTTTGTTGATGGCACCCTCTAGCAATTCAAACAGTCCTTGTTTCAGTATTTCTAGCTTATGGTAGACAGTTTAGATTTATCCAATTTTTAATGACATGACATCATTCAGATTTTTATAATGTGGGTTTTGATTTTCTTATCCTTCCTCCGTATCCCCTCTTTTTTCTTTATTTCTTTTCACCAAAAGTTTTGGGCTTTGATGTGAATAGATTGTCCTTTATAAGATGTATAGTATGGTCGATCAAGGAAAGTGAAGTCTCTGAATTATCGATTTATGTAACTTTATGGGACATGTCATGGCTTCCTGGCAACTACATTAATGTAAGTAGATAAGTTTGTCTTTAAGGTTTCATTCCCTTTACATATTGTTGAAAGATCAAAAACAAATCATTTGATTGCTAGAATTCATCTGGGTTCAGGTTTTATGTCTCCTTTCTTGTAATTGGGAGTAATAGCAGCATGTTTAGTGAGAGATGGTTTGTCACAAAATTCGCCTCCTACGGGGATCAAGTAATAATGCTAGCCCAAATTTTGGGAACTTATATGTTGTCAAATCAAATGCAAGGAATAAAATCTGTTTCGTTGGGGGAGAAATGGTGATCTGGGATGGGTTACTTTCCAAGGTATATCCTTTTTGCATCTTTTGTTGAATGCCTGAAACTTCATATTGTTCTCCAAGAGATTTGGAAAATTAGGTCCTTAACTTCCATCTAAGTTGGCTATCAGCTTTAATACACTGATGATTCCACATTAAGTTATCTTCTTTTAGAAGTTGAATTTTAGCTTAGAAGCCTCAAGTGATACCATTTTAAATGGTGAAATCCTCATATATTATTATTACCATGCAGTGATATAGAGCTGCTTAAGCTAAGTACTTTAATATCTCTGAGGGATTGCTCCTGTCTAAGTTTGAATTATTCGTGTACCCTTTATCCTACCTCAAGAACTAAGTTAACTGTTTAAGAATGAAAGCAAGGAACATGTCGACTGCTAGCTGCTTGTGAATTGTTGTGGTGTGCCTAGCACATATAACTTATCTATTAAACGCCATTTGTGCTTCATTTTATGAAATTGAGACAACGTGTGTTATGTTTGAAATTAAAATCGTGAGACCTACACATTTTTCTCAACTAACAAATCCACTAAACAAAGCCTTTATACCAGACTCATTTGGGATCGGCTCCATGGATCCTCTTCTTCCACCCTGCTAAAATAAGGTCTTACCTATTTTCATCAGCTTGCTTTAGCTGATCTTAGAAATTTTCTTGTTCTACAAAATGCTATCATTTGCTACCATTTGCTATAATATTTCCTACCCCCCAAAATCTTTTGTTCCTTTAAATACTCTGGAGAGAATATATACATCCAAGCTACTAACAATAATTTGTTTCTGAACTGCAGGGGTTGGAGTTGGATTTACATCTGCTTTGATATCCTTTAGAATTGGTTATTATTCTTCTCAGCCTACACTTGCTTTCAATTGCCTGAGCTTTGTGAAGCCTTAACTTTCAGAACCTTTTCAAGTATGCTGGTTTGGATATTGACAAGTAAGCACATATCTACAGTGCTTTCATATTCCAGATTCAGATCTTATCCGTGATAAACTCTAATTACAATTTTTAAATACTCCGTATAGTCTTGAAAACTTGGAGTGCTGTCTGTTTGTTCTCTTCCCGTATTTCTCGTAAGATACTCTTAAGCTGGCCCTTTTTCTATTATGAAATAACTATGGGCTCTCTTGGGCTTCTTTTACCCTCACGTTGTATTTTTCCATGTTGTCCTAGATACATGCTAGCTGAAGGGCTTGGGCTCTCGGGTATTGTGTCTATATTGTTCACTGGAATAGTAAGTGAAACTAGTAAAATTTTACCTTAGATTTATCTGTCATTTGGTATAATCTTGTGATAAGACCTGATCACATTGGTTATGTGTGTGTTAGGTCATGAAGCACTATACTTTTTCGAACTTGTCAGACAATTCTCAGAAATTTGTGGCTGAATTTTTTCATCTGATATCATCTTTGGCGGAAACTTTTATGTAAGCAGGCATTTTGCTCATTTAATTATCGGAGCGTGTCTAGTTTATTTTCATCCATATTCCTTAGTTTTGTGCATCTTGCAGATTCATATACATGGGATTTGACATTGCCATGGAAAAGCACAGCTGGTCCCATATGGGATTTATCTTTTTCTCTATTGTATCCTTGAGTGGTGAAAATTCTAGGTGAATCATTTGTTGTTTTGTACACTGAGATGAGCAATTGTTTTCCATAACTTGTTCAAAATTACACCAGTTGTTCATTGGGATTGCAAGGTATGCATGCTTTATCTTATTCTGAATGATGACATCTTTCATTATATAGAATTGTTTTTTTGCCATGTCGAAGTTCCAACCACTTCTGTTTTGTAAAAGGCACATCAGCAGTCCAATATCTTGCCCATAATATATTGGTGATTAGATGTGGGAGATGTAGTTGAAAAATGATTTTGACCAATTATTTAACCTTGTTGTACTTGTTTTTTGAAGAGCCGCAAATGTATGCTCATGCGCATATTTGGTGAATTTGCTTAGACCTTCACATAGAAAAATACCAATGAAGCATCAGAAAGCGCTTTGGTACAGTGGTAAGTGGATAGTGTATTCTAGTTGTTTGAACAAATTCCCTCATATGCTCCTACGTCCTTGCGCATAGCAGTTTACATGCATATACTCACAAATATCAATCACAGGGCTCCGAGGGGCTATGGCTTTTGCCTTAGCCCTGCAATCAGTTCATGATCTTCCAGAAGGGCATGGACAAACAATATTCACTGCCACAACTGCAATAGTTGTTTTGACTGTAAGTCAAAATAATTTGTTTCAAATTAACTAGAATTGCATTGGAAGTAGATGGAAAAATAGGTGCATTCAGGCAGCATATAGAATTGGATTGAGATGGCATTTTGATATAATTAGTTCATATTTTGGTGCTGCAGCACCATATTATTGGAAAATCCAATTGTTACCCATAGTTTTGACTATGTTATCTTGTATTTAGTTGCAGATTGTTTAATATAGATGTATTAGCACTTAGTGTTTCTTCTAACTACTACTCAAGGTTTAATATAATTATACTTATTTGATGCTTTCTTTCTAAGAATCTGTAGTATAAACAATGCTCATTTATCTGACGTTTGTCAGTTAAATGATACTTCAATCCTGCACGTCAAATTACTAGAGTGGACTCAGGCATTATTTCATAAACTTTCATTGTGTTAAATAATTAGTTGTGATATTCTTAACGTTTATGCGGTTGTTGGAATTTTTCAGGTCTTGCTGATAGGAGGATCAACAGGAACTATGCTGGAAGCTCTACAAGTTGTGGGTGACGGCCATGATCGCCCTCTTGCCGAAGTAAGTCAACATTATAGCTTAGTTGTCCCCTCATCCACTTTCCTGGTCAAAAACTGGTATAAGTCTGTTTTTGTCTTCATTATCATGTGGTCTTAGCTAATTAATAATGGGAAAGATAAAAGATAAATTCCAGGATCTCTTTGAAAATGGCTCATAGTTTGTCTTCTATTTGCCATGTTAACTGCCATTTTTCTCTCTATATATACAGTGCAGTTACTTTAGGAAACAGCGCCATTCAGTTAGTTGATGTATGGACGAATTGATTTGATCTTCTCTTAGGAGACTCCTTGAATTTTACCTGCTTTTTAACTTTAATGCTAGATGGCAGGACCGGCAAAGTTTGAGGCAAATAGTGGCTACATAGCTCCTACCTATGAGGGGGAATCATCATCCGGAAATGGCTTCAAGATGAAACTTAAAGAGTTCCATAAGAGGTATGAAAAGTGATTTCTGGAATTCCATTTTTACATTCTTTTCTCTTCAATTGATTCTTATTGTCAGCACTGGATTACTCCTTGCAGCGCTGCGTCTTTTACTGCACTAGATAGGAACTACCTCACCCCCTTTTTTACGACTCAAAGTGGTGATGAAGGCGAGCAGGGTAAGATGATTGCGTAGATTAAGCTCTTGCGTGTCTAACATGATCTGATGAAACATTCATCAAACATGGGTATTTAATGAGATTTTATATATAGACTGAGTGCAATATACCTGATCTACTGCTGATCATTGGATTATAGGGAGTATTCATTCAATGGTTTTGGACGAAACACGAGTATTGCACCCTGTCCATCCAAAAATTTCACGTATCTGATCATGTCTGTACTAGGATGTTCCAGAATACTGGGCATGATTACGTCACCCTATTCATATCTGATTATGTTCCAGAATGACTGGGCAGGATTATGTCACCCTATTCATGTAAATCATGGCTTGCTTACTTCATTTAACTAGAATTGCTGTTTTTCAATGTTGTCCAGATGCGCTTTTGGGAGATTCCAGGAGAGGAGGGTTTCATGGTCACCACTAAACCTACTTCCAATAATCGGCTGATTTTACTCAGCGAGTGATATACACACTTGACTTCCCAATGGTGTGTATGGTTGCCTATGGCATATAGCGCTGGAGATAAGGACCGGTTTGCACCATCTCTCAAAACTTGTTGCTTTGCAAGTATGACTACCACAGTCGGTTTTCGAAGTATAGGTTAGAGATCTTAGTGTAAGAAAACAATACTGCTGGGATTTCTATGAATGAGATGCTCTTGAGAACAGGACAGTGATGGATATAATTTGACAAGTTCTATTTTTTTCAATTTCCTTTGTCTGAATACGGACTACGGTTTCTCAAATGATTTTTTCATCCTCTAGTTGTTACAAATCAATTAGATATTGGGATAGGGATCTGACTGGCTTATTAATCAGTGAGTTGAGAGGTCATTTAGTTTAATAGTACTAGCAACCGTCGCACGCGGTCCCCATGCGCATAATTATTTTCTTTCTATTACAAAGTTTTTGTACATATATTTATTCTTCGATATAATGGGGGGAAGATATTTAAAATACATAACTAATTGTATTCACCAATCAAACTTAAATAAAATTTATATGAAACAAATTGTAAATGCATGTATTTACAAAGAGTATTTGTAACTAATTTATGTACAAAGTAATTATATTGTACATTTACAATTTCTTACAGTGAGCTTAGGGGTGTAAGATGAGTCGAGTCGGCTTATGAGTCTCATGAGCAGGTTTGATTATAGCTCGACTCAAGCTCGAGTTTTTCGAGCTCGAGCTCATCTCTAGTTGTTCAAAAGCTCATGAGCCGGCTCATGAGCTTTTTCTTATTTTTAAATATTTTTTATATATTAATTAAATAATTAATATATATTATAATTTACTTTCTTTTTCTAATTTTAAATATTTATTATATATTAATTAATATGTATTAATAATTTACTTTTTTTTTTCTAATTTTAAATATTTATATATATGATTAAATAATTATAATATATTAATCATTTAATAATTTATCAATATTTATAATATATTATAATTTAAATCATTATAGTAATTATTATATATATATTTAATTTATAATAATAATTTTAATTATTTTATTAATTATTATTAAATAATTATGATATATTAATAATTTAATATTTTTATTTAATTTAAAATTTTCTGATGAGCCGGCTCGAGCTCAGTATTTTTGAGCTTGAGCTCGAGCTCGAGCCCTTAAGAGCAGGCTCCATGAGCTCGAGCTCAAAAAGCTGGGCTCGAGCTCGAGCTTGAGCCTACAATTTTGGCAAGCTCGAGCTCAACTTGTTTACACCCCTAAGTGAGCTTCTGCTACAGTCCTGCAAATTTGAGAATAAATAGATTATATATTAGTAGCATGCCACTATATATGTCATGTTATTCAAAATATACTTTGCAAAACAATACTTTGTAGCTACTTTGCAATCCATCTTGTATTCCTTGATATCTCTGCACCATCTTTGATGTTGTTGATTGAAATACTGTAAAAAAAATCATTAAGTCTCAAGTGTCAATTAAATCAAACATAAGTTGATGAGATTATGCGATATTTTTAATTTGGTTTATACCATTTCAATATCGGCCTCTTCAGAAGATCGAATATCTTTCCTTATAATAATAAGACAAATATATTTTAGATTGTGCATAAGGAAAAAAGTAGTACAATTATGTAAATAGCTATTAATATCGTATCAAAATATAGTCTTCTCATCATTCTTTCTTCTTTTTGTGATACCTTTCTGCTACCTTGTTAGAAAAGTATATTGAAGAAAATATAAATAATTGTAAATTACTGAAAATATATGTTTGTCATACCTTCGTAAGATCACATCCTTCTATCAAAGCAATCCGTTTTGTCCTGTCCAAGTAATTCACACTTTTACAGTGATGGAGTGTTAATTAAAACTTAAAATTTGAAAAATCAAACAACATAAATATACTTTTTTGTTTTTTGCTTTCTTAGAACTCATAGAATCCACCTTCCCAAATCATTCCCATTTATCCCTACAATAGCTTTCCATCTTGGACTGAATATTTGCAACTTGGAAGGTTGACAACAACCAATTTTTACATAATACAAATATCATCACAATTCATCAATGCAATAAGTTTCTAGTTTAATAATCTATTGAGTACCCAAGATTTTATATTACATACCCTTTGAAGTGTAGTTTGTGATTGTGATTGTGATTGTGATTCTTTCCACATATACCATGATTCCATTTGCTCATCCAATTCTTGCACGCAAGTAGAAGTCGAAGGAATAAAGTTTTTAGTAGATCCATCTTCTCTTACACAGAGAAAATAAAAAGATATTACTACTGTTAATATATCTATTGTCATTTTAACAATCATTTGTAATCAATATTTTAATTAATTCATTAAATAGGTGGTAGGATATATATGTATAAGTTTAAGTACATATGATTTATATCATGGGTTGATGATAATACATCATCTCTATACACTAAATTCCTTATATATTAAAGATTATTAGAAAGACCTCCATAAATTTATGCAAAAAGCGTGTGATAACCACAGCGAAAGATAAAATAAATTCTTATTGGAATATGAATGCACAATTACATAATGGAAAATACTATACTAAAAAATAAAATTGAATATAAAAAAGTATTGGTAATATACCTCTTAATTATGATTATCGTGTAACTTAGCAAAATTTCAGAGAATACTACATTCCTTGTATAAATTCCTTGAAGACCACTGATTTGTCCCTTCTTAACCAATATTCTTGTGGTTCTCTCAGAAACACCATGCAAAAGAGCAACATATAGTTGGCCATGACTGAAAACATGATTAGGCAAATAAATTCCAACATTTGATATCGTTTGCCCTTGGGATTTATTAATTGTTAATGCAAAACTCAATCTAATTGGAAATTGTCTCCAAATCAATTCAAAGGGCATTTTTGCATCTTCTGCTGTCTTTAAAGAAATGCGTGGTAGAAAGACTCTTGTTCCTTTAAATTGTCCAGTCAAAACTTCCGCATCGATTACATTGCTACCAAATCTGCAAAAGATTAGTCTAATGCCATTGCAAAGCCCAATTTTTGGATCAATGTTTCTCAGTAACATAACCGGTGATCCTTTCTTAAGAGTTAACTTGTGAGGTGGGAGATTACCAATAGTAAGGGAGTTTAGAAATTCAGGTAAGTACAGACTGTTCATGTCATTGGGTACAAAGTCAAATGAGTAATACGTATGTTGGTCATCTCTTGAAAAAGATTGAATCACCTTTTCATTTAGCTTGTTCACATCTTCATTTAGTGTAGTTATTAGTGCTCTATCCATCATATATTCAGGATCATAAGTGTGCAAACCAAGGTCTGGAAAAGTTGATTCAATAAGATGATCAATTGAATGTCCATGGTATTGCCAGAGTCTGGAATCCTTATCATATTATCTTGAACGACGAGTTTTTCACCATTCCCAACACGAAGTAGAAAATCAGAAAACCTCTGATCATTGTGGGCTCTAATGTTATCTACAAAGTGAAGAAGTTTAATACTGGACCATAAGTGCGACTCTACAATGCTCGCTTTCACAGATTGTGACCTTGTGCCTCCAACAACAATAGGAACAACTTGCCAAAAATCACCTCCTAATATCATTATCTTGCCTCCAAATGGTAAGTCGATTCCAAGCATTTCCCTTAAAGTGCGGTCCACAATTTCAATTGCTTTTCTGTTTGCCATGGGTGCCTCATCCCAAATGATTGCTGATGCCCGATCTAATAGCTCACACATTTCTAATTGTTTGCTAAAACTGCACATTGAGTTTGAATCCAACTTAATTGGTATTTTAAGTTTTGAATGTGCTGTTCTACCTCTGGGAAACTAGTTTGCTGCAATCCCTGATGTTGCAGTAGCAGGCATTATAAATCCATCCTTTCGAAAACTCGCTAGTAAAGCTCGATATAGGAATGTTTTGCCAGTTCCACCTGGACCATCTAAAAAGAAAATTGCACTTTGCTTTCTCAAAATTGCATGCTTGCAGCTGGCCTGCATTAAGTTTGATAGCAGCATATATATCATGTTTTGGAATGGGTATAGCCAGTTCATCTTCTATTACACTGGAAATGTTGCTTATATCATGATAGTATTCGCTAATTTGAGGCAAATTGAATTCTTTCAAACTTCTGTTATGCTGCAAAAGTATATAATTTATGTCATGCAGAAGCCAGCTCATGAGAAATGCATTATTTGTGGAACTTGAAGAAGAATAGTCTTCAATCATGTATGCATAATTTTCTTCCCACAATCTTCTTACTGAAGTTGGTTGGCAATAAAGTAAAATTGTAGACAATCGTCTAAGAGCAGAAGGCATTCTAACAGTTCGTGCCTCAATTAGGCATTGCCTAATACTATCATCCTCTTCGAGGAGACCAAGCTTTTCAGCAGCCTGCTTAAACGTTGAAAAGTGCACATTGTCTATTGTCAATATATCATCAAATGAAGTGGGCCCTCTAACATGGTTGAGTAAAATGTGCAAATAAAACCTTTCTCCTTTATTTGGCGATACAGCATATACTCGACCTATAACTTTTTGGTGAGTTATCCTTTTTCGCCACACTTTTTCCTTTGTCATCCAGCGATAGTATTTAGGGAATTCACTGTATAGATACTGATTAGGTTCTCCACATTCACTGTAAACTCTAAAAAAACTCAGTTAACATGGTCCTGGAGTTACGCTCATCACATAACACATCAGTGATTCTTTGAGAGCTATAAAATTGGATTTGCTGCATATTTGGAAGGTGAATTTGTAGTCTTACAACATATGGATAGATTCTAATCATTGGGAACTTATATATTTTCCATAGTGCCTTTGGAGCACAAATCCATCTTCCATCAACGTATTGGCTGACCTCATCATAATTTGGGTCGAGGCGTACCTCAAATACTACGCAATTGGGTCCCTTGTAAACATACTAATAAAGGTATTTTATACTTTTTATGCTACCACAAATTTCAACATTAATATGACAGTCATATTTCAGCAGTAGCCAAGCATTATATGGAACTACCCATCCATTATCAACAACTACTTCACCATCACGATCTAAAGCAATATATCTATCATCATTGCGACGTCGATATATTGGATATGAATCATTTCCTTGTACAGTACATGGTGAAAATGGCTCAGGATAATTTTTTTTGCAAGTTCCATTTTTCATGCAAGGAGCATTTGTGTTAAATTCTCCACATGACCCGTGTATCATGTGCCTCAAAATGGCTTCATATAATAAAGGCTCATCATCCTTATTTGGAATTTCTACTCTGACTATTTGATCATAATCAGCTGGTGTCCTAAGCTTGTCATTTTCATCTAAGATCAATAACACATGAGCATGTGGTAGGCCTCGCTTTTGGAACTCAACGACATGAACATGCTATACAAATTTTCCAAGGATACCTTTAGTATACATATCTCTTTTTATCTCCTCAAATTTTGCTCGAAAAATCCAAGTTAACAAATCAGGTCAATCTTGAGGAGTTTGCCCAGCTTGAAGCTCACTTTGTATTTCTTCCCATGATGGGTTGCATGTCCTGTTATAGCTGATACATATCTCAAGGACTTCCAATAAATGATGATGGAAAAATTGTACAACGTCCAACATTTCCTAAATAAAGATGACACATAATCATATTGGCATATAATGATGTATGCAACATTATAAGATATGCTAATATATAAAAGAAATAAATATATAAGTTACCAGCATCATTTTCACCAGCATTTAAGCAATCTTGAAGACTTTGGTGTAATTCAGCTCTAATATCTCGTTGATGTGTTCTTATGTATCTGAGCTTTTGAGTTTCAATCTTCACATAATTATATACGACGTATTGTTGGAATAAATGACCTCCATATAGAAGGATTGAAGGATTAGGAATCCGAATCTTATGTAATTCGAATAAAACTATAAATGAAAATTTCTTTATCATTAGATAAATATACATTAGGAAGTTAAATTAAAGATTACCTGTAACATGTATCCATAGTAATCGCAGCAAGTGACTCTAGTACCATCGACTGTATGACTATCACTATCCCAACCATATGTACCATAAGGAAGTAGCATAGGTTATTGTGAAGGATCATAATAACCTGAAAATTCCTTAATATTCGTTAAACGTCCCCCACTTGTTTGAACAATGATATCCCTATTAGTAGCATCTGCTACTTCACCACCATCAACAATAATAGCTGCTACTTGTGATGCTGCTGGAAGTGTATATTGATGGCCTCTGGTTGGTCGCTCCTTAATTAGTAGCTTATAATGATTAACATCAGGACGTTGAGCAAGTTGACGTAAAGTCTGTACAAATGGATTATTAGCATCAAGAATTCGCTTGATCTGTTCAATTAGTTCCCCACTCAATCCATCATTTTCTAGTAAACGATTTTCAATCTCATGAGATGTGTCATAAATGAACATCTGAATGTATCTTGGTCTCGATCCAAGAAGAGGTAACAATGTACCAATCCTATGATAAATTGATCCTTGAGCTCTAAAGGTATATACCCCTTGACGGCCTATTGCTAGACTTTCATCTAGTTTAACTCCCATTGAGGTAAATGAGAAGACATGATTAAAAACATGAATATTTTGTCTGAATATCCTGCCCTTAGCAGATTGATCAGTGAAGAGATTACGAAGCTCATGAGGAACAGAAATTTCTGGCAGAACAATTTTTCCTCCCTTACAACATAAGTTTTGGGTTTCACCATGAAATAGCTTAGCCTGACAATGTAGACAAATAATTGGGTTTGAGAGTTGTAATCAATGATTTTGTTGCATTTCATGAAAATTCCTTGCACAATTGTGGGAGAGATTTGTACGGACTGATCTATGCATTCTATCATGCCTAAGATCATCACGTTCAATGTGCCGTTCAAAATATGAGTCCCCATCATCTTTAGGTTCAACATCTATATAATGCCCTATATATATATATATATTAAATTATATATTAGAAATTCACATTAGATGGCCAATGAATGGAAACATATAATCCTAATAAATTTGAATAAACAATTATTTAAATACATTCAATTAGATTGAAAGTATAGATACCTTCTCTATGTGAAGAAGGAGCAAATGAAGTTGAACCTTCACAAATATTAGATGGGTTCCTGTTGGAGAGAAGGTCATATAATTTAAAGGAGACAAATGACTTCTTCTAGTAGTGGTTGGACGAATAGGTGATGCTGTAAAGGAAAGTTGATGTAAGATTTTTACACCAAGATGTAGTTAAAATTAAAATTGTATTAGATTTGAGTGGATCAGTAGTTGAGGGCTTTGAATGAAACATTGTGTGCACCTATATTAGTTTGTGGTAAAACATGAGAGGTTGATGGTTCAAATTGATTGGTTTGAACTGAGTTGACATAATTTGCATAGGAATTGACTGAGGTAGACAGCTTGCCATAGAAGTACTTGCAATTCCTGTTTTTATATAGACAATCTGAAAATTACATTGTTAACAAAAATTCCAAAGTAGCATTGTTAATATGAAGTTTTGTTTCTATCTGGTAACTTAATTTTCAAAGCAATGAATGTATCTTAAGCTTTCTTTTAATAAAACTAACTAAAGTAAAACTAAAATCAAATTCCACGTGCACATACAGAGTATTTATGGAGTTAATAAAGGGTTCATATTAAATTGAGTGACTTTTTATATTATATATGTATCTAGAGTGAAAGAATCAATAAAGTTGCACAATTTAATGATGTTTGCAGAAAATTAAACTACCCCAAAATAAAATATGGTATAGTAATTATTTAGTAACATAGAAAATTTTCCTAACCTGAATTTGCATGCGATATAGTTGTAGTATCTTCAAGTGGACGTGTTTCAGCATTTGCAATTCTTGATCTTCTGATTTGGTAATATTGTCGCCTTCTTGCAAGGTAATCTTCTCGCTCCTCAGTACTCAAAGCTTGTCTCCTCTCTCTAGCACGAACACGATGTCTTTCTCATCTACGCTCTGCTTTAGCAACAGCTAATAAAAAATTTTGTGTTGATGATTCTGGTTCCATTACTTGTATCTACATATTTCAAAATAGAATATAATGTACAACTGATGTTAGGTACAATACATATAACATATAAATTAAAATAAAGTATATGTATATATACCCAATCAAATTAACTAATCAAAGCTTGACACAAAATATACTTTTGATTTGAATATTTTTTGATAAATTAGTGCTTAATTAGTTTGAGTAGATGTTTGTTTTTCTTTTGAAATTAGTTTAAAATATAGAAGTCATAGTATATTAAAATTTTCACCCCAGAAGGACATTTTGGATATGAAGAGGCTGCTGTCAGTCGCATTTCACAATATTTGTGACATATCAGTTATATAAGTTTGAGATTTTTCTTAAATGAATTCATCCCTAAAGCTTCTACTATTTAACTATAGGTCCCCAAAATTCTTCCTGTAAACAAATTCAATAGTTTACTGTTAAATAGATACAAAGGAGGCAATTACTATGTTGGTTGGCATGTTGATGAGAAACTCTATGGACGAACTTCCCAAATTGCTTCAGTATCATTTGGATGTGAACGTGATTTTATCTTGAAGAAGAAACCAAATAAAAGTGTTCAAGGTATCTGCAGAGTCCGAATTATTTATATGTGTAAGCAGTTGCCACGCGCATAACTACTTTCTGAATATTATGTAATATCTATAATATATGTAAATATATTTCTCCTTCAATATAATAAAAGGAAAAATATTTAAAACACATAGTGAAGTAAATATACCAATTAAATATGAATAAAAATTATACTAAACAAATTATAAACACATATATTAATAGAGTATTGTGATTTTCTATTGAGAATTTAATTGATTGAGATTTCTAAGAAGTAATATAAGCAAATAAAAGATTTTGTAAATGAAAAGAAAGGAAACATCAAACCAATTCTCAATAGTTATGCAATTATATAATAAAATTATGTTTATCTATACTTACTATTATAAAAAAATAAGGAACTTATGTGTCTAATATGGAAGTTATTTTTCATGTTTTTACTTAATTGTACTTCAATATTATCTAAATTTCATAAAGATAATGATACCTAAAGGGTAAAATTGAAAAATTACGGATATTTAGGTAGTTGTGATACATAATTTGAGTATTCCAAATTTAGCCTTACAATCACATTTGAAACTACTCAATAGAGTATTAAGTGTAACTAATTTATAAAAATATATTAATGAAAAAGAATATCAGAAATCATTTCTGCACCACCACATTTACAACCATATTTCTAATCTATACTTACCATTATAAAAGAGAATACACTTTTGTGTCTAAATTGGCAGTTTTTTTTATAAATAACAAATAGATAATTTAGTTATTCTAATTTTATAGAAATATAAATAGGGGCTAGTTAACTAATAAAGAGCTCTTATATAGAAAAACATATAAAGCTATATAGTGAAAGCTAAAAAGAGATGTATCTATAACTATTACCAGTATAGACTATGTGACGTAAGAGTTCTACCAAAAGAGCTCTATCTATAAATATTTTAGAATGTCCTAATAGAATGATTATATGTTATATAAATATAGTTATACGTATTTATATAACCAAAGAGTTTTTAAGTTGGTAGAACTCTTACATATAACTATAAATACTATTTTATATGAAATAACTAAAGTATAACTATAATAAAACTTATCCATAACAACAGACATATAAAGCTAGCATAGTTCATATATATATTTTATATAAAAATATATTTTATAATATATAATGGTCTATAAACATACTACAATGCTATAGTTATTTTTTGGTAGATAATAACTAATTTTATAACTTGGTTGACTCTGCGCTAAAAGTATTATATAAATATAGTCCTACCAGAAATATACTGGTAAGAGTCCTACCTATTATTTCGTTTGTAAAATATATAACATTAGTTTACATTATACTATTAGAGAACAATACTAATTTGTCCTATTAGAAAA
The DNA here is from genome assembly GCA_018894105.1 of Jacaranda mimosifolia. Lineage (NCBI taxonomy): Eukaryota > Viridiplantae > Streptophyta > Magnoliopsida > Lamiales > Bignoniaceae > Jacaranda > Jacaranda mimosifolia. Next base: position 28,148,852 of record CM032129.1, read on the forward strand.
CAATACTATTTATATAGTTATAAGTATTTATATATTCTGTTAGTATTCCTATTAGAGAACAATACAATAATCTCTTTAGTAGTATACGTATAATCTAGAAATATCCTTTATTTTAGTAATAGAAATTAATAGCGAACAGGTAGCTTGGAAAAGGGATTGTTGTAGCTTTCATTTTTCTTTTTCAGCCTCTTTTGTACAAACCTTAGTACACAGAAAACAGTTCAGCCTCTTCCTCAAGCATAAGAAAACTGTTCCGGGGTATCATATGAAAGTGGGAAAGAGAGATTTTAAGGAAAGTGAAATGTGGGTCATGGAATTTAACATCAGATTTCAAACCTTAATGAAAAGGGTAGTTTTGGACATTAATAAATTTGGTATGAGAACTGCCACTTTAGAGAGAAAAGTGGCTTCTTTTTTATATTAGTAATAGATAATAGATAATAGATAAGTCCCACATATAAATATGAGGCTGGGGGATTCAAACATATTGAGATTTTGCTATGCGTGCGTGAATGAAAAAAAGAAAAAAAAGAAAAAAAAGAATTCAAATAAAAATAGCAAAGGGTTTTATTTTTAACCTTTAATTGTGCGCCAAATCTTTCATGTTTTGATAGATCTTGAGATTACATATGGGTTGAGTTCTCAATTTTTAATTTTTGAATTTGGACTCTACATGTAATACTACATAACTGTGTATAAATTTTATTTATCATGTAGATGTTAGTTTTACGTATATGCGAATATGTATAATATATTTATATATTCTAAGTGACAGTCACATATATATTTTTATAAATTAAAGTCATAATATTGTATTAATTAATATTTCAACATTCAATATTTATCTCAAAATGTTTGAAAAATTATAATTTTCAAAAATTAAAATATTGATCTTAAAACAATTATATTTTATCAGTAATATTATTTTCTACATATAAACTGCTATGTTATTATTTTTGTAATATTTTTAAATTAGTGGTCCAGTGAATTCAATTTGTTGAGTCTCAAGTTTGGCATGATCGAGTTTTGGGATTATAAAATTAGGGCTTTCTACTGTCAGGTACCCTCGTACCTATCAGATGGTTCTTAGCCAATCAAAAGGTGCCATTCAAATTTTGGTATGATTGACATGTTGAGGCTGACAAAACATGAAGAAGGTGTTTGACAAATTTAACCTCATCCGATAACAAAATTCTTAGAAAAACGTACTTCATATATTTTAATATAAAAATAAGCATGTAGCATGAAAATTGCTACTCTGAGTAGCCACTCAAACCAATAAATTGCTACTATGAGAATCGACTCAAATGGAAAAATTGTTCTTAAATGAAGAGCAATCTAGATTTTTTGTCAAAAATAAGAAGTGCCACTCTAGCATTGAAAAAAACTATAAATATATCAAATTCATTCTACTGAAAATTTGTATAAATCAAATCGAACACAAAAATAGCTAGTTGCTATTATGAGTAACGACTAAAATGGAAAAATAATTTTTATTTGGAGAGTAATGCAATTTTTTTGTGTCAAAAATAAGAGGATGGTGTACCATTTAGGCATTTACGATAGCAAAAAAAAACAAAAGGAATTGCTATTATGAGTAGTGATCGAAATTTAGAAATTATTTTTAAATCAAGAGCAATATATATTTTTGGGAAACTGTGGCAGAATTTTTTGATTCAATCAAATTGTAATAGTCGTACAAAAAAATCGCTACTATGAGTAGCCATTAAACTAAAAAGAATTAGTTTTAATTCAAGAGCAAATAAGCAATGTAGATTTTTTGTTTAAAAATTGTTTAAATAAAGTCGCTTTTTCATTCTTGTAGAAAAAAATGTTGTTTTCCATTAAGCAACTTAAGCAATGAAATTATATACCCAAAACTTTGCAACGCTTGTTCAAGTTGCAATATATTAGATGTAAGTTTTTGAATAAAATCATTGTAGCAGCATACTTATACATGTTAACGCCACCAACAAAGAAAATAAATCTATGCATGCATATTAAAATTTTGTATTATTCAAACATTTGTTGCTTCAGTTAGTAGCAATTCACAAAAATTATCACTACACTAAATAGCAACAAATGGAAATTTTTTATATACATCCAATATGAATTTATCTATGAACATGTGGATGACAATTTCTTTCAAACAATCGCCATTTGAAATGGCAAAATAATTGATTTAATTATTTACAGGCCAGTCACCAAAACAAAATAAATGATTTATATATTTAACAAATAAAACTAATCGCTAACTCACAAGGTCAAAAATTGTAGGATTTTCTAGATGTTTTTAAATTAATATGATAGGGTTCATGGTATTGTTAAAAAACATCCAAGTGTAATTTTTTGAATTGTAAATATATGAAAACATAAGATATTAAAATTTTGTCTTGGCAGGCATTGGACCCAGGCCCATTATGAAATGATAGTAATAGTTTCCCATGGGTAGAGGTGGGTGTTCGGATCAAGTAATTCGGGTACCGATCCGATTCGATCGGGTCGGATTTTTTATTTTAAAAAAATGCGGGTTAGGTACACAATATCGGGTAGGAAGCCCTACCCGATTGGGCAGTTCGGGTACCCAACTTTAATTTATATATAAATAAATATATATTATATATAATATATATAATAAGTATATTTATATGTATTGTATATAAAAATACATATATATATCCAATATATATAATATATGTAAAGATACTTATTATATATAAATATATATTATAATATATAAATATATCCAATATTATAATTTATAATACTTATTTTATCCAATATTTAGATATATGGTGTGTATTAGTGTATACATATACATATATATATATATATATTTGGAAAAGGACAAAGTATATACATATACTTTGGCCTTTGGCCTCTATTAGTCTAACAGAGGCCAAAGTTCATTTTCCTTTCTTTTTTCTTTTTTTTCCCCCTTTTTAGGCTTTTTAGATAATAATTATATGATTTTTTTTTTTTAAAATCATGTTGGTTACCCAAACCCAAATTAGTTGGGTATCCAATATATTCGGATACCCAACAATTTTGAATCGGTGTCGGGTAGCTAAAATTGCTACCGAAAAAATTGGGTACCCGACCCGAACTATCTGAACCTGACCTACCTGATCCGAACGCCCACCCCTACCCATGGGGTTGCTCTTAAAGTAAATGTAAGAGAATTTCAATGCTGACCCATTTTTATTAGTAGTGGTTAAGAATTAAAATGGCCCGTGCAAGATAATAGTAAATTATATTTAATACATTGATATTATTAATTACTACTAAATATGAAATTTGAATTTGAAGAAAGTTATTGAGGCTCATAGTTTTCAATTAATGTCTTAAAAATAGCTTTAAAAAATAATGATACAGTTAATGACGATATTCATAGAAATGTTGTAGATGTCATAATTTCAAAAAAAAAAAAAAAAGCAACATCAACAACATACTAAAAATTCATAAGTTATTTGGAATTTTTGAGTCACCCCCATAACAATTTGGAGAAAGTCATAACTTCTTCTCTATCGCGCGCGGGAACCTCAGAGTAGGGAGGATATAGTGGGGCTTGCATCCTTGGGACAAGTAGTGGTGACATGTGGACTGGAGCGTACATGTAGGCCATGTTTTCGGGAAACTGTATTGAGTAATAAATATGAATTTAGACACACATAAGAATTTAAATTATAGAATAAGTTATGATATTGCGCATAAATATCTTTTTATGTGAATTTGGTCTTACAAATGGTGGGCGTGTGTGGATGTATGGTTGTTGTGCATGTACATTATGCCGATTGAGATAAAGATGATTGAGCGGCATTTTTATATCTCTTATTTGTTGGATTTTGAACAAGAAATTAGTTCATTGATATTGAATAAATAGAAGTATCTAGGATTTTGATTCGAATGAAGGAGGAATACCAATTGCAGACCCAAGGGCATATATGCACTTGAATTGTATCTATGGTGTTATGAATATTTGAATTACTCTATCCGTGAGGAGGCTTATTTTGCCTATGAGAGCAGCTACTGGAAACACTTTTTGCATGACCATTGATGGAGTTTTGCTTATTGGGGGCAAGTACCCATCTTGTGGCCAAGTTCTCTATTAAATATAATAGAAAAAAAATTATAAATCAAATTACAAATTTTGATTTAAAATTATTAGGGCAAGTACTCATTTTCATGAGGACGATATAAAAAATCAAAGGTATGTGTATACAAAACTCCATCATAAAATTCATAAATGCATGAAACTTTAGATAATGTAAAGAGAAGTATAATGAATTTTTTTTGGTATTTTAATTGCAAAACTATTGAACTGTGATAAGGATAAACTTATTTTTTTTACCAATAATGTAAACATACCGACAGTAACTGCATCTTTGCTGTTTTGCTCCTGGGCCACCTTTTGAAATAATTTTGACAGGGTCGGAAACATCGGGTTCATGCCATGGATTTATAGGGTCAACAATGCCATTGTTTGGATGTTGACTGCAATTATCCTTTTGTGTGTTGTCTCCACATTCATCTAGCTATTAAGTGGAAACATCATTATGGAAGTTTGTTTGAATTAGAATGTCATCATGAACTTCACTTGCCAAGCCCCTGACACAATGAAGGTAATGCTGAAATAAAAAATCAGATTATGATCACATATATGTGAGGTCAACAAACTTCTTATGAATTTCAACAAACCTCAAATGTTGTTTATCTATTGCTGGCAGCGGTAATGGGAATTTGTTAAGCAAAATCCTCCCAAATTCAATGAGTCATCTCCTGTTTATTATGGTGTCAGGCAATTTTGGAATATTCAACCACTTACAGGCTTAAATTAAGTGCCAACAAGGCAACCCCTCGGACTCCACCATGAAGCAGTCACAGTTGCAATGCAAGGAGTCGCTATCAATGTAAATAGTATAGCATCTTCCATCTTGTTTGGTGCACTCTACCAATATAAGCTTTTGTTTATATTTACCAACTTCTGTTTTACTCTCCAAAAGAAGTCCTCGCTCAGCATCAATATCACTTTTTAACAACAAAGAATATCTTTCTTGTCAACAATTTAGATAGTTGTTTTTGTAAATTTTCAATGGGTGCTACCTTACCACTAGGAAATTACTTTCGGAATGGGATTGATTATTGAAAAAATAGCTCCTTATCTTTTGCAGAGTAGGATTATAGTGCTTCAGAAAATCTGTTAATAAGAGGCTTTGCTTTACAAATTATTTAAATAAGGAGTCCATTGATTTGGCTCGTTGAGTGGTTCGTATTCTAGCCAAGAATATGTCACGAAAATAAGCTTCACTCTAAAGCTCATGTTTTGCATATATTTCGTTGACCCATGGATGATCTCCTAAATCATGTAATTGCACTAAACTCGACCACTTAGCCTCAAACTCCTCTGTATCACATGTTTTCCTTAACAAGTTTGCAAGTCCAGAACAAAATTGTGAAGTTTGACCTTTTGCCTTGCATCTCTTGCAATGTGCCAACTACATAGTCCATGTGCTGCTATTGGAAATTCAATTTAAATAGTTGCATGCATGGTTGCATCTTCATCAGTAAGAGTTAACACTAGAACTTTACCACTCATTGCAAGTTTAAATTTGTTAAGTAGCCAATAGTACAACTCTACTGTCTCATTGTACAACACTACTGCTCTAAAAATATTTGTTGAATGATTGTTTGCTCCACATAATATAACAAGTGGAAAACGATATTTATTAATTTTGTAGGTGCTATCAAATATGAGTACATCACCGAATATGTCGTATTTTGTCTTGGACATCGCATCACACCAAAACAATCTAGTTAGACATCCCTCATCATCAATAGTATAATTGTATGTGAGGTTGTTATATGCCTCTTTCATGCTAACCAAGTGAGCAAGCAAAGCATTAACATCCCCTCCTTTAATCCTTTGACATCACACTTTGTCCAACCAATTGTAGGCATCCTTTTTATTGAATGGTAGTCTTTTTGGTCTATTGACTAATTGCTCCAAAACATTTAATGCCATACACAATGGAATCCCAGCTTTAGTCATGATATTAAGCATAGTTTTGTCGGAAGATAGGAGTTCCTCGCAAGAGATAATTAAAGCATTACTATTTAAATTATTAATGTAATAGTTTAAAAATGCTAGATCTCTAGTGTATCATATCAAACCTCTTTTGACTTTCTTCTATATGGTGGTTGTGTCTAGATTCGAACTTTGTAATTATATATTCATCGATGGCTCGATCATGGGCTACATGAAAACTAGCATTGCATTTGCATCTTGTCTCCGATCTAGCCTCCTGTCGTTGAGTTAAATTATGATTTTCCTGGCAATAGCTTTGGCGATTGCAAACACATTTTCTATTTTTGATCAATCTATCCTTCTTCTTTAAGCTCGCTCTTCGAACAGTGAACCCTACTAGACTTGCATACCTTGTGTAAAAATACCCTGCTGCCTCTATGCTATTGAATCTTTGCATGTGAACTACATCTTCGTATACCTTTGTGCTAGTAATATCCGAAGGCCCATCATCAGCCTGTGAATTTTCACTATTCATTTTAATAAATTGACGATGAGTTAGTGAAATTATTAGAAAGATCAGTAATGGTTGTGAATCGCTTCAAATGGATGGGATATGTATAGTTCAACAATGCAACTGTAGTTGGAATAATTCTAGACCGCAGTGCATCAAATTCAGCTAATTAAATACCACCTACTACATGTTCAATTCATTTACTCACAATTAAGTTTTGGAATTTTGATACAAATTAAAACATTTTCATGTGGAATAATATTTTATCTACAATGCTGACATCCATAAAACGTCACTATCTGAGGTAGCTATTTTCATCTAGTACATATCCACCCATCTTTGTTTGAAATTTTGATACCAATAAAAAAAAATTATGTTTTTTTTTCCGAAGTAATATCCATAAAATGTCGCCATATGAGGTAGCAACTTTCAATTACTACATATCCATATTTTTGTCTTGAATTTTGAAACAAATTAAAGAAGTTTTGTGGCTAGTAAAGATATTCCTAAAATGTTGCTTTTGAGATAGCACTTTTCAAATACCATATGTCCATAACTTCTATGTGAAATTTTGATACAAATTAAAGAACATTTACGCCAAGGAGTATTTTATCATCTATAGAATGTCACTGATTGAGGTAGCAGTGTTCATTTACTACATGTCCATTCTATTTAATCATTTGGAATTTTGATACAAATTACAAATCTTTTATTTGGATTATTATTTTATTCACAAAGTTATTGAGCTAAGCAAATATATGTCCATAATATGTCGCTAGTGGAGGTAGCGATTCCATTTAGTTTATGTCCAATTTTTGTACTCACATTTATGTTTGGAATTATGATTCTAATTATAAAACTTTTACTTGAAATATTATTTTATAGTTATCCACAATGGATTGAGTAAGGGCCAATATACATCCATAAAATGTGGCCAGTGAGATAGCAATTTTAATGTCACATCAAATAATTAGTGTAAAATGCATTCTAAACGTGACAAGCATTGCATACAATATATTTGAATTTAATAAGTTTTGATGGTCAGATTAACAAGAAAGTGCACTCATATTTATTTTGTTCCATTTTAATTTAGCGACAACTTGAATTGGACAATCGCCTATGTATGACTAAATTTTGTCAATTTTTTCTTAAATTTTTTTGGCCATTTTGATAGATCGTGTATATTAAGTTTGCACCTAAAACCATAACCACACAATTACAATGTACCTTAAAGAGAAAGAAATAAGTGACTTTACTATGTAATATTGCTTAATTTACACATTTATGTAAATAAATGAGAATTTGTGTAAAGAATTGTGGAAAAGCATCTTATGCTGAAGCCGCATATTTTCTTAAGTCACTTACATACTAGTTAAGAAATTAAAAGAGTTCTAATATCACAACATATGGAACACAAGATTCAAAAGATAATCTAATACTACAACAAATGGAACACAATAACTAAATAGTAGCAACGTCATTTATAAATTAACCACAGATTGCTTGACAAAAAGTAATAGTTTATCAAAATGTTCATACAAATCATCATGCAAATCCATAGCTAGGGAGGTGGAAAATAGGTATACTAGGAGCATCAAAATATCATCGTGGTCCAATTAGTAAAAATCCTTATCTCCTTTCTTAATCGTCATGACTTCATCATCCATGCAAATTGATTGTTCTTATGCTTATACAGGCGAATAGAAAGTGTTCTTCATGTAAGTTCGGAAGATATTTATTAAGTATGTAAAGAAATATTAGTTAGACATCATCGATTAGAAAGCAAAATCGATTCCTAAACTTAGTGTCATAACGTATAATGTTAAACAATTTCAACAAAACTATTAAATTTGTAGGATTTCACCAAAAAACAAAAAAAAATCTAAATTTATGGAATGAATACCTACTTCAACTTCTCTTTGACATTGTGCACATGCTCCATCATCATTCACACATATAGGCCACAATCCCATCTACAATGAAACACTAGAAATTTTGAAAATGTGAGGCATAAACCAATGAGTTGTTTGACTAATCTCCACTTTAGCATGAAATGTAATTTCACATTCTAACCTGTTAGGTTTAATAGGAAGCCAATCGAGATATTCATAATAGAAGTTTTGGCATATGCTTTTGAATTTGCATTGCCCAGGTTTCCACTTTGCCATTATATCATCAAAGTGTTCAACCTATTATTAAAAGTTAATTTTGTTTTCCTAGAATTTTAATATTTGAAAAATTAATGCAATTAAAGAACAATCTTACCACTCCTCACACCACACTATCCCGATATGGACAAAGGAAATCCATTGGGGCATAATCACATATTGTTAGCATTTCATGTTGAAGTTAACAATGCATAAGAACCAATGTTCATGTGAATCGCTAATGGGTGTGAAGACTTATTAACAAAAACTGACATTATTTGTGAATTTATGTGGCTCATAAAAAATGGTTCATATTATTTTTTTCATTCAGTTGGTGCGCAAGTAATACCATTTGTTGGGCACAAATTAATAAATGAACAATCAATTGGATTTAGAAATTGATAAAAACATAATGTAATTAAGAATACATGCATACCCCAAACATGGTGGGCATATACCACCTAGGTGCATGCTGGCTTTTTCCATGCATATCCAGAGTGCGCATATGTGCAAAACAATTGATTACCTGCATTTGGAAAGGTACCTATTTGAATTTTGTTGTCATTTTGGATAATTTTATTGAGGTTATTCTGTATGTAAGTATACGTTTCCATTTAAGTGTATATAAGATTATCTTTTGTATAATTATCGCCTAACAAAGTACATATGTTGTTATATTGAAGTACAAACGAAGACAAACAAAGTACATATGGTGTTATGTTGAAGTATACTTCAATTAAAGTGAAATATTGTAGTGGAGTTCAGTACAATATGCAGGAAATGAAATATAAATACATAGCAAATGAAGTATATTTGGTCTTATGTTGAAGTATACTTCAATTATAGTGAAATGTTGTAGCGAGTTCCAGTACAATATGCGGGAAATGAAGTACAATTACAAAACAAATGAAGTATATTTGGTCTTATGTTGAAATATACTTCAATTAAAGTGAAATATTGAAGCGATGTTTAATACAATATGCAGGAAATAAAGTACAAATACAAAACAAACGAAGTATATTTGGTCCTATGTTGAAGTATACTTCAATTAAAGTGAAATGCTGTAGTGAAGTTCAGTACAATATGCTGGAAATGAAGTACAAATACAGAACAAATGAAATATATTTGGTCCTATGTTGAAGTACACTTCAACTAAAGTGAAATATTGTAGCAAGGTCCGGAAATCAAGTACATAATTGCCAAAATGAAGTATATATGTTCCGAAATCAAGTATAAATCTCCCTTGTTGGAGTACAAAAGCACTAATGTCTTGGGTGACAGGCACATGCTATCTTTTCACGTTAAATCAAGTACATAATTGCCAAAATAAAGTACATATGTCCCGAAATCAAGTACAAATCTCCCTTGTTGAAGTATAAAAGCACTGATGTCTTGTGCAACATGCGCATGCTACCTTTTCATGCAAAATCAAGTACATAATTATCGAAATGAAGTACATATGTCCTAAAATTAAGTATAAATCTCCCTTATTGAAGTACAAAATCACTGATATCTCGGACAACATGCACATGCTACCTTTTCACTAGAAATCAAGTGCATGATTGCCCAAATAAAAGTACAAATGTCCTGAAATGAAGTATAAATATCCCTTATTGAAGTACAAAAGTACTGATATATCGGGCGACATGCATATGCTACCTTTTCATGCTAAATCAAGTACATGATTGCCAAAATGAAGTACATATGTCCCGAAATCAAGTATAAATCTCCCTTATTGAAGTACAAAAGCACTGATATCTCGAACAACATGCACATGCTACCTTTTCACGCTAAATCAAGTCATAATTGCCGCAATGAAGTACATATTCCCCAAATCAAGTATAAATCTGAAGTACAAAAGCATTGATATCTCGAACAACATGCACATGCTACCTTTTCACGCTAAATCAAGTACATAATTGCCGAAATGAAGTACATACGTCCTGAAATCAAGTATAAATCTCCCTTTTTGAAGTACAAAAGCACTGATATCTCAGACGACATGCACATGCTACCTTTCAGGCATAAATGCAGAAATAAAGTGCATATGTCCCGAAATCAAGTATAAATCTCCCTTATTGCTCTCTAATAATTGTACATTTTGTGCAATTGAATAATTAGTCTCTAATAATTATATTGGGGTTCAAGTACATTATTTGAGACTATCAGACCAACTAAAATACATATTTGTACGAGTGATATGATGGATATGATCGTCAAATGCTCATGTGTTTACAACTTTCAATACATAAGTATACTTTACACTACTGTGAATGATAACTTTAATCCATTAAACACTAGTGGTTATCACTTTAATATTTTAGCATTATTTTATTCATACCATACTAAATATTACGAAGTATTTTAGAGTTTTATTTGTTAATTACTAAGAAATAAAAGGCAAAACATGGAACAAAACTATAATTTATCGTTATTAGTACAAAAATAAAAAAATCAACTATGTAATGGCCAAAATGAAGTAGAAATGTCCAAAAATGAAGTATAAATCTCCCTTATTGAAGTACAAAAGCACTGGTATCTTGGACAACATGCACTTACGACCTTTTCACGCTAAATCAAGTGCATAATTGCTGAAATAAAGTACAAATGTTCCGAAATAAAGTATAAATCTCCCTTATTGAAGCACAAAAGCACTGATGTCTCGGGCGACATGCACATGCTACCTGTTCACGCTAAATCAAGTACATAATTGCCGAAATAAAGTACATGTGTCCTAAAATCAAGTATAAATCTCCCTTTGTTGAAGTACACAAGCACTGATGTCTTGGACTACTACCAAAATAATATATTATGATGCTTGTAATTTAATTCTTTATAGCTCCTTCTTGAAAAGCAGACATATAAAAAGCACCAGATCTTCTTCCACCCTTGCATTTGATGCATATTTCTCCCCAGGTACGAAGATTTTTTCCGTGAAATATCCCCTCTTAGAAATCCTACTTCATTCTCCAATGAATTAATGTAGAACTTCCATAACAACAAATGTATATAAATGCCGCTTACTACAATTATACATATACACAAGCAATTAATATGAACTTACTGATGTGATACTTATAATAAAGTTTCTCATCCTAAAATACTTCTAAACATATAATTTTCTTCGAAAATATTCTTCAACAATCTCGAAGTATAACCAAACAAAAATTACATTCTCGATCTACTACCAAAACTCATTCTCAAAAAAAAAATCCTCAAAACAACCAAAACACATACAAAGAAACCCTTTGTTTTTTATTTTGGAAGGAAACATTCTTTATTGTAGCTGTCAAATTAGTAGGGTTTTTAGTGGAGTTGAAAATGTATTATATATTGATTATTTTATATGCATAGTTGTAATTAATGAAATACACACACACATGATTAGTTTTTCGAGTGAATGAGAATAGGGTTGAGGTGTTGGAAGCATTCTAGAGAGAGAAAAAGTAGATTCTATAGTAGTTCTAAAGAATGTATTCTAATATATCCAATGTATTTCTTTTAGTTAGAAAGTATTCCAAAAGAATGAAATCAAACAAAGCCCTTGGCTGGTGATAGAAATGCAGACTTTAAAATTTATTACTAATATATTTCTGCACATCTTCAAATTGGAATGTACATGAAGCTGAAATTTCAACAGTACCTAATGCAAATAATAATTTTGTTGTCGTCCTAATCTTCGAACCATCGACATACTGCGCACCTCTCTGTTGTCTACTCGGAAAAAATAGGTTCATGACTGTCTATTACAATAAAAAGAAAATTAAAGTTAATTCCTCAATTCTGGCCACTACAGATAAAGCAAAATGAGGCATTTCACAAAAAATCTTAATATTTAGGCTTAAGAGAGAGAACCTTTTATGTAAGCAAGCAACTGCTGCTCTCATACATTCGTAGAAGGCCATTTGAGGGGTTTCGTTGGGTTAAAACCACGCTCAGGATGCCTAGTCATCTGCTGCATCTGTTAGACAACAAAATCACTTTTAGATACGATGTATTATGTGTAATAAATTCTAAAAAGCTAGTTATCGACAAAGTAAAATATCTTCAATTAGAAACAATCATCTATATCGTGCAAAAGAATTCAAACGACTCGTGAGCTTTATACTATAAGTCGAGCTTGAGCTCGAGTTATTTTATAGGGTCGAGCTCAAGCTCAATTTTTAAGACTCAAGGCCCACAAACCTATAATATATATATATATATTACTATTATTTTATATTGAACTGAAAAGCTCAAATTTATGCTCTTTATGATTCAAAGTTCACTTGAAAATTTGAACTTCATTGAGGTAAGTAGAGTTGATATCTTGAGTTTTCCTCAAATCAAGTTTGAACATAATATATATGCTTCAAGCTTGAGTTGAGCTCAACCGAGCTTGATTCAACTTCGAGCTAACTCTATATAAGCTCAACGCTTGCGAGTTGGTATATAATTATAATATTTATTTTATTAATATACCTATACATATCATATTACTATGATTTTATTTTGAAGTGGAGCTCGAATTCAAGCTCTTTATGGTTCAAAACTCATTTGAAAATTCAGATTTAATCAAGTTGAATTTAGCTAACTTGATCGAGCTTGATATATATGTTTCCAACTCTAGCTTGAGTTTTTGCTTAGAATTTTTTCTCAAACTTAATTCGACTCGATTCAACTTGATTGTAACCTATTTGTAACCTTGAGGACAAAAAACACAATGATGAAAATCGAAAATATAAAGATTCTTACAGATGAAGACTTGGAAAATAACTCCATCCATGCCTGAGCACATAATGGCAACCTCATTGGGCAACTCAATTTTACCCATCTTTTTGCTATTTCTGCATCAAGAATTGTGTTTGATATTAGATATTTGGAATTAACAACAAAAATGAACACTTTCAGGCAGCAGAAACTTACTTGGCTTTAGTATGCAATTTTTTTGAATCAAATAGTTCAAAATGAAACCTAGCTCTGCATTTTGCGCAGTAATAATCATTTGTCGCCTAATCCAAGAATAAGAACAAATGGGCAATCAAAATCAGTTAATATAGACATCACATTGTTTTGAGTCTTCTATTTCAATTAGTATTTCATCTTTTATTTTACTTTATGGATACACACTAAATATTTGTGTGTGCTTATTTAAACATATTCTAAGGATTGCAAAAATAAGATTATTTAAAAAGTCAATTGGCAAATGAGGATTTAAATTATTAGATGTAGCAATATAGGACTGTAACAATTAAAAAAAAATCAGTAAAAAAGGACGCTGCCCTCTAGAAAGTATTGTTAGTATTAAAATTTGCTCACACACCATAGAATGCAACAATTCAATGGTAGCCAACACTACTGAAGCAAATTTCGGTATTAACAGTACTTTTTGGCGGGTGAGTCCTACATTGTTATCTCCAAAATTTTGATCCCCAATCCTATTTTTATAAAAAAAAATTCCTAAAAATGGTTTTATATACTTGGCAACTATCTACAACATGAAATTGATGAAGAAACATCAACTGTAATAAAGGATCTAAATTGTTATTGCGAGCAGTATGGATAAATGATAATGATAAATTTGGACACTTGGAATCAAAGTATACCTTGGAATTGTTCTTCAAATATCTGTCACACTGTGCATGGACCAATACTTTACAACCATTACACGAGACCTAGTTTTTAGTAAAAAAGAAACATTAGAAGAATATAACAATTTTATAATCATCAAAAACCTTCTTGAAAGCTTTAACATTGTTTTACCCAAATTTCTTTGTCTAAATGATTGCGAATTCTTTTACATATTGCACAATGTTACTTCATGTTGTTTTCAACAACAAAAAAAGGGGTAGAATTTTTTGCTGCAGAAAATTTTCTGATGTAGAGAATTTCTGCAGCAAAAATTTTCTACATGATTTTAGAAAATACTTATATTTTGGTATCATTTTGTAGCAAAACTAGTGTCAATACTAAATTAGTTATTTTAATGCATTGTATTATTCTAGCTTTTCTAGTAAAATTTGCATCTGAATTAAAGTGAAAACATGTATTGTATCTCAATTTTTTTTAAATTTTCTCTTTACCTTTATGTACGAGTAGGAGATGACAAAGTGGTACAATAAAATTGGAGAATGTGTGCTAAGAAACTTGTTTCGCAACTAGGTACTTTCTTGTAATTTTATTTTTGACAAGTATTAACTTTAGCTTTGATGTGCTACTCTAAAATTCTTTGTCTCAAATAAATTCCAACTACTCGGATATTGTTAATTTTGAAGCAAATCGTTCAAGTTCTTAGCATTTTATTTCTTATCTCTTATTATGAAGTGGACATCTTTACATAAGTTTTCCGTGCTTGTGAACTTTGTGATATGAGTTATTCAAATTATCTTGCTTATTTTTACTTATTCTAGGTTCTACCTTTAATAAATTTAAATTTTGGTTATATTTGCAGGTTTTTGAAGTAAATGGTCCGAGAATGGAGAATGCGACATGAATATGAAAACTCATATATTTTGATCACTCAATTATCCTATCATGAATACCCTTTTCGAACATGTCACTATATTTTGTCTCATTAAAGCTACAATATTTATAACTTCTTTATATTCTCTTTTGTAACAATTTGGATGATATCTTTAATTTCAACTATGCTTATGTGAGCTAAGTTGTTGCTTTTGTTAGCTTAGTATGACACTTCTTTATTTTGAATTTTATTTTCTATACATTTATGTTTTATTTGATATAATGTTTATATGTAAGGATTTTTAGATAGTTGTGATAAAATTTTAGTTCAGGTTTTGAAAATTAGTTTCTAACCCTTTTGATACAAATAAAAATATTGGCCAAACGTTCGTTTTAGTGAGGATTGCATGTTGTTGCATTAGTATTTGTAACAAAAATTACTATTCATCATAAAATATAAAATATTAATAATTGTGAGTATTGGTGAGGACCATATGTTGTCATAATTACAAATATATATTAAAAAATATTTTGAAATCGATTATTGGTAACAAGTGCTTATCTTTTGCAACGAATGTCAATATTTTTGTGAGGATATACTTGTCACTAGAACTAATGATATCGTAACGAAATATCCTTTGTTACCAATATATTTGTGACGAAAGGGAATATTTTTGCCTAAACTTTTAGCATCGAGCTTTAGAGGATAAAAATCGTACCAAAGATTTTTTGTTACAAAAAGTTACTGTGACAAAAAAATAACTTATTGTAACAAATATTTTCCTCGCCAAAAGTAAAATTTCTTCTAGTGATATATGTGCATTTAATTGTCTTAACGTACAATAATGTATTTGATAGATTATTTTATTTTGTCACTTTCCCATAAACATGATTGATGCTATCTTTTGTCTTGACATAGCAGATTACGAGGTATGTATTAAAATGTAAATGTCAACTCAAGTTTGACAAGTAATAAATTAACTTTGCCCTGACCTATAAGTGAAAGTATATTGAACTACCATCATTCATTTGAAGGGGGGCTATCATATTTTTGTGTAAGGAGTCATTAGGGTTGAATAAATAAAGAAAGTTCATATTTCAATTTGAAATTAGTTTGCTCATATTACACAAAAAAAGAAAATAGTTCTCTCTGAAAAGTTCAAAAAGGACTCAGGTGAATACCTTACATAGTATCATGATATTTATTTGTGATTCTCAGAGAATATTTTCAAAGCCCTTGCAGGTATGCATTTCACAGCTTTTTCTAAATTTTTTTGTTTTATTCATACATTAGGTTTCATCAAAATTGTTTTGATGTGCTACACCCACATTTCACCATTTAAATTTGTGGGCAAAAAATACATGGCTAATACACGCAAATTAAATTGTTTGCATGGAATGGAACCTGCGTTTGATGACAGTTTTTTTTGTGATGTGGCCCGAAATTACCCTAAAAAAATTAAGAAAATTTTAAGATTCCAATATGCTTATAGATTATGTGAATCACATTCATTTAATAATGGTTAAATATTTTATTTTATTTTTGTTTTAGGATGTCAGATTGCCGGCCTCTAAAAACTCCAAAACATTTGTTTACGATGGATATTTATAATAATTTGGAAATGATCGAGAGGTTACATGGACCCTTAGATAATTCAGTTTTATCCTCACAAGAAAAACATCGAAGCACTAATGTTGCCAATGGAAACATTGTTGATGAAATATTGAACTATAGACGGGCTGATTATTTGGTGTGGCAATTAAATGTGCATGCCCATGTGCAACAGTTGTTATACCATATGGGTTTTTATGGAATATATAAATGTTCTAGAATGTTATATGATCATCACTTAATCACAGCAATAACTAAATGTTTGCGTCCCGAAACGCACACATTTCATTTGCCTGTTGAGAAAGCCACTATTACTTTACAAGATGTTGTCCTACGAAAGGCTTCCAATCGAGGGATTTGCTGTTGCAGGAGATGATATTACTTGGGAACCTTATTTTTGGCAAGACCAATGCGAGAAGTTATTAGGGTTTCAACCGGCATATTCTAATGTGGTTAGGAGCCATCTCTAAATTAGTGCTGATATGGGGTGGCCCAAGTAGCTCGGCCTAAACCAAGTTGGCCCAGAGATACAGCGCCAAGCCTAGTCTTACATCCGAGGCCCATAGGCGCAATCGACCTCGGTCGACCTCTTTCTCGACCCGTGCCTCTAACCTGTTTCCCATAACGATGTCTGGTCGACCATCTCGACCAGAGAGGTCGATACAGTACAATACTCTGCCACCGCATTAAATGCATTGACGGGCGGCATGCCTCCGCATTAATGGCACATGCCGCCGCCCCCTTACCATCTGACGCAGCAGGCGCTTCAACAGTGTACCCATCTGCCTTAAAGCCTGGAAAGATGACCACCTGGAGTGGCAGATGGATGGGAGTTGACTAATTGGCCCTCATGCAAGGACAAAGGCCCTCTATACTCGTCAGGGGCATCAAAGACAAATCCCTAGGTGGAGAAGGCTATAAATATCCTCATTCCAGCCTTCTAAAGGTATGCTCTGATATATACAAAAAGTTCATACTCTGCTGCTCTTATAATCTAGTCGACCCGTATTGACTTGAGCGTCGGAGGGCCTAAGCCGAGGGCTCCTCGGCTAGCCTGGCGTTTGCTGGTGATTACAAGATTCAGCCCACCTGAACAAGTATATCGACCAACGAGGTTGAGTTTCATCCAGTCTCTTAGTTGAGCCAACACACAACGGATCAAACCCTCATCATTTGGCACCGTCTGTGGGAACACTTTGAATCCGCTATCGATAATGGTAAACACTAGGAGAGCCCCCTCAGGAAGAGGAGAAAGCAGGAGATCCAGCTCTCCCCCACCTAGGCCTCACCAAGAGCCAACAGCACCAAGGGCCAGCGCCTAGCAAGAGCTAGTGGTCACGTTGACCATGACCCAATTGATGCAGCTTATCAGTGAGCATATTTCAGCTCAACTCTCGGCAGCCCTGAACCGACACACCACCCAACCTGAGCCGGCAGCCAGCCCAACGCCGCAACCTGTGGCCCTGGATAAAAAGCTGCCTGAATTAAATTGTGAGCGGCCAGAATCGACCAAGCCGCCGTCAAGACGCGAAATAATCCCAGGGCCGTTATCCAAGACAGATATCTCGACCTGTGCCGCACGAGGAGGTGGCAGATTCAATCAACCACAATGTTTGACCCATTCGAGCCCCGCAGCGTGATAAGGTCGAACGCTCGAGATATCACGCGAACAGAAGTATATCCTGAGCTGATGAAGAGGAGTAGGAAGAGGTGTCGCACCAGGTGCAACAATTGAACCGACGACTGGAGGAGATTTTGAGGAAAACATGGGAAGATTGCCCCACTAAGAGGGACCGCAATGGTTCCAAAGAGAAAGAGACTCCTCATTTGTCCAAGATATCATCGACGAGTCCGACCCGAATGAGCACCTAATGCAGTTTGAACATATGATGCAGCTGCATGGAGACAACGAGTACATCCATGCAAAAATGATGGTGACTACTTTCCAGGGAATAGCACTCGACTAGGTTGTGAAACTGGAGCCGGCGTCGATATTCTCATATGACCAATTGTACGAAAAACTCTTGCACCAGTTCGCGAGCAGAAGAAAAGCTAAGCTTCCCCCATACACATTTGCACACCATAAAGCAAGCGGATGGGGAATCCCTCCAGGATTTCTTCACCCGATTCAACACAGAGGTGTTAAAGATCAATTGCCCAAGAATCGAATTCTTGATCAACGTGTTATTTCTGGGCCTTAAGCACAAGGAATGTGCCAATGCTTTAGTTCGCGAGCAGCCCAGAACGATGGAGGAGCTCCTAGACCTCATGGAGAGGTACATGACCCAAGAAGAGATGAACAAGTTGAAATTTGGTAGCCTGGAAGTTGATAGAAAGAAAAACAAAGAGAAAGATGATCATCAGGTCAGAGAGAGGCGACGTTCCCCCATAAAACGCTTCCACAACTACACTCCACTCAACCTCCCAATGAAGGAGGTGTTGTTCGCCATACAGCATAAGAACTTGCTCAAGAAGCCTCGAAAGCTCACAGAGACCGAAGCCATGAAAAAATCAAAGAAATACTGTCATTTCCATAGGCAGAAAGGACACGACACAGATGATTGCTTCAACTTGAAGGATGAGATTGAAAGATTGATCAGGTAAGGCCATTTGAAAAAATATGTTGAGGAGCAGGTCAGGCATGAAGAGGGCAGGATTGACCAGACTCTCCGTAGAGAAAGGTTGGTCAGCCCGATGAGAGATGAAAAAGGGAAAAGACCTGCCCAAGAACCCAACCCACCTATTTGAGGAGTCATCGACATGATCGCAGGAGGTCCCACTGGAGGGGATTCTAGGAACGCAAGGAAACAAACCCAGAGACAGCTAGATTCGGCCAAACCAATCAAGGTCAAGACAGTTTTCCAACTCTTAACTAGTGCCAAGCCAATCTCCTTCAGCGACTCAGACTTGGATCATATGGAGAACAGGGGAGTCGATAGAAAAATAGACTGCCCCATGGTGATAACCCTGGAAATAGCCAACTTCGAGGTTAGAAAAATATTGGTTGACAACGACAGCTCCGTGAACATCATGTTCTTGTCTACATTGAACAAAATGAAGCTGGGGGAACTAAAGTTTGATCCAGTTAGAACACCGCTAGTCTAATTTGGTGGGTCCGAAATCATCCCAGAATGATCTATCAACCTCTCCACAACATTTGGACAAGGCTCCCAGAGCTGAACATTGATGCTCAACTATTTGGTGGTCGACGCTCTATTTGCATACAACGTCATCGTGGGTCGACCAACCCTCAATGACTTCAGGGCCATTGTCTCCACTTACCACATGAAGATAAAGTTCCCGACCCCAGCAGGAGTATGAGAGCTCTTATGCAACCTCAAGGACGCATGGCATTGTTACACCATTTCCATCTACTCCGACGAACAAAGGAAACGACTTCAACTAAAGCCCACGGGAGACGCCCCTGTAGCGAAACCTAAGGAGGGACCTTCGTCTAAGAAGAGAAAGTTGGAAGACACCCGGGTCGAGCCAGTCGGGGAGTTCAAAATAATAGAACTCAAACCAGGAAACCCCGACAAAACCACTCGGGTCAGGAGTGATATGTGGGACCATTTGGAATGCCTCATGGTCGATTTTCTTCGATGCAGCATTGATGTGTTCGCTTGGAAAGCTGCAAATCTTCAAGGAATCGACCTCAGTATCATCGTCCATCGACTTAATGTGGACCCAGCTCACAAGCCAGTGAGACAAAACAAGAACCTTCAATGCTAAGAGGTCCCAAATCATCGAGGAGGAGGTCAGCAAGCTTTTGGAAGCAGGATATATTGTAGAAATTCAGTACCCTTCTTGGCTTTGTAATGTTGTACTTGTCCCTAAGAATGAGGAAAAATGGAGAATGTGTAATGATTTCACTAATTTAAATAAAGCTTGCTCGAAGGATCCTTATCCCTTGCCTTGTATAGATTTATTAGTAGATTCTACTGCTGGATGTGAATTGCTAAGCATGATGGATGCCTTCCAAGGCTATTATCAAATATTTATGGCACCTGAGGACAGGGAAAAGACCTCTTTCGTCGTCCCCAATGGAGTATACTGCTTTTTAGTTATGCCCTTTGGGCTCAAAAATGCGTGTGCAACATACCAAAGATTGGTCAAGTTCATGTTCAAAAATGAGATCGGGAGGTCTATGTCGACGATATGATTGACAAAACCGAGAAGGCCGAGGACCACCTAGCCGACCTCAGCCACACCTTTGCCATATTAAGGGCCTTCGGCATGAAACCCAACCCTAACAAGTGCATATTTGGCGTACGCGGGAGCAAGTTCCTCGGATATTTGGTCAGTCAAAGAGGGATTGAGCCAAACCCTCAGAAGATCCAAGCAATTCTGGACATTGCCCCACCTCGCACAGTTTGCGAAGTCCAGTACCTGGTCGGCAGGGTCATAGCCCTCGGCAGATTCATAACTCAGCTGGCCGACAAGAGCCTACCTTTCTTCAAAATCCTCAAAAATGCCAAAAAATCTGGGTTTCAGTGGACTTAGCATTGCGATCAGGCCTTAGTAGAGCTCAAGCAGTACTTGTCTTCACCACCCATGCTCGCCAAACCCAAGCTGGGAAAAGTACTACAGCTTTATCCAGCTGTATCCTCTGCTTCGATCAGTTCAGTACTGACATCAACAAGAGAAAGGACCCACCGTCCTGTGTATTATTGTAGCAAGGTTTTGCACGGGCCCGAACACAATTATTTGGAAGTCGAGAAGTTTGCTCTAGCCTTCGTTACGGCGGCCCAAAAGTTCCGACCTTACTTCCAGTCCCATGCAATCATGGTGTTGACGAATCAACCATTAAAGCAGGTATTGTCGAAACCCAACACTTTAGGTCGACTCACCAAATGGGCCATCAAGCTCGGGGAGTTCGACATCACATTCCAACCGCGGACAGCCATAAAAGCACAAGTTCTGGCCGACTTCATTGTCAAACGACTCGACCTACCAATACAAAATGTTGAAAATGCCTTAGTATGGACTTTGCACGTTGATGGGTCAGCAACCACATCATGAGGCGGAATAGGTGTGTCCCCCTGTTCCCCACTTGCTGAGGAGTATGATTTCGTAATAAAACTCGACTTCTCGGTTACCAACAATGAAGTAGAATATGAGGCTCTCATCACATGAATGCGCATGGCCGTAGCTCGCGGCGTTGAGCAGCTTGTAGCGATCACTGATTCTCAGTTGGTCGCGAAACAGGTGGAGGGCAATTTTGAGGCGAAGGAGCTCAAAATGACTCAATATCTGTCAGAAGTAAGACAATTACGACAATCGTTCAGGAGTTTCACCTTGAGCCAAGTCCCCCGAACAGAGAATGAACGAGCAGATGCACTTTCGAAGCTAGCCAGCTCGACAAAGGGTACAAGAGAAAGAACCATAACATTTTTGGTGGCCGACAAACCCTATATCACAGCCACCAATCATAGCCTCATCGGGCGCATCATAGAGACAGCCCTCTCTTGGCAAGAGCCAATCAAGCTTTACTTGAGTCAAGAGACCTTGCCCACCGATGACGAGGAAGCCCGCAGGCCTAGAGGACTGGTGGCCAAGTTTGCACTGGATAAACATGGACAGCTCTATAGGAGGTCAATATCAGGACCCCCACTGAAATGCCTACTACCCCAAGAGACGAACAAAGTACTGTAGGAGATACACGCCAGCATCTGCGGCAACCATTCCGGTGGTCGATCTCTAGCGCAAAAGGTCGTCCGCTAAGGTTATTTTTGGCCCACCTTATTGCAAGACTCAGTCGACTTCGCTAGAAGTGCTCGTCGTGCCAAATCCACTCGAACAATCAGCACCAACCAGCTGCATCGATGGTCAACGTCCAGATCACGTGGCCATTCAACCAATGGGGGATCGACATAGTTGGATCTCTCCCGAAGACGTCAGGCCAGCATAAGTTTATCATAGTGGCGGTCGAATACTTCACCAAATGGGTGGAAGCCAAAGCAGTTCCGAAAATTAGCGACGTGGCCATCAAGAGTTTTATTTGGGAAAATGTAATCTGCCGATTTGGGTTGCCTAAAGTCTTAATCTCCGATAATGGCACTCAGTTTCAAATAAGAACACGAGAAAGTGGTGCGAAGCCTTGGGAATCACCCAACACTTCACTTCAGTGGGAAATCCCCAGGCTAATGGCCAGACCAAGGTCACAAATAGAACAATTCTCGACCACCTCAAGACTCGAATAACAGGGACAAGGGCTAGTTGGGCAGACAAGCTCCCAGGGGTGCTTTGGGTTTACAGGACCACACCTCGAACGGCCACGGGCCGTAGCTCGTACAGCTTAGTCTATGGATCTGAAGTGGTAATTCCGTCCGAGCTGATCCAGCACACAGCTCGAGTAATCCACTATAGTCCGATCAGCAATGCATCGAAAAGAACGCTTGACCTAATCACTATCAACGAGCAGCGCTACGCAGCCTACAATACGATGCAGCAATGTCGATCGAAAATGGCAGAACTTTATAACAAGATAGTATGACCCTGGAGCTTCAAAGTTGGCGACCTCGTTCTCAAGAAAGTGGAAGTGTCAAAAAATATGGGAAAACTTGACCCAAAATGGGAGGGACCTTACTCAGTGATTAAAGTGTCCAAAAACAATGCCTACCGACAAGCAGAAGCGACAGGCCGCGAACTACCACGACCCTGGAACGCAGTAAACCTGAAAAAGTACTATGTGTAAAAGGCCATTGGCCCTCTTTATATCTCCCCCCAGCAATAAAATTATAGTACATTCCGACAACAGGAATCCTGCAAAATCTCCTCTCTTCAGTCGACCCTATAGTTGACAAAGCAGGCTTCATGCCGCCAAGTCGAGGCTTATTAGCTAAGACCAAACAGTCGACCCTGTAGTCAACAAAGCAGGCTTCGTGCCGCCAAGTCGAGGCTTATTAGCCAAGACCAAACAGTCGACCCTGTAGTCAACATAGCAGGCTTCATGCCGCCAAGTCGAGGCTTATTAGCCAAGACCAAACATTCAACCCTGTAGTCGACAAAGCAGGCTTCATGCCGCCAAGTCAAGGCCTATCAGCCAAGACCAAACATTCGACTTCGCAGTCGATAAAATCACTCGAACTTTACCGTTCATGATATGAAATCGACTCCGTAGTCGCTAAGTTTATTTGAACTTTACCGATTCATAATATGAAATCGACTCCACAGTCGCTCAGTTATTCATAGTTTGAATGCTAATTATTTCGCTTGCATATCAATCACAATTTACTCGACGAGGATCTTGAATAAATCTCATAAAATATAACACTGCGAACATTTGACCATAAATTTATTCACGTAAAAGAATAAAGACTATGGAGGCAAAAAATTAGCTAAACTTGCTAAAAAGCGAAAAAGCAACAAAGCATTCGTTTATACATCAGCATGAATAATCCAAAGTGCAAACGCCTCATCGAGGCATGTTCATTACATATTAAAGAACAAAAATGAACAAAAACTTCAGCTAGAACCGGCACCCTCTTCACCAGCCTCCCGAGCACCTTCCTAATCGACCGACGAGGGCTCGGGCATAGCCACAGAAACGGGCACAGCAACAGTTGCCAGTTGAGATGGACCAGCCGCATCAATCAGGAATTGCCTGTTGGGAGTAGGAAAATATGTTGCTGCGTCGACCTCTCCCTCCTTGACCTAGACCGCAAAGTCACCGGCGAACTCAAACTCTTGGGCGACGGCCTTCAATTTTTGCTCGACCTCCACTTGCCTCCACTGCTCGTCTATCAGCGAGGTCAGTGAGGGAGCCTCATCCACTGCGGTGGCCTCGACGCCTGATCCCTCTGCCCCACCCCCGCCCTCCAGATAAGGTTGTAGCTACTCGTCGAGCAAGTAGCTAATACGACTTCTATCTTCTGGTCGAAAGCAGTAGCCCAAAAGTTGCAGTTGTTTAACGGCCTTCTTGAAGGAGCTCCGGGTGTCATCAAGAGCAAACACGACGCTCGCATCTTGGAATGCCGCGCTTAACATAAACTGTTGCACCGCCTCCCAACGTACCAGTGGCAGCATACGATCGAACTCAGCCCATGCCTCGTCCAGAGCTACATTCCGACCTGCAAATCAACCAGAGCTCCAAGCGACCTACGTGTCCAGATGCAATTTTTTCACCACCTCATCCATTTTCGTCCTCTCCTGGACCGATACGACCAACTGCTTGTCTTTCTGTTGGAGCTCCTTGGCCAGCTCCCCGACCTATTTTTCCAGCTCATCGATCCTCATTTTTGAAGACTCAAGCTAACCTTCAGAGTTTCTGTGTCCCCGCCAGCCTCTAGCTGCTCCCGATCAGCCAGAGCCAGCTCCGACCTCCAATAAAAGTTATACCCTAGCTGGCCAACCTGAAAGATGATACTATTAGATACTCGATCAACGGGTAGCGATATAATAATAAGCAAGGAAACTTTACCATGTTGGCATGATAAGCCAACGCTCGAAGAGCCGCATCCTGGCTCAGCCTCATAATCTTCCTCTGGTCAACCACGAACTGACCTCCTAGCAAAATTTTCGGTGGGGCAGCTCCCTTCGACCCTGCAATCTCCATAGAAAGTGATTTATGCATGGACATGCCTGGTTCAGTCTCGAACCGAGGAGAAGGTAACTTCGACAAGTTGAATAATAAGTCATCCTCGCAAGCTCCAAAGAGATCGTCTCCGGTCGGCGGGCTCGACCCTGCCGCTTTCCCTTTCCCTTTTTGGATAGCAGCCTTCTTTGGCACAGGTCCAGCCTGCTCCACCATCACCCTCTTGCCCCGACCTACGGGGCTGCAGCATGCGGCCACGATTGCTCGACCCAGGGATAGTATCGGGGAGGGGGCAGGAGCCGCAACCTCCTGACGAAGCGCCTCGATCGCAGCGGCTGCTCGTCGAGCCACAGTACCTTGTCGGCGTTGTTGGTTTCTCTCTGCCCTCACCAAAGCCTTCGCTCTCGACCTGTTCATGATTTCAACGTGATTTGTCAAACAGCAAAATAACAGGGGTAAAAATCGATGGCAGCAATGAAAAAAGCAATAAATTAACAGAAGCACCATCTACCTAGTCGATCATTTGCAGGCAAATTTAATGGAGATGGTGATAACCCAGCCAACACCAAATGCCTCTCCTCGATAAAAACTGAGGCCTCCATCTGGCCAAATTCGACCAGGTCCCGAACGAAGGTGTTGGGCCAGGTCGGGGTAAGGTTGCCTAGCATTTCAACATGCCCCATCCACCAGCCCCGAGGAATACTGAAACCCCCAGCCACTCGAACAAACAGGTACCATTTTTTCCACTCTTGCCCATATAAAGAAGCAGGGGCTACAAGGAACTTATGGCGCAGTCGAGAAGTCAAATAATAGAAGCCCAACTCGTCAGCGCTACCCGACTTACCAAACATTGGCAGGTGAAAAAGATTGGAAAAGTTTTCGAAGCTAGCAGGCTAATTGAATAGATACATTAAAACAATGAAACTACAGATGGTGGAAAAATAGTTGGGCAACAACTGGGTGATGCACGCTTGACGGCCCCTAAGTAGGTTAATCATGGTATCCCTCAGTGGGAACCTAAGACCACATTTGAAATCATCCTCGAAAATAGTTATGCAACCTACAGGAGGATGATGCATTCGACCAGTCTCCCCAGGAGTTAGAAATTCGTATTCAGTTGGAATATGGTATAACTGCCTAAGACGCCTCAAGTCGACAGGGTTTATAGTGGACACAATCTCGCTGTAATTATTTGGTGTAAATAGTCGACCCCGCGAAGGAGGAATCTGGCTTGGCCCAGCTTCATCCCCCCCGCGGTTGCTACTCGAACTGCTGGAATTGGAATCGTTACTCGACGACTCACTGGACTCCCCAGACACATATCTGGGCCTATCAGATTGGGTGGCCTCACTATCCCCTCCTCGACTACCGTCAGAGCCAAATAAACCCAACATTATGTCAAAAATCTAAAGGGCACGAAGTAGAAATGAATGAGCACTTACTGAATCAAATAGCTAAAAGCAGAAAATCTTGAATGTGAGAATGTTTGGATAGTCGGTCGACCAGAAGCTAAAGCAATAAAAGTAAAAATGGCTGGTTTTAGTGTGGATATTTATATGGGTGCAAACGCGAAAACCTAAACGCCTATAATAATGCAAGTAACCACCACACTACCCCACACGTGCCACGATGGAACCGCTCAAAAAATGCGCCAAATCCTGGTCTATTTTCAAAAAACCCTGGTCAATTCTTGAAACTGGCCATCAAGCTACTTCCCAACGCTTCTCGTTGAATCTTCATTCAGCCTTGGG
Source organism: Jacaranda mimosifolia (assembly GCA_018894105.1). Lineage (NCBI taxonomy): Eukaryota > Viridiplantae > Streptophyta > Magnoliopsida > Lamiales > Bignoniaceae > Jacaranda > Jacaranda mimosifolia. The sequence goes on from CM032129.1 coordinate 28,175,875, forward strand.
AAGTAGGGGGACTCATGATATAGGGTGGCCCAAGTAGCTCGGCCCAAACCAAGTTGGCCCATAGATGCAGCGCCAAGCCTAGTCTTACATCCGAGGCCCATAGGCGCAATCGACCTCGATCGATCTCTTTCTCGACCCGTGCCTCTAACCTGTTTCCCAGAACGATGTCTGGTCGACAATCTCGACCAGAGAGGTCGATACAATACAATACTCTGCCGCCGCATTAAATGCACTGACGAGCAGCATGCCTCCGCATTAATGGTGCATGCCGCCCCCTCCCCCTTACCGTCTAATGCAGCAGGTGCTTCAACAGTGTACCCCTCTGCCTTAAAGCCTGGAAAGATGGCCACTTGGAGTGGCAGATGGAAGGGAGTTGACCAATTACCCCTCATGCAAGGACAAAGGCCCTCCCTACTCGTTAGGGGCATCAAAGACAAATCCCCAGGTGGAGAAGGCTATAAATACCCCTATTCCAACCTTCTAAAGGTATGCTCTGATATATATAAAAAGTCCATACTATGTTGCTCTTATAATCTAGTCAACCCGCGTTGACTTGAGCATCGGATGGCCTAAGCTGAGGGCTCCTCGGCTAGCCTGGCGTTTGCTGGTGATTGCAGGATTCAGTCCATCTGAACAAGTATATCGACCAGCGAGGTCAAGTTTCATCCAGTTTCCTAGTTGAGCCAACACACAACAGATCAAACCCTCATCAAGTGCATTAGGGGAATACTTGTATAACCAAGCCATAACATATGACACTGATGAAGATGAGGTCATTAAGTATACCTGTGGATTTATCTTGTTGATATTAGGGGATTATTTGTTATGTGATTCCATTAAGAGTGGGGTCAAATTGATGTATCTTCTAATGTTATATGATCTGCACAAAGTGGGGATTTATAGTTAAAGGAGCGTAATACTAGCATTTTTATACCAAGAGTTACGCCATGCATCCATAATTGGAAAGAAATAAATTAGTGGGCCATTATATTTAATTCAAGTACTTGTATAAACAAGGAATTATCAACACCAAATTATTTAGGTTCTAAACAATCATCTTACACCGCAGGTATAGGTATGAACCCGAATCCCATTATTGAGACCAAAAAGAAGAAGATATCTAGTAGAGATAGTTCCAACATTTATAAACGACAATGAACAATTGCCGCCACCACCGCATGCAACAAGGTAATAAACCACTTAAATTGTGTTTTATTTAACTTTATTATCAATGTTACAATTGCAATTATTTTTAAATAGTTCGAATCCACATGGTTTGATCGCTATATGACTATATTTAAAATTGTCGACCGACTCACAAAAAAACTAATTCAATGTGAATATACTTGTCGCCTACAAGAAATAATATATTCAATAAAATATTTAATAAACCTATAAAGTTGAATGAAACATAATATATAAATTATATATTTTAACATTATAATAGCTCAAAGAAAGGGCGATTAGTCTTGTGATTGCATTTTAATATGTGGCCCTCATTAATAAAAATAAATATATCTATCATAGATGTGTGCACACAAATATATAAATATTTTACATTTACAATATTTGGTTATAGTGTGGTAGATGGCCCACAGGTTCCAAGTAGTTTTTTTCCCCATTTTGACTATTTGAATATTAAGTGTCCAATGACGCCAGCATAAGTAAATGTTAAGCCAACCTAGCCAGTCTGCACAATTGGTATTTACTTAAGGGATAATTACTAAAAATACATTAATATATATTCTTATATCTAAAAAGCTCATTAAAATATTTTCCATACTCAAATACCTATTTCATCAATTTTGCAGTCAAAAGATACAAAAACTAAAATTTTGACTCAATGACCTTTAATTTATTAAATTCTTTAAATTATCAATTTCTCATTTAATTTAAAAACTTAATGAATTAGCTTTTCAGAAGAATACTTTCTTTAATTTTTTGATTTGGTTTCTATCAATGCTTATTATAAGCTTAATAAACTAAAAGTTTTTCATCAATGCATTTCTTTAATTTTTAAAAATATATAATAATTATAATAGAGATTTTTATAAATTCTAAAATCAAATACGCTAAATAAAAAGAAGTCTTTTTAAAATTCATAGGCAACTTTTTTAAACCACGAAGAGATTTAATCAAACAATCCATTCTGATGAAAACCAAAATTTCTAATGTGAGACACTGAAAAATAAAGGAAGAGTTGACCTTTCTCCACAAAAAATTTGTGAATTGGATTTGGCAGTTTTGCATATTATTTTATGAGTTATGTAGTTATTAAAATATATTTTAAGGGGGTTTTAGTAATTTGCCATTTTTTTATTGTTGATAAGAGGTCTCAAATAATGTGCTATAATGTAATCATTTGTTTAAGTCCAGACAAATTACTTTACCATAATCATGGGTAAAAATTAAGTGGAGGTTCTATATAATAAATATTGGATTAAATTTTCACGTGGATGAACCTATTTAATTTTTTACATTATATGTACACATTCTACATCTCCATATACATGACATGTACTAAAAGCTTATAGGTAGTGGATAGACTCATGACTAATTTAAACTGCACATGAAAAAGTGAGTAATTATTTATATAATCAATTGTCAAACAAGTGGATGTGCAATTTTTAAATTACTGCCCCAAAAAAATGTTTAAGAATGTATAGAGAATTTTTGGATGGTTTGAAGGTCAATGAGGTAATCTATCCTTCTATTACTTATAAATTAGTGGCATCATGTGATACTGATCGTTACTATCATCATATTATTTGTTTATGCAGTTCATCTGGCAACCGTACTTGGATAATGACTTCCAGATTATTTGTTTGTATCTGGGATGCTTAACTGACTTCTAGCGTGCTAAATGCCCTTCGATATGTTTTGAGATTGTTGAAATGCATTGTCCTAATCGTGTTTTACTTTAGTTTGGTATGTGGCAAAATATCCCATATCCCACAAATAGAGAGGACATTTCTCTACATAAAATTACCCGGAGGGGAAGGGGTTACACTAATTGGTTTGTACATTATGGACGTCATGGACATTATGTCCTGCATTGGAATGCAAGGCATAATAATCTATGTAATGGCGTCTATACAAATACATCTACTTTACATAACAATCAATACATGCTATGGTATCTCAGCATCACGTGACAAATCATATCGCCTCATATGAAAATTAATGGGGGAGGATATAGACAAATGACATGTTCAACATGTTCATGCTGGTAATAAATATTTATTTCTTGTGGAATTATTTTGGTTAATAGTGTATACATTAATTAATATTCCAAATTCATATGATCGATTATTTATTTTATTTTTGGTAGAGAAAGGAATGAGTAGAATGTAACATGAGGACCAGAACGAGAGAAGAAGATGACACACTTGAGGTACTGATACATATGAAGCATGCAGTATGCCATCAGACATTACAAATGTTCATAGGATTACACACGCATTTAATGTGGATCGAATCAATCTAGATGACCTGTCTACCAACCAGGTCCATTCACCTAACCAACATTCGCAAAATTCTAACATCTATGTGCCGATAGCGCAAACACCGATATCCTCAACAAACATGGTCAACATGAAGCACTTGCATATGCATACAGGAATATGAATTTCATCCATTTGAGACAGATGAATATAGCTGGAATTCAATATGTGTGTCTTGTAGGCATGTGGCCTCCCCAAATCAAGAGGCATCCAGCTCAAAAGTGCACTTAGATGCACACCATGACACACCAAATGACGGATTACACGATCTTTTTGTGATGTGACTTAGCTTGTAAGCTTTGTAAATATTTCATTTTTATCTATGTATAATATATATATATTGAGGCATTTTATCTTAAGCAGGTTACTTCTATTTATAGTGGAGACCAAAGGTTGAAGGAAAAAAGCAATTACTTCGTTGGGACAAGCCAAAAAGTGCAACATAATGAGACGTGAAATAGTTCTCGCATGACATAAATTTATTACAATATCTTCACATCTTTGGATACATAATCCATTGCTGGAAGAGTGGCCAATTTGTTGTCTATGGAATGGCGAGGAATTATATGTACTTTGTGGAGTACGCACTTGCGACTTTTAAGCTTGATGGCCATTTTAATCTATGAGTTGGCTAGGGAAGGAAAAAGAACATATTTTATCTTTATCATTCTATTAATGGTCGCCTACTACTATGAATGAAGCATATTACTACATATTTTCCTTGTTCTAAAATATTTGTATTCCAACTAAAACCCTCTAGTTTGTTGGGGAAGAAAAAGGAAAGTAATTTATCCTTAGTTATCAATCAATTGTATGTCTACTATTATGAATGAAGCATCTTAATATATAATTGCCTTGCTCCTAAATTTTGTATCGCATGTAAGTTTTCAAAAAATCCAAAAATCAAAATCATGGTACTAATTAAGGCATGTTGTTCAAATTGATTGAATAATATATATATATATATATATATATAGTCATTCAATCTTTGATTTCAAGGAAAATTACTGCATACATATAAACTAAATAATCCATGTTCTGAGACCAAGTAGTATGAAATCTTTTTCCGTCTAGACTCCTGCTGACTTTTAGACCAACCATAGCAATGTGTTCATAAAATAACTTCTAAAATGGACAAAAAAATATTGATCTTTAAATAAATATATTTTTGAATTATATATGACATTATAGCATCGTTTGATTCATTGTTAAGAGGCTTGGCTTGGCTCCTTTTTCATGTTCAAATTGGTGAAAATTTCTGCTAACTCGCTATGGCATTTCTCCCAATTTACTATCACATGTCCAAATAGCCTCGTCTGAATGTCGGAAGCCTTTGCACATAACAAACAATTCCAATATTGTCAGCATTTTATTTTAGGAATATTTGTTAAAAATATGTTCCGCCTAGTAACAAAGCGACATGTTACATATAAACACACATATATTCAAAGATACACATACTGATATATACATATAAATATACATATGTATGTGTGTGTATATATATATACTCATGTCTTGTCAAAAGATTATCATTTGAATTTAGAATATTTTCCAATCTTTTCCTTTTTTGATAGAGCTTTTTCAATCTTTTCACACTTACATCATTAAGTTGTGTACATTAATTGTAGAATCCTACTCCCATCAATCGGCCAAGTTGATATGCTAGCTAGTTTTTTTTTTTTGCCGGGGGGGGGGGGGGGGGGGGTGTTTCATGAGATTTGGTAGCTAATGGGTACTTGTATGTATTTAGTGCAAATTGATAGAGTGTGATGATGAGTCTTGGAAGTTGTAGCTAAAATAGGCATGATTGCTAGCTAGCATAGGCCTTCCATTTTACTATTCCAAGTATATAGGTTATGATTGCATTTTCCACATCTAAATTAATTTTGTTATTAATAATTAACAATTGTGTATTGGACCAAACAAAAACCGAATAAGTTTTCCTCCGCGCTCAAAAATTGTTCAAACAAACATTATTTAGCTGCTAAAATTTAAATTTCATCAAGTATCTACTTTATCAAAATTCAAAAAATATACAATGAATAAAGTATCCAAATTATAATAAGGTACCACACCATCATGTTGTAATGTTAAGACTATATAGTTATCATATCAAACCGTGGAATTCCATAATTATATAGCCCGACAAATATTAAGTAATAATTTTATTCACATCCAAGTAAATACGTGCATTTTTCATGTTACTTTAATTTAAATCTGAATTAAAATAAATTACCATTCATGATTTGAATACCTCATATGACAAATCACATATAAATTAAGATTTCTAGGCAACAATTAATTTTCCATGAAATAGTTGAAATATTATATATTAAAATATTGTCTTGATATTCCTCATTGGGTTGATAAATGATTCTAATAAATAGTTACAAAAGCCACTTAGTGGCAATCCCACCTTCACCTATTTAAGGTAACAACTTTCAAATTTGAAGTTCCTCATTTCGCACTACTCCAATTTGGTCACTTACACAAATTACAGATTCAGTAGTTATATTACATTTCTTCGCTTTTACAAGTTGAAGATGCCATCAACAAGAAGCGGTTCCTCTATGAACTTGTTTCACAAATTGCCAACAGAAGTTATTCTACTAGTATTAGGCAAAGTTGGCTCTCATTCGGTCGAGGATCTATTCACTGCCAAACTAAGGTGAGATGTTTAGTTTCCATGTTAATGTTGAATATACTTCCTATTCTACCAATTCCATTTTATTTAGTCAATGATTGCTTAATCCACTATATATCATGACTTTTGACACATAATTGTCATTTGAAATGCTTTTTAGTTGCAAATTGTTCTATGTCCTAGGGAAAGAGGATTACATATATAAGCATGCGTCCGTCGAAAAAGCTCTCCACCAAATGGCTTGGATACGTCCATTTAGCATGGAGGGGAGATGCTTTTATAGGAAAATGCTACAGGGCTGAAAACATGGATCTCCTTTTCAGAAATGTTGTGGTAGGCTTTATTTAATATTATGTCTATTATATTTATTTTGAATTTTTTTAACTGATATTTAATATATTCTGCATATTAAATCATATATATTTTATGTGTACAGCATGGACACTTTTTTGTAGATGAAGTTGAATATTCAATAAACTGGTTCGAGAAAGCAATGAATGAAGGGCACCTGGGAGCATTTTATTGCAAACAAATTTCTTCAATTTTTAGTGGGAATGAAGAATTGAAGAAAGAAGCCATTCGGCGACTTGGTGAAGCCAAAAAGTGCGACAAAATGAGAAGAGAAATTGTATTACAACGCAAAAAATTAATTGAGTTGTTCATCTCGATGTGGATATTCAACCCTCTAGTACACACTCCTCCCATGTGTTGTACCGAATTCCATCCCGGTGCACCAATTGTATATGGATTTGATGATGAGTAACCCAACTCACATGTGGAGCATGTTCTTGTGATTTTGAGGTTCAAAAGCTTTGCAATTGGTTTCCCTGTAATGCCCAAAAAAAAATTTCGTTTTGTATTTAATTAACTATTTATATTATTTTATTTCATTTTATTAAAAGACATGAAATACCATTTTAATGATAAATTAAAAGTATAAATTATTATAATTCTACTCGAATTAATATTATATTATTACTAGAAATTAGTAATTAAGACTTTAGAAATTAATACTAAAGTTATCAGATTTATTATAGGATTATCCTATTCCTAGAAAATAAATAACCAGAGTTTTAATTGAAGTAAAAACCTATTCCATATATATAAAGTCCCCATCTTCTTAAACCCTGGTCTTTTAATAAACAATACCCAACAGAAACAAAAGGAAAAGGAAAAAACGGAGGAAGAAAGAAAAGGGGGGAAACCGACGATAGACATTGCCAAGGTAAATCAAGTCATTCCCTCGAAAATTACAATTAGAAGTTCTTTTCTTCTTTTTTTTTTGTTTCTTCTTCCTATTATTACTGCTGACCGAGAGCCTTTTCTTTCTTCCATGAATATTTCACACAAAAGCATTAATTTTCCTCTCTTTAATTGAGTTGCCCATAGCCGCCAATTTTGACTAGAAGACAATTTTGAATTTTTGCAATCAACCAATTAGCCGCAATTGTTGACTCCTTATAATAAAAAAATAAAAATAAGAAGATAAAAGAAGGGAAATTAGGGAGAAAACTGAGAGGGTGAGCAACTTTTAGGCATGTGGGTTTTTATTTTTCTTGATGGGTTAAATAGGTGGGTGTGTAATTTTATATATATGTGTAGGATATGATAGATTAGTAAATTGATTTTGATAAGTTGATTGAAAGTATGACAATATGGCGAGTTCTATTTTTGACAATATATTATTTTACACTATTGTTTTCTAATTAGAGGTTAGGGACTTTGGTTGATGACTTTATAAATTTGGATTTTGAGTTCCTGATGACAAAACTTGACCTGATTGTTGGATTTGGGATATGTCCGCATTGTATTGGGTAGAGATTCTGGAATATATTGAGATAAATTTTCTTACTTATAATTTTAGGATTTTGAATGAACTTTAATGAAAATATATATATATATATATAGAAAAATTATTTTAGTCCTAATTAGGATTGTGGGGTTTTAAAACACTACAGGCTTCTGGTACCCATAAGGTTAGTCCTAAGTAAGTTTTGTCATGTTAGTCAGTTGAATTGATGATTGATGTACTTATTAAATAAACCAGGTGACTCAACATTTGATTCGATTGATTCTGAGATAGAAGATTGACGTCTAGGATTGATCTCAAAGGTGAGTGTCTAAACATATGTATTATACGATATTATGTTTCAAAATCCAGAAGGATATATACTATTGTACTATTTGCTTGTAATTTTTTCAAGATACACTGCACTCATATGTGTTCCACTGCGCACAAAATGATTTTTTTTTTTCTCTTTTCTTGTTTATTTCTGAACAAAAGAAGTAATTATCTTGTTTTATTTCTGAATAACATAAATATTTTTTTTCTTGTTGTCTTATTTCTGGATAAACGAAAACCTACGTTTTTATGACTTTTCTTATGTTTCTAGACTAACAATTAAATTCGATGATCAACTGATTACTGTTATTGTTACTGTTACTGTTAGTTAGATCCAACTTGGTCTGGGTGTGCGATGGACTTCACTGGGCAGCAGTAGGCTAGCCGGTCGAACCCTAAGCCCCCATGGCCTAATCCCCCTCGTGCACAACAGAAGCCGCTTGTGGCTGAGGTGGATCGTAGGAATTCCCAAGGACGCTCAGCACTGTTTTGGTAAGATCACACATTGTCCGGAGTAATAAGGGACTGTTATAGTGGGAGTCATAAGGTTGACTGGCTACAGCAAAACTGACTGATCATCGAATTTAAGTTGATAGTCTAGGAAATCGTTTAATAAAATTTTGACTAGTTACTGCTTGATCGTTCATAAATCTCTCGACTGTTACTGTTAGACTGTTTTATGAATCCCACTTATATTACTCAAAAATTTCCACTATACAAAATAATTTTAATTCAATAACTCACTTTACACACACTTGGCACTCACTGAGTCTTTTACTCACACTCTTTTCTTTTTTTTAACTTCCTTCTGGCAGACATAGATCATAGTCCTAGTAAGGAGGTGGATCCTGCATATGATGAGAATCAAGAGTGAAGACATAGTTTTGGAATTTTCAGTAGACTAGTATATTTTCTATTAAGTTCATTAGTTTTGTTTTATTTGTTATGTATTTTATTGTGTTTAGTTCCGGAAAGATTTCGATACTTCGAGTTTTATGTTGTGAGTTTGCTAGGAATTGGATGAGTTCTTATTTAACCTTATGATTTTGGATTGTTAGTTTCATTTATTTGGGATTAAATTTCACACTCAATTCTGGTGTAAATATGGTTTAATTTTGGGGCGTGACATTCCCCATATTTTATAGTACTGTATTGTTATTCCCTATTTTTTCAATTTTGTGTAATCTAATTTTTTTTCTTATTGTAATCATGTATGCAAATAATATCAAATATTTATTTTTCATTCAATTATACTCCAAATTTTTTACTCGATGATGATTGATTTCTTCATTATGTGTACACGGCTTATGGGTTGGGGATGTATATTTATATATTAATTCGCTAATTAATTGTGTCTTTTCAGATTCATTTTTTTGAAATCAATACGTCTTATTCTTTTTCTTTATGTCTTTAAGTTGTAATGATTATTTTTTAATTTGTCATGTCTTTAAGTTATCATATCTTTCAAGATGAAATATTATTTTTTATTTGGAGAATAGTTTAATGATTTGAATAGTCACATCAATCAATTTCCTACAATTTTTACCATTCAATTCAATTCAATAGCTTATAAGAATGTTGTGGTGTGGGCAGGTTGGCTTTCCCTCATTAAGAAGACAACAAGCAATATCATTGACCCCAAAAAGCATAAACAATTAACTATGTATGCCTCTTCAAACTCACACCAACCCAAAAAAATGGAACCATCATATCCACCCCAAGAATGGGATGATTCTATGGTCAAGTTCTTTATTGACTTCCTTTTGTAAGCATCCAAAGACAATCCCCTTGGAGACCTAGCACAGATAATCAAATCTTTGCCTTGGCATCCCGTCGCCTCTCGACTAGATTCAATCAAGAATTTTCCATTGAAATGATCAAACTCAAGTATGAAGAGATATATGACCATTATGGCTACTTTCCCATTGTGCTCATATCAAGAGGAACACATTACAATCCGACAAAAAATTCTGTCTATGTCCCACAACATTGTAGGGACAAACAACAAATGGTGAGTAAAGTCAGTTTCCATGTAATTTTTTTTAATATTTTTATTAACATAATGTTTAACATTATATTAAAGTCAACCCTTTTCGTTTGTGATGTTGTTCCCTCCAACTATCCAATATTTTGAGAAAGGACCCCACCATCACGAGGACTTGAAGAAGATGTTTCAAAGACTCGTGATTAGTAATGCAGTGCCCCTCAAGATCATTGTTGAGAAGGATGACTCTCACTGCAAAAATGAGGATGAACCAAGATTGGAAAGTTTTGAAAGCCCAATCTTAATTCTAGACCAACCAAAATGGACGGCAAGAGATAGGGCTAAGAAATCTTCAATGGGAGACGAAGAAGAACAATCAAAGCCATCATCACCTCCGCCTACTTTTGGATCGCCACGTTCTAGAGGTCGGCCTAGGAAAAATAAGGTCATTCCACAACAAGCCCCTCCACCACCCATCCCAACTATTGCATCTCCTCAAAGGGCAATGGGGTCGTCCTAGGAAAAATACTGCTAAAGAAGGCCCAAAAAGTGAAGATGAACAAAGTGTTCCGATCAACACACAATCACCGTTGCAACAAGGATGGGGCCGTTCCTAAAAAAATCCTGTCAATGTAGGACAATATTGCAATGAATCCAATGAAGTTGTTGAACCGACCGAACCAACTACTCCAAGGCGAAGAGGTTGACCAAAAAAATTGTCTTCTTAGTTTACTAATGCTTGTTGTTGTTACATGTTATGTTACTGTTTTCTATAGAAATTATTTTAATTTAAGTTCAAGGTTTATATTACTTTTGGTGTACGGTTATGCATTAGTTTAATCTATGTTTATGTCTTAATGAATTTACAATTATGAAGTACATTCAAATGTTATTGGTAAATTAAACATTGGTAATCAAAATTAGCAATCATTCATCATTACTTTAAACAATATTTCATGATTTTCATAAAGTAAAATTTTAATAAAATTGTCCATCGTATATTATAAATTTAAAAAAAAAATCCCTCAGGTACATAACCATATATATGTCTATCAATAAATAATTAATGTTTACACATTTTTGTGGTGTAAATATTTTATTTTAATCTCCGTACATAACAAAAGGTCGAAGTCTAAAAACTACTTTGAATTAATTAATTTTATACTAAAATTGTCCTTAGAAAGGATAGCGACAATAATATCAATTTTTGCCTTAGGATTATTCTTTTCTTTTTTATAAAATGATAATATTATAAACTAAATATCTAAAATTGTTCAATCGAACATATATTTGTCAAATGTCAACATTTTCCTATTCAACAAGAATAGCAGCTACTTCCAGATTATCTATATTATATTATAAAAATAACTTATCCCAATACTTCATAGGGAGATTTTGAATTCACATTTAATTAATAATTCTATTTGCTTAGGTTGAATTTATGCCCTATCAATTATCTTGTTAATTTCTAATTAAGCAACTTCAATTTACATTATAATTAATTATTTTATACATTTCTATATTTAAGAATCTCAATCACTCTTAGTGTAAGGAGGAATAGATTGGGCCTGGTCCGCCTGTAATTTGCCAAAAATATAGTTTTTATATGGACCTGTCAGTGTGGCAAGAATTCTAATTTTGATTGCGGCGATGGGCCTAACTAATTACACAATTTGGTGTTAGTATTAGGTTGGTATTTAATGTCAGTATTGGGTCTAATTTTATTACACTATTCGGTCTTGGTATTGGGTTTGTATTTATTGTTAGAATCGAGCCTAACTTTATTACTGGGTTATTTTACTTGGACCAAAATCTTAGCCAAATACTAAGAACCCAACATCCATCAAATTTTTCATTTTCATTTCCTAGCCCACTTTATTTCTGCAAAAATAGGATTCTCATGACCAATTTACACGATAAATTTTAAAATCAATGAAATTCTTATCTTTTTAGAGAAAAAAAAAAATCTAAAATAAGCTTATAGTTAATGCTTTGTTTTTTTCATAATACTCATTCATCGTTAATTAGTTTACAAAACATGTTTAAATGCTGGCATATTGTGGCATTGACTAATAATTACACATAATTTAAATTTCCATACTTGTCTTTTTAATGTGTAACTTTTTTTCCGTGAATGCTTAAATAATTCAATGCAACAATACATTATTTAGAAACGTAGGCTATTCGACTTATCAAAACCTTGTTGATATTCTTTTTTCTTTCAACCATTATGACTGATTTCCTTTTCTTTTCTTTTTTATAAATAGACGATACACACATGGATAAGTTATTTACATTTAGTGGCCATTTTAAGTAGTGGTTACCTTTTGTTATTTTTTTAATTTTTTATAGGCAATACACTTTATTATTTTTCTTTTCCAAAGATTTAAATGACTAAGTTACATGCTAATCGCCATGCTGGATAGCGATTACAGATTACTTGGGTGTTTTCTTAACTTAAATATTAATATAATCATTATACTTGTGTTATTAATGTATTTCATGATATAAAGAAATAATATATTTAAATATATGTGTTTCTTACTAAAATTAGTTGCTATATTAGATAGTCATTACTTGGTTTTATTTCTTTTAATTTAAGGGTCAATTACATCCACCTCCCCTAAGGTTTGGTGTAATTATCTAAAAAAATTTGTTTTTTCTAAAACTACATTTACTCCCCCTAAACCTTCAAACTAAAATTTAATCCTGACTGAAAATGTAAAATGACCAAAATGCCCTTTCATTAAAAATTAAAAAAAATGAAAAATTGAAAAAACTAATACAAATACCCTTGGACTGATATTTAACATTTTTGAATTTATGAGGGTTTATTTGATATATTTTTATCACCTTCAATTTTTTAAAAATATATTTATATATTTATAGATACACATATACATATATATTATGTTATATACAAACATATATGTATATATAAATATACTATATGTATGTGTGTGTGTGTATATACCACCCCACCGATACCATCATGTCCACCCCTCCCCCATCCCCACCGGCAGCAACAGGTTGCGACAGCGGCAGTGGCAACAAATTGTTGCTTGCTGCCCAAGTTGCCATGGCAGCAGGAAGGGGAGAGGTGCACCAGGTGGGGGAAGGGGCTAGGTGGGAGAGGGTTTTATTTTTAAAAAATATATATATATATTTTTTAATTAATATACATTTAATTTTTTATTTATTGTGTTTTTAATTTATTTATTTATTTATTTATAAGTTTATTTTAGAGAGATTTATTAGATGAATAAATATTTTAAACATTTTAAATATTTTTTAATTTAGATATGATTATTATTTTAATAAATAATATAATTAAATTTAAAAAAATATTCTTTTTTAATTAATAAATAATATAAGTTAAAAACACATATATTAATTTTTTTTAATTGATAAATAAAACTAATTAAATTGTAAATATGTTTATAATTTTAATATTATTAAGTATATAATTAAAATTATATTTTTAGATGATAGATTTAAATTTTTATCTTTTTAATTTTTAGTTTACTCTATTTTTAATTAATAAAAATATTTAATTAAATTTTTTTAGATGTCATTATTATTTTTAAATTTTAAAAATTATAAAAAATATATATCATGATAAATTTAATTTATTTTAACTTTTTACTTATTTTACTTTTTAGTTAAATTGAATTGAATTTAATTAAAATATTTTTTATATATTACTATTTTAATATTATTAGATTATGTTAATAATATAAATTTACATTTAACATAATTTAATATGTTATATTTTAATGATATGAATTGAATTAAATTATTTTAGATATGCTTATTATTTTTAATATTATTGAATATATCATTTCAATTATTAAAATTATATGTTCCAACATGATAGATTTGATTTATATTTTTAATTTTTCTTACTTATTAAATTCAATTGAATATAATTAAATTATCTTAAATACATTTACTATTTTAAATTTACCCTGGATTCTTCTTTGTTTTCTTACATTTAAGACCTCAAACAAAAAATTAATAACAAATAAACCCTTAATTAATTAAAAAATCTTACAATACCACCCCTGAGGGTATTTTTATCCACTAAAAAAGTCAAAACAGGTCAAAAATGGAGTCAATGACCTTAAGGGCATTTTTTAAATTTCACCCTAATTTTTTAACGGTGGTTGGTCAAACCCTAATATTGATTAACATATGGGTTAAATGTTGGACGATGACAAAGTTCAGAGGGGTAAATGTAATTTTCAAAACAACGAGGATGTTTTTATAATTACGCCAAACCTCATGAGAGATGAATATAATTGACCCTTTATTTAAATATTATTATATTTATTACATTTTATTTATTTATGTGTTTCATAATAATAAAAATTAATATTTTTATATACATGTGTTTCCTACTACAACTAATTGCCATTTTACAAAGCAATTATTCGCTTTTTCCTTTTGTTTAAATATTATTATAATTCATTAAATTTTATTTATTAATGTTATTCATAATAATAACTAATTATATACTAAAAGAATGCACCAGTACTACCACTAGTCGCCATATCACAAAGCGACTACTTGGTTTTTATTATTTAACTATTATTATACTAATTACATTTAATTTTTAATTGTGTTTCATAATATTAAGAAATAGTATATTTAAATAAAGGCGTTTATTATTAAAATGCAATGGTGGAATTTTGAAGAAGACAAAGTAGTTGTTAGTTTGACTAACGATTTCTTATTTGCTCATCAGTTTCTATGCAAGGATATATTTTTCTTTTATCCTGCCTCACAATCGTACCTCTTGAACAGCATGGGTTTTATTAAAATAATCCAATTGTTGGGAACCATTAGATAGATAGAACACCTACCTGACGGTAGAAAGCCCGTATAAAATCTTAATGGATCAAATTCCATTTTTCATCTAACCACTCCAAATCAGACCTATTGATACCCTTAGTTCGACTTCCTAACAAGACCACTACAATGAAATGCTTAAGGAGGGATGGCAAAATAATCCCCAATTTCGGGGTCCCCGTGGGGATCCCTGAATTCGGGGAATTTTTCCCCGCGGGGATGGGGATGGGGAAAAAATCCCCCCCAAAGCTATTTCGGGGTCGGGGACGGGGATCATACTCCCCTCCCCACCCCGCGAGGTCCCCGTCCCCATTAAAATACTCTTAATATATGTGTGTATATATATACATTATTATTTTATACTTTTTAGTAATTTCATATAATTTATAAAA
Organism: Jacaranda mimosifolia; assembly: GCA_018894105.1. Classification (NCBI taxonomy): domain Eukaryota; kingdom Viridiplantae; phylum Streptophyta; class Magnoliopsida; order Lamiales; family Bignoniaceae; genus Jacaranda; species Jacaranda mimosifolia. The sequence continues at coordinate 28,191,374 of CM032129.1, forward strand.
ATTTATTAGTCATAAAATATAAATAAATAAAATAATTAATTTTGACATATTTTTATTTCTAAATTTTATTTGCTCTCTCCTAAATTTTAAACCCTAATTCATACCAATTTGCTTGAAATTATGACTTAGAGCTGCTTTAATCATGTGCATAGAGGTTATTCTTTATTTTTAGTTCATTGTATGCACACAATAAAAAACTAACTTTGGGGATCCCCGCAGGGATCTACGGGGCTCGGGGAACGGGGACAGGGGCAAAAAATTTCCCATGACGGGGATCGGGGATCGGGGACGGGGACAAGGGAGTAATTCCCTGCCCCTGCCCCCGTCCCGCTCGGGTGCCATCCCTATGCTTAAGTATTGTATGAACATTATTAAGAAAAAAAAACTCATTGTATGCTACTTAAATAAAAACCTTAGTTATTAAATTATATAAATAATATTTATATTTTATTTTATTTGATCATCATATTTATATTCAATAATTCATTTCATATAAAATTATTCCAGTAATCTTAAAAAATTTCCGCTACTTGATTTGATATTTACCTTTGTAGCGTCGGCGATGGGGACTACCCAAAATTTTCAACTAGTGTAGAATGTTATGAAACATAACCTTTGTTCGTTTCTTCAACGGCTAGTTTTTCATTCATTTCTCTTTTTTTTTCTCTACATTTTACAAAGAGCTTCTTCCGTTTTTCTGCCAATTTCTTCCAATCATTGTTAAATCATTGGAGGATTGACGATTGAAAATTCCTTAATTTTTAATTACCTCTTGCGGAGTACCTGTCACTGAATTCAGGGAACTGAGCAAATGGCCGACCCAAGAGGTGGAGCAGCAGCGGATGCTATGGCGGAGCAACCATCTCCACCGCACACCCATCGCGGGCCCAGAGTGAGAGAAGTTAGTTCCCGATTTATGTCCCCTTTAACCCAATCCAATTCGACCCCATTCCAACCCCAAATCTGTCTGATTTTCCTTGATTGAAATCTTCTCACCTCCAGTAACCGTCGTTAACCAATGAGAATCACATTTCTGAGACGAGTCGTGGCTTGGATAAATCATCTGCTTCAATTGTTTCATCTGTATAGAGAAAACAACACCAACAACGAGTGAAGCAACATAATAAAGAAGAGATAATTGCAAAAACTCCCAAATGAAATGTCTCATAGGCAATTATCCTCTTATGTAATTATAATTGTCAAAAAATCCCTTGTGTTATATAATCAAAGGCATTTAGACCCTCGCTGACCAATAATGTTATACACACACAGCTTGTGTGACTGGTATTTGTATTTATCAATTGAGAAGTCATTTTTACCATTTTCTAGACTTTTTTTTCAGGAGGTAATTGCAAAAAAAAAAAAAAAAAGACTTGTGAATGTCTCAAAGGCAATTACCTCCCTGTGTAATTTTAATTGTCAAAAAATTCCTTGTGTTATATAATCAAAGGCATTTAGACCCTTGTTGGCCAATAGTGTTATGCACGCACATCTTGTGTGATTGATATTTGTATTTATCAATTGAAAAGTTATTTTAATCCTTTCTAAACCTTTTTGCAATTAAACATTTCACATGGGGGGGTTTGCCAAGGACAAGCCAAAAGGTCCAAAGTTCAATTCCTTAATCCAGTGGAATTCTTAGCAATAAAGATTGAGCATCAATGTCTAAAATGTTTAGGTCTGAATCCTCATTCCAGCAAATTGTCAGTGATAAAAAACAAGGAACAACAAATTTCATGCAAATCAAATTGCAATTCTACTAAACACCCAGGCTCAAAACAAAAGTATTCAACCACTTAAATTTTAAAAAAATAAAATAATCAATCTGGAGTCATGCTTCTAAATCAAATTAGCAAGAAAATTCTTGTGGCCCGCAAATTTAAAAGATGACCTTAAACATCCCAAGCAATCCCATCCAACAGCCCAAAATTTTAGCAGCAATCTAAGCATTCAAAAATTAAAATTTTGAAATGCATTTTCAATGACTTCTTATTTCCAACATTCATTTAATCTGGACGCCAATATCAAGAACAAATTCCAACAATTTCAAGCCATCATGTACACTAACCATGCAACAAAAGCAACCGCAAGCACTAACTTTTTAGATTATACCAACAAGAAGTCATAACAAAATTGTTCTAAAAAAATAAATTCCTCATATTCTAGGTACACCACAATACACTATGCAGAAGCATGACTAAATTAGTTCACAACTTAGCAGCAAAATGCACCATCATTCACAACTTAGCAGCAACAAAAATATCAATTACAAAAATGCAGCAAAATTTCAAACAGCAACATTTTTCAGCTGTACAAATGCAACAAAATTTCTAGCAGCAAAATTTTTTCAGCAAGAACCAACTTCCACTAAACAGCCTTCATGCATCAAAATTACCCCTAATCAAAACAGTAATCTCCCTCTAATGTTGTGCAGCAAATCTTTTGGACCAAAGGTGTCAGCCCAAAGCATTCAAGCACTTTGTTGTTAGATTGTTTAAGTTTTTTAAGTGTTTTTTTATTTCAAATTCATAAAAAATACATGTTAGTAAGTCCTAACTTTCAGCAGATGAGTTCTTGAAGAAACAGTGAAAAAAGAAGCAGTAAAAATCATGTAATCAAATAGGGGTGTTTTTGTCAAGAAAAAATTAATCAACTGATAAATGAATGTGGGGGGCGGTGAGCAACTAAAATTGTAACATGATGGTGACTTTTGCTTAAATTCATAACCCAGTGGGGTTTTTGACAATTCGGGGGATTTTTTGCAATTAACTCTTTAATTTGCCAATTCAATTGCATTGTAGAAATCTCTGCTTTTTGGTGCTTTCAAAATGGACTGATTTATGGGACAAGATTTTCAGGCTGATGCTGGAGAGCTACAGGAGGCTCACGGCTCGGCTCTCCTCTCAAGGTTGTCGAATTGTTAAGTTTCCCATATTCAGCTATTTATGAAAGACGTAAGATAGCTATCAAATTTTACTTTTTTAATTTGATTGAGACGATTAGTACATCTAGTATTTTATTTAGGATATTTACTTTTTTTGTGGAGTATAGGTAATTGATCTATGCAAAAAGTAGTATGATTATCGATTCCTTTTGTTATTTAATGGAGGCGATTAGTAAGTCTAGTATTACGTATATCCAGAGTACTTTCCTTCATCCTCCCTTTTTCTTCTTTTTTGAAGTGGTTGTCCTGCTGTGAAGGCAGCTGCCTAAGACTAATTAATTTGATCATAAGGATTGAGTTCCAAATGAAAAGGTTTAGAGAACTTCCGTGGTTAACGAATGAGCAAATATCTGATGCTTGTGGATAAAATCATGACTGCAAATGAAAACAGGAAATTCATGTTTATGGAAACTAGTTTAGAGTTTTTCCTGTCGGAATCTTGATACAAAGGGTCCAATTTTCTTGTTTGGATAATAACTTGAACAAGGGGAGGTAAGACATCTCTCTAAAATGACCAAGTCATACGGTTGGCCATGACAGAATAATGTAGTTCTGTGTGGTATTCACGTGGGACTTCCGATTGAAAACCATTTTCGTCTCTGCAGGCCAAAGCAATGGATATGCCAGTGTGTCTGAGCTAGCTAGAATGGCTGGTGGAGAAAGAGCTCTCGTTGAGGAGTATGGAGATCTGCTGTCCAATACGTATACATCACAGGTACAACACATACTCTTCCAACATATGCTGGCTCCTAGGGAACTATGTTCCTTCAATGGAAAATAGTTTGTATTGTTTGTTTTTTTGAATGTAATGTTGGTGAAACCGAGTACGGACTGCTCCAAGTTTTGTCTTAAGCTGACTTTTACATTTATTTTTGCCGGTGAAAGAATGCAGCCCATGGGGTACGCTAATACAAATTCGTGATGGCAATCAAAATCTAACTAAGCAGAATGAAGATAAGTCCATAAAGAAGTCAGTCTCCCATGAGGTCAGTAAGTTTTGTGCTCATCTACCTCAGATTCCTAGATCCCAACAGCCATTTTGCCATTCTTTTAACTGGGAAATTTTGTAAATTTATCCAATTTTCCATGGACAATAAGATGCTTTCTTGCATCAGCGCTAAATGGGTTTGAAATGCTTGTACATTATAGACATCATTGTTGGGGATTTCTGAACAAAATAGGACTTCTTTATTTGTTCTTTCATATATTTTAACTTAAAATGTGTAAGAGACAGCATTTAAACGGTTTTTGCAGAGAAGTCTCGATTGTAATAATACCTTGCGGAAATTGTTATAAAAAAATGGGTTAGGCATCAGGATCAACACTGAAAAATGGGAGGTTAAGAGACCAAAGTTTGAGTTCAACGTCATTCTCGAGCGTCAAACATGGATGTAAAACTTATGCCGAGCAATAAATCTCAGAACCGTTTGTCGGATTTCTTGCAACGTTGAAGGGACGGACAACCTTGCTTTTAATGTTGTCCAATGAGCAAATCCTCGGATGGGGATGTGATTACCCAGGAAAATTATAGGGAGGAAAGTTGAACTTTTACAGCTTTCTTTTTCCCCAAAAAATGGAATCATCATCCGAAGAGATGCCAAAAGGCTCCCTGCCATTGCAAGATTCTGACAATAGGGGCAGGCAAGATTACCCTCCTGGAACTTTAATTAGTCCAGTTTGGCTGCTGCAATAACAAGGTAACTCCTGCTAGAGGCTTGGTATGCATCGCTGATATAAATGTTAATCAGCATCACGATGATGCCTTTCAATGGCTTAAGAATATCACAAAAGCAATGGCCCTGTAGGGCAAATTCTCAGAGCATCATTAATTCTGAAATTTCCCCGTTGCGCTTCATGCATGACAACCTAATATACACAATGTCTAACTCTGCCATTCTATTTGTCCATCTGGCTCAAGCGATATGATGTTGAGATTCTTTCCCAAAGCAAAGTCTTCTTATTTGAGACTTTGCTTTCAGAGTAGGATTTCAGATATAAATAGTGTCGACTAACTGCGGACAGCCAGTATTGTATTACTCCACAAACACTAATAGTACAATTGCCATATACACATCACCAAGTGACATTTCCACAAAAAAATTAGACTTTTGCTCATTACTAGGCAGCATCAGATCAGATTCCAGGCCTCTAGTATTCAATTTGCTGCCACCAGTCGGCATTTGACGAAGACAACAATTGGACCGACAAAGAGCACATTAAGCCAGGGAGCCGGCCAACTTTAGATCCCTTAATTGGAAAAATATTATAGAGATGTCACCTGTGTTTCTCCCCAAAAATAGAAGCATGAACTCGCGAAAGAAGCCAAATTATTCATATTAGAGAGTCCAAATAAGAATAGTTTCTGCATCGGTTGTACTGAAGGAGACTACCATAAGTACGATCCCACACTCCAATGAAAAGGGATTCTGTATCAGGACTGAAAGAGACTCCAGATATCTCACCAAAAAAGTCAATCTCTTGTTCCTTGTCAAAACTATTCTTCACATCATACACATGAACAAAGTCAGCTGGTTCAGCAGTAGCCATAAACTGCCCATCAGATGTGAAACGGATAGATCGAATGGCACCCAGATTTCCTTTGAGTACAGCAACAGACTTTGACAGGTTTCGAGCATCCCATACTCGACAAGTTTTGTCCTGGTTCCCAGTAGCAAACACATAACCATTTGGATGCCATGCCGAAGCGAAAGAGAAATCCAAATGTCCACGTAAATGTGCAATAGTCTACAAACAAACAAGAAGTCAGTATAGCATCAAAAAACACGATGAATCAAATAAATAAAAATTTCCTCAGCCAGTAATTGATCCCAAAATTCTGTACCACATCATCTCCACAGCCCAATATAAGTCTTGGTTTTATCAATATTACCACTAGAAGTAAAATAAGTACCTTGCCAGTTTGTGAATCCACCAACATCCCATCAGGATTGTCCCCAACAATAGCAATAACTTTACTGTCTGGACTCAGAGAGGTGTGCTGTAGACAAAAAAGGCATTTATCATAATACATTTACCAGTGAGAGGGTAGGTGAGAACTATTCCAAACATTAAGCTCACAACCATAGCATTTGGGTAAGTAATTCTATACCACAACCATCTAGATATTATAATTCACTCCGAGCGAACAACTTCATGAGTTACATCTGCTAAGGCTTAAATGGCAACCCAATTGACGCTCAAGCAGCCTACTATGACTCAGGGTCACTGGCAACTCAAAACATTTCATGCAGAATCGCCAGTATTAGCTAGTTTGGAAACAGATTTATAGACACTAGAGAATAATAGTCCACCGTGAAAAGATAGAGGAGGAAAGTAAACTGCAGTATGATTTAAGTATATATACCATGTAGAGAGTACAGACTACATAGGACTCTTGACTCCCTTATGAACTCAAACTTCCATAGTGTAAAGAGTTGTCATGACAAACTAGGCATTTAACTGCCAACAGTTTCAACCCATTCGCGTAAGAAGTAAATAGAAGCAAACAAAAGGTTAGGTCACACACTATGAGAAAGTAACAAACCTAAAGAGAGCATTAACTGTAAAGCCCCCAAGTTTGCAGGAGCGGTCCAATATCTGGAACACTCACACAGCAAACTTTCATACTGCAGTACCCAACCGGGACGTAAACTGGTACAATTCCACGTCACAAAGGCAACCAATGCCACATGCACAAAATAACATAAAAAATATTTCCATCTGTACCAAAGCACAGCAGTCATAGTCTTCATGAAACATACAGCAACAAATATAGATAAAGTATGAAGTTTAATCCTCCTCAACAACTTCAATTTCAACAATACAAAGTTTGGGCATGTCAATGTTTTATACAAGCAGACATTTACAATATGATATGCAAACAATACTTTAGCAGCATACTCAAGTGGGTTGCTCTAAACTGCTACAGTATTCAGTTTCCAGCCAAAACATAGCAAACTTCGAAGCCACATTGATCACAAAATGGCAATGTCAAGAAACAGCCAACTGCATAACAGTTAAATACACATTCCTGATTTTTGTTTGCTCATCATTTTCGATAAAGATACTACTACTTTTCAGCAAAATTTATGATGAAAAAGTCTATATCTATTATTACTTCAATTATATGCACAACAAATTAAAAAGTTATGGCGAGCAGAACTTACATTTACAGGCCAGGGGTAAGAGAAATGCCTGACAAGCTGAAATCTCTCCATGTCAAAATCCCGTACTCCGCAATCATTGTTTGAAGCTGTGAAATGAATAGAACCACTGTAGTGGTTCCAAACCAATTAATTACAGACTATGGATTGAGATTACTGGCCATTAACAACTTTGGCAATTGGCACACTCAACATATATGCTCAAGTTTTTAAAGTATATAAATCTAAGATATCAGCTTATTTTTGTATAATAATATAATTTTTTAAAATTGAATCTTGCATTTAGCCAAACTTATGAATCCAAAAATAAGATAAACTAATGTGCCTGAAAAAGAGAGAAGAAATTAGAGAGGTGAAGACGGTGAAATCATAGAGCAGTTCAAAGGTGAAAAGTTCCAAAATTATCACGTGATTAAAAATGGGACCCCTTATAAATGTGAGAGAAGAGATGAGAGAAATTTGCAACATGAAACTTAATTGGTTGTAAGTAATACGCCAAAGGCACCAACGAGGCCCTCTTTGATTATGGGCAAATTAGACATCAGTTACTAGCACGCTGTCCAAGCGGTTAATGGTCCATAATGCGTATTGGTGACTTCGTCCATGAGGAAACTTATTCAGATCTCTTCATAATTTCTTTATGTAAGTAATTTAGTGAAACAAGCCACATAGTAAATTTTTTTTATGAGTATTGCAAGAGATAAAGAAGTTACTTTTTCCTCTTTTCCAACTCTTTCTAGTTTAGGGTGAATTTTATAATAAATAAATAAGACACAAGGAGATGCATACAGAAGATGTTTTATCAATACTGGATCCAAAAAAAAAAAAAGGATGATGTTTTATCAATCTTTCTTTTAATGATATGTGCATCTATCATCTACCATATATATCAAGCTTTTAAAAAAATTATTAGAGCATTGAATGTGAAAAATAATCACACGCTCAATATGAGATTAAATATTATCATACTTGGATTAGGTCCAACCACTAAAACATGCTTTTAAATCTATATGATGTGGATATCATATATACACACAAACAAACATATAAAAAAATTTATGCCAATTCTTGTAGGGAGCAGGGCCCTCTCCTATATATCTGTCCTTGTCTAGCAACTCATAAACCCACCTGGATAATACCCCAAAGGGTGATATTCCCTTTGATTACATAATGCCTGCAGCACATGTGGTTTCTGCTTCAGAGAGTTAGGGAAGGAGGGAATTAAATTGGTGTTAGGGTGGACAATGAGTCTCACCTTGGACAATCATAGATCTCAATTGCATTAGTGATAGCATTATCATCATAAGTTGTCCTCGTACAAAAGTTAACACCAGGCTGATCTAGATCCTGTATCAAATGAGAATGCTTCATGGAGCAATCAACAGGAAAAAAAGATACTAAAAAAATTCTAAAAGGAGCCATTGTTATTGCACATTAATCAAAAATCGACATCTCTGTGTCGGCATGATAGATAAGCAAGTAGTAAGAAAATCAAAGGAAAGAGATCATGTAGCTGAAAACACAAGAGTGTCTTCATAACTTAACCAAAATGAGTAATCTCTTAAACAAAAGAAAACATTAGCAAAGAAACAATGATCAAGTTCATGCCAAAAGTTCAACAAGCATTAAGAGAAGCAGCTACGATGGATGTTATCAGCAGTGAACAACCTTTGAGGAGATACAACATATCTGAGTATGGAAAGGAGCATATACAACAAGCTTTCACCAAAAGAATTACCTTGCAAATAAGCTCCCCTTGGAATCCCCCAGCAATCAACAAATTATCACGGACTGCCAGAGTACTTATTTGCGTCTGTGTAAATCCTTCGAGTAAACTTCCCGGATGTTTCTATGAAAAGAGATCAATCAGACCAGATACCATAATATCCAAAAGGAAACATGAAAATATAAGCATATGATCCTTGTAAGAGATGTACCTCACGGGGAGCCACATGACCTGAAACGTTCAGAACTTCAGTCTTCTTGGAACTCTGCGAAGACCAATGGATGATTGAAAAATGAGACATGAGGTAAACATCATGCTTTGTCGTTGACCAAATCAGATTCCTCAACTGTAATGACAGACAGCAGATTTGAAGAAAAGTCAAACCAATATGATCCATATATATATCCGACAAACAAAACAACACGTGAAACAGCTGTACGCATCAAAATAAACCAAAATCCAAAAATCTATATTTCACTAAATAATACCTAAAGCACGAAGCCGAAGACTCCAAGAGTCCAAGCATGATCACCATCTTTATACAATTAAAAAGTTCTGTCAATTCAACTTGCTTAAGTTCTTGTTGTAAAACGATTACTGGATGAAGTTCTAAACTAGAAATAGAAATGAGAAGTTCCCTTTGATAGCAAGAAGAACCATACCACTTGATACTATCATATCAGACAATACAATGTAATCAATCAGCACTTCTACTCCCAAGCAGAAGAAGGAAACACACTAAAGAAAAATATTAAAAGAAAGAAAGACCAAAAACATCGTGTTCCATCTGGTCACTTGGTCTGGACCCAGCTTGTAGCAAGGAAAGAGGATGAAGGGGATGAAAAAGTCCCAGAAAATCTCATCGCATCAAATTGCATCTCCTTACCCCATATCTCCACGTATTAGAAGTGCAAGGTCTAAATTAACCTAAAGAACTATTAGCCTAAATTAGAATTCAGGAATATCCTTTTTGAGTTAGAAATATCAGAATCTCTTGAATCTTATATCAAAACTTAAAAGTCTTATGATCCAAGTCAATACACAGTCTTTTTCTGACTCATCCTGCTGTAGGAAAACTAAGTTGATACATTTGGGCAACAGCTTAATCTAAGTTAAATACAATGAGAGAATGTATTTCTGCAACGGATAGCATTAGTGTATTACAAGTGGAAACAACTGAAAGCTACTTATGAACCAGCAAATAAATTTAGAGCCACTCAAAAGGAAACAACCACAATTATCAAAATCATATCCCCTAACCTGAAAATGAAGAATGGTTGATTTTACAGATCTCGTGTTCTGCCAGAACTCATAATACACTCCACCTTTCCTTGTTAACTTGCAGTCCTGACAAATCCAAAAGGACAATTTAGATCATTTAATATGTCAATTAAAGATGTAACAAAGTAACCCAATTCAGTCTTGCTGCCATACGAAACTGAAATTTACCTTCTCTGATCCCTCTCCAGATTGGGGTACATTCTCATAATTCTTATATTGTTCCAATCTAGTCTGTCTATACTTCTCCCTGGATATGCTTAACCTCTCCCACGGAATTCCTTGGATATCCTTCCCTTTCCGTGCCTCGGCAGCATATGTATCCGTAATCTTATTGTCCTAATCCCACATCAATTAATTAAAATCACCAATAACCAAATCTAATGAGAAAATGTAAAACAGCACGATTTCAAGTTAATAGTGATATTAAAGAGAACAATAGGTGCAGACTGAACAGACCAGATGGTCGTATTCATCCTCTTCCTCCTCATCGGACTCTGAGTCTCCCATTATTCTACCAGCAAAATATATATCATCATCTACTCCGCCCATCTCATAGTCACCAGCAGCATAATCCACAACCTCCTCGTGATAGGACATTTCTCGATGTTCAACTTCACTCACTTGATAGCTGCACAAAATGCAATATCATAACAATTTGAACATGTACGCAATCATCAAAGAGTAGGGCGCCATCACCAAAACTTAAGTGCACATCAAGAAACCCATAACAATTAGGATTTGAATTTTGAATTGCAAAATAGTGGACAAACAAGATTCTTTCTAGCCAATGGTTTATATGTCAATTAATAAAAGAATTCAGTAATGAGTCATACGATAACTCAACCTTTTAACCGCCATTAAGAAGCCAAAACTTATAAATTTCGATAAAATAAAAATCAAAAGGCAAATCTTTGTGAATTCATAAAGAGAACTCTTATAACCAAATTTAATTCAAGCCACCAAAGTGAATTCCACCGCCACTACTACGCTCTCACTTAGGAAACCCTAATCAGCAGAAGAAGTCAATAAAAGAACAAAATCAACAGAACCAAAGTTGTGCTGCATTAAACAATAAAACTAAACTCAGCAACTTCAATTCTGACCTTCAATTCCCTTTATTTGATGTATATTTGGAACAAGAAATTGTTGTTGTACAAAAAAACAACAATCAGACCATCGAAACACCGATCGATAGGATTGGGGTCAAGATCCCCGTGCTTTGCATCAAATTCAGCAACGGCGATCTGTCTATATCTCAATCCCAAAGCGCTTAAATTATGATGCACAGCTCCAAGGCGGTTACCGCTTTATTGATTGTGGTGAGTAAACCCTAAAATAATGAAGGTTCTGATTTTTCATTTTGTGTTTGCATATCGGTAATCGATAAACACCAACACGAAAATAGAGAAAAATCTTTACTGCGATTTACGGCGTCATGTTTACACGCGACAACTAAAAGTCAGACAGAATACAACTCAACTCTTGCCTGGTCTATTTATTCTTGCCTGGTCTATTTTTGTAGCAGTGGACATTAGAGTAATTTACTTGCATGATATTGCATCCAAAAAAATTAATATATGATATTTTTGGTTGGATCAAATGTATTGATATAACAATAATCCTACTCTTTACTCTTATCTCGACTCATATTCCGAAATTTATTTGTATAGAAATTGCATTTCAATTTGTAACACGAATCATTTTCTCTTTTTTAAATAAAATAAAGAGTATCTCGAATTGAGGATTTATTTATTGAGCATGTTCCTAGATATTGTACACTCCATCTATCAAATTATAATTTAAATTACAATATTATTAAATCATAAGAATTGCTCTTGTGTAAATTGTAGTGATTGAGTGGAAGAAAGAACTACAGCCAAACATTTGTTTTGATAATGAGTGAATTCGTTCGATCAACAGTATAAAAATTTATTATTTTAAAATTTGAGGAACAGTATACCATTAAGGGGAATTATTCCGATTTCATTAAAGTTACAACTTCAAGTAACTTGAGATATTTTAGTATAAATAATTTTACTATATCTCAACACACTGCAATCAATATACAATTTAAGTAAAAAAAAATTTACTTTATATGTTACGTGGTATCAACGTGAATTTCTATTAAAGTAAAAAAATTGATAGATATAAAATAAAATTTTGCCATAAAGACAAATGAAATTATTGATTAGCAAATAGCCAAAATCTCTAAACATTGGAGTGTGAAGAGTTGGAAAGAGAGAATATTTTTTTATGATAAAATCATGTTAGATAGTCAATTTTATAGCGGGCCTTCAGGAATTTTTACAGTAATTATGTTTATTTAGGTCTTTTGAGCTTTAATGATTAGTGTACCTTTGATAAGTTTGAAAGTTTTTTATGAGGCTTTATGGGTATTATAATTATTTTTTTTAAAGAGAGGAATCAATAAAAATTCCAGAAAAATTAGGTTTGATTTCAATTATCTTCACATTTCTGCATGAAGACAGCGTACTGAAGCTTTTCTCACCTTTTTTGTCCGGATTTTGATCTGTCTTTTCCTTTTCAAGAAAATATGATTTTGATTCCCTGCAATATGTGCAGCTCTTTGCAAGCATGGTGCTCTAATGGACTTTCATGTGACTGCCTCATACATGGAGTGAGTAAATATTTGTTTCTTATTTCTCAATTTGAAAATAGGAGAAGAGTTTGATGATATGACTAATTAAATCTAAATAAAAAAAAATTAAAAAGATTCAATGGATCAAATAAATAAAATGAATAAAAAGGTCATAAAACCCAATTGACTAGCGCCCCAAGTGAGATATCAAAACCTTAATGGTCCAAAATCGGCTAAGGAAAAGATTACAAATACTAAAGAGAAACCGGACACAAAAAATTATTTTGCATAAAAACTCAAAAATTGAGAGCTCTCTGCTCCAAATTCTAAAGAAAAAGAATTTAGAATTATTCTGACTACTGCAAAAGACCTTAGCTCAATTTCTATGCAGCATCACTAGTATTTCTAAAAAAATGTTTTTTGGTTAATATTATAGATATTTACAAGCAATATTTTTGCATTGAATTTTTTTGCTCATCATTTGAATTTAAATTTCAAACAAAATTATTGAGAATTTATTTACATGTGGTAATATGTTTTTTTATTTCTTTTTGATTAATTAATATTTATAACATTTTAATATAATTTGATCGATAGAATTTACAAATCTTTTTGTTGAATTCTTTAATATTATTATTTTTTATTTTTATAATTTAACAATGGACTATAATTTGTATATTTTTTTAAATATATATATATATATAAATTATACACGTGAGAATTACATGCAAAAATTGCTAGTATTCATAAATGGAAACAGATAAATGTCTTGACCGAAGTCACCTCACGTCTCAGACTGCACGAAATCTAAACTTTAGACTTTGTTCACTAGCATTTTGGGAAAAAATTTCCCAACTCCCAAAACAATCCCAAAAAATATACACATTCTCCAATCATTTTCCCAAAACACAAAAAATTTATACTCGAAAAGTCCTCAAAATTTAATCTCAAAAAGATCATTTACACTACCCTAACCCTACCTTGACTACACCTAACACTCAAGTATATATATATATATACACACCATCAAAGTATATATATATATATACACATTACATAAAAAAATAATTTCTTCCTACAAACCCAATAAAAAAGTAATTGATTTGACATCTACATTAAAATTTGTTCCGCCACCAAAATATTAACAAACAAACAATTTATTTTCAATCGATTTTTTCTATTTTTTCAAAACATAAACAAATACTTGACACTTTTTTTAAGTTTTCTTTCAAAAACTCATTCTCCCAAATTTTTTTCTAGAAAATGGCCAAAATGCTAGGGAACAAGGCCTTACCTTTTCGGGCAATTTAAGGAAATCGTGGAGGGCAAAACGCGAGTCCAAGATCGCATTTTCGAGATTTCGGGGCTCTAGGAAAAGAAGCAGAACGGCCAAAATTGGTGGACAAATCTGCGACCAGAATATCTTCCTCAGCAAAAATTCTGTGGATTTTGACCGCCATGAGTGCAGCCGCATTGATTCCACTCACTAACACCCCATTACAATTTCCCTCCTTCTCGACAACCGGAAGTAAAAGAAAACCCTTGGTTTCGATCAGGAATTCAGTAGTAATTGAGACCCCGGAAGACCAGGCCTCGGCAGACGCTCCGCCGGAATCCGTCTCCCGCCGCCTCATATTGTTCCGCCACGCCAGGAGTTCGTGGGAAAACCCTTCCCTCAGAGGTACTCATTTTGGTTGTTTTGTATACTAGAAATGACCACGGTTTATGTTTGTCGGAACAATTGCGGATAATGTGCAGTTAACCGATAAACGGAGGAAAAGAAGAAAAGTCTGAATAATGTGGCGGCAATGGTGGTTATTGATTTTGATTCGTGGGAGATGTTGTTTAGGAATATGTTCACCGTGAATTTAGAGAAGAATGATTGTCAGATTCAATTCTTGTCCTGCCTGAGCTTCATTAATTTCATCTTCTAGAATAAAAGCATTTAATCAAAAATATTTTTCTTTGGCAAGGATTTAGTGAGCTAATTGCAGCTATTTTCTTATTTAATAGATCATGATCGCCCTTTGAGTAAATCTGGACGAGCTGATGCTGTCAAACTCTCGAAGAAACTTGAGCAATTGGGCTGGATTCCTGAACTTATATTATCCAGGTGGGAGTTACGTCTTAATATTTGTATAATTGAGTAAATAAAATGAAACATGATTTCAAATTTTGTATTCACTTTATATGCATTAATGTAGTGATGCAGAGAGAACACGGGAAACATTGAAAATTATGCAGGAGCAAGTGCAAGCTTTCTTGGAAGCCGAAGTACACTTTATTTCAAGCTTTTACTCAATTGCAGCTATGGATGGACAAACAGCAGAGCATCTTCAACAGGCAATTTGTAAATACTCAAGGAATGAGATCCTTACAGTAATGTGAGTTCTGTTGATTCTCGCAGCTTCTTCCACATTCCATTTATAGGTGAAATACTAAGCGAAAGCATAGTGCCTCTGGAGACCTCTTTGAATCTCTGGTGTTTCCTAAACATAATAATCTCCAAATTCACGATTCATAAGTCAATATACATGCGTAATGGTGAGTTAAATTCTACTGTAGGCAACCTTCCTAAGGTCAGGTTTGCAGTTTTAACTTTTTGATTGCTACAGACACTGGCATTTGGAGGCAATCAATGAATAAATTAATTGTAAAGTAAAAGATGCAAAACTATATTTCTATTTTGTTTCAGAGCAACAGGGTCTGAGAAAATTAGAACTATTCAAATGATTTACATTTTCTTTACCCTTTTTAGAAGAATCTTATCTGGTATTTTCTTGATATTCTCTTACAAGAAAATGACAACTTCATGAAAAAGTTTGTCTCTGTATTGAATCCTTGTAAAATTATACAGGTGTATGGGGCACAATAGGGGATGGGAAGAGGCAGCCTCCATGTTTTCTGGTGCCTCCGTAGAACTGAAGACCTGCAATGCTGCATTGCTGGAAGCAATGGGGAAATCATGGGAAGAGGTCCTGTATACTGTTTCTATATTCACTAATGTAATTTAGGTATTTATTACTGTTAATGGAAAATTTCATGTCTTAAAGGGCTTAGAACGTGTCATTTTTGGTTTTAAAACACGCTGTTGTCACACCTCTGTGTGTGCATGTCTGCACTTAGGGAAAGGACGGCTGAGGTGGTTTTAGAAAGTATCCATAAGCCGTAACACCTTTCATTATTTGGTATGATAAAGATACATAGGGTGTGGACAATGAAGCACACTTTGGTGTCCATTGGTGTAGATGTATTGGTCTTGCCTATGTGAGCCATATATTAATATGTCAAACTCTAGTGCTTTTTGGAAGGAAGGAAGAACGAACTGAAACCTCCAAACCATATTAGTAAACAAGCTGCTAATTAACTTATAAAGAGCCTATGAAGTTGAAAAGTGATTCTGGGTTGCCTTTTGAGGTATTACTTGGTTTGTCATATCTCTGACGTTATGCAATACCCTGGTATGGATGCCTGAATCTTTCAGTTGAATAAGGGGACTTGAGGAGAAAAGGTCAGAAAACTTTGATGATGGGGTTTTGAGCACTGGATGTTTTGTTCAGCTTCAGAAATGATTTCATAGTCATTTAACTTGATGTAGATTTATTCTTCTACGTCTCCTTGTGAATTTGTGTGAGTCCACTGTATGCTTGGGGAGGGCCATATCCAATCTCTGATAAAAGCCTATGGATATAAATTGCCATCGGTTTGTGCAGGGCTGATAAGGGTGCATCCAGTAACAACCCTGGAAATTGTCTTCCAAACTATTACATTTGTAAAGGAGTTAATTTGAGGTGATGATGAAAGTTTAGAGTGCTGAGCTATGTCTCTTCTGGTAGTCTCTAGTTTAGCTGCAGGCTCAGGGTTTGAAAAATGAAAGACATCCGTGCAAAACCATAAGCAGTGAGCTGTATCTTTTTGGACTTAAAAGCCTTTAGATCTTTTAACCAAGGCCTTCCATGCTTGTTTTTTCAGTCTTACTCTATTCATAAGGAAAATTATATATTGCAACTAGATGTTCTTCCTTTTTGTTTGCGTGAATATTGAACTACCCAAGTTATCCTCTCATTTCATGTCTGAATGTTCTTGAATCAGTAGGTTGCCTAGGTGAGAATCCCTAGGTTGGTCCAGAAGTAGTTAACCTTCATTGATTACTCAAATTTAAATTATGATTTTTAATGATCGTTCTCTGATGAGTTCTCTTAATTTTGTACATTAATTCTCCCACCCATTTCTGAAAGTAGAAGTTGGTGCCTTCTGCAGCATTTTGGTGCAAATCAGTTGTCTCATCAGTCTCTTACGTCTTCATCTAACATCATTTTGTTTTAACACACAGGCATTTTCTTCGGCAGGATTTGGTGGCTGGAAGCTGCATGGCATTGTAAAGCCAGACACCAATATCTAGGACTTGTTTAATCTCACACCTAACTATCATCCGAGCCATCAGTACACTTGGATTGTCCTCCTTATATGCATGAGGACAAACATAAAGAGGGCGATAGAGAAGCTTCTCTAGCTAGCTCTACAATTTTCATACTAATTCACCCTTAGCAAGGTCCCAAAGGGTTGAGTATGAGCAGGAAGGGAAAGCTGTGACTGTTGGGAATTGTACTCTCATTGCAATGTGTTTATTCAGCTTACAGAAGTTCATTTCTCCAGGGGAGGTTGCAGCATGAGGAAAAGCATACTAGGACCAGCCATGGACCCAGCCAAACCGAGATGGAATTTTGGCTGAACCATTAAATTAAGCTGGAGTATTTTTCACCATGATTTATGTTCTCCGTGTTAATTTTTATCTGTCCATCTTTCTTGATACATAAAATTCTAAAATACCATTAAAAAGAAAATATATATATAAAAAATGTCGTAGCTTTACTACATCCCAAGAGTTGGGAGCATGGATAAGCTCTTCGGTCTAAGATCATGTGTTGTAAGTTATATAACTGTTGCTCGGTGGTTGCCCTCATCGAACAAAAAGGGTGATGCTGTGATTGATATGGTGTCTTATTTGTTTTGGAAGGATGCCAGGTAGAAATTGACTTCCCAATATGAACTTTGCTTCACGTTAGAGGGAAGGCTGCTTTGCTCCTAACCTTACCTGAACTTTGTTTCCAAGCTTTGAGTTGAGTTGGTGATGGCAAAAAAAAAATTGAGCTCGAATTTAAAATGTATTATTAAGTTCGAGCTCGATTAGATAACAGTTCAAGCTTGATTTGTCGAGTTGAACTATTTCAAAATTTAAAATTGAGTTACATATTGTGAGAATTGTTAGCTAATGTTGGGTTCTTCATTGTGCTGGGTAATGCTTCTTGATGAGCAACCCCATATGGCTGAACCTAATTGGAAGACAACCATAAACATACTTGCAGCACCTCATTGAAATTCTAAACAATGTACATTAAGCTCTCCAAGGATTAAGGGAAGAAGATGAAGAAGAAGAAAAAGAAAAAGAGCTCCTATACGAACAAAAAAGTCCAAAAGTTTGAAAAGCTGGGGGCTCTAAGCAAGTGATTGCGTCTTTGCTTTCCGAAGTGAGTTAATCATAGAAGATATAGCTCTTCTTTACCAATATTTCTGCATTATGGAGTATGATGTGAGGTCGAGAGTAATTTTTTTAATTTAATATTTATCCAAATTGAACATACCTGTTAAATAGTCCACGAGATCTAGAACGTGCAGACACAATAAAATCGTTAAGGTCATATGAAGAAAGCTACATGAAAACCCTTAACGCTCAATTTAGGTATGTTAGGTTGAAAAAATGTAATGCTAAAACTAGAAAATTAGGTAAATTTCAAAGAAAGTCTATGAGAATTTTTGGTACATCCTTACAAATGGAGTTGATCTTGATACTTAGTGCCGATTGTCAAGTTAAAGAAGGATGACTTGGAGTGATGTGCGGTCTAGATTCATTCAGGTCAAAATTAGGTTATATAGTCCAAATCTCACTAGATCATAAAAGGACACATATCCTTCATTTAGTAATGGTGTTTGCAGTAATTTTGTGGCTTCCCCAATCATCAGAGTAGATGCTCTTTTGTTAATCTGGATCGTCATTTTCTCTACTTACTCTTGCTTTTTCCCAATGTTCATGCTTGCTTATGGTTTCAACTTACTTTTCTTGCTTCTAAGTTTCACATATGATTTTGTTACAACTTCTTATCACGAACTCTGACAGTTGGGAATTGAAATTGCTCTTGCATTCAGTTCAGAAATTGGTTATTGGAGACCCCATAGAGACAGATGGTGGAAGACAAGTCCAATTGATTGAACCATTTGCCTGCACGGTGGCTCTAATAGCATGTATTGGCTCAGTCCACAAGGTAAGAAGAAAGAATGCACAAAGCAAGAAGAGGAAGTAAAGGTTAGAGCAAAGAGATGATCCCATTAAAATACAAAGGAGCTCAAAAATTGAGTGGCTAAAGACGAAAAAGATGTCACAGAGATGCAATACAAGGTAATGTCTTAATATTCACCAGCTTAGAAGGAAAAGCTTCAAGCACATCCGGAAATAAAAGCTTCTAAACCTAACATTCTCATATCTAAATTCCAGTATGGTTTTTTGATCTAATGCAGACATGTATTTCCAGAAACTACACATACAAAGGCGAGATACGACTAGGCTCCAAGATGACGAGTAACATGGACCAGAATGAATTACAAGTTGCTACCTGAGACTCTTTCCAACTGATTTTCGCTGCCAACAGATAACCCTGATGAGTGATCAAACTGCTCTCTTGTCAAGAAAATTGAATGTGGCTGCTGGTAAGGAGAGCTCAAGCTCGACTCCAGTATTGAATGGGTGAGAACCATCTCTGGCTTAGTGTATGCTACATCAGTGGTTCCCCGTTGCTTTTTCTCCGGTCTCTCACTTGGGCTCTCAACTGGTGAAGTTCCATGGCAACCAGAGTCAGGGGTTAGTGGCTCGTTGTGAGAGGAGAAGGATTCATCAACAGAAAGACTCTTGGCTGGGGCACGTTCTTTGGCAGGCTTGTCAGGAAAAGGGGGCTCAGATGTTGGAGCAGGGGTTGCTGGGTCAGTTTTGTTATCGGATTCAGGGGATATGCCTTCAGTTCCAGGTGCAGAGACCCCTGATCCAGGGGCTTCTGAAAGAACTCCATTGAGGCGTTGTTGTTCTTCAATTATCTTTTTTAAATACTTTCCTTGGGCTTCTATCCGCAATTGCAGCTGTCTCTGCACCTGTATGATTCATTGATGGTCTCAGAAGATAACATACTTTGATACAACAAAAGACACAAGCATCTTCCAAAATATTAATTTATTCTCCCGCCCCTCCAAAGTGGTAAAATAAAAACACCATGCTACTTAAATTCACTGGCGAATAACAATGGTTGCCCCTACATTTCTGTCATCTCTTGAGAATGGACTTTCTGTGGTTCTTTGCAGTAAGTACCTCATTCAACTCCAGAATTAATTAAGTGGAATTGTCGGTTGACACAATTTATAGGGACACATCCTAGGAAGCATATGAATATTTTACATTGAAAAAATCTACCACACACCAAATATGGTAGCCACAGGGGCTGCCAAGAAAATAATAATAATAAAAAAAAAAAAGAAGGATACCTCCAATTGTTCATGTAGTCGCTTTTGAACCTCCATCTGCAGCTTGAGTGCTTCGGTTATTTGCATTCCACTATAAGCATAAGAAAGAGATTATAATAGAGTACGAATTACACATGAACAAATCAGAAAAGGAGGAGGCCATCTCAATAATTGCCAAGTGACAATGTTGGAGAAACTATAACCAGTCATACACATCCATAGGTCATTCAAAGGAAGAAATGAAAAAGGTGAGAAAGGATATCCACTTACGATGAACCATCCAAACTGGAAAGCATGTCTCCAGATTCTTTCTTTTCAGCTTTTTTCCCTTTTAATCAAATCACAACAAAAGAGTATAAATAAACAAATGGGCAGGGAGAATTGCAACAAGAAATTCTCAAAATTCAACATGTTTCTTGACAAGTATAATCAGGACTACTGTACATATCATATACAAAGTAAAATAATAATAGTATAACCTACCATCAGAAGAAGAATCTGGCAGGTACTTAGCAAGCCGGTATTTCTGTTGGCCCCAATAATATTAGTCCAAGCCACAGAGCTGACAAGACAAACATATACAGATAACAGCATTTTGAAAGGGATTCCATGGCATGCATACCTGTAAGTGGCTTTTCACATGGTAAATTGTTAGCCCTTGAACTCCCATAACTCTAAGAACACCTTTAGGTGTAGCCCCTGAAATACGGCAACAAAATATCGGAAAACTTTCTTGTGTGAATGACTGTACAAATGAAAATTGCTCTAAGACTTTCTCAATTGAAATCTCAGAAATCCACCCCTTGAAATAGTATCACAAAAAATCTTCAACAATTTAAATTCTAAACACTGAAAAGTAGATGATAAGTGGCTTAGTCTTTTCCGAAACCAGCGTCAGGGCAACAAGGAAAAAGTTTATCTGTTTCAGGCACAACAATTAGGCAACACTGAAAGGTCCTTCCCCAGAGTGAGATAAATACACTTATTGCCAACAAACTTTGTCACTAGAGTAGTGTGACTCATTCAGTAATCAAAAAATTATCAGTTCTTAAATGTATCATGTGTTTAAGTAGGTTATTCAATCTCTCCCCTTTCCCAATTACCCAGCAAAGCGATCATATCTAATTATCTATTACAAGCTCAAAAAGATTTCTTTAGATGGACGGAGAAAAGTCACCAAAGCTAACACTTTTTTTTCCTTGTTCCTGCTTTTTTTATCTTTGCCATCTGTATTTCATCCCTTAGTGTACAATTTTTTCAATTTATTTACCAAATTTGGGGGGGATCAAACTTATGTTTTCTAAATAAAAGCAAAAAGAACTCACTATCTGGCCCTCCAAGTTGCGCTACGGCATCAACAAATCGCTCATGAAGCTCATGTGTCCAACGAAGCCGCTGCTTAGATGCCAAATTGGGATTGTTGTTAACATTGTTACCTCCGCTGCTAGGATCCATTGAGGTGGCACCGCAGTCTAATGGCTGACTTTGACCAACTGGATTCCTGTGAACTAAGCTTGAGCTAGGAACAGCTTTGGGTTGATACATACTTCATTAGTCTGTGGCAGGAAAAGAAATCGCCAATGTCAATACTATAGGACCCAGCGAATCCTGAAATCCACATAAATATTGATGAGCCATACTAATTCAGGAAAAGACCTCTTCAATAGCTCAAAGCATACAGTAAGAACAGTTTGGTCACCACAATTCTTAGCATAGTGCTAAATCATTTACTTTGTTCTTTTTCTTAGACATGATTTTGGCGCGGGATGGGGGAGGATGATATAGAAAACTAAGTTTTCCTCAAATGGTCGAACAATGAGGTTGGTTGTGATACACTACTTGTTGACTATTGAACCTAGATTTATTATATGAGTTTGTTATAGATAAAACAATGTAAAATAATTGTGATGAAGTTTCAAAGACTAAATTTGATTTTTACCTGAAAAAGTAAATTATATGAGCTTTTGTAGGATAGTTATTTCAATGAAGTACCATTGATGAATTTGAGAAGCAACGCTAGATTCTTATAAACCTATAATTAAAAGGGATTTAAAAAGTGTTCAGCTAAACTATTTAAAACATCTTATAAGATGTTTTTGGAGCTCATAAGATGCTCCATATCGCTGTAATAATAGGCTCTTGAAGTATTTTGATAAAATAAGATCTTAGAGCTTATAAAACGTTAGCAATTGCAATTTTATAATTAACATGGTTAAAAATTAAAGGAGCTTGTTATGATAAAAATAATTAGGAAGTCTTATTCTTTAAAGAAAAGAGCTCATAAGATCCTATCATTTTATTTTAGGAGCTTATATTAAGATCTTTTTCTAAAAAAATTACCTAAACACTTTAAAACATCTTATAAGCTCCAAAGCTCCAAACATATTACAAGATGGTTTGAGAAGTTTATAAGCTTACCAAACACACTATTAATAGGAATCCAAATCTAAGATGAACAACGGTGAAGTATAATTCCGATAGGTTGAGTTAAGATAGTCTGGCATACTTAATGCAGTTTATGGGTTAATTATGACATTACTGTCAATGGGGGCCCTTATCCATACTTATCTGTATCACCTGGTCAACCAAACCTCATCTTTCAACTTACATATATTGATTCTTTAACTTCTTTTCAAAGGTTATTTAAATTTGATTCTCCAAATGGAACTACTAGCAAACAGCATAACAAGCATTACAAAATGTAGAAATCCTATGGGAGGAAACAATATAATATGTGGCATATCTTGGGAATACGAAACGTCCTTTATGGATTTTAAAAAGATAAATTTCAGAAGGTATCGAGCATTTGCACATTCAGACTATCTGAGACGGTACACACAGGTATCATTGGCTCACACTTTCAATCAGAAATATAAAATTTGATGCCAGACAATTGCTACATAGTGATAACAAAAGCTTATGAATTCAATCAATTCATGCTTTCCCAATCAAATACACAGATCTGGGTGCATCTATATTATAAACACATATATATGGGTTTTACTTTTCTCAGGTAGAATTACCTTGAAAGTCACCATCAAGCTAGCTTTTGAAACGTAATTCAAACATGTTAAAAGTAGATACAAGCTAAAGGTGGTAAAAATAATACACAACATTTACAACTCAGTTAGACACCACACTAAGAGAAATTTTAAGCATATCACTTCCATGAGGTTTTAAAGATGGAGGTGGAACTATCTTGTAGCCTTCATATCATATAACCAGCCATGAAAAGTGGATAAACCAGTGGGAAAAATGTTAAAGTCGCATTCATCAAAAAAGAAAAGAAACTTGCTGGAATTTTTGCTCATCTGATTCAATTAGACGAAATTCACAGTTAGCACATATTAAAATCTTCAAAACCAGAAACTACAAAAAGAGGTTCAAATTTTATGAAACGTTGCAGTTTGATACACCGCAATAACAGAAGGAAATGTTGAACTCAAAATCCTAACACATTAGCCTGAAAAGACAAAAATAAAGGTGGGGGGAGGGGGGTGAAAGAAAGAAAATAGAAAACAATTTCACAAAATTAGATGTCACATAAACATAACCTGATTATTCTTCCAGAAATTAATTTGATTTTAGCATTTACGCATCCGAAAATTAACATTCTCAACACAAATAACAAGAGTTGACCAAACTCAAAAACCCACAAAAGCATGTAAATTCCAGAAAAGCGGGATTCAATTATGATAACAATTACACAAAGAAACGGAAAATCCTTACACAGATCTGCGGAATTCCAAAACGCAATCCTTCAAGAACATCGATTCAACGGCGAAACAATAGCAAAATCACACTATTAATTCAAATTCTGCCGAACCAAAATCCTCAAAATAACACAAATTTTGAAGTGGTAAAATTTTAAAAGACGATTGCGTAAAATGATTTTCGGGTTCGGCAATGAATAAAGACTGAAAAATAAGCAGTGTTGAGCTAAAAGAGGAGCTCACAAGGGCTCTCAGTTCTGGAAATGTTATTTTCTTTTTCAAAGTTTGATCTCAGGGGTATTATGGTGAATAAAATTTTTCATATACAAAATTACATGTTAAAAGTGGTTCAAGTATCATTATGATTATTATGTAATATATTATCTATAGTTTTACATTTGATTTATTATTATTTGATTAATCGATCAGTAGTAAATATTTTTTATTTTTGAATTTAAATTTTAAATTTCATATGTGTATAGATATGAAAACAATAGTATTTAACTAATTATATTTTAAATAAAGAAATAAATAATAATATATTAAATCAAGTTCAGTGAAACTAAAGTCATTTAGCTCGAGCACGTATACTAAAGTCAATTGAGTTATTACATTTGATTTATTGTTATTTGATTAATTGATCAATAGTAATTTTTTTATTTTATTTTTGAATTTGAAATTTAAATTACATATTACATATGTACATAAATGTAAGAATAGCATTATTTAATTAATTAAATTTTAAATAAAACATAAAATAATATTACGATAAACCGAGTTAAATGGAACAAAAGTCAACTACCTCAAGTACGTCACATTTATTATTTGATGAGTGTGCGATAATCAATTAAATAATGAGTATAATAATACTTATCGAATTTAAATAATATTTTTC
The DNA here is from genome assembly GCA_018894105.1 of Jacaranda mimosifolia. Classification (NCBI taxonomy): domain Eukaryota; kingdom Viridiplantae; phylum Streptophyta; class Magnoliopsida; order Lamiales; family Bignoniaceae; genus Jacaranda; species Jacaranda mimosifolia. Next base: position 28,216,258 of record CM032129.1, read on the forward strand.
GATTATATCGATACATTTACTCCATTTAACATGAGGGCCAGTGAAAATTTATGACAATTTAAATCAAGGGTTGCCCATCATTTATGAAACTATTGTTTATAATATTGAAAAATAACTAAAAATAATAACTAAACAGCAACAACCATATAATGATTATTAAGACAAGACATTGCAAGAAAAGGGCCACATTCCAACCAGTCGTAAAGGAGACTGACTCTGAGTCTGAAACACTATTTCAGCCAATCAATTCTTACTGCTGTTTTTCTTTTTCTTTTTCTTTTTCTTTTTCTTTTTGAGGTCTTATCTGAAGAGATTTTAAATAGTAATATCCCATTGGAATTTTTTTTTTTTAAATAAAAATTCCATTGCCAAAACGGAACAAAAATAATTAGGACAAGGATGGCGACCGGCCACGGAATCTTCCAGGGTATATTCCGGGGCCTTTGTATGCAAATATTGCTCTGATGCAATATATGATTATTTATTTTTTTTAATTTCTAGCTAATAGTTGGATTAAAATATGTAGATCATCAAGGCAGCTAATCTTTGGTTGTCAATCAATAAGACATTATTAACCTTATCCATAACTTTCATTGTTGTATCAATGACATGATGGCATTAATGTCATTTCACCTTTATTTTTTTTTTAATTGATATATAATCTCAATCACAAAGCAGCTATTATCATATTAATTAATCACAAAGATCATAAAACGAAGAATTTCACTTGACATTCCCTATTTGGAATTATTTCCCTTTGTGCCGGCCAAGGTTTCTAAGAGTAGCCCAAATTCTTATTGAAATTTTCGCACCCCAATCCCCACAACATGTAATTAAAAAATAATAATAATAACAATAAGTAAAGAATATTAAACCTAGGCCCGGAGGAGGGAGGAGATGGAATAAGTAAAAGAGAGCATATTTATTTTTGACACCATACCTTCAACTTTTCCTTCTCTTTTTTCTTTACTAAATTCCTTGATTCAAACGACTTCAAGAAAACTTTGAGCTATTAAAGTAGAAATTCTTGATTTTTGGATCCTCAACGCTTATTGCTAAAAACAATACAAAAACATTTAAGGGTAGCCAAAATCTCTTTTTGACTCTTTCCATTATTATTATTTATTAGTGAGGAACAATTCCTTTTTTGTTATAGAAACGGAAGACAAAATTCACATGGATATAATAAGTTTCATTTGGGTTGCTTTAATGGTAGTCATTACATTTTTCCTTTCACTCAAAGAAGAATTAGGTTTTAGAAGTGCTACTAATTGAGTTGAGGAATCAAACCTTATCTTTGGCTTCAGATGACAAGGAAATTGAACAGAACCTCAGCAATTAAACCAAAGCAAATGGCAACAATGGAATGGTGAATGTAGAGAAAAGTGTTCCATTCTTGATATGAAAACATCAGCAGCTCTAAATTTACAAGTTGAGATAAGTTTGATCTTAGTATATTTATGCCATTTCTCCAGATCAGAAGAGATCTAAAAGCTAGCTTCGAATCACCATGAAGACAAGTAAGAAATCAAAGTCAAAGAGCAACACCAGGTGACCATAAGTAGAACATATTTATGCACCACAGCCCGCGATTCCATGGGAACTAACTTGTACCAGATGCATATCCGGAGTGTACACATCAGATTCACCCCATAAAAACGAGCCATTTACCGAATCCACAGTTAGCATTGCTCTCTTTCCTCCAGGTGAAGGCAATCCTACCGGGCTCTCATGGGAAGTGAGGCAGCTTTCAGTGGAACAATCTGTCCGTTGTGGATGGAGATTGAGAGACACTTCTCCACAACCATGGAATCCCAACTCATCAGCAGATTGTGATGGATATGATCCAAGTGGATTGAGAGAAGTGCCGGCTGGCACCTTTGTTTGTTTTCCTTCATAACCGTCTCCATCATCACTTGTATCCGCAGATCCAAGAATTTGATTGGCAAGCATTTTGCAGGCTCTTTCCAGCATAGCCATATACCTTCTCTCTGCATCCTGACGAATCTGCAAATGTTTTTCAGCCTGTGTAATCAAGTTAAAGCAGGATCAGCCAACTGCATCATAGAGTGATAACCAATTCACAGGACACCTTAGCGAGCTGATCACACATAGTTTTGGGAAACTTACTTCAACTTGCAAGTGTAGTTTACTTTGAACTTCCATTTGTGCTTTCAATGCCTCCTTGACTTCGTAACCACTAGACAAATCATCCAATCCTTGAAACGGTTACTAAAGTTTTTATCTGTGGCAACAAATTGAAGCACCACACAGATGCTACTATGCACTTTCTGAACAAGAATACAAAGTCTTACTCATTCATGTCAGACGCTTGCAAGTTCTGAGGAGAGTTGCTGGCACGAGGGCTATCCAAGAGGTATGAACCTGAAAGCCTCCCCATTCCACAAATAAAGAAGTGAGTTCAGTATTAAGATATCAAAATAGAAAACTCTTGGATAGAAAATATGCTTTTGAGCTCAATACAGCCGCGTTTTTTTCGGGAAATTTTTGTTTCCCAGCTCCCTCTTTGCTGTAGTGATTAGGACTAGAGATGCAACATGAGTTAAACCAGCTCATGGCCCAAGTCAGCTCGAGTAACAATTCAAGCTCAAGCACTTTAATGAGCCAGGGTCAATTTCAAATATTAAATTTAAAATATTTACTCAAATAAAATAACAATATTATTTTCCTAAATCTGATAATAATAATAATAATAATAATAATAATAATAATAATAATAATAATGTATCACATTAAAATAAAAAAATAAAAAAAATTAAAATTATATGTTAATTTAATTGATAACATACAACAACAATGATGATAATGATGGTGAAAGAATGATAAGAGTAATAATATTATTTAAATAACAAAAAATACTAAAATTAGTTTAGTATTTTCTTTTTGCAAGCAAACTCAGCTCAAGCTTAGTTTTACAAGCTCACCGATCTCAAGCTTGAAAATTGTCCAAAGCTCAACTGAACTTGACTTGCTTGCATCCCTAGTCAAGATTCAACACGGATGGGGGTGATTTAAGAGGCTTACTTGCTATGTAAATATCCTAAGAATTTTCCTTCACTCTTTTGTGTAAGGTAATGTCTTATAGTATATAGAGATGAAATATTTCTCAGTCAGATATAAATTTAGGGATTATGCTCCAATTTTTTTCCAGAACTTGGATCAACTGAATGACTCTAATGGAGACAGATTATGCCAAACTTGGACCTACCATCTTTTGAAGCCTCACCAAGTTCTTTCCCAGATTGCTTGCCTAGTCTATATTTCTGCAAGAAAGTACAAAACATCTAGTCAAACAACTTGGAAGCATGTAGCAATAAATACGAGTTCCATGGAGAACAACCAAGCATGTAAAGAACAACTTAGATAAATTAAAACAATAAGAAGAAAAAAAAACCTGGAGATGACTCTTCAGATGAAATAGAGTCAATCCCTTAACACCCATAGTACGCATTATAGCCTTTGGAGTAGCTTCTGCTAAGACAAGCAAGTTAAAAGTCAGTCTAAAGGTTGAAATTCCTATACTAGAGAAGTTTCAAATCAAAAACACCCAAACACACGATATCCATTGCAGCAGAGAGATCTGACTTTCAAGTTGCACTCGAAGAACTGGTTCATCAGGGAATAGTTGGTTTAATATTGGTCCCATTGGCAAGTCACCAAGAGAACAGAAGCAAATACACACAAGGGCTATGTAGTCAATTGCCTTGGTGGACATAGTATAATAAAATTCCCAATTGGATTGGTCTTCTGTATCTTGATGAAGTTGATAGAGACCAGCAGTAGCTAGACTGCCGATGCATGTCAATGACCAGCTAAAGCTAAAACAATTAAGATATCTTGGCTGCATGCTTGATGATTACTTGCCTGTATTAGAACTGAGCCCAGAGAAATAATAAGAAAAGAAACAACTGAACCCAGAGATTTTCAATATTTTCTGCCTGGAAAGAAAATTTTCTGAAGCTCACATGGAAACTAAACTTAACAAGTCACAAGTATATATCCATTTTTCCGATATTGATTCGCCAAATTAACACGTAGATGATGAATTAAACTAACTTAATTAGGCTATACATAAATCATAAAGCATGACACATAAAATAAAATCTTCATATTCCTTCTCCAAGAGGAAACTCATAAGCTTCCAAATTCATACAGTTCCCAAATTCTTGACATTCCACAAACACAACAACTTAAACAATTAATCAAAAAAAGTCTAAAGCATCATCCCCAGCCAAGACACTCACTAAGAACACAATATCCACACTATCGACCAATAAATTCAAAAGGGTCAGAGACTATATCCACTAATGATGGGGAAAACCGAAAAACAATAAAATAAAAAGAGAGGGAAAACGGAATGCTGACTGCTGGCGCCACCAAGCTGAGTAACGGAGTCGACAAAGCGCTCATGGAGGTCCGCTGTCCAGCGGAGGCGGGGCTTCGGGTCGGATGTAAGAACCAAACACGGGTCCCCACCGGCCCGTTGACCATAGCCACCGGTGTTTGGCGCCTGAATACTTTCTGGGCTTAAAATGCCTTCACGCGGTTGAATCAATCTCGAAAACATAGGGATTGGGCAGCCGGGAGGTGGAGGGAAGACTCTCAGACTTGTAAAAGTGAAAGATCTCACAGATTCTTTTTGGTTTTTCAGCTGCTTATTAAATTTGGGAAATGAGTAGACTGTCCTTTTCGTTCTTCCTATTTGTTTATTTGCTGCCAATTGATTTCTTCCATTGAAAGGAAGGAAAGGAAAAAGTTTCCAGCAATCCGATCTAAACTAAAATCGTGCTGCACTGCTAGCGACTTCGGTTACGTGAATACATATTACATGTAGAAAAAGCTATGCCATTGCCGCTTCCAGACAAATCGCATGTGATGAATGTCTTTACTGAACGAATTGTAGGCTACAGGTGTGAGAGTGTTCATGTTTTGCAGTGTTGGGCTATCTTTGTTTAGTAATGGCAATATATTAGTGGGGGTATTTTGGTAAAAATATATGTTCACTTTCTTTGACGCGATAAGTGCTCAAATAATTATATGAATATAATTGGGAGGGGCCTACTTCAAACACAAATGTTACATGATTGAACCAAGAGTTTTATGGGTGAATTAAACTCTTTGTAATTTATAAAATAAAATCATGCAATAACAAACTACAATAATTGAAACTTATTATATATCATTAGTGCTTATGTATGGTAATATTAAAACAGATCAAATGCAATATTACGTTCTATTCGATGATTCTCTTTGCTCCTTACCCCACATTGAGGAATAAAAAAGCATCAAGAACAAGATTGATCATTACATAGAGAAAATAGTTTGTTGATACATATAAATAAATCATAATGAAAGTTTGCAGTCCAAGTAAAAATCATTTTGTAAATAAAATTGTTATCATACATAAGCACTAATGAAATCTAATTTTAAATGAAATCATAAGCTCAGCATTCATGAAATCTAATTTTAAATGAGACATTTCTCAAATGCAATAATGTAACTTTAGTGTTCAGAAATATTTCGACATTTTACCGTAATTAAAATACTATGAAATCATGTATCAAAACTTGTGCAAAGAAATCATAGATACAACACATATATTATTTTTTTCATAAAAAAATTTGTACTAGCGAGTAAAAATGCACCTGACCTGATAGATACATGTTGCGTGTGGATTTCCTTAGTGATTTAAGGCTCAAGTCCTTGTCATCAGTTCAATTCATGACATAGTGTAAGTAGGTTGAAGACACAAGATATCATGTTATTTTCTAGTATTAAATGTAGCTATTATCAACAAGCTTATAATTTTATTTTATTTCTTTGTAATTCTTTTAAATTCTCAATCTAATATGTAAATGTATTGAGTTCATGATTTTATAAAGTATCCATGTATCTAGCTATTATATGCTTTAATTAGTTTGATATGTTACATGTGTTGAGTATAATTGTTAAAAGTTCAATAATCTATTTAAATTATAGTAGTATTCTTTACAATTATATGACTTAACTAATTTAACTTAATTTGTCAATAATTACCAAAATTATTTTCTTGAACTATACAATTTTATATTAACAAAATTTTAGTCTAATGTTCAAAGCACATTTTAAGAGCTCTAGGTATAAGACCCTACCTTAATTGGTGTCGTGTATCGAATCGTTGATTTGAAGTTTTATTATATTTACTATTTCAATTACATTTATGGACCTCATTATTTTAATTTATATATGTAAATTATATGATCATCTACGTCATCAATGGTACTTAGGTTTTGATTCATATATTGAGTGCCTCTAGAGGCTCAACTCATGAGTCTATATTCGATAATATGTTTAAGTATTATCATTATTCTCAGGGTTAATTAAATTTATGAATCATCTTATTCAATTTACAAGTAATTTTCTCAAATAAAATTTTTAATTGCAAACTTTAGGTACGATATATGGTCTCATCGAAGTTCATAGTTTTTAGTCAAGTCAATATTTCTCAATTAATTATATTTAAATTTCATAGTTGATTTTTTTTTTTAATTGAATTTTAATAACTACAAACTTAGTTTTTAACTTAGGCCAAATTAAATTTTAATAGGTTTGAATTATGTTGCGGGCATTTGAAGGTGTTCCTGCTAAGAGTTATGACTTGTCATGATGAGCAATATCCCTCGATCAATTTTTCGATCAGCCACTGAAATCTAAAGTAATTGACCAAAATTTGCCATATTACCACCATCATTGAGTTTTTATCACTGACCATCTAAGTATGAAATTGAACCAATGCTTCCCTTTACAAGCTCATATTATTCCCCAAAAAAAATTCAAGGTTTTGGCTTAAGAGTCACCGCAACACCGCCAATCAGATTGGTCATCTAAATATGAAATTGAACCTATCAATATGTTTCTTTTTCTCTAATTTTTTTTTAAGTTTTCAACATTAGAATCACGAAATCACGGCTTAGTTCTGTTGTCCTTGATTTTTTCTGTGAATGTATTGGAATTTAAGACGTTCTTTTATATGGAAACATTCATAGTTTGATAGGAAAATGTTTTCTAGTGTTAATTCATCCTTCAACTTTTAATAATTATCCATAGATCCTAACTAACTTAATTATATTTAATTGAGCCATAATTTCATCTTTGATGGCCTATTACCTAAGGTTTAATTTATTTAATTCTTATTATCTTCTTCATTTTAAGTGTTGGAAAATTTTGGCCTTGACAAATAATATGGTTTAAAATATATAAATCTTGTTATACATTATAATTAAGAATAATTTTGATAATTCAGTTAGCAATCGAGGAATAAGATAATTTTTCTCAATCAAATCTAAAAGGGGAAATATTCTTGATTATTAAATCATATGACCAACTCGTAATTTATTATTCAATATTTTTATAATTTCATACTGGACCCTCTCCATATCATGGTTATTAATTATTATTATTACAAAAGAATATTTGATCAACTAGAATAGAACAATAACATGTGTGATATATTATTACACTTGTGCTAATTGTGTATTCTTTTCCAACGATGGAGGCTCATAATGCAAAAAGAATACATTAAGAAATTGCAAAAATGTAAGATAAAGAATACAACCTAACAACCATAATATAATAATCAAGATTATTGCACATCTTTATATTTCATTGCAAATATCAGATTACTCAACTACTAATTGAATTACTATAATTTTCATTTTTAAATGTATATTAGAATTTGTATATTTTATACCATCATATTACAAACAATTGACTAATAACCTATTATTTAATTCAATTATTTTTACTCTTTCAAATAATAATTTAGGCCTTTATAATTTTTTCTCAATATTCATTCCTCAATTTTGTTTCCTGAAGTTTTATTTTGACCATGTAAATATTTACTCAATTACACTAAATTAAAACTAGAAATATTTCATTATAAAAAGAATATTCAGTTTACCAAAATAACCAGTAATAAAATGTAAAAGAAGAAGAGGCCACCGCTTAGGTTATGAAAGAACTGGACTTTCTGGGCTGGGCTGGGCTGGGCCGGGCCGGCTTTTGAATTTGTAAGTTGTAACCATATGATATGACCCAATCCCACCACAAGTCGCGTGCGTCTCGCTCTCGCTGGGTTCCCATACACGCCTTTAGCTTTAATTGTAGAAAATCATAAAAGCGGCACCGGAGGTACGAGCCTCCCGCTAAAAGCGTTTTCAGTTTCCTTATTGTCTCTCCATTCAATTTGTAAATTTTGCCCTCTTCACTTCCAAAGATTTTCCTTCCCCAATAAAATCAAAAAACCTACTCAAGAATTTCCAGAAAGTCCACCGAGAAAGAAGAGAAAACCCTCATAATACCCCACGTCCCTGCCGTCGTGCCGGCCAGCCATAGCCCTTTTCTGGGTCGCCGCCGCCTTAGCAATTCGACGCGGCTCTCACTCCGACGTTCGGTAGGTGGTAATAGGAAGGGTTGGGAGATTATGTTTGCCTTTATATAGAATTGTAGAAGCTGCATTGGATTATTCTATTTCTTTTCGGTTTGCCATTTGCTAATGATAAATATTTAATTTCTACTTTAAAGTTTATACCGAAAATTTTCTGCAAAACATGTCTTTTTATATAGTTATTGTGATTTTTGTAACGGGTGACAAAATTTTAGAGCTATTGCTGCATTCTGAGAGTAGACTTTTATACTATTTGATTACTGCTTAACCTTTTTCCAAAACTGTCCAGGTAGATTTTTATTTTTTTTTCATTTTTCTGCTTCTTCAGTGGATATGTCTACGCCGCTGTTGGGTTATGAGGGTGGAGAAGGAGAAGAGGTCTACTTTTCAATTCCACTTGGTGGTCCAATATATGTCCAGGACATGGTTGGTCCACTGACGAGGGTCCCAGACTTTGAGAATTCTGTATTTCAAGAGCTTCAGGTACTCCAGTTGATGCTTTTAGGTGTTTATATTGTGTAAGTTTACTTTTTCTTCATTCCTTCGTTTTCTAAATGCTTTATTGCTAGGGCGCTGTAAAAGATATCTGTAATTTTATCATTATGCAATTTTTTCCCTCATGCAGAGTCTCAAAGAAGAGCTATCTGGAGAGACTTCGGATATGTGCGATGAAGAAATATCGTAAGCATTCTTTTGTTTCCTATCCTTTTTCTCATGAAAATATCAAGATTAATGGCCTTAGTATGAGTTGATTGTGCTGCTTTGTGCTTGTTGCAAATTCAATCATTTGTGTGATGCCTGCCTATATTGAGATTGTGGCGCTGTACTTAGATTGCATATCAATTCAGGAAGCAACCTTTTTACGTCTTAGAAACACATGAAAGCAGAGTGATAAGCTGTACAATATCTCTGTGTGTGAGATTCCCTTTTTAATTTATACTTATGACTCGTCATGTAAGTTTTGGGTTCAACTGGGAGGTTATGATAAAAAATTGTATTAAGAATCAATATGTTGACATTCATATTATTAACTAACAAAAATTTCCTTGATGTTGAGCTGGTTGACTGTATCACTTTGATGAAATGTCTCTCTTTCACTGACTGCTATATGGTGGCTGTCAAATAATCTGAAAAGTCGCATGAGGAATACATGATAGAGTCCTTAAAGGGACCACTAATGGGTTTTAGTTTTGGATGCCTGTTTTGCTCTCATCATCTATATTCTGTTTGTTTGTTTTCTTTTTTGGTTGGTGGGGTGGGGGTTGAGTCCAGCTCTCATGTATGCCAGACTTTTTGTTGGCTTTACCTGACTTCCTTAGTAATTTACTTTCTTTCTTGTAGTTTGTGTATTGAAAGAGGCCCATCATCTCTATCTTCTTCTTTTGCTTTCTTTTAGCCTATCTGCTATTATATTCAATACTGCATTCTGTCTTAAGTACCTGACCTTATGCATTTGTAAATTTAACAGGGTTGATGAACTGAAAATAATTAGTGAGGATGAGTTAGTGAATAAAGCAATGGAAGAAGCTTTCAAGGTAACTGCTTTGAAATTTATTTGAGGTGCCTAGTGCTTAACTTACCTTATAATATGGGAAAATTTCTTTCTTATGATGACAATAGGATGGTGAGGGTGTAGATGCTTCACAAGTTACAGAAGAGCATTTGAGCCCCAGGTCAGGTAACGGATTTGTTTCCTGCCTATGCTTATTTTTCCTTTTTTGGTAGTGTTGATTAAAAATATGCCTATTTTGGATGGGGCTTGCTGGTCTTCCCTTGTCTTCTTCTTCTTCTTTGTACATATGGAAAATGCTTTTGTGTTTGTTGCCTCTTATTTTTCTAGGAAAATAAATTTCAAATACCAGTGGCATTGCTTGTTTGGTCCATTTCCTTTTGCTATGTTCCTTTGCGCTCCAACTCTCTATTTGGAAAATTAACTAGAGAAGGATGTTTTGCTTCAGTGGTTTCTCATTGTTGTACAATCTGACCAGGGGTTATTAATTTCTAGTACATAGAATTAGAAAGATTGAATGCATTATTCTCTGCATCTTTTCTGTGGGCTGAAGATTTATTTACTTGCCAGGCATAGCACTGAAAAATTTAGCTGCTATAAATCTTGGCATGCTTCTTGTAGATGAGTCCCCATGATTAGCTCAGTTGGTGCGTTTTTCACTTAATAAAAAGGGCAGATGGATAAACCTGTTGCTGGTGCTAATATCTTTTTTAACTGAATGGTTGGCATAATGGTGTGAGTAGAGATGCATTTAATCACCCATGGAAAATTGGAGCGCTTCTTAACAGTTGAGTACCATATTCGAAAATAACTAGAGAAGAAGAGACAGAGAATGCAGCATCCTCTCTCTCTTTTTCCTGGGAATGTAGTGATGAATGTTTGAGGCCTTTGAATAGAATTCAACTTATTAGAGCGAACCATGGTTAATGTGCTTAAGAGTTAGTTTTAGATAGAGTTTTTGCTGTCAAAGTATCCTAAGGTGGTCTGTAGCTACTGCCCCTTCCTGTGGAATTTCCTGCTTAAAGTAGTGCTACTTTGGTCTTACGACTGAAACAGGAAGTGAACTCTATTGGTGCTGAAAGTTATTCACAAGTTTTATATATGCTCTTGTTTTTTCTTTTAGAAGGGAACTGATGGCAATCATTAACATTTATTCTTGAATTTTAAGTGCTTCACATAGCATGATAAGTGTTGCTTTTTGAATGACAAACCTCTCAATTTAGTTGCGTTTCCTATATACTAGAATATCATATAATTCTTTTTTTTGAGGTGTGCTTTGGATTTCTGATGGGATTTTAGGCAGCAGTTTGAGGGCATGGAGGCATTCTGCTGAGAATGTTTGAATTTTGGTTCTTATCACGGGCCAAGCGCCATTTGAACTTATGACCTGGGTGTCTTTTACTAAGTATAGGTGGTTTATTTAAAGCATGTTTTCCTGGGGGACAGAGTATATGGTTTTTGTGTTAGTGGATCTTTTTTGGGTGCACAAAAAAGTTTGATGTTTGTGTTTTCAATTACAAGAGCTTAATGTTTTGTAATCCCATCCACATTTTTCTTGTCTATTTTATAAATATCATTTGTTAGATGATACTCGCTACAGATTTTTACTTTTAGATTATTGGCATGTTTGGATGCATCTGGTTTCTAATATGAGTTTTTCAAGATAACAGATACTAATGGTGCATCTGGCCCTGAGCATGGTCTTTTGCAAATCTCAGAAGGGGATATGAAGGCAATAGTTTCAAGTGAATCCTCAAATGCGTTGCCTCTCAAGTCTTGTGAGAATAAGAAATCAAACAGAAACCCTTCAGGGTCGAGGAAGAGGAAGAAGAGGAAGCGTGACAGTAAAAAGAAAAACTCCTTTGATGTGCGAATGCCTGACTTACTGATTAATGGTTTTCTTTTTTGAAATTATGTTTTGACATTCTCCCTTTTCCCCCAGGAAAGCTATATTGCAAAGGTTGAGCAACTTGCTAGAATTAAACAAAAACAAGAAGAACAAAAAGCAGCCGTGAGATTGCATTCGTTTGAGTAAGCATTTGAAAAGTTTGTGGACTTCTTTTCATCTATTTTATCACTGTCCGCATTCATATTTTGCCTTTTTTTTTATGTTTTGTATATTCTTTCAGCAGTAGTTGTTCCAGGGTCCCCAGATGTGGTAAAAAAGCTGATAAAATAAGATCTCTGAAATCTGCCAGTGTTTCAACGAAGGTTTGTCATCTTTCTGTTTTCTTCCACTTTTCCTTTATGGAGTGGCTTGAATTTTCTCAAGTCACAAAGATCAATCTCAGTTTGTTTAGAGACATAGTATGATTTTACTAATTACTTAAACATGTCTCTATGCGATTGGTCATAATATGCATGCTATGCTTGGACTTAGATAAGGTGATCGCAGCTTGATTTTCCTTCGCTGTAAGGATCTGCTAGGATAAAGATAAACATTCTTGTGAGTGCAAGCATACCAGGATGCTAACTAATATCCATGGCAAAGCCGTTGGGGCCATCTTCTTTGACCTATTATGTAAAATGGCAAAAGAATCGTCCCCCCACCTCTTTTTCTTCAAATTGTACTTAGGCTTATAGGTGATGCTAGTGATAAAATGAAACATGACTTGCCAACCATTTCTTGCATGGGCCGAGGTCCGAGGATAAAGAATGATACATTTAGTTCAGTCCAGGTTGCGGTTATCGACAAAAGAAAAGGCTTTGAGCATTAGCAATTTTAACTAAGAAATGCAGTAAAAAGTCCTAAATTAGTGATGGATACTGGATCATAGGGTATCTCGGAAATCAAGAAAGCAACACTTAATTTAATTAAATTACTGAGAATGGTATCTCCTTGACTGGTTTTCCTCCTCACACTTTTCACTGGGTGAAAATGTTGTATGTCCATCTGTGTTCTTCCTTTATATTAATTGCAAAATCCATTTGTTTTAGAGTTTTAGAATTTGATGTGCTTTTGAAATGCTTGGCAGGTGAGAGCCTCAAATAGTTGTCATAACGTACCGGTGCATTTTCCTGAGACTGTCTTGTGTTTTGAGGTTTACCATAACAGGAAAACATGGTTCAAGGTATTTGCTACTCACTTATTGTCGCCTCAAAAAACACAATAAGTTAAATTATAGTTAATTATTCAACCTACTATAGTAGTGGTTACTATTCACATTGCATCTTTCAGAGTAAAAGCATGTCAACTGTTGTGCAAGTTATCTGTTACTAAGTCTTGGGCATAAAATAGAGGCAAAGCCTCAAAGGTTGTCTTGGATGTGTGTTCCGTGGGTATTCATACTTAATATTTTAAAAAATAAAATAAAATAAAGGTAAATTTAATTAATAAACTAACAAATTACAAAGCTAGTAAAAATAACCGAGAGAGGAAAGTTTGTTGTGGTTGTTGTGGGGGGGGGGGGGAGGCGTTGAGGGAGTGAGTGAGCTCTCAAACGGTCTTGTGGAGGGAGGGAGGGAGGAGGGAGGTTCAGAACGGTCTTGAGACGGGAGGGAGGGAGCTTCTGGACACTCTTGAGAATGAACTTTATATTGAAGAAATCCACCAAAATGCAAATAGAGAGCTTGATTGAAATTGGTTTTCTTCAGTAACTGTTTCAGTAATTATAGGTTAGAAATGGAATATTCTATAGCACAGTTCCCTTCCTAAAGCTTTGGAAATCCTTTGCAAGTGAAGTGCTGACAAGTTAGGCTTTGCATTGGCATTAATGGCTAGCGGAAAACTTGTTGAAATGATAATTATGCTTAATGTGATATTTCCTTTCCAACAGAAATAATCTAGTAAAACATTGTTGTATCATATTAGTATTTGGTGAACTTGAAGCAAGAGAAAAATTGTATCAATATATTTGGAATCGTTGACAGGTTATGAAACAACTTTTGGATTACATTGTATGCTAGATTACATACGTAATTCTTTTGAAACCATTTTTTGTTGTGCAAGATCCTTTTTATTGAAGCTGCATGTACACCGATCGACCTATTTGTTTATATTCTATTGTTGATGACTTTTAAATAGTATTACTTGGTGCTTCACGCTACATGCTTATATAGGACAAACATATTAATTGACATCAAGAAAATGATATTAGTACAATGATTTAGCTATTTTCTTATCTCATAAATGGGGAAAAAACTATTTTCTAGTGTAGGTACTTCAAGGGATGGGTTTTCCAGTTCTGGTCCTAATCAGTGATCTCTAGGATAACTTTCTATATGTTCACATTTCTCCATTTTCTACAATTCTCTTTCTTAAAGAGACACGGCTTTCTTTTGTAGCGAACCACAAACCATCTAGATTGTAAACCAAGTAGTTGTTGAATATAGAAGTTGTTATGTTTGATAACTTATTCTGTTTGATTTTCATTCCTTCTTATCCCTATTCTATTCACATTCATCTTCAACTAATTTCTTCTCAAAAACCTGTGTAGACTCAAGAATTCCTGGTTCTTGGACGGCAATTTTTGACTGAAGTAAGGGACAAAATATATTGTTTGACAGATGAGATAATGAAGAAGGCAGGGCAGTATGATCCTTCAGGATACTTCTTGATAGAAGTAAATTTTCTCACTTGCGAAGAAATCTAGCTTGTCTTCTCTCCCTCCCAAAAAGGTAAAACTTAATATTGATTTGACTAGAAATGTGTTTGCAGGATGTTTTTTGTAATGATATGAGGGATTCCTCTGCCATAGACTACAGTAAGCCCATATTTGATTGGCTTGAAAACTCTAAGAGTGAAGCACTTGAAAAGTGGGAATTCATTGTTGCTGGTGAATTACAACAGAAGCAGAAGGCACTCTTGGGCAGCGAAAGCAAACAGCAGCTGCCACGGTTGAAATCTGTTCAGATGCAAACTACAAGATTCTGTGATATGAGATTTCGACTCGGTGCTGGATATATTTACTGTCATCAGGTATATGTTCCGTTTCTTTTTCTTCTAGTCTTTTGCTTTTTGGTTCTTAATGCTGACTGTGTTTGGGTTTCTCTCCTTTAGAATTATTACACAACAATGGTGATGATATTTGTGTTGTATCCCATATGCCTTACTGATTTACATCTGCATGTGCTTGTAATCAAGTATATCATCACCTGAAATTTCCCAGTGCTGCAATAGCTACTGCTAACTTGAAGTATGAGCTTACAAATTTGCAGCTCGGGCAGTTATATTTGCTGAAACATTAAAAATAGTCTATTAGAAAAAGCCTGCTCAGATAATGTGTTGGGACTGAGGGTAAATGTGGTTCTATAAAAGAAAAGAGCAAGAAAACTGGCAAGTACGGCTTTTTAGTTGAAAGATGCTAACTTACTATAAATATACATTATCATGTTGGTACTGAGGGTAAATGTGGTTCTATAAAAGAAAAGAGCAAGAAAACTGGCAAGTACAGCTTTTTAGTTGAAAGTTGCTAACTTAGACTATAAATTTACATTATCGCTTCAAGTTTATATAGCTACTAGTGGTCCTGGGGACATTTTTGCTGAAATTCAGCCTACAGGAAATTAAATACATTGCCTCAAGTGTATGCAGGTGCTAGTGGTCCTGCAGACAGTTTTGTTGAAATTCAGCTTATAGGACATTAAATGTGAAAATACATTATGGCTTCAAGTTTATACAGGTGCTAGCAGTCCTGGAGACATTTTCGCTGAAATTCAGCATATGGGAAATTAGATTGGTTGCTGTGTTTGCTTGGGTATCTACATCTATTGGATATGACATTGCATCTATTTGTGTGATTTTTTTATTTGCTTTAATATTTAGCCAACGTTGTTTGTTCAGCTGTACCCGGCAAGTGATTAGACATCTAAATTCTTTTCAGTGGCCTCCATTACCAACTTACCTCTAACCAACTTGAAATATACCACTAGAACCCCGCCCATGATGCCTGAGCCATAAAATCCAATGATAATCTACTCAGGACATCAAACAACTGTGAATCTGTTAATCTTCTTGTTCTGGCTCTTGTTTAATGCTATGTGGCTGTTTGCTCTACTTTGGCATGAAGCAAAAGCACATATTTTTATACTAGTTTTGGTTGTTGTTTCATTAGGGGGATTGCAAGCATCTAATTGTACTACGTGATATGAGGTTGATTCATCCGGAGGACGTACAAAACCGAGCAGCGTATCCACTCCTCACTTTCCAAACAAAGTACCGTTATAGGAAATGTTCTGTTTGCAAAATTTACAGGGCAGAAAAGATGACCGTGGACGATAAATGGGCATCGTCTAATCCCTGTTATTTCTGTGATGTTTGTTATTATATGCTTCACTATGTAAATGGCTCTCTGCTCTATAGTGATTTCCGTGTCTATGATTATTATCATGATTAACAATTGTTATTGAAACAAGAATTTATGTTATCTTCTAGCATTTTTTATTTCTTTTATGTTTTGCATTGTTTAAAAACTTTATTATACTATTTGTACATATTTGGTTTCTTCTCTGTGTGTGTGTGTGTATATATATCTATGTTGACGTATATTTATGCATACATATTATAGTGTTCAATATAGATGAACTTTTTATTTGTATCGGGATGTATATTCATATATGCGCGCACACATATATATTAGTATATCTGTATATTTTTCTTTATTGCTGCGTGTGTGTGTATATATATATATATATATGTATTTGTATGTCTACACACTAAAAATTTCTCTATTAATTGATTCTGTTGTTTCTATGTTTGTTCTCTCTACATGTCTTCTTGACTCAAATATTCACCTCTAATAAAATTTATGGATAAATTATTTGTTTGTATCACTATAGTTGAATTATTTACATATACAAAGATTGTTTTATCTACTGTCTAAATCTTACTTTTTGTCGTGTATATATTTAAATGGATATTTGTATTATTGCTTCAATTATTATATGACTTATTATTGTTGACATTGGCATTGTTTGGCGGCAAAATTTTTAAAATTAATAAGTTTGTGTGTATTGTATTTAATATTTTTAGTCAATATTAATTTTTCAAACTTACTGTAAATTAGAAATTATTATTTTTCTAGAAAAATAAAAATAAAAATAAGAACATAATTGACACCTTGTTACTGTATTTCTAATAATATTGTTATGTTATACATACGAGTAATTTTGATGTATTGCACTTGTATGCAAAAATTTTAATAGCATAGCTAAAGAAGTACATGTATTTTTCCATATGGTAATATAATTTTTCTTAAAACACTTCTAATTCGTACGACTTATCTCATTAAGCCTACTCTATCAATTGTGAGAATGATTTATTAAATTAAAGACAATGGCTCGAAAAGAAAATCATTTATAGTAGAATTAGTCTCTAACTAAAATATTTCTAATATTTCAATCCTAGATATGTTTTAATCAAATCTCAAAATAATAAAAAATAGACATCTAACCCTACAAATTCAATATTTCATCCCAAAATGTTTTTTAATTACACTCAAAATAATATCAGACATACATAAAATCCTCCAAACTCACCATCAAAGTATATTATCTTAAAATATTTTTCCCAAAACAATCGAAATAATCCAATATCAGTTTCTTAGTTTGCAATTGAAATAGTATAATTCATTTCATTTACAGGGCAAAAAAGAGCTGACAAGGTAAATGGCAAAAGTATGAAATCTTCATTTTACTACTGGAGACGGCTGTCCATGTAAATCTAATAATGTATGACACAAAAGCAATCCTAATCCTAACTCATAAATTCAATCAATTGCTGCCTGTGCATAGAATGAAAACTACAATATATATATATATATATATATATATGCTCATGGGCTATAGCCTATTGCCATGCAAACGCTTAGCCAATCTTCTGGCCATGAAGGGATCATAGTAATCCCAATTTTCAGCACTGCTGATCCTTCCCCTTATTGATACAGCTGCATCTCTACTCTCACTTCTATTTTCTTTCTCCCCCATCCCCACAAGAAGTTCACCTGTTTTAATGCCTTCACCATCTTCCCCATCTCTATAGCTGTACTTAACGCGTACACATCCATGCCCACCAAGATATAAAGGAATATTCCTCTCCTCTCCACCCCTTAGTTCTCCAATGCTGACAACCATCCCTCCTTCCCCGATCCTTAGCTGCATATCATCGACTCCACCCCCAAGTGTTTTAGCAAGGAATTCTTCAAATTCATACATTATGAACCCATAAGAAGAGCCGCATCCAAACCCCACATGGAACTGATGGATTGCAACTGGAACTGGAACTTGTGCGTCAAACCAATTGTAGGAGGATCTTGGACTGTCCGTCAGGTGCAAGATACGGGACTGTGGATTCTCATGGAGACGATCTTCAAGGATCTTTACCCCTTTCTTTAGTCCTTCCATTGGATCTGCATGCCCCATGTAGGATAGGCGATCAATCACTTGTAAGGCAGCCCTCTTCCCATATGAAGTCATGCGCCTGAGAGGTAAGATGCGTGCTGCAGCTGAAGAGTAGGTAACAATGGCCAAACGATCCATGTGTCGCAGCGAGAAAACCACCAATGCCAGAGCTTGCTTCATCAGCCTCAAGTGGCGCCCGTCGGGGCTTGCAACTACGACTAAATCTATCGCGGGTTGAGGTGTTAATTTTACTTGAAGATGAGCTGAGGGAATATGTCTTAGTGCTACATGTGGTGATTCTTCCGTCAAGGATGAGCTAGCGGAATGATGTGATGAAATATCACAATGGGGGCATGAACTAGAGCCAGAAGCTTGATGTGGGCACAGATTAAGGCTAGAGTAACTGAGAGGGACAGCCAGCAGAGAGAGATGTAGACGGGGTTGATTGCTGCTGTGGTCAGGCTCGATTGGATCATCATCATCATATCTTGCAGAGCGCAAGAATGAGCGCCTGTTAACCCGAAAATTGGCAATAGAGTCATCAAGGATCTGCAGAACAGGGTCTCTCTTGTTATGTAGTGAACACCGAGCATTTAGGTTGCGAGGCAACTGTGTCCAATGAGCACGGCAGACAGGGCAAGTCACGCTGCCATGGCCGACATTGGTTGAGATGCAAGAAAAATGGAATGCATGGGAGCACTGAGCTGTGAATATGGCCTGGCCTGAACTGCTGCTACCTGAGCTGTAACTCAAAGGATCTAGACATATTGCACACAAGTTCTGCCAGATGCATTGAAGAAATGTAGTAAGAAAGTGATCAATCTATCTATCAACAACAAATCTGAAGAGAGGTTGAAGTTAAAGACTTGGGCCATAGATGGATAGAACTCATAAATGACAACCATCTTTCTACTCATATAGCCACCAGCCAAACAAATGACAAGAACAAACTTTTTAGGACAAAAAAATCATATACTTCAGATTAGACCAAGATTTTTGGCTCAATTTATGGCCAAGAAAATATACCCATGGCCTCATTTCTCCAGCAAGCGCCTGTTTTAGATGCAGAGGTGCAGTATTAATAACTTAATCATCTTTCCGCTACATTTTTGTTAGAGCAAATTTCACATTCTTAGCTTGGTTATATTTCATCCCAATACATGGTCCATAGTTGCTACTTGATGATGAAATGTGAAGGTTGTGAGCCAGCAACAAACCAGATTATCTCATTTGTTCCCAAAAGGGAACTAAACTAAGATAAAGCTTCAAAATAATTTCTCATGTCTATCAAAGACATATTGCCAATAAATTTCAGTCTCATTATACATGTATGAAAAATAATGTCCGCAAGAATTCTGAGTCTTGCGATCTTGGGAATGAGAAACTTCCAAGAGATGTGGAAGGAATTCCCAAGTTCACTTGATGAAATCTTTACGAAATGTCAACAAATTGGGATTTTTGGTTAGGTGAGCATTTCAGAAATTAGAGAAATAATAACAGATTGAGCATGCCCTTCTACATTGACTGAAACAAATGTTCTCATGAAAGGTAGAAGTAGAAGTACAGCAATGAATGGCCAAAAGATACCTTATTAGAAGAAGGGCTGGTGCTTGAATTGCCTTGCCCCACAATTTCTGATGAAATCTTCTTGCAAGAAGTGTCCCTCTTTCGATTTTCCGGAGGAGAACAATGATTGGGTGAATCACGGGATACCTGATTACAAATACAATTTCGCATTAGACAGAAAAATCACGAATTTATCCAACATAAAAGCATTTTATCCCATTGACCAACAGATTCTTGAAAACAGAAGGAAGAGAAAATCCCTATTCTGTAATCCAAGTTTTCACCATATCAAGAATGTGTGTGTGTGTGTGGGTGAGAGAGAGAGAGAGTTACCGGAGTGGCAGCGAAGTTGTGATCAAGCACATCATTGGTTTGTTGGCCCCGGCAGAATGAGCCAAACGTCTGCACAAACATTTTCTTGGCGGCTTTCTTGAGTTTCGACGACGCGCCACCACCACTTCCGCCGCCCATTTCCACTCTCAATCTTCTTGTCTATCTAATTTTGTGTATATGTGCACATAATCTGCAGCTGCAGCAACTGTCGTGTAATGGATAACAACATAACATCTGAAAGGAAACAGAGAAAGGGTTATAGGTTCATCTGCAGCTATTGCCCCTACTCTTTCGCACTCACTCTACTGCTGTCTCTCGCTCTCTTTCATGATTGAGATTGATGTGCTCCTTCCATTACTATTTGTACCCATCTTAGTGGGAAAGGGGTCTAAATACTATCCACTTGTTACATTAATTTAATGGTAAAATCGGATCATTTTGGATAGAAATTATTATAATATCATAATATATTTATGTTGTTATATATAATTTAATTAAATGTGTATCCAATTGAGGTTATATATATATATATAAATTTATACACGAACACATTGCATTAGAATACCACATAGCTCACATGTATATATGTGCAGGCATCATTACTATATATATTGATCGGTCGACCAGTTGACTTAATATGATACTGTTATGGGTGTTTATTCAATAAAAAATCAATCAAATCGAACCAAATCAAATCGAAAATTCAACACACCAAACTAGCTTACCGAATTACAATACAAGAAAATAACAAATTCATACTTAATATTACTTATGTTTCAAATGCAAAAAGTAAAAAAAAAAAAAAAAAAAAACAACAACCACACAAAAATGACGAATTTGACTTCAAAAAAACAAATAAAAACACTCTTTAGTTTAGTGTAAGAATGAAAGCTGACAATGGTTGTTGCCTGTTAGTGTTGTGTACTTGTGTAATTGTGTTAGCTTTGGAAATAAAATTAATAAAATATAAATTAATTATATATATTTTAAAATTTTGATAATTCAATTAAGTTCGGTTCGATAAATTAGCACAAAAAATCAAAATCAAACCAAATATTGAATTTTTTAAAGAAAAATAATTGAATACTAACCGAATTTGATTCAAACTGAATTTTTTTATTTTAGTTCAGTTCGGTCGATTTACCAAACTATGCCACCCCTAGATACTGCATTGGGTTTTAAAATTTAGTTAATGAAATTTTGATAATCTAGTTTGTAAGAATTTGACTCAATTATTAGAAAATTAAGTGTAACTATAACGTCATCTCTTTCTTCAATCGAAATTAAACTTGCGTGTTTTAAAATCATTTTTGGGGCTTACTGGCCCCTTTTTTTATTGACAATGAACTCTAAAATGAATAACTTTGATGTGATTAATAGTATAGATAAAAGTATTTTATACTTAAAACTCTATCTCGAGTGTTTTTTTAAGATATTATTCTATTAAAAAATAATTCTCAAACTGTTACTTTCAAAATTATTTCTCGTATTATTATCTTATTGCCACATGTGTTTTCATGTAAGTAAAAACTTATTAATTGAAGTTTATAATTTTTTCTTATGTAAAGAACCCATCAAAATTTTACTTGTAGGAATTTTCTTTTCTTTTTCTTTTTTCTTTTAATTTTTTTGATGAAATTTCACAATCTTTGAACTCAAAAAATAGCAAATCAGTTTAGTTATCTTTTTAATTCTTAATCCACACGTCTCAACATTGGCAAAGTAAGAGCCAATCATTATTTTTTTCTTTCATTCTGTCTTTTAGAATATCATAAATTATAGTAGGAGTGTAAGCTAAAATTTCATTAAATTAATCTTTTAGTATTCTTAGTCTTGCTTCATTTGTTGGATTTACATATATAGTTAATAAAATAATTTGTTGAGATATTAACTTTTTATTGTCCAACAATTTTTATTAACACAAACAATGTATGGTGTATATATATATATATATATATTACTGTGTGATTTATTTTTTAAGACTTCTTTTTTGGTTGATTTTCTCTTATTTCATGTATTTATCTCCAAGTTCTACTAGGAGATTTTTTGCCCAAATACATGGTTTTATTGGTTTAAGTGTGTCTACTAGCTTTTGCTTCGTTATTTTATTTTTTTTTTGTTGTTGAATAAGATTTTGTATTCTATATTTAACATGATTACTATATTGTTAATTAAGAAAAAAATTGAGGTGGAGATCCAAGTGCCTCAGTCATGTCTCTCAATCTCTTTACCTCTCTTTAGGGAAGAGGAACTGAACCATAACTCTAATAAATTTCAATTAATAAATTCTAGTTGTCCTATTAAATAAAAAGAAAAATATGTCTAATCAGTATTTACTTACATAAAAATACATGTAGCAACAAAAAATAATTTTAAAAGAGTGATAGTTTTTAGAAATTATTCTTTATTAGAATAACATTTTAGAAAAATACTATGCAGACATAGCTCAATTGAATTTAATCCTGCAAACTTTTTTATGTCTTTTATAATTGCTTTCAATTTATGTTTGCCATTTCATAACACGCTACATTCGTTGTTCTTATTTAGTATTCTACTATTAATAACTTTATTTATACAACAATTACCGAAGATATTAAAAAACAAAACAAAACTTTATTTAGTGAAATCGGCACTTATTTCGTATTGTTTTGCCCTTAATCACGAGCATTTATTTGATTATCCTTATAAACAACCTCACCTAACATCCCAATTTCATGATCATTATTGACTTACATTGATTTTATATTCTTATTTTGTATGATCGAGTAATTAAGTTCCAAATGTCCCAAAATTATTGTCCCCCTTTTTCGGGAATAGTTGCAGACAAAATTTGGTGATGGACAAACAGAAGAGGCCCAAAAGAAAAAGGTAAATCCAATGAAATTTTGGCACTGTTGTCCCCCAAAATTTAATGCCATTAAAAAAAGAAAAAGAAAAAAAAACTATGGGTCTAACTAAAATTCCACTAAATTTCAACTTTTTATAATCTGGCCCAGTGCACATATTTCACAGGCTAGTGGACACACTTTTAGTACTTGACTTTAAATTCATAGCTAAAAGTTTTCTGAACTCGATTTGTTGGAAATGCTTGAAAATAATTTTTTTCATTTGATCATATTTGACACTTAACTCAAGCCATGATTTAGTTAGTAAAATAAATAAATAAATAAATAAATAAATAAAGTATGTGCAAAAAAAATTGAATTATTTGAGTTTGATTTGATTAAAATATATGTAAAATCGACGTAATAATCAAACGAGAACTTTTAAGTTCGATAAAAATTCAAGCAAATTTGAACACTAATGTGTTTGATCCAATTTAATTTGTTTACGCCTTTAGCAGTACTGATTGAAAGCAATTAAATTTATTCATTTTTATCCAATTAATAATTTCTCCAAATTCTAAAGCTCTGTTAAGATTGAATTAAATCAAAGAATTAGATTTGGGGAAGAAGTATTTCCAAACGTACCGATTTCACTTTGTTAGCAACCTTGGGGAATGTTTTGTGAATGGGATTAAAGAATATATTCAGAATAAAAGTTATGTTTGGTTATATCTTGAAAGAAGAAATAAGTCATACTGTAAATATTTTTTCATATAAAATTTTATTTAATTTGGTGGTGTTTTATCAATATTTTATATTATTATATGTTAATCTTATAATATAATAATTAATATATATTTATATTAAATTAATAATTGTAAGATACAAAAATATATTTTTTATTGATGTAATGGCTTGAAATAATTAGAAATTTTTTACAATATTCAAGAAGAAAATATTACATTTCAGGAAAAATAGTTATATGTGATTTGAAAAAAATTCTCTTCTTTGCATCCAAAGACATTGCCTTGGACCTTGGTATCCTAACAAATCATAAATCCCCCCCCCTCCAAAAAAGATAAAATATGTATATTTGGAGTTTGTTAAGATTGAACACTGAACCTTACGGTTTATAAATATAAAAATAATATTATTGAATTAATTAATCACTCAATAACAAACAATAAGTTCAAATACAAGGAATTTAATTTTTCTTGACAAAATAATGTTCAAGAAAAACCCTAAGATTAACTTGTACATGTGCATATACCAAGACAAAATGTAAAAACCCTAGAGGAGATAAAAGCATTGCCCATGAAATTGATTAAGCAAAGAACAAAAAAGAAGGAAAAAAGAGCCTTGAGATTTAAATTTGAAATTTTGTTTCCCCACTGCTACTTATAATGATGGTTTGGTCCATTTCCAACTTTAAAGTCAAAATGCAGCTTGGTGAACACAAAAGCACAAAAAATGGTGGTCTCCTATGGGGCTGCAGGGGATAGGGTGGGGATGCATCTATTTATGTATGTATATAAAATATTCTTAATTCCAACATTCTTTGGACTATTCATTTTTTATCTGGGTTCAATTCAATTTAATGACTCACTTAATCGTAATTCTTCAATTTTAATAATTTGACTATTTTAGATGGAATTATCTCAATAATACATTATTTGTTAAATGATATTGCATTATAATTATATAATCACTTACACATCGATCATGAATGATTTATCTCGCACAAATTATATGCTTTATTGACTACATACTTCGAAAAGATGATTAATTTGAGTGTCGAAAAGTTTTCACTGTGCCACCCTAGCGACTCCAATTTTATGCGTGTTTTTAAGAAGTGAATTGACTTTGATAGGTCCAATTTGAATCTTGTCAACTTGAGTCAGAACTTTTTGAAAGTAAATTTTATGAACTCAAATGAGTAAATGTTAAATAGTTTTGTTCAAAGTAAAATTAGCTACTACCAAATATATATATATATGTATTCACTTATATTATTAACTGGTGTTTCATCTTATATACATATATATATATATATATATATGTCAAGTGTAATAAATATTTTTAAAAAATTATTTATTTGTGGATTACATATATTTAATATATATTCAAAAATGAAATAAAAGATAATTTATGAATTAAAATAAAAAAAAACCCAAACTGATCATGTCAGCTAAGGATAAGATTTCTATGATTGAAATCATAGATTAAGTGGGCTCTTGGGAGAGTTTAAGTGCTATTAAAGAAAGCCAAATTTATGATCTATAATTAGTCATTTGTGATTTGCAAGTTAGTCTAGAAAAATAAAAAATGATAGACTGGACCAACATTGTTTGAAATTGGAAAATCTAGATAATATATTATCAACGCAAATAATTGTGTTGAGGCAATAATGTAGTTCTCGCCCCTAAGATTCTTAGCCAAGATTAGTTGAGACAAAAATGTGATAAAATTGAAAAAGTAATATTAGCGATAAAGATTAAAATTATCACTAATAATATACTATACTAGCAATAACTAATGCATTAATCCTTTTTTATAAATCATAAGAATTGTGCTTAAATTATTTATATTGACAATTAATAACACGCATACGATGAAAACAGAAGTATTGCCATGTGCAACTTTTATTGCTACTAAAACACATCACCAACTATAAATGCTAAAAATATAAATCAATAAGTTGCAATGACCTATACATTCTTAATCAATAATTTATAAACTAGTAATTTGGCACATTCAATGCATGTGTTAAAGCTTCTGTAATATTTTTTAAAATAATAACAATATTTATTTATTTTTTATATAATATAAATTTATTTTAATACTTTTAATATACTTATTTAAATTTTTTCATAAATAAAAATTAAAAAATTATAATAGAATGATAATTGTAGATATAAATAAGTGAGTTATAAACGACATTTATTATATAACTTCTAATTATTAGAATTAAAAATAAACAAGCAACGATATTTCAGTAAATTATTCAAAAAAATATTAAAAAAAGGATAAATACTTTATTAATAGTACAAACACCAACTTTCAATAGCATTACCCTAGAAGTCAATCTCCAGTGCAAGCAAATATTAACATGAACTATTCTTCTTCTTTTATAGGTTAAAATCAAAAAAGAAACGACCAGTATAGCAACCTATTTGAGTATAATTGGAGATCGGACATATAAAATAAACAGATGTCATGAAGGGCAAACAAGTCTTTTTACATTTAACTAGTTACTTAACCAATAAAACCACCCACCAAATAATCCTCAAGAAACTTCTCAACTTTTCCAATCATGTCAAAAACTAACTGCACTCTTAACCATTTTGATCTCAAAGAAGTTGGATTTTCAAAAGTTAAAGAAACTAGTTTTTGGCAAAAGTTTGGGCAATGGACTGTCTGTTTTTTAAAGCTAATTCTTGACAGCATCTTAAGGCTTTTCTTGTGGGGAATCCCTTTTCCTTTCTCTCTTTTTTGGCCACTGTTCCCACTTCTGTCCCTCAAAAGAATCAAAAGATTAAAGACCTCAAACACCAAAGCCTTGCTTTTAGCTAAGCCTACAAAGTACAAACAATAATGTAATAAAATTCAAAAATAAAACCTTGGGACATTTGACCAAGTCAAATCAAAGTTTAAGAAACCATTAGCTATTAATAAAAAAACTCACTTGAAATTAATGTTCAATAATTTCGATTATCGAGGTTTTAATTGTGATCGAAGATCTTCTAATGATTGTTAGCCAGGCTTTGGTTGCTTCTAATTACTGTTTTATACAAATAAGATGTCTTTTCTTACTACTGTCTCTTCCTTTGTTATTTTGAATTTTCTAATTTATACTTTTTTTTTCTTCAAGAAATAGTGAATTAATTTATGTTCTTTTCTTTAGAGATCAAGAAAGACAGCAGAGATTTTAGAGTTTAAATGGATTTGAGGAAGCCCAATGGGCTCTCAGATAGGTTTGAGAGAAGATCTCTGGCCCACTAATCATATTTTTACTTCCATCCATTAGTTAGCATTATTGCAACATTTGTTTCCAACTCTCTCTTCTCTTCTTGCATTGTTCTTTTACAGTGCCAAAAAATTAGTAGAGGGTTATGAATTCATCAAATATAGATGTTTATTTCTATTATTAATTCACATTCTTTTTAATTCTTTTTAAGTTTCTTGATCCCGTGATTTATGTACTATATTAAATAATTATTCATGAATCTTCGATTATGTAATTCTATAAATTGGAGGGTTTGATACCTCATTTGTAACCTAATTAAAAAGCTTATAGTACAAGTATCAAAGAATTCCTTGCTATTTCTTTGTATATTTTTCTTTCATCTGCACTCATTATTTTTCCCATTTTAGCTTGTCGAATTTAATAATTTTGACATAGTTTTATAATATGGTGGAGGTTAAGTATCTATTTTCATATATCTATATTATTACGTATATATATAATTATAGAAAGTCTATTTTGTGTTCAAAGTAAAAGTTATTTTTTGCTTATAACTTTTTCCATTTAATTTTGTATAAAATAAAAAATATATAATATTAAGAATGGAATTGGAAATCATATACATTATAGGTAATTATGAGACCAAATTCTGAATGCACCCAATTTACCCTTTTTAGTTATCCCACACATTCAATAAAATCAGGTTATAACTGTATTATACAATCCAAATAACCATCATATCTTCAAAACTTTTCATTATCATAAGATAAGCTAAATATTATGATGAATTTTGAATTATTTTTTTAATCTAGTAATGGACTATGAAATGTTTATTTTATATGACTGTCATTTTTATAATTATGCAATGTATAGATATAGATGCATGCTATTTTTCAGTATAATGAAGTGAGAATATGCATAATATATACTACTTGAAAATATTTTATGCATGCGAGGATTACGTGCAACAATAATTAATGATACAAAAAAAGTTTCTAAATTTAATTTAATATATACGTTTAGCTTAGTTGATCTTTACATTTAATTTTAGGTATACTAAGAACTAGAAGTGAAATATATATATATATATATATATAATATTTTTTCTCTCTTCTCTTTTCCATATTATTTTTCTTCTTTCTATTGTTTTTTCTAAGTATATCACTTCTTTTGTTTTTTTAATTTTATTCTTTTCATTCATGTTCCAAATAGTGTTATTTTCTACACTATATTCAAGCAAATATATGTAAATATTTAAAAAGATATCATATTACATAAAAAGTAATAATTTTTTAATTTTTTATATATTAAAAACTTGTCATTAGTATACATTTAACTTTGGTAGATAATTTCTTAGGTTAATAAGTTAAGCTTCAGTACATGGTGATACGAAATTCTTGAGAATAGTGTACATGGGTAATTTATGAGTGTAGGTCATAGCCAAACTTATTACATTATCTTTAATAAACATGAGCTTGGGTATGATTCTTTGAGTTTGGTTGAGGTATTAACTTACCCATTGACAAGTCTACTTTGGAAAAAAAAAGAAAAAAAAGAAAAAAAACTTTCATGGATGACCCACCTTTTTACAAACACACAAACTTCATTATTTGGCAAATTTCACTACTAACCAATGTTTCCAAAATCGGACTGAACAAAGAACCGGTGGCCTTACTGGTTACTGGTTAAACTGGTATGATGTCATAATGACGTAATAATTATATTTTAATATTAACAAAAAATAAAACTTCCAATTGATATAGAAAGAATACTATTTGAAAAAAATTTAACTTACTTATTTTTAAGTACGCTTTTTAGAAAATAATACTATTTCACAATTAGTCAACTATAAATAAATAAAAAATAATATTTCACAATAAATGTAAGTAATTTTTTGTTTCATGCTTCAACTCTAAGTAAAAATAAATTATTCTACGCTAAATATTCAAAATAATCTAAGAGAGATTAAACAAAATAATATAACAACTTAAACATAAGCATTCATATATAACGACCACTTCATTAAATTTCAAGAAAATAAATTCATGTTTCAAAAAATTACAGATCCAAAATCTTTAATCATCATTTTCAATTCATAATTTCTCTTCTCTTTTTCAATTTTTCTTTTTTTTTTCAAATAATTTTTAAATTTAAAAATAAAAAATAAAAAAGAGTGAACCAGTACCGGTTTTCATGCCTCAACGGACCGGACTGGCCACCGGTTGGACCGGCCTGTCTGGTCCAGTCCGATTTTCAAGACATGGCTACCGACTTATCACTTAGGTATGTTAAAAGATGTTCGATGGAAGAACCCAAAAAATTCTAACCTATCTTTGCTGTTAAGATTAGGTCAAATTTGGTTCATGGACCATTAATCCTTCAGCCCAATTCTAATGGGAACTACTAATCCAACAAAGTAGTTCTTTGAACAGGCCCAATTTGATTCATCAAATTCCTATTCGGACTAATTACTCATGTATTTTTTTTAAACATATTTTTGCACCCTTTTGATATGTCTAATGCTAATCGTGATACCATAATTGAATTTTTTTCATGATTTGCAACTTAGAGTTTAAATGATACTTTTTCTTCAATTTTTAAAAATAAATCAAGAGATATTTATGTTATAAATGGAGTCTTCTAGAGTAGTATCTATATGTATAGAGATTAGAGAATAGTAGATTTAGAATAAATTTCTATACAAGTATAAAGCTTATTTGAAATATATAGAAGATACTTTAGAATAGATTTGGACAATTTACTGCCTCTAGATAGAATTGATGTTTTCATTGTAAAATGTATAAATAGGAGTTTGGAGCTCATTCTTCAACATTAAATTTGAGCGGTTAAATTCATAATAAAATTTCTCTTACATCAAGTACTTCTCTTTCAATACAAAGTACAATATAACCATAATAAAATTCATATTTTTCTTTCAAAAAGGGAACAAGAATCACCACTCTAAAAATCCTCTCTCTATCCCTAAGATATTTTGAATTTGTCCTTCCCTCTGTGATGATAAAACTGGAAAGTTTAAACCCCCCTACCCCCTAAAAGAAAAAAAATTCTTTTGTTTGTGAAAAAAATCAATACTAGAAAGAATTTTCTATCTCTAAAAAAGCAAAAGAAGAAAATAAAGTGAAAAAGAGAGAATCCTTCAAATGTTAAATGGGAGTTGGAAATAGAGCTTTCTCTAAACCCTAAAATGAGTTCAACAGAAAAAATTCAGAGAATAGCGTCCAAAAAACACGGATGCACTCGAAAGTAAAAAATTATAGTTATATGAGAAAACATGCTATATGCGGAAGAAAATAAATAAAATATCGATGATGCAGTTGAGCCGGCATAAACCTATGTTGTCTGCCTATTTGCATGGGCCAATTTAGTCTAGGTCCACCTTAAATTACACAAGACTTAGGCTGAATTTGTTTTCTAAAATATGAAGACCAATACAAATCACTAATATTGGGTTGATTTTGGATTGAGCTCGTGCGGGATTGTTTTACATTTTATTTTGAGTTTAAATAAATAATTAATTGTCAAAGATTTTTAATTTTTTAGAATTATTAATTAATTCTTAATTTTTCTTTTGAATTTTAAATTATTTATTCTAATCCTATGTAATAATTTTAGATCTTCAATTGTATTTGTATTTATTATAAATTCTTGTACTTATTTTATTAATTAACCAAATTTATTTCTTTTTAAGTAAATAATCCGAAGTTCACTTTTGAATTCTCCATTAATTATTCTATGCAAATTTTTATATATATATATATATATTTGGAAGCGGTTCAATATGTTAAAAATGGCTAAAGAGAATGGGAAAGACTGCTCAATGGTACAACAGAAAAATAGCTCAAGTCAGGAAACTACAGTGTATACATACTTGGGCAGTGTGTGTATATATATAAGGAATATTTGAAGATGTAATGTGGAGGGAAGGAATTTACAATAAACAACGATCGGATGGAGGGAATGGAGCAACAAATTGCTGAATTAAAGGAAGGCACACTACTCTCAATCTGGGCCAGCAGGAACGTCTCAAGCAACAAATTAATGAATTAGCCAAAAAACTGGAATATATAGTTGTTGAGTGAGAAGTGGGAATTGAAGAAACGTTACAGGTTTTGAATAACTAAAATAAATAAATAAATATGATATTGTAGAAAATGACATACAATATATTTATCAATAGCCAAAAGGGTTGACCAGAGACGGGGGCTCAGGTGAGTGATATTTTAGCTAAATTCGAGTGGTTGGGTGGTAGGGATATGAGTGATGAGAGTTGGTATTTGATGACTTTCAGATGATCTATCAATTAATAAATTGAAGTATTTATAGTGATCCCTTGTGCATTGTATGTACTATTGTGCTCGATGTGGATGCCACCCTAAACTTGCACGTATCATAAAATGGAGGGCTAAGATGGTGTCCCTGCGTGGGTGCGAGTCGGGCAAATAGGTTGACCCGCTTAGAAAGACGTGGATCCTTACATATTAAATGAGATGAGGGCACTTATGTCTTTTGAGGAAATCTCCGACATCAAAATAAATAAATAATAATAAAGAACTAATGTCTATAACCTCAACACCACCCCAAACACATTAATACAATCGTCCAAACCAAAGAACCACTGAGATTCAGCCATCCTAATGTCTACTCCAATTCCAAACCAAAGAAACACCATTTCAAACCTTAAAACGACCAAAGTAGTAGACTTTCCCAGATTTTCTGGAGAGAACCTAGAACCTAGATTAGGTAGGGTCCCAAGTATTTTATGTGAGTCATTAGAGAAGATCTTACTCGCTGCAATGCACATGCATGGAATGTGTGGCAGACAATTAGTAAATATATTACATATATATGTATGTACAAGGGAAGGAGAGAGTATATATGTGATGGGAAAGGTTTATTGAGCTTATCAGTGCTGTTATAAAAATGAAGCTTATTTTATGTTTAAAGTGAAAATTATTTACATATTCTTATAAGTTTTTATAAATAAAATTGAAAATATAATATTGAGGATGAAATTAAAAATTCATAAGCATATAGATTGTTTTGATACTAAATCTTAAATGTACTAAATTTATCTTTCTTCTTTACCCTACACATTCAATAAAGTCATATTATAATTGTAATACACAATCCAAAATAATCATCATGTCTTCAAAAACATCCGTTACTATAAGATAAGCTCATACTATGATGAATCTTGAATTTTTTTATTTAATATGGTAATGGACTATAAAATGTTTATTTTATATGAATGGTGTTTTCATAATTATGCAAATTATTATATTGTCAATTTTTAGTATAATAATGAATGTGACAATATGCACATATAATATCTATTACTCAAAAGTATTTTATGCGTGCGAGAATCGCATGCAACGACTGTTAGTTATTATAAAACTAAAGCATATTTTGTCCCTAGATTGAAAGTTATTTTTATGTAATTTTACATCTTTTACCCTTCATTTTTTTGTAAAATAAAAATGAAAATAGAATATTGAGGATGATTTGGAGATTTCATGTACGTTTAGGTAGTTATGATACTAAATTTTGAATATACCTAATTTTCTCTTCTTCTTCTCTCATTTGTTCAATAAAATTAAGTTATATTTGTAATATATCTATTCAAACAACCACTAAACTCCCCATTATTTCTCTTATAATTACCATGTACTTACAAATTTTGGTTATTTCTTCTGCAGCTACCTGCATAAGCAAAAATTGTGATTGTTATCTTCATTATGCAAATTATAAATTATATATTAAATACATGTCAATTTTTGATATAATAAATATGATACACACACACACACACACAAATAATATGTATTACTTAAAAAAAGTTATGCGTGTAGAAAACCCTCGCAACAATAGCTAGTTAAAGTAAAAGGCATGCCAATTGTCATGTACTTACAATTAAATGAACTACAAAGGAAAGTTCTTTTTATATATATGCTACTCGTTGTGACATATCTTCCATAACATTGATTCTAATTATATTAAAAAATAATAAAATACTCAACTTTTAATATAATAGAGATAAATTAAAATGAAACTGTAATAATAACCAAATTGAATAACATGAAATATTAATTATCAATTAATATGAATTCATATGGCAAATAGTTTCTATATCGAAAGTTTAATAATGTAGGACATACTCGTCGACACAATCTATAAATTTTCATTATGTTTTGACCATATTTTTTTGTCATTTTATGCTGACTGAGAGAGACATTTTTAAAGAATAAAAATATTAATGATTTAAAATTTAGTGCAGCAGAATTGGCCTTAAAGCGTGTAAAAGACATATTTTTATATATAGTATAAGTAAAAAAAAAAAGGTACTTGTACGCACACATTCTTAAATTATGACTATTAAGTGGTCCATTGGTTTAATGACATTATCCTCATACATATAGATGTAGGATATAAGATTTGAATTTCAACAAATTCTTGATATACATGTGTACATATATAAATGAAAAAGGAAAAAACAAAATTGTGACTGCCAACAAATTAGGAGGCAATTGCCTGAGTGGGACTGGGAGAAATGATCGATGTGCTTAAATTGCAAGTTGGTAGTTATTTCAATGTTATCCTAAAGTTTTTTTTGGTGGGCCGTATCCTTTCTGGGCTTTCTCTTGCTTAAAAATCATGGACCTTAGGAATTTATTTAGCCCAATTATTAAATGATTTTGACTACAACAAGCTGAATTACAAGAGATATGTGATATAATTTGAGATGTTATTAAATATATTTTTCATTTAACTATTATGTGTTATTATTTATTTTGAATCATGTTATATATCAGGTTATTTGTATCACAAACTATATGATTATGATATTTGAGCTTGATTCAAAAGTTATTCCATAACATAAAATTTTTGTCCTTGTATACATTGCGTAGAGAAGCAAGATAGCAATGAGAGCCCTTTAATCAAGTAATTAGATCTAATGTGCTTTATGGATATTTTTTATAAGAAAATTTGAGTCAATAAAAAATGACTTTAATATTTTGGTGTATACAAGGTTTTTTTTTTAAAAAAAAATTCACTACAAGCAATTGAAATAATATTACAATACAATGATAGTTAACACGATGCTAAGTATTTTAATATTGTCCATGCATCGCACGAGTT
This sequence comes from Jacaranda mimosifolia, assembly GCA_018894105.1. Taxonomy (NCBI): domain Eukaryota; kingdom Viridiplantae; phylum Streptophyta; class Magnoliopsida; order Lamiales; family Bignoniaceae; genus Jacaranda; species Jacaranda mimosifolia. The sequence continues at coordinate 28,250,397 of CM032129.1, forward strand.
CTAATACTAGTGTGATATAATAAATTGGTAGGTTCTTTGTCGGGAAATCCAAGGAACTTAGGGTCCCCTTTGATTTTATTCACACTCATTTTTTTCATTTTCTACTATTCTATAAATGAAAACCACAACATTTTAGAAAATTTCACCTAACATTATTTTCATCTTTATTTTCAAAATATATTTTTCAATAACCTATTTATCTTTTCTCAACAACTTATATACCCCCCCTCTCTCTCTCTCTCTCTCCCTCCACCTACAACCGATTAAAATCAATATAATCATTACATTTTTAACATTTCATCCAAATATAAACTCATTTTTACTAACCAGTTTTTCAAATTTTAAAAATGATAAAAATGAAAATAAAACCAAATAGCTCCTTACCCTCCAACCCAAAGAAAAAATACTTAATGAATGAAATAAACCTTAAAAATAGAAAAATGTTAATAAATAAACCTTGAAATAAATAAATAGCGTACTTTGTTAGCTCATAATTAAAAATTTTAGCCGCTCCCCATTAATTATATAACAACTATAATTATATTACTTTATATAAAATGTAAATTAATACACATTACATATAAATATACTTGATAATGGCTAAATTTATTATCAAATACGAAGTTAGTATGTTGACCTAATGTTCGATTGGTACATATTTGGAAGAAACTTTTATCTTAAAAAGTGTTTAATATTAATTTATAAATTATTTCAAAGCTCTCGATTTTTTCATTATAAGATAAATAAGACATTATGATAATAACTATTTATTAAAAAATTCTCAAAGTTTTTAGCCCTTGATCGTAGAGGGTCCAATAATTGATCTTTGTTATTATGACCAAAAAATTAAAAAGAAGAATTAGGTGAAAGGAAAAAAGGACTTTTAGTAATACATATAGAGCTTTGAAACAGCGAGACAAATATTGGAAAGCTTAATCAAGTCCTGGTTCCTCTTAGACAAGGGCGATCCCTCCCCCACAGTCGCATCACAAGCGCGTGCACTTCCTTCGACATCAACCGACAATTTATCCAACCCGTAGAACGTCTCCGAATCCAAATTTCCCAGCATTTCCGCCAGCGTCTGAACCGCGTCGTGATAATAACCTTGACATTTTCTCAGACCCGTCGACGTTCCGGATTCCCGACCCGATTCCATGGTTTTGAGCTCCGAAGAAATGTAATCTTCGGTATCCGTTGCGTTGATATAAGCCTGACGGAAGGCCATATACGCGAGAAAGTATTGGTCAGCACCAGCGGCGCGTGGGAAGGAGTAGATAACGTTCCGGCAGAAAGTGTAGTTGGTGGTGCTTCTGCAGACTTGGGAGGCTAAGTCCGTGGTTATGGCTGCAGCTCCGGCGGTGGCGGCGGGGACTGAGACGAGTAGTATTGAAGATAAAGTACAGAGGATGAAGATGAAGAGGAGAAGAGAGCGAGAAGTGGCCATTGTTTTTGCTTGGTAGTGAAAGAGGAAGTTGATAAGGGGTGTGAATGTCATTTTGTCTTTTTCTGTTGTATATATTGTGACATTGAGGACAAAGAATGGAAAAAGATTCCCTTTTCGATTTCACGTGAATCGAAGAACAGGTCACAAGTGTATATGTATAGTTTGTGATAAACTTAAAAAAAAAATTCATTTAAATTTAGTTTGTACGATAAGTCATCTAAACTTAATTTTGTTTGATAATTTATGTGAAATTAACTTAGATATTACAGGAGAAATCTATAGCAATGTTCAAGAAGCTGGATTGGATCGGCCAGTTTGATAAATGGAATTGGTGAAGATTCAGACCTGATTTGGTAATTAAAACGATTTCATGAAGAAATCAATTTAACTCGGTGCAAAATTGGTTAAACCAATTGATACGGGATAGTCTAACATGTCCAACCCAATATTACTTGACCAGGATAGCACTGCGGCCCGATCACATATAGGCCCAACCAATCGATCGGGTCTCAACCAACAAGACTTTGCTCATCGCAATGAGTACAAGCGTTCATCTCGTCGACCAGATTACAATCCACCATAACCAGAGTACACCCTGGATTTCATCCGACCGCGAGAGGTTACACCCAATCGACTGGAGCTTCGGGAGGCACCCTGCAGAAGTACCCGCTTCGATCAGGGAGGTCGATCCAAGGCTACATCCCCCCAACAGCATTGAATGCTCCATCAGGCGACGTGCCCCCGTATTCATGGCGCATGCCACCACAGTACTATCTTTTTTCAGCTGTGCCAGAATAATACGCGCCACCTAAAATAGTACACAGATGGGATAAGACCCAAAGACCCTCAAGTGAGTACAACAGTCTCTCACAGTGGCTAATCTAAGAATTTAGGTAAATGGGGTCAAAATATTAATAAAAAATAAATTTAAAATAATTAATATTTAATAAAAATAAATTTTAAATACATTAATCCAATTGTCATCAACGAATTTTCATATTTTGAAACTTCGTCATAATATCATCATCTGAAATGCTCATAAATACATCTCTTTCTTTATAAATTATCAAACAATCATTAAAGAAGTCATCATCTATTCGGTTCTGCAAATCAGTCTTGATAAATTTCATCACTGAGAAAGCTCTCTCTACACTTGCAGTGGCGACCAGCAAAAGCAACGAAATTTTCACAAGTTGGTACACATAAGGATACACCAAATGCTTCTTTGTCTCAACTAACTTTTTGGATAGATCACCAATTCCATTTACACCAGGAATCTTATATCCTCAGAACTCACATCAATTATACAATTCTCAAGCTGACAACGAATCTCAACTAAATCATATTCTCTAAAATCATCAGGATATAATGCAGCCAATCTCATGATCTTTTCTATATCAAAACTTGCAAATGACTGAGATGGAGACAAACAAGCCATACCATGAAGTAAGTCAGATGTTACCTCATTAAATCGATTATTTAATTCCTGAAGTTGCCAATCGATAACTTTATAAAAAACTTTAACATGGTAATGATGTAAAACCGTATATTCAGCAACTCTTCGCTTTGATCTTCCTGGAAAGACAGAGATTATCAAATATAGGTATCTCAATATCATGTTTCATGCAAAATTTAGATACCTCACCAATAAGTGAATCCCATCCACTATCTCTTGTCTTTTTCAATCATTTCTTTGGTACTCGAACAAGCAACATGGCATTTACAATATCTTGTTCCCTTCTTTGTAAAGCTAAACCAAGCTCATTTGTGGTACTAAGAATATTCTTCATAAAATGCAACATGAAAACAAATTCAAATTTTAGACAAGCATCAACAAGCCCAGGCACTTTCCATTTTTCATCTGATGAGTTTGCATCCGTACCAAGAGTGTCAACAAGCACATCATTTATTAAATCAAACAATAGAATGAAGTTAACAAAAGATTTAAAGTGGGATTAGGGGTGTAACCGAGCCGAGCCCGAGCCTGTTAGGTTCGGGCTCGACTCGTTTACTGATTCATGAGCTCGAGCTCGGGCTCGGCTCGACTCGTTAATGCTCGATTCGTATAAGCTCGGATGAGTTCGAACCCGTTTAGGCTTGAAACAAAATTTAAAATAATAAACTCGATAAGGCTCGATTCGTATAAACTTGGATGAGATTGCTCTAACTCGATAAGGCTCGATTCGTATAAGCTCGGATGAGCTCGAGTCCGTTTAGGCTTGAAACAAAATTTAAAATAATAAACTCCATATTATTATTATTATTATATAAAATATATATAATAAAAAGCTCGTTTAGGCTCGCGAGCCTGTCGAGCCGAATATTATTGAGCTTGGCTCGACTCGTTTGACTGGCGAGCTCGGGCTTGGCTCGGCTCGGCTCGGCTCGTTTAAGTTCGAGCCGAATTCGAGCTTTTATCGAGCCGAGCCCGAACCATTCGCGAATAGTCTCATCTCATTTACACCCCTAAGTGGGATCCCCAACGAGTATCACTTGGTCTTGCAAGACCTAATTCTTGATGTAGACCCCTACCAGTCTGAAGCTCACCCATTTCAAATGCCTTTTGAATTTTGAAAATTTGTGCATCTCGAAGTTCATATCTACGTTTAAAAGAAGCTCCCACTGCATTTATCACAACTAAAACTAAGTTAACAACTCCAACAACTTCATCACATTTCTTACTAATCCCAACAAGAGTTAATTGAAGTTGATGAGAAAAACAATAAATTGAATGAGCCGACCTATTTTCTCGTTGAATTAAAGCTTTAAGTCCATTAAATTCACCTTGAATGTTACTTGCTCCGTCGTAGCATTGACCATGTATATATGATATACTTAATGAATGTTGAGCAAGCAATGAAGCAACTCCTTCTTTTAGAGATAGAGTACTAGTATCACGAACGTGAATAATTCCAATAAATCGCTCCATTACTAATCCTCTCCTATCAACATATCACAAAACAAGAGTCATTTGCTCCTTACATGATATATCATGGGTCATCAACAAGTATACTAAAGTCATCACCATTTAAATCCTCTATGATGACCTTAGTTGTTTCCATAGCACATGTACGTATACTTTCTTTTTGTATTGTTGGACAAGTGAGTTGATTATTTTTTGGTGCTTTTCTTAATATTGCAGCAACATCTTTTTCACAATTTTCTGTGTAGTATCTCAAAAGTTCAAGAAAATTACCTTTATTTGATGATGATGCACTTTCATCATGACCTCGAAATGCCATTCCTTGACCCAAAAGAAATCTCACAACTTTAATCGATGCAGTTAAACGTATCCGATAGTCCAACTTAGCTTGGCTTGATTACTTATCCAAAGCTGCTTGAATGGATTGACTCTGTTGCATCAAATATTCACACTTCTTCTTTGATTTGTGATGATCACTATTAGGCCTACCTATATGAGTAGCAAATCTTTCATTTTTTTTCCAAGCTCGAAACTCTTTAGTTGAAAATGCATCTCCCTCACGTTGATGTACATCCTCATCCTTAAATAGATAACAAGGAAGGCAAAAGGCTGCATCTGATGATACACTATATTCCAACTAATCAGGATAAATATCGAACCACTAACGATTAAATCGACGCATCAAACCAGAGATTTCAATTTGTGAAAATTTGTGATTTCGTGGTTGACAAAGACCTTTTTGAATATACGATCTTCTTACTGTATCACGATCATTCGGGGTGATATTTCAAAATTGGTAATCTTTCTCGGGATCGGCCTTTAAAGAGTCTAAATCAACTCCTTGACTTTGTTTTTCAATTAACTGTGATCTCAAATTATCGTTGTGAGGTGGATCTTTAAATTGATTAACACTTTCTTGAAAGAGAGGCAAATTTTGTGAAGAGGAAGTAGAGCCTCCAAACTTCGGTGAAAAACTTATCTATCGACATGTGAACACTGTAAAATAAATTTAAGTACAGTTAATTTAATATTTCTTTCATAATGCATAATTTATAAACATTCACAATTTCTAAATTCTAACCATAAACCCTAACTTTTTTATCTAATGCAATAATCATCAATTACATAACAATTAATATCAAGTTAACAATTAAAATATGCATATACAAAAAGTTAATAAATTAACATTATCAATTTATCCTAAATTTTAATTGATTAAACTCTAACTCTTTTTTACCCATTAAAAAAAAAACCCAAACTTTTTCATCTAATGCAATAATCATCAATTATATAACAATTCAAATATGCATATGCAAAAAGTTAATAAATTAACATTATCAGTTTATCCTTAATTTTAATTGATTAACTTTTTTTCCCCATTAAAAAAAATCCTAACTTTTTTTATCTATGCAATAATCATCATTTACATAACGATTAATAATAAGTTAACAATTAAAATATGCACATACAAAAAGCTAAACAAGTTAACAATTGACAAAAAAAAAACCCAACTTTTCTAATACAAAATCAAGAAATAAACAAGTGAAAAGCAAATAACTTACATTGTTTTGGCTCTTAATATTATTTTTTAAATCCCAAGTGGTGGATAATATTAAAAAAAAAAAAAGAGGATTTTTTTTGGAATATTGGTGGTGGGGATTGGGGGACAGTGTTTTGGGGCTTTGTTTTACTACTTTCTGGGGGGGGGGGGGGGGGGAGAGGGAGAGAAGAGAAAGAGTTGAAGTGGCTGTCTGGCTAAGTGTGGGGACCAAGGCTATAATTAACATTTGACCAATTTTTATTTTATTTTTTTCCAGTTTCAAGGGGCCAAACGATGTCGTTTTGGCCCCAATTTTTAGTTAACTGCATAAGTGATAAAACAAATGGGCAGGTGTGACAATGAGGTCTCGAACCAGTGACCTGCGACTGCATTGATTTTACACCCCAGCTGATGACCAATTGTGTTGGGGTTCATTATGATATTAAGTGGGGTCAAAATACTATATAGCCATAATTTTTATATATATATATATAATAGCAAGTGGGGTCAACTGGGCCCACATTTTTGGCTGTAAATCCGCCATTGGTCCCTCATGCTTGGCAAGGGCATCTCGAACTTATCAGCCACTTGGATAAGGCTATAAATACCCCATCCATTGCCTTTAGCAAGGTATACCATATTCTACTTTAAGCCCTCACTCTCGTGTTCGATTTTGTAATCAATTCTATACTAAGTTGAGTATCGGAAAGCCTTAGCCGAGGGCATCTCGACTAACCTAACGTTTGCTAGTGATTGTAGGACTCGACCCCAACATCTTAGAAGCATATTCTTCGACCATTCACTGGTCGATATTACTGGATCCCAACTCAACATACTGATACATGATTCTGACCCTCATCACCAATGAACCGAATTTTCTTTTAAATTGGTTAGTAAATTTTTTTAAGTAAAAACTAAAAAATTAATTTGATATTTTAAATTGATGTATGAATATTATTGTGAAATAGAGTTTGGAGAAAATTTTATAAATACTAAGCAATTTTTTTCCTTTATATATATAATTTTTTGCATTTTTAATATATTTATATAATATTAAATATAAATATGACGACGCACCGATTCAATCACTGGTTTAATTTTTCAAACATTGATATGAAGTAGTAGGGTCTCGGATAGAAATTCCTTAATGTTATGTTTGAATTAAGAAATTTACCGAAGAAAAAGAAAAGTTACGGGATGAGTCTAATTAACTTGATTTAATTATTGTGGTTAGAAGTCATTTCTTAAATTAGGTTATCGATTTTATGCTGCTCCTGGCATGTTTTTGAGTAATTTTTTCTCAAAATATTATTTTTATTTTTTAATTTTTACAACTACGTAGAATAACTATTATTTCATTATTACTTAAACATTGATGAATGTTGTATATAATTTAATTTCTATGTAATTCTTTCTATTTTTTCACTTTCCTCTTACAGACATCTAAGACATGTTCTCTCCTATCTATATTAATTTATTACTTTTATCTATTAAAATATACATGTATTAAGTGTACACCAATAGTTAGTTATTGATAATTGATCTTTACTCGAGTTATTGTTAATTTATTGTTTAAGTGAATTTTGTCAAGCGTATCATGATATTACCAAATTAAATTCGAACAATAATTTATTTTCCAGCAAATGAAAAGGCAATATAGTGTTTATATGTTTCGCAATGATATCTATAAATTAATGGCCAATTGTAAGAGATATGATGTTTAAGTTTTAATTAGGGGTGTAAATGAGATGAGATGATTCGCGAACGGTTTGAGCTCAACTCTATAAAAGCTCGTATTCAACTCGATCTTTTCGAACTCGAGCCGAGCAGAACTCAAGCTCCTCAGTCAAACGAGTCAAGGCGAACTCAATAATATTCAGTTCGAAAAGCTTGCGAGCCTAAACGAGCTTTTTTATAATAATAATAATAATAATAATAATAATAATAATAATAATAATAATAATTTGATTTTTTATTTTTAGAAAAATATATAACAAAATTATTTTAAAAATTTATAATTATAGATTTTGTTTTGAGTCTAAATGAGCTTGAGTTAATCCAAATCTATATGAGCTCGAGCTCATTCGATCTTATACTAATCAAGCTTTTCTACTTCTTTATGAGGAGCCTTATCAAGTTAAGTTTGATAAGGCTTGCTAAACCTTCATCTATTCTAACGAGTCGAGCGTAAACTTAGTTGTTTAAACTCGACCAAGCTCGAGCTCGCGAATTAATAGATGAGTCAAGTTTGAGCTTACTAGATTCGGTCTCGACTCGACTCGTTGACACCCTTTGTTCTACTTATGTGTTGATATTAGCTTACTTTGATAGCATTATTCTATTTTAATTCAAAAATATTAATTATATTTAATTAGTTTTTGATTGTGTTTAATTAATTTTTAAATTAATGTATCAAGTGACATAATTGATTAAAAAAAAGAACTGCTCCATTCCCCCCCCCCCCCCCCCCCGAACTTACAAGGTTTGATTACAATCATATACCCAGATTCTCTATTGCTAAGTCCATCAAATTCAAAATCCAACAAACATTTTTTTGAAATTTTATCATTTTTTGCTTGTATAAGGGCATTGGCATGATAAATGGTATCAAAATTCAATTATTTTTAATCATATTTAAGAGCTCAATAAAATGAAGTGCTTAAATTTTTTAATAAAATTATATTATAAAACACAAGATTATAAAAAGATATTAATAAGTTACAAGATGGAACGAGCTCAGGTAATAAAGTTTAAGTTTAAAAACTTTAATATCGTATTCTAGTATTCTACCAAATATAAGGATATATTAGTCTATTTTTATAATAGTTGATTGTTGATATTTATATTTTTGTAAAATTTTAATTTATTATAATTAATCTATTATTAATCAATGTCTAAAGCAATAATACATCGATTGTTTCATAATAAAAAATAAAAGAGATAAAGATATGAATTTCTCGACAGGATAAATAAGGAAATTTCAATTTATTTTAAATAATTATCATTTTTTATTTTTATATGGCATAAATCATGAAAGTATCATTAGTAACTTCTAAGTGCCCATTTGGTTTTATTTTCATTTTCAGTTTTCATTTATATCATTTTCAAAATGTTACAAAGTAGTTAGTAGAAATAAGTTGAAAATGAATTTGTATTTGAATAGATTGTTGGAAACGTAATGATAATGTTGGGTTTAGTAGATTGTAAGTGGAGAGAGATAGAAATGATGGAATAGAAAGAGAAGAGATATAAATTGTTGGGGAATTATTTTAAAATTAAAAATGAAAATGATGTTAAGTGAAAATCTGTAAAAAGTAATGTTGTCCATTTTTGAGATAGTAAAATATGTGAAAAGGAGTTTTGAAAATGAAACCAAACATGAACTAAATAATTATTTAGAATAATGTTTCAAGTAATTATAGCCAAATTTAAATAATTAAATTTGAAAAAATAAAAGGGGAAAACCAAATATGGGATACTCTTTAACCAAAAGAGGAAATGGCGGGAAGGAAGTGCCGCTGACCCGCGATGTTATGCAAATGGCCCAAACTATTGGTGTCCTTTCTAAGTGGCATATTTAAAATACTTTTAATTCTTTTTAAATACACATATAAATTAAGAATTTGTTAATGCTGAACCATATAATTTATATTTATATGTGTCAGGACAATTTCATTCGACCAATCATCTACTTGATTAAAATATACATAGTTATATAATTTAATTCTCATAACTATAATATATACATTAACTATCATTTATAACTCACTCATTTAGAGACTTGAAATTTTGAGTTTTGGACTTTGAGACTTAGAGAATTGAGCATCAAATTGAACATCTAGAGACTTGAATCGTGGATTTAGAGCCTTGGAGACTTGAGTTTTAAATTTGGAGACTCAAAAACTTGAGTCTTGAACTTGAAGACTTAACAACTTGGGTCTTGGATTTGGAGACTTATAGACTTGAGAATTTTAGATAGTTTATGCTCTTATCTAGGAGCATTATTGATAGTTTAGGCTCCTATGAAGGAGTATTTGTGATTTAAAGATAAAAATTAATTGCCCCTAACATCATCATCATCATCATCATCGGCATCACTTGAGTCTTTTTGTTCGTCAAAATTAATGTCCATTTTGATGTTATGTGCATGAGTTATTAAATCTTCAAAAGTTTTTGGTTTGATTCCTTGAAGTATATAGCAAAGATCCGAATGCATTCCTTGGATATACATCTCAATGATTGAGGCCTCCGATAATTGTTCTTTGTAGTTAAAGCTCAAATTTCTCCAGTGATTTATGTAGTCAATCATAGGTTCTTCTTTCCACTAGCGAGAGTTGGTGAGTTCATGTTGATTGTCCTTCGAGTGCTATAGAAACAGTTGAGAAACTCTTGTTCCAGTTGCCCATAACTATTGATAGAGGATGCCTCCAAGTCAGTATATCAATCAAAAGCATTGTCGTTTAATGATCGAACAAATAGCTTTATCAAATGATCTCCACTTGTCCCAGCATTGTTACAAGTCTCAATGAAATGAGGCATATGTTGCTTTGGGTTGCCCTTGACATCAAATTGCTGAAATTTTGGAGGTTGGTAACCGATCGACATATTCAAGTTGTCAATCCTTTGAGTATATGGCTTGGAGTAAGTCATAGACCACTTAGAATTTTCAGCAAGCTTGTCTTTGATAGTCCCCATGATAAACTCCTTCAGTGAGTTGATGGGAATTAGTCTAGTGGAAACTTATAGTTCTTTATTTGCAGTCTTTTCATTTTTGGCTGAGTGTTCCTTTGTGAATGTTTCTCCTCTGTCTTGAGTCTCAACTTGTTTCTCCACCATGAAACTTGCATCAAGATTGCCCACTTTGCTCATCAATTTGGAGATTTGAAAGTCTCGCTTTTGGACATACTTCGTGAGTCCTTCAATAGCCTTCGTCAAATTTGCAATTTATTCCTCCAAGGTTTTAGCACTTGTCACCATCACTATTGCCATATTTGAGGAATTTGATGTTGAGTGGAGAATAGATGATGCAAATTCTTCCTTTGAGTCTCCACCATCTTCATTTATATTAATAAAATGAAGCAACACCTTTTTCCATAGCAAGTGAAGGAACCATTTCTGAAGATAATTGCAACTTCTTTGACATACTTCTTATGATGACACCAACACTTTTTGCTCTAGTACTTGAGGAATTTGAAGTAGTAATCTTCAATGTTACAATCTTGTTGGTGGACGTTTGATACTTCAATCTTAATGAAAGAAAAAGATGAGAAGTAGAGATTGTCCCAATGGGCATGTCAGAAATTTATAAGCGCAAATTTCTTGGTCTGCAAAAATAAAATTACAAGATAAAAAAAAAATCTATATAAATAAAATAAAATTCAAACTTATTAATTGTAGATTCAATCTCTATTCTAATCCTCTGATTCTGTCTTTCCAAATATAATCTTAAATTTAATGAGCTCCGCAAAGAACACCGTAGATTTCTTTTATTAGAGTATAAATTAAAATTAACTATTTATCATTTGAAATCAAATTTAATAAATTTTAAAAAATAAATTGAAATTCTAAATTAATAACTAGCATCTTATTTTATGTGTCACTTCTTCATTTGCTAAAATTAATATGTCTACAATGCACTTAGAAATATTTTTATTTTTATTTTTTAATTTTCATAATGACAACTTATGCAGTAATTGTCATTTAAAATTCACCCCCTTTGTACAAATAAATGGTTATTTTTATTTATGTAACAATTTAAATTGATATATCGAAATTATAAAAAAATATGATATTGTTTTATTTATTTTATAATAAAAATTTTAATACATACATGAGGCATGCCAAAATTACTATTTTTATTTTCTAAGGGCCTGGATGAAGTTCATCTTTCAACGTCTGTTGTTTACTTAGTGAGATGGTGGCCCGGTAGAAAATATGTAACCCATAACTGTAGCTTGATGAAGCTGGATTACACATCATGACCCAAGAGTGTGACAAAATCATCCTTGAAAATGTGCTGCAAGAGATGACAATTGCAATTACATTTTTGTCCTCATTTTACATACGAAATTACATCCATAACCTTGTAATCAGCATTGAACTACGACAATACCTTTTGTTTCTTCCTTTTTGTTTATTTCCTCTTCGTTTTTTTTTCTTTTTAAATATATTTTGAAATTGCATTAAATTATTTTTAATTGTCTTGGAATCATATTTAAAACAATGAATTTAAGGAATTAAATTGGAGAATACGTAGTAAATAAAATTGATGTTAGGTATTCTTCTTTTTTTAAATACTTTTTAAATATATTTATATTAAAAAATAATTGAAAGATAAATAGACATATATATAATTGTACTTAAGGTAATGATATTGATAACGAAAAAAAAAAAGTACCCTAAATTCTTTGAATTTTAAGATTTTATTTTTATGTGTAAAGAAGTTGTGTTATAATGGAGGACAATTAATTTTTTAATGTTTGAGGAAAAATATATTTTTTTAATTGGGGGTACTATATTTTTTTAAAATTCATCCCACTATTATGATCCATCAAAGTAAACATTCAATACAATCATTCACTTTTATCATTTGTATCATCCTACAAAATAAATATAATTTTAAAAATACAAAATTATCATAATTCCTCTTTTCATCCTATTACTTTTCATCCCATATTAGAAAATAAAAGTGGCCTAATAGTTCTTAGAGGAATCATGCTGCAAGAATATCCTTCCACAAGAACGATCCACAAATTAGAGAAAAAAGGAAAAGAAAAGAAAAGAAAAAATAAAGTAAGATAAGTGGCTTGCATTTCCCCAAAGCTCAAAGTCGGTATGAAAAGATCCTACTTTCAATTCATTCATTCCTCACATTTGTACTCCTAAAGATTGTTTAATAATTAAGAATCAAACTATTCTGCATTGTCGAACTGTAACCAGTCAAACTCATCGAATCTCAATATTATAGCAATATAACTTCTAACTAATCCAGTAAACAGATAAGTGTACGTGGGGAATGAAAATGGCGGCAGTGACATCCTCGTCAGTACCTATTGGAATCAAGAACATTTGTGGGGTACCAATTTCATCATCTTCTGGGCCGAATGGGCAGAACAAATTGCAGGTTAAACCCACGATAAGTTCTTCCAAATCGGAGCTGTTTGGAGGTTGTCTGTATGTAAATCTTAAGGAAAAGAGTGGCAGGGGCAATGGCGGAGGCAGATTGCCCTCCACCCGTGTGGTTTCTCCCAAAGCTGTTTCTGATTCCAGCTCTTCCCAGACTTGTCTTGACCCAGATGCCAACTCGGTAGTCTCTCTCTCTCTCTCTCTCTCTCTCTCTCTCTCTCTCTCTCTTGTGCTGATTAGTATTTTCTTGATCTTTCTTGAAATAGCAGCTGGGCTGTGTGATCCATTACTGATCATGGATTTTCTTGATTGTATGCAAATTGTTGCCGATATGTGTGAATTAGCATTTTCTTGATTTTCTTGAATTTGTTTGTAACTTTGGTTGATTTTTTAGCTTTTGCTGATTCATGTTTTCTTGAAATTGTTGTAGTTTGAGTGATTTCATTACAATGTACAACCTTATGTTCTTGTTTCTGTTGTCTTGATTGTGCAACGTATGCTTTTGTAGATGTTTATGCTTGATTTAATCAAGATACAGCTTTTAGCGGATTTAACTGGAGATATTAGTATGTACAGTTATCATAGTCTTTAAGCATGAAACCTTTTCTTTGAATATTTGTTTGCACAGAGTGTTCTTGGCATCATTCTTGGGGGCGGAGCCGGAACTCGGCTTTATCCTCTTACCAAGAAAAGAGCGAAACCAGCTGTCCCGTTGGGTGCAAATTATCGGTTGATTGACATCCCTGTTAGTAACTGTTTGAACAGCAACATATCAAAGATCTATGTGCTCACTCAATTTAATTCTGCATCTCTTAATCGCCACTTGTCAAGGGCATATGCAAGTAATATGGGTGGTTATAAGAATGAAGGGTTTGTCGAAGTTCTTGCTGCCCAGCAAAGCCCAGAAAATCCAAATTGGTTCCAGGTAAACAAGGACATGATCCTCTTTAATTTCTTTCTTCTTTTAGGTAAAGTTGAATTTGATATTTCCCAAGAGATAATTCATCAAAGGATGGTATCAAATGCTCCTCTTTTATATTCTGTCAGTAGGAAGTATTCGTTTGTATTAGTAATGGGGAGTTATTTGGTTCCAGTATCACGATGTTCATTTAACAAGAAGCTTTTATGCATTGCTTTTCAATGTGTTCAAGCTGCAAATTGATACATCTAATTAGTTCATAAGCATATTTACACTTCTGGCTGCATGAAAGTAAAAATTTGCGATGCCATACATCTTTATATGTGTTTTTTGCTGCGAAGAATTCTGTGTTTGTGTTTAGGTGATTACATAGATGAAAGTGCTCTGAAATATATTTACAAATTATGGGACTTCTTTGGCTCAATATTCTGTACACATGAATTGTCAATACTGATTGTGTGACCGAAAACCTTGGGAAATGGTATTCATTTTAATAGTTATAGACATCATGTGGTGTTGTTGGACATATTTTTTTTCATTGTTACCATTTAACAACACTATTTTATAGATTCATTTTTCTGCAACCAGTAGTCATGTACTAATTTTGTACTTCTGAATGATTTTATTATTCCGCAAGATTTTTTCTGAGCATGTTACTGTGAGGTGTAAAGTTTTAAGGGTCTGGCTAATGTATCATTGGTCTGCTATCTTAGAATAGAAATATAAACATAGATGTCTATGGTGAAGGTGACATCTTTCTCCTAACACAACTTTCTTCAGAAGACGTTTCATCAGAAGATAAATGAGTCCATGAATGTATGTTCACAAATATGAGTTTATTGAATAGGTCGTTAAATTACATCTTATGTTTGTTTTACTTCTTCACTTCCTCATCCAAATGCATTTGACCATCTTTATTTCTCCTAATGAAATTTTGTGTTATTTACACGCACATGGCTATTAATGTAGAGACTAGAGTTCGTTATTTTGTCTGCTTCTATTTTGGGATCTACTAGGGTACAGCTGATGCTGTGAGGCAGTATCTGTGGCTTTTTGAAGAACACGATGTTCTTGAGTTTCTGGTTCTTGCCGGAGATCATCTTTATAGGATGGATTATGAGAAATTCATCCAAGCGCACAGAGAAACTGATGCAGATATAACAGTTGCTGCCCTGCCAATGGACGAAAAACGTGCTACTGCATTTGGTCTAATGAAGATTGATGAGGAAGGAAGGATTATAGAGTTTGCAGAGAAGCCAAAGGGGGAACAACTTAAGGCAATGCAGGTAGAAATGCAAATAATAATCATTTCTTGCTTATATTCTTGTTGAATTTTCTACCCAATCGACTAAATTTCTACCTAATTCCTTTCCTGATTATGCTAGGTTGACACAACAATATTAGGTCTTGATGATGAGAGAGCAAAAGAAATGCCTTATATTGCAAGTATGGGTATCTATGTTTTCAGTAAGGACGCAATGTTAAGTTTACTGCGGGAGAAATTCCCTGGAGCCAATGATTTTGGAAGTGAAGTTATTCCAGGTGCTACTTCAATTGGTATGAGGGTAAGTCATATTCCTTGGGGCAAAACAGTTTTTGTTCCTAGTTCGTGCATTGGATTCGAATAGTCTCTTGATGACCTGTGAGTGGGAAATAATATTAACTGGTTACAGCCCATATTTGACCTATAAAAGGGGGTTTGAAACAACAATTTTAAGTTTTCGCTGATTCAATTGGTTCTTTCTTGGAATTATTCATTATAATTTAGATTAGCACATTATATATTGAAGCTTCAATTCTTATTCAATGCAATACCAATTACCAAGCTATCACCATTTCATCAACAAAGCTATTAGGTTGTCCTACTTCTTTCATTATCCTAGATATTCTCTGAAGTTGGTGACGATGAGTGTTTATTTCAATATAACCAATGGCAGTAAACACATCGGAACCATATGTTTCCCTTAGGGAATCAAATGTTTCAGGTTCTGCTTTCAAAAAATAAATCAAAAACTAGCCTTTATGTTAGGAATTTCAATTTATACTAAAGACATGCCAGAGATGGTGAGATCAATATCAACAATTATATAAAAATTTAAAACTTCCATGTTCTGTCAATGAATCCATCAATTTCGTTTTTCACTGAACCTCCTTTCCCTTACTGTAAAGAACAAGACGAAAAATAGGAAGAATAAAACTAAGCTCCCACATGTAGAACAGCAGACAGCTCTAGATATATAAATAAAGTGGAAAACTTATTTCATCTATTGGATCAAATATGGAAAACTTATTAACAGTCATTTTTTAAGACCATATCTCATCAGGAAAACATACCTCTCTATGCCATGCCTTTATTGTTATACAGTAATTCTATGTACAGAGAACTTTTTGGCCTGTTTTTGTTGTTTCTAAATAACTACTTTTTCTCTTTCAGGTGCAGGCCTATTTATACGACGGTTATTGGGAAGACATTGGGACTATTGAAGCTTTCTACAATGCTAATTTGGGGATCACCAAGAAGCCTGTCCCTGATTTCAGGTGACTTAATGGAAAAGGGGTTGAAAAATTTCTCCTCATGCCCTCTGCCCATTCCTCACCTGTTTGATTGCAACAACTAACCAAAGATTTGCATTTCTATTTGATTGGTCCATCCACTGCAGTTTCTATGACCGCTCCTCTCCAATCTACACACAAGCACGTTACTTGCCACCTTCCAAAATGCTCAACGCCGATGTTACTGACAGTGTCATTGGTGAGGGTTGTGTCATAAAGGTAACATCTTTTTGTCCTGAACGAACACATTTAACACAGATAAACTTTTCCTATAGAAAATTGTTTTTTGGGGCAATAATGTGTTGATGATTCTGTGCTTACTAAATGTAAACTCTCATACTAAACTTTCAGAACTGTAAGATTCACCATTCTGTTATTGGTCTGCGTTCTTGCATCTCCGAGGGTGCAATCATAGAAGACACCCTGTTGATGGGAGCTGACTATTATGAGGTAAATTCTTATGACAAGTTAAACATGATTGCTTTGATGTTCTGGCACTAATCCTGGTAATGCCTCTTGAACCAGACCGATTCAGACAGAAGACTCCTAGAGGCAAAAGGCGGTGTCCCAATTGGTATTGGCAAGAATTCTCACATCAAGAGGGCAATAATTGACAAAAATGCACGCATTGGAGATAATGTGAAGGTAGATTCTTACATACTCTTGAGTCTTTTTGTATTGAAAAACGACAATGTGAATTAAAATTGTTATCTGTTGAAACCCAGCTTCCTGCTTAATGTCCTTATTGTTCTTACAGATCATTAACAGCGACAACGTGCAAGAGTCCGCAAGAGAAACGGACGGCTACTTCATCAAGAGTGGGATTGTCACTGTGATAAAGGATGCTTTCATTCCCAGTGGAATAATTATTTGAAGATGAGCAGTTCTTGCCCAGAAGCTGTTTAACCTTCCCAAATTTCTGCCTTTTTCTAGCACCTATTTTTCAAAAAAAAGAAGCAGAAAAAAGAAAGAATATCTTACTGCAGAGAATCATCCAACAGAATGTAACCAGATTTAGACAAGAAAGTAAATATGTTAACCTGAGCTGTTCCTAATCATAAACGTCTTTTAAGAAGCTTTTTCTTCATTATTATACTGAAGTTATTTTACACAAACCTCTATTCTGTTTGTTAGTGACGACAGTATCCATCTTAGTTTCTAAAGTCTATAGAGGAAAATGAATATTGCTGTAATATCTTCCTTTTCTCATCAGTAATTTATAATGGATTTATGTATTTTGCTTGTTAAGTAAGAATTATCTGATTTATTCGTTAATTTTATAACTTAGAAGTTTAATTTGCAGTAACTCTATTTTTATAAAATTATTAATTTAGTTAGAATAGGCTGTTGTGTCTGTAAGTGAGCCGCTTTTTATTTTAATTTTTATTTTTATTTTTTTGGATGACATACTATTTATAGGAAAAAGACTCACGTGTTTATTATTTAGGCAAATGCTAAATTTTATATATCCAAATTCATAAACACGGATGCATATTCTAATGGATTCTAAAATTGAATATTAATTCCAATCTAGTAATAAAAATCTAAATATGCTACTAAATATATCAAATTAGTAATTTATTAAGAATAGTCTAATTACAAAATTATGTTGTTGCAAGTTAAGCTTTCAAACTCCAAAATTAATGGATAAATTTAATAATTCTTATTTAGATATTAATTTAAGAGACAAAATGCAATAAATTCACTGGTAATTTCTCTAATGACTCAATTCCAAGAATAGAGTTCCACTAATTTGAGTAATATCCTCTAAGCCAAATAGACAATATAATAGTCTTATGTTTCTTGTATTCTTTTCCTTGGTATAGTTGAACTTGAACCAAAACGTCGCCCATTAAGTAAACCATTGCACTAATAGTCAAACCAATTGAGAAAGAATCAATAGATTTCTTTTTGAGAGCGATTCATCATTTTCAAACACAACACACAACTCTCCTTTATACTGCGTACAACTCTCTATTCTGCTGCATCTTCCAAGTGTACTTGTTCCCTCTACTGAATGTTATAATTGCCCCCTCAATGAGAAAGGGGGAAACAAGGATTGGGTGCTGTTCAGTGATATAATCTGGCAACAAACATGCTACCAGTTCTTATGAGCACAGAGGATCTGATACAGGATTGAGATAAATTTTGAGCTCATCGAGTTGCCATTGGAAAAAGATAAAATTAAGTGATCAATTTGCCAGATACTTGTCAAATTACATTTAAGTCCACAAAACAATTATAGAATAATCTGCTTAAAGCGATGGAAAGGAACGCATGGAAGTTGATATTGCCTCCAAGGAAGTGATGCAAAGGAAACTGATATATTTTGTCCACGAATGTGATTTGCATGCCATTATTTTGGCAGACCTTACATAGAGGCTCTCTACAACCTTTCCCATATTTGAAATGGTCTCAAGAGTTGCTGGATAGATAGCGTCAACACTGGGATCATTAAATATTAAGGCATCCAGCACCTTGGTCTAAAGTCCCCGCAAACTTCTTACCTAAAATCATCTGAGACAATTTCTTTTCTACGTGATGAACAGGCAACTCCGCAATATGTGTGATTTAAACTCTTGAAAAGGGCTTGATCAACCTGCAAAGATTTTGCTCGAGGAGACTGTCGTAGAGGGAAGAGAGGTGCCCATGAACAATAGGGTCTTCCTCCAGCTGTGTCTTGAAATTCTTCAGAGCAATTTCGAAGAACCGGAGAGAGTGTTTTGAATGAGCATCAGCGACAGCTATCATCGTGTCGAGTTCTAGTCCTTGATATTATAAATCCACCTTAGGCGAATTCCTGCCACATCTTCAGACTGGTTTACCATAATCTTGCATAGCAACATATACTTGAGGCTGTATATGGCCTGGGAATCATCTAGAGCATTAAAAGCCTCAATTGCTTCAAGGAAATAGCTGTAGGCAGTTTTATAGTCCTTTTCTTCCACGTGTAGAATCCCACTCTGCAAATCTATAGTGCCCTGCTGGGCTGGAGGAACATATACGGCGTTGGCTGCTGTCCTCAATGCAGTAAGTGCAGCCTTTGCTTTGGGCAGGTTTCTCAGAGAGAAACGAAGTTTGCTCTCAAGTAAGTCAATCCTGGATCAGACCTGAAAGGAGATTTAGTGCTTCAGAATATTCCTTGTTGTCCATCAATAGAGCTGCAAGCCTTGCCTCAATCCGTTAATGCAGAAAAGTTTGCTTCTCAGCATGTGTCCATTGCACTATTTCTTTGCAAAGGGAGATCTGAAGATCAGATGTACCAGGAATTTTAGCGACTGCATCAACAATACCACGAAAGATTTTTGCAGTTTTTGCCTTTGGGATCAAGGAAAAGAATGGACGCAACTTGGTGAGGAGGTTCTGAAGTTCTGCTGCTCAACCCTCTCGTCTACGAAGATCAGAGAGATTGGCATAGCCTGTTCTTTTATTCGAAGGGCTTCAGAAGAAGATGAAGGATTTTCAAGCACCTGGTAAAGAATAGAAATTGCCTCAGATGGATCTTTGGCTTCAGCAGCCTGAAAGAGTGAATCAGTGGTTGCAGGGAGATGTGAAGAAGACATGGCCACAGCTTTCAGATCTAAAGTTCTGCAAATTTAGCCTCAACATTAGTACCAATATTAGGAAAACATATGAATATTATAATTTTGTTGCTGTTGGGTATAACACAAATGCAGAAATGAAACAATACTGGCTAACAACATAGTAGGGCTTTTTTTCTTTTTTTTTTCCTTTTCCCAATTTTTACATGTAAAACTCAAATCTTTCCAACAATAACCATAACAGAATGAAAAAAAAAAAAACAAAAAAAAAAAAAAAACGAAGCAATAAGTAGGAGGATTGCTAGACAGAAAATTAAATATAATTATGTGAGAGCAAATTTCTCTCAAGTAAACACCTGAGTATGGTAGGTAGGGAGCCACAGAATGAAGAAAATCATGAGTTCACCCATATAGAGCAAAATTGCACAATGGCACAAGCAGCATCATTACTTGTAGCACTCGTAAAAGAACAAAAAAATGGCTGGTATCTTCTATGTGATGCAAAATCAGCAACATTCTACAGTAAACATCAGTAGAGAGAAAACAAATGTGCAAAATCAATTCGCATCTTTTAGTAAATTGTTATGGATGATCAACTACTGATTCCAATCTCCATATTTCACAGAATATTGGTACAGATGCTATGTGTTCTTTTCTTTTTATGTTCAACAATTCTTGTCCCGTGCATTTCTGCCATAACAAGGTTCGATTTAGCACCAAGTTTTCCTCTGGGCTGGCTCCCATTCATCCTCGTATCCATATAAATTCTTCCTTTCTACTACTGATCATATGCATGCTAATAGCTAATCATCACCAAGTCCAACGGTACCAACCTGAGCACGTTCCCTTCAGTGTAAACACGGTAGACATTTTCGTTCTTGTCCAAACTACTTAATTCTGCTAACCCAAGCCTAAGAAACTAGCGAATGCCTTAGCACCTACTATTTTCTGTCCATAGGACACACTCATCTCAGATTTCCCAAATAAGCTCAATAAAAGTAGTACCTCAAGTCCAAAAGGGCACACAATTCACAGATAATTTTGTCTCCTAATTACAAATACATGTAAAATTGCGCATATAAGACGTGATCTAAACTCAAAAACCCAGGATTATATCGATATAATTCGAGAAATATACATGAATAGAGAGGCAACGGCAGCTTACTGGCTTGCAGATAGAAGAAAATTATTCTTATGCAGTTCCCAAAATACAGTTTCATTGTTCAAACAAAAAAATCAAAAACTACGTCATTAAATAGTATTTTCAGGCTACGATCAAATCAACGAGAGGGCGATAGAGATCGAAACCTGACAATGGTGAGGTGACGCTTCGTGCGACCCAAAATCCTTACGAGGGAGCAGACGAAAAGCAAAGGAGAAGTCGGAAGCGTGCCAAACAAGTCTTAGTTCAGTTCTTGGTAACGGCTGCGCAAAATTATCTATTAATTGAAAAAATCAATTAACCAATTAAATCGAAATTGAATTTATCAAATCGTTTTGTTTAGTTGATTTTCGATTTGGTTAACAATTAATTTTTCAAAAATTTGTGGTTAACAGTGTTGTTCGGTTAATTTTTTATTAAAAAATAATTAAAATTGATTTAACTGAATTGTTATAAATTCTTAACCCTTGTGTAGGTTGCTTGATTTTTTCTTTATAAATTATATAAATATGGAAAGAAGCATATGTGAACTAAAAATAACGAGGAGTAGCTTTAGATTTATAAAGTTCATGTTGTATTTTTGTTGAATTATTTACTAAAAAACTATTTATGCAAATATATTCTTAGTTGAATAAAGTTTTAATTTTTGAATTGAGTCTATTTAATTCTAAATTTTTCTTGTTATAAACTAGTTAGAAGATATTCAAAAATTCCCCATAAGCTTGCTAAATAGGGGTAAATGTATGATAATTTTTAGGTGTTTTACTTACTAATATATGTTACTTGTTCTATAATATTGAAAGTTCTTTATTATGATTTTAAAAATAATTAGATTGCTTGTTTTTGCTTAAATCAAAATAATTAAATTTTTGCTTCAACTATAATATTCTGTTTTTGAATAATAATATTGAAAAAAAAAATCCAATAATGATTGGTCAATTGGTAAATTATCCAAACCGAACAGAAATTTTTTGGTTAATTTTACCCATTAATCAAAAAATTCAGTGTGGTAAGCGGTTAGTAATTTTTATACATTTTCAGTAAATTAACATATCGGTTCAGTCGGTTAATTTACTGAACCGACCGATGCTCACCCCTAGTTCTCATAGGGCTAAAAAAAACTACGGTGAAATTTAGAAATCAGCCCTCATAAATTCAAGAATTTCAAATGTTACCCCGTGACCTGTAGTGCTACTAGTTACTAGTACAGTGGCATGGACAACTATATCTGTAAACAGGTTGGATTTGATATTTGAATCTAAATTCAATTATTAAAATTTATATTTAAATTCGATCCAATATCTTATACAATCTTCATTAGTAAGTATCATATTTGAATTCGATGAATATTCAAAATTCGATAAAAACTTTGACCCTATTTAATATTTTTTCTTTTTTCTTTTCTTTTTTGACTTTGGATTGTATAAAAATATTGTATTTATAAAGTTGATGTGGGATAGCCCAATAGGTTTGGCTCAAAGACCACAGACTCGAGGGTGCAGCGTCGGGCCTATCTCATCGTTGGGGCCCAATTGTGTTGCCAACTTCAGACGGCCCAACTCAACCAGGCAGGTCGATCTCTTGTACCTCTCCTGGATGGGTGCAATAATTCGATCAGTCCACAGATTGGAGCCATTGCTCGACCCTTCGACCATGACGCTCGGCCACCTCTTATGCCGCACGCCAACCTATCGTAAGGTTGACCATATTACCGACCAGCGAGGTCGACTCGTTGCAGAATTAACTCTCTACAGCATTAAATGCCCTGACAGGCAGCACGCCTCTACATTACAGGTGCATGCTGCTCCAGTATTGCCCATACTGCCGCCCTGGGCAGAAGGCGCTCCTACAGTATACTATTCTGCCCATGACACCTGAAAATACTACCACTTTAAATAGTATAGGAATAGGAGATGACTTAAAGCCCCTCATACAAGGACAATGATCCTCCCTACATGTTAGGGGCATCACAAACAAATCCCTTACCAAGAGAAAGCTATAAATATTTCATCTCTAGCCTCACTAAAGGTATGCTATTCTCTATACAAAGCCCACACTTTGTTGCTCATTATATCTAGTCGACCCTGTACTGACTTGAGTGTTGGAGTGCCTTAGCCGAGGACACCTCGGCTAGCTTGACGTTTGCTCGTGATTGCAGGACTAAACCCAACTACATCAAGAGCTCGACCAGAGAGGTTGGACTTTCCAAAATTATCATCAGATCCATTTACAAGCGGCTTTCACCCTCATCAAAAGTAAATTTATGTCATGTTTGAATTTTTAATAATTTTTTATTATATATTAATCAAAAAATTAAATATTTGAATACTAAACCTCTATTTCATATTATATTAATGTATATGTGAACTATTATACATTATTATATTTGATATTTTATTAGTATCCCTCTTATTTTTTAGGCTAATAAATAATATTAATAGCATAATATAGACATTAATATAAATATTATATCAATATAATATATAAATTTTATTATAAATTTTTTATTAATATTATATATAATAGTATTAATTTAATAAAAATATATTAAAGCTCGGATTCGGATCTTTAACGGATCAGATTGTTTAATTCTATATTCGATCTATTTATTTTGAATTATGAATATTTATAATTGAACATGATGTATCAAATATTTTAATTAGATAAAAATCTTAAAATTCGAATCGAATTCAGATCAAATTCGAATTAAGATCCGATCCATTGATAGCCCATAAGAGCCGATGTGTGCAACAACGCAAGCCCAGGTTGTTTAACTGGGTCCTACCCACTGATTTGTAAACCAAAGCTAGGCCCAATTTTCCAATTGGGCTACTTTCATGCTTCACAAGAGCGGATGAGCGTTAAAATCAGTTTACCGAGTTTGGCGACCCAATTCGAGTGATGCCCAACTCGAAATCACGATTGTTGAATTTGAATTTTTTATAATTTGAGTTCAAACTAAAATATAGGTGTTTGAAAGTTTGTTGAATTTGAACTTTCTTATGAACAAAGTTTGAATTCAAATACAAGTGTTCAAAAGTTGCAGCGTAAATTCAATATTAGTTTCTATTTTGAACTATTGTTGTTCATAATAATTTTATATTATATAATATATATATATATATATATATAAAAGTAGTGATGATTGTATTTGAAAGAGTTGAATAGTCTAATTCACATTAATTCAAATACAACAATTATAATTTCTTATCAATAAGCTCGAACTCAGTAGAATTTAACTAGAAATAAATCAAACTTGAACTCGATATCTTTACAGTGAACTCGAAAATGAACTCATATTTACAAATTTGAACTTGAGCTCAAATACCATGAAGGAAGCCTAAACTTAAAAATTTTGACCTTTGCTATTTATGTTGTTGAACAAATTGCAATTTGACCCCAAGTATAGAAACTGTCGGTGTTTAAGTCGGTTTTGTTTATCCTATCTCCCCCAAATTGGAAAATAACTGACTTATTTCTTTCTCAAGCAAAGAAGGAAAAACCTAAAAATACAAGAACGAAAAATTCACCTCAATCTACGCCATTTCATATTCAATAGAGATCGTAGTAAGCTTTGTGTCCCACTCTAAAGAAGTTTCCACTCTTTTGAATGCAGCATTTCGACTGGATTCTATTCTAATTAAAGATTCTTATGGCTTGAAATAAGTTTGTAAATGGGTAGAATATCATCCTATCTGTACCTATACTCTAAAATATCCAAACAAAAATATCATATATTCTACCTTACTGTAAAATACTCAAAAAGATGAGACCATCACCCTACCCTACCTTATCTAACCTAAAACTCATTGGGTTTAGTTTATTGAACTTATGTTTTTAATATATATACTAATTTTCTCAATATATACTAAAAATATTATTTGGCATACGATAATAAAAAAAAATCTATATTTAATTTAATTTAAATTAGTTAATCTTTATTTTTAATTTTTCATTCATTAATAAACATTTTATTAACAAAATTTATTCATTAGAAAAAATAATTTTATTAACTATTCTTATAGAAAAATATGTATTCCACTATTAATTTTAATATTGTTAATTTTATTACGGAAAAATATTCAACTATTGCTACTACTATTCCAATTTTTTTTTTTAAAAAAATTGCTATCCCAATATTTTAAATTTATTAATTTTATTTAATTTTTAATGAAGAAAATTATTTACTTGTTATTGTTTGTTCATATATTTGTAATTTTTATATACGGTGAATTACGGCTACCCCACCCCCAGGTTTGGCGTGATTACAAAAAAATCCTCATTGTTTCGAAAATTATAAATACCCCCTTGAACTTTGGGACCTAAATGTAATGCTGACGGAAACTGTAAAATGATCAAAATGCCCTTCAATTAAAATTTTAAAAAAAGAAAAGAAAAATGAGAAAATTGATTAGAAATATCAAAAGACAGAAATACCCTTGATCCTATTTGTAATATTTTTGAATTTACGAGGGTTTATTTGATATATTTTTATCACCTTCAATTTTCGCCGAACCGTCGCCATGCGCCTCCATCGAAACTGGATTTTGTTGCCGCCAGAAGGTGCACCTTGTTGCGCTCTATTAAACCCCCAAACCAATTTCAACTTTCTTTTTCACTTTGTTGGCTAATTTCAAGCAAAATCGCCCAACTTCACCGCGCACCTCCACTTTCCATTCTCCTTCTCCGTTGGTCAAATCACAAAATTGAAACCACCATTACACTCATCTCGTCGAGTCCATCAAAACCCACTCTTTGTTTATGAGTTTCCATCGCCAGAACTAAACAATCCGTCACCACAACCGTGAGGCTCCGTTCAGAGCTTAATTTTTGGCAAGTCGCTGGTTGTTTCTAGGCAAATTTGGTAACGATGCATTCCTTGTGACGAGAAAAAGAGAATGGTTAGCTTGGTTGCTAGTTTTTCCAGCTTCAGAGAGGTGCTGGTTGGAGAGAATGATGACAGTAAGCATGGAAGAATTTGATACACTGGTAGGGCTCTTGTGTATATATTTTTCAACTATATGAAATTGTAATTTCCACCCCAATACTTCATATCAGATTTCAATTGAATCCTTTTAACTCTCTGAGCGCCTCACATTGATCCCAAATTTTTTTTTTCTCAATTCCAATTAAGTCGTCAAACTAGTTAATGATTCTATTGACCCAATTGACCAAAATTAATTTTATTAACCACCAAAACTTTCAAAATTCTTACAATCAAGTCCTTTCTTATTCGTGTTTTGAGCCCCAAAATTTTCATCAAATAAATATTTTAATTTTTAAATCTTACTTTCTAAAATGCCAAATCTTGGGGTGTTACATGTCATTATTATTTTTTAATTTTAAAAATTATTAAAAATATGTTATCATGATAGATTTAATTTATTTTAGTTTTTTACTTATTTTACTTTTTAGTTAAATTGAATTGAATTTAATTAAAATATTATATATATATATATATTACTATTTTAATATTATCAGATAATTTTAATACTATAAATTTATATTTAGCATAATCTAATATGTTATATTTTAATGACATAAATTTAACTAAATTATTTTGGATATGCTTATTATTTTTAATATTATTGAATATATTATTTCAATTATTAAAATTATATGTTCAAGATGATAGATTCGATTTATATTTTTAATTTTTCTTACTTATTAAATTCAATTGCATATAATTAAATTATCTTAAATACATTTACTATTTTAAATTCACCCTGGATTCTTCTTTGTTTTATTATATTTAAGACCTCAAACAAAAAAACAATAACATATACACCCTTAACCAATTAAAAAAATCTTGCAATACCACCTCTGAGGGTATTTTTGTCCATTAAAAAAAGTCTAACTATGTCAAAAATGCCATCAGTTAGCCTAAGGGCATTTTTGAAATTTTATCCAAATTTTTTAACGGCTATATAATAAAACTCTACGGCTGTGTTGAAATATTGGACGGCGATTGAGTTCAAGAGGGTATTTGTAATTTTCAAAACAACGAGGATTTTTTTTGTAATTACGCCAAACCTCATGGGATGTGGATGTAATTGATCCTTTTATATATAAAAAGTTTATCATTAATATAAATTTGATTTCGGTATAGATAATCTTTAGATTTATAGATTAAAATTAATATAAAATAATTGGTAATCTATGGGTATGGGTATGGATATATGGATAATTTATGGGTATAAACCTTACCTATATACATTACATTATTTTTAATAAATATGGGTATGGGTATGAGTATGGATTTGAATATGAGTATGATATTTTGGACCTGAATAGGGTATTGCTCTACCTATTTACAGGCCTAATTTGAAAAGTTTCAACTATTAAGAACCGAAAACGAAAACGTATCTCTATCTTTTTGTCCAGCTCATTAATCTTAAAAACAAAAAACACTAGTTTTTCAAGATTAAACAATTACCCTTTTTCGACCCCAACTGCTCAACTTAAAACCAACGTAAGAATAAATAGGTAATGCAGGATTGCATTCTTATTTTTGAACAGTATTTTATGATCGGTCCATGACCTCTGAATGCCGGAAGTGTCCTTCGGGTGACTTCGTAATTCATGTAAGGTTCCATCCAAACGGCTCCCCACCACAATCCCGAACATCATCATCATCATACACCTCAACGGCTGAGTTATATACACTCCAAATGCGATGAATATATTTATGACTGCTGGGGTCGGGTGGGGGGCGACATGTGAGCTAGCTGGACCTTTCTGGCGCGTCACGTTATTATAATAGTTAAATGAGACCAAGAAATCCAAAAGCATCAACAGTTTAATACAAGCGTACCCACCACCCACCAGCATGTGGTCTGGGGCCGTTACAACAGCCTGTCCATAGGCCCCAACTGCCCCAATTACTTGCAGGAAGTGAACACTACCAGAATGCTGTTCTAACTTTTCAGAAAAACATGTCATAAAGACTCAAGAAATCATATGAATTTGTACCAGGTACAATAATTTTGACCATGAAATAGTACAAATGTAAATTTGTCCAGAAAGAGCTTAAACAAGATTCGATAGGTCCAACAAAAGATCAGCTCAATCGATAAATATCTACGTGGGTGGCAAGTATTTTGAATTTGGTGAAGTTAAAAAGATCAGTGGTTCGTATCTATACTAATGTCGGCAGGCTGGTGGGACGGCTGATGCTGTTTGATCGAACTGAAGTCGAATGGGGACAGCAGAGCTTGCACGGCTACCGACATTCATCCAACATGGTACCGAGTATGAATTAACCAAAATACACAAAAGACAATTCATGTCATTTTAATGAATGCCACTATGACATTGGCATCAAATGCAAGAGCCTGACAAAACACAACCAAGGGGGATATTTACTAATGCAACTGAGAATTGCAACTTGATTCATTTCAATCACTAATGCCAGTGATGATAATTGAAGATTACACTAATAACATCATCTGTCCAGGGAACTAAGAAGAACATGTGCTACAGTGTATCCATGAATCATACAAAGTGAATTGAAGCAGAAAATGTTTCCACTAGCAAAGCGAACTCAAGAAAATGACATAATCTACAGGGGCCGAGCAGGAACAGAAACCAAAAAATGGGACAAAAAGATACTGTGTTGTATCATTTATAGATACATGTGCGTTTCAGCAGCTCTACAACGATCAAGATAAAAAAATAAATATATGAAATGATGAATCAAAAGCTAGAAGACTCTGCTAAGAAATATATACCTAAATAGCTTTACGATTTTGTTTTGAAAAGGTAAGCCAATCAGGAAATTGCACAGACCTGCAATACAAATGGCAGGGGCAATTATGAAGAACACTTTTGCAGGATAAATTGGTCATGGAGCGATGTTGCATTCCCTCAAAAATAGGTGATCATAATTCACAAATTTTGCCCAATAGTTTCGGAACTTTGGTATGCCTATCTCGAGCCATGGTTTCAAGTTGCCGTTGTAATGTAAGACTGCTGCTCTTTCGATATCCTTTTGAGGTACGTTTGGATTATAACCAAGTCCCAGGACATGCCAAGACTTGTCGAGAGCATAAGTGCGATTCCAGAAGGTTATAAGACCTGGAGGCAGAGTCCCCAGTTTCCATAACAGTCTATCCTGATTCTGCATGTAAAAATACTCTTCATTTAGTTTTGGAAAATAGTCACCCCAAAAACAAATATAGACATGATTTTCAGAAGATGGTTAATGAGGAGTTTCCTGCCAAAAAGTAAATGGACCTTACCAGGTTCTGCCATTTGTGGTACACCTCTGTGATATTTTGCTTCCTCCACTCGTCAAGAGCGAAGATATTCATTCCAAACGCCCAACCACAAGCACGAGGATCAAAAATTTTCGAGATAAGAGGGTTTGAAAAGTTGAGGTAACGGTCAAACCGATGAAAGCTTTCTCCACACGTTTCAACCACTCCAATGACCTTCCCCTTTAGATCAATAGACCAGAGGCCAGTAAGATCCTTCTGGACTACAATATCATCATCTAAGAACAAAACCTTGTCCAGCTTTGGGAAGATCTCTGGTAGGTAAAAGCGGAGATGATTCATGATTGAGAGGTACTTGGGATTTCTAAATTTCAAGTTAGAATCAGATTCAGCACGGCGGCCTTTGAAATAATAATCAATCATGGAGGGTGATCCCAACTGCTTAAGAACTGGACTGTAACTTGAATTTAACCATGTGAACTCCTCAACATTCTGAACCTGTATTGTTGCTTTGCCAGGGGGATTGGCTAAAAACCACATCTTCATTGCAGCATAATTCAGCCTATCCGTGACAACATGGAAAACATGTTTTGAAGGATCCTGCTCAGGACACAGAAAGTTAACATCAGAATATGAAGCATCAAACTGAACTATTTTTTAATAGCAATGCAGATTAATCAAAATCAACATTCTCCGGACGACAATAACATCCTTTTTTACCTTTGCATGAGCTATTGTCGAGTTCACAACTGCTGCTGCTGCCAATACATTATCTGAAAATAAAGCATAGTGGTATAGCTTGGGATCATCTAATCTTTCCTTGTTTGGGAAATGATGTTGAGATGAGTTCAACATGAAATACTCTGTTGAAAGGCGCAGAGGTAGGCAGTGAAGTCCTTTAGGCATTGTCTTGGCAGTTAGGTGTGTCAAAAACAAGGTCTGTTTCTTGTGAACTCGGATCTGCTCCTCAGCCAAATGAAGCATTGCACGAAGTTTCTTTACCACCGCAGCACAATCATCTTGTATTTGTTTCCCTTTCAACAGAGTTTGGTCCATTGCTTTCAACCTCTCATAAGCACTACAGTTCAATCACAAAAAGGATGAGATTAAAACTATACTCGAGATTGAGCAAACTAGAAAGAGAGGTAATCCAGTCATCCCACAAAATATTAAATGTGATGTTCATCCAACAATGGGACTAACTTTCTTGGCAGGCTCAGAATCCTTGGTGGCATCTCCAAGTGCTCGTTGAACTTCCTTCATACGCAAGCGCAGCTCCCGTATAAAGTGAGGATTGTTTCGAGTTGCTGAGAGGGAAAGATAAACCTTTGCTTGAATGAGTTGGTCCTTAAGCCGGCGAACACGAGCATCCAACAATACTGTTCCCTCATTCTGTTTCTCAGTTCTAGTCTTCACTTGTTCTCTAGGAGTATCTTTGCCAGAGGTTCGGGAAGAGCGCTTATGTTTTGGTTCCTAGAAGAAATGCAGAACAGAAAGAGATTGTTTTGAAAATTTAAGATCCTGTAATTTCTGTAGACAATCTAATGACAATAAACTAGAAGAGTGAACATCTATAAGTATGCTGACAGAAGCACTTAATGCCTCTATATAAACTACAGAACACCAGAACACGTTTGAGAGTAAAAAACTACTCTTTATACCACCAACTTTAGCAATAGCCATATGTGAACTATGAAATGCATAAGGATCAATCAACAGAACTAGCTCACATTAAGACAAATTTGAGAACTCCCATCGAAATTCAAGAACAGACCCTCGCTAGCCTATAACATCAGAATTACAACAGTGTAACATGAATAATAAATTTTTCACCAAGCTCAAAAATAATAAAATTATAAGAAATAAATTCTTCACTTAGAATACGGAACGCTTAGTCAACGGAATACCATATGCAATAATCTTACCATTTTCCCTGAAGCAGTTTCCGGTGTGCCCTCAGAATGTTTAGATTTAATTTCTTCCTTCACATCATTTTGTCCACCTCCATTGCCTATATTCTCCCTGAATCCAGGCTTATTCAAATTTTTTATCCCCATCTCAACCTCAGCCTCATGCGACATATCTATTAACTGTTTTATGGGATTCTCATGTGAAGACTGCTCGTTGCCACCACTACTGCTCAAAGTGGATGAATTTGTAGTTCTATCTTCTGCTAATTCTGTCATTATGTCAATAAGTTGAATGAATCATAAACTACATTTGAATTCATTGCAATTGAAGGGAAGAGGAGAATGAAGCAAGTAAAAACCTTCTGTGAGTTGTCTAGTAATGCGAGTATTCTCTTCAGATGATTTTTCAGAGTAATTGGAACTAGAATCCATTGAATTTTCCGAATAAACCACGCCCAATGGTTCTTTCAATGTCGCAGATGACTCCTGACAATTACAATAAGCCAGAACAAAAAATATCTAAAATTTCCATAAAAACCAGGCACCCTAGGGATTAAAGGAAAGGAAATACAGAAATCCATACCTGAGGCAGCACATTTAAAGGCCTAACTTCACCAGCAAATGCCTGCAAACAGAAAGTCCAAGAATTCAACATCCTCACACCAAAAAACAAACAAGAATCACATGATTACCAGGCAAAATCCAGTAAATGAGATAGACTTACAAAGGTTGAAACATCTTCCACAAATTCATTCCTAGCTGTAAAAGCATAAAGAAAAACACAAATCAATTAAAATATCAAAAAAAAAAAAAAAGAAAAAGGAGAGCGTGGATTAAAGAGTAAGAGCAAGAGGAAAGGGGGAGCATTACAAGAAGTGGAAGTGAAATAGACTCCAAGAGTGTCGGTGTAGAGAACAATAGGGGCAAGAACTGTCACCAGCAGAAAGAAGAGCACTGATCTTCTGAGCTTCATCTTCATCTTTACGCTTATGGCCCCCCACCCTCCCACTAACAAAATTGAAGGCTTCAACTTTCAAAACCAAATCTTTATGCCAAAACACGCGAATACAAACACACCCACAAAGGGGAAAGTGAAGAAAACCCGGAAAGAAAAAAAAAAATTATACCAGATTTCCAAAATAAAGAAAACCCAATAACAAGAAAGAACACTGTGGAAGTAACTACAGGAAACACCCAGAAAAAGTGTGTATATCTGTAAGAAGAATCTTCTCTACACCAGCTAAAAATGGGGTCTCGAGACGAACAGAAACAACGAATGGGATGAATCGGAAAACCAAAAAAGAAAGAAAGAATAAATGTTTTAACCTCGACCTCGGACGAATCCAGTTAAACAATGCAAGAAAAAGATTACTAGACGAGAACTCCCATGGAAATTCTTGCGTGAGAGGAGACGAAAAGGAAATGTGTCTCGTGGTGTGGATGTGGGTTGGGTGGTGTCCTACTACTGCGTGTGAAGCTGAATAATGAATTTGTGTAGGTTTTTCCGCTGCTGGGATGGACAAAATCCATTATTACTGCGTATTTTAATCCCCAAATCTCACCACGAATTCAATCTACATCTGTAATCCGTAATAATAAAAGACGCACATTGATTAATCGCCAACAAATATGATGATAATAATAATTGTAATAATGACTTTGAAAATTGAGAAAAGATGCGTGTATTTCATATTTTTGGATATCAAATAATATGGATCTCATTGTATTAATAATGAAATTTCTTGAACTCCAAATAATGTGAATTTAGTTCATATAAGGTGGTATGATGTAGGTAAAGACCAAAAAAGATAATTTTGGCCCATAATAAAAGAATTTTTTTTAAAAAGCCATGAAATTTTACTTTTTTTTTTATTTAGATCAGATCGAATCAAATAACAGCCTTACGTAAGATCCATGATGTGAATTGTTGATATGAGACACATGGTAGTATCTTGATTCTTCATTTGACCATAGTATAACAAGTTTATATAATTGATTGTTCTATAAGTATCCAACTATCCATTGTCTCTTATTGAAAAGGTTATTCATTTTTTTCTATTTTTCTATAGAGTTTATTTGAATTTTTATTCATCTGACCTATATCATCTGTCTTATTTAAGTATTGAAGGGTTGTAGTTAAATCCTATCTACAGCCTTCTAATTATTTTTTGTGTTTCAAATCTTAATTCCACTATTCTTCCACCTCAAGAAACAGAAAAATACAAATAGATTGAATTGATTAAATTTCAACGCAACTTCAAATAATAATCTATCATCCATACTATATGGCACTTTCAAAGTTGATGGATAGAATATTTAATTTTAATAATCAATTAGTCAAAACTATTTCCAAAGAAGTCTGTTATATAAATATTTTCAATAAATTATTCATTTAGGATTGCAGTAATTATGACCAATTGTTTGTTGTGATTTTATTATAGTCACTGTGACACAATTGAAAAATTGTACGTGCCAAGCAATAATGCTTAAATTGCCAAAATACAAGATTATTTTTGGAATAGTTTGTCAATAAGAATAAACCTTTTTCTTTTTCTTTTTTTAACACTCTTCCAATAATATATATATATATATTTTAAATTTGATCAATTTTTTTTTTTTTATTATACATATACATGTATGGTTAAAGTTTGTTAAGCTTCGAACTTGAAACCTCATACAAAAAGGTACAAAAACGATACTATTATACTAATTAATCACTTGCCCAAATAAAAATTCAAGTTCAAGATTTAGTTTGCTACAACTATTTAATCCAAATGTTCAATTTAACAAGTAAATGGTTAGTTGGTCCAACGAGTAACGGCATTGTTTTCATACGTACAAGTGTGGTATTTAGAACTTGAATCCTATGCAAGTTTCTTTCTTTCTTTTTTTTTTATTTATAAATATATACATTAAAATTTTATTAGAATTCGAAATTTGAACCTTACACATACAGATACAAGGGGATGTCACTAAGCCAATTATTCGTTTGACAATCATTACAATTCTCGATGCACGTAAATAAATAAAAAAATTACTCATTTTGATAAATATCATACTTTATATCAATTTATACAATGGAGCTAGTTGTTCTGACCGTTGGAAAACTTTGAAATCATTAAAGAACGATTAATTACATCGGAATATTAAGATTAAGTTAACACGATCAACTCTAAAGTAAACATGCAATTTATTAAGAAATTATTACAGTAACAAATACCTATGTAGAATATAGATGCAACTTATTTAAGACATACAATCATAATTACTGACATTAATAAACAATAATTAAGCTGAAATTTTGTAATTAATCTATGATTAAGGTCCTATAAGACTGTTTATTTTGAAATTATTAATTCTGCTTTGAAAGTTAGCACTCTTTTCCTAGTCAAATTCAAAATTAAAATAGTACATCAATCTTATATATATGTATATATTTTAAATTTAAAGATGGATTCGGCCGAGTGAGATATACTCTCGTTACTTACAAGATAATATGTTGTCCCAATTGTCGATGCCAATGACATCGACA
This sequence comes from Jacaranda mimosifolia, assembly GCA_018894105.1. Classification (NCBI taxonomy): domain Eukaryota; kingdom Viridiplantae; phylum Streptophyta; class Magnoliopsida; order Lamiales; family Bignoniaceae; genus Jacaranda; species Jacaranda mimosifolia. The sequence continues at coordinate 28,285,263 of CM032129.1, forward strand.
TATCTTCGTTATTTAATTCATAAATTCCAAATAGTGTCTCGAGTTTTGAGTTGTGGATTATATTTTCAAGTTTTAATTTATTTACTTTTTATTTCATTTACTAAGGCAATATTTGGTTATGTTTTTTGTGTAATTTTAATATGTATTTTGGGAGAATGAATGTTGAAAATAATATTGGAGAACGTGAGAGTTATATTGGGAGGGATATTTCTACTGTAATTAAAAATTTATTTGTGAAATTTTTGGTATGTTTGTTTATAATTTTGGAGGGATATTTTTACTATACCAGCCAAGTCAACATTTTTGTTGTTGAATTTTTAGGGTTAAAATGGAATTGAGTAATTTTTTTAATTGTAAGAATAATAATAAAATATATATAATATATATTTGTATATATATATCTATACTATTGTATATAGCACAATGTTGTGCTTATCTAATTATGCAATTTTGATTCTAATTGTGTGATTTTTTTCAAATGTTAAATTCTTAGAATTTTAAGTATTTTATTCAATTAAAAAAAATTATTAGTTGTTAATTATTATCTCTAACCGATATGATTGTATCTTATCTATGATTTTTTTTAATTCAAAATTTAAAATGTATTTGATAATCTTTATTCGATAGAGATTTTGATATTATGTATATATTGATGAGATAATATCAAAGATGTTTAGAGGTATTAAAAATCTTATACTTCGTATACTTAAGTACAATTTCAAAAATAAAACACATCCAAGTCTCAAATAACTCTCATTCAATCTTCCAATTTCACATCTTGAAGAAGAGAAATTACAAAGTATCTCCATAAGATTTTTCTATGTAAGTAAAGAAAAATATATCGCCATTTAGTTATATTTTTCTGTTGATTTTGTTGTAGAGGTTTTAATTGTATGCTCTTTTTGGTATATGAAATTGATTAGCTTTAGATATTGATATAATTCATATGCAAAATAAAGGGAATACTACGAGATTAAAAAAAATTGAATATTTGTGATTGGTTTACATCAAAATAACAAGGTTTGTTCTTTTTTTATTATTTAAATATATTATCTTTTGATGTATTTAATTTATGAGCTTTGTGGGATAGATAATTTACTCAATTATAATAATATTTTTTTATTAATTAAACATCATATTTAGTGATGTTCATCCACTTTATGATTATTTACTTTATTGTAATAATAAAAAAGAGTTTTGTTTAAATATTAACATATGTAAATAAGTGAGGAATTGTTTGTATATATCAATGAAACTTGGTGACTGCAATCAAATTTTGATAAAAATATGTACTTGAGTATGTAGTGACTAAGGATGATGGGCAATAGCAAGCAGGCTGATTTTTTTTATCCTTAGAACTAATTTTAAGCATACTTTATTATTAATTTATTTGAAAAAATAAGAATTGTTTTATTTATATTTTATATCAGTTTAATTTTAAATATAAATATTACTTTAATTAATATTATAACTAGCATGTACTTTGTGTGATGGATCGAAAATAATTTCAATTATTGAAATAAAATTATTTCAAAATTATTTTAATAAAATTACTTTCAGTGCATTGCACTGGGCAAATACTAGTATTAGAAAATGGAAAAAATTTGGTGATAATGAAGGATAGGAGAGGGTAATTTGGAAAAACTATTTTAGTGTCTTAAAGGAAAAATAAGTGTATATTTGGTTATGTTTCCCAAACACTCCCTAAATAAACATAATTGTATTAAATATTTTTTAAAAATAAATAACTTATTGTGAATTAATATATCAATAAAATAAAATATATGATAAAAAATATAAATTAAAATAAAAAATTTAAAATAGTATTATATGGTGATTATAGTAAAATTCCGTACTGGGTACAAAATTATGCAGCTGATGAACAATTAGGAAAATGCGACCACTAATTTGGATCACTGTAAGTTAGGCATCGTTCCGCCGCTGATCACGCTTTTCTTTCTTTTTCTTTTTTTATTTCTTATTTTCTGGTTTGTGTTTTGTTTTTGTTTTTCCCCTGTATAAAGCGATTACAATTTAAGTTCAATAATATAGAGTAGAGTATTTTAATCATGTGCATTGGAAAGTAATTTATGAGTTACAAATTTGACTATATATATGTCAGGAAAATGTGTTACACTTGCTTTTTTGTAATAATTTCAAAGAATGAGGTTTAGGTTATTATATGAAAAAATAGGACTTCAAAAGTAAAAGAATAAAAAAAATAATAAATAGGTTCAATCAAATAAATAATTAGGTAAATAAAGCGCCAAAGAGCCCAACAAATCAGGCCCAATAAGATTGACATTCAAGTTCAAGTGGCTAACTTTGATAGAAAAAAGAGACATGTCGAATCATTTTACAAAAAATTCCTAGTTTTATGCAAACTAGGGTTGTTAATGGATCGAACTTTAATTTGAATGCGATTTGAATTCAATTTAAATTTTAGAATTTTTATATGATTAAAATATTAAATTGATCAGATCTGATTATAAATATCCACAATCCGTAATAAGTAGATTGAATATAAAATTATTTAATCCAATCTGTTAAATATTCGAGTCCAACCCTTAATAGTTTTTTATTAAATTATTACCTTATATATAATATTAATAAAAATTTTAAAATAAAATTTATATATTATATTGACCTAATATCTATATTAACGTCTATATTATGCTATTAATATTGAGTCTTTAACATTAAAAATAAGAGGGATACTAATAAAATACCAAATATAATAATGTATAATAGTTCATCTATGCATTAATATAATGTGAAATAGGGGTTTAATATTCAAATATTTAACTTGGACTAATATATAATAAAAAGTTATTAAAAATTTAAATATGACATAAATTTACTTTATAAATACAATATTTTTATATAATCCAAAAGGAAAAAAAAAATTATTAAATCGGGTCCTTTTTTTTATTTTTTTTTTATTGAATTTCAGGTATTCATTGGATTCGAATATGGTTTGATTAACAAAGATCCTATCGGATATCAGGTTGGATTCGGATATGAATTTTGATAATCAAATTTGAATTTCGATATGACTAATCTAATCCAAATCCGACCTATTGACAGTCCTAATGCAAACACATTCCAAGAGGAAAAATCTAATTTTTTTTTGCTGATTTTCTAAAAGGCCATGTTCCACTTTCGTATAGCAGCAATACAATTATTTTTATCATTAGCATATGTATTATATTATCATACTTAACATAAGTTTGATCCTTTAATATATGTAAATATGCATTTGTTAAATCATGTTGACTATAACCATTTCGTTATATATTATGAAAATTTTGAGATATACTGGCTCAAAACTAACTTTGAAATTTTGTAAGTTTTGTTAGGTGGCTTCTAAACTTTCCACCAACTTTTATTATTATAGTCACATGTAAACATTAGCTGTGAATTGTTAAATTATTATTTTTGGACCATTAATTATTTTACATTTTAAACATACTTAAAAGTATTTCTTAGGCTTTCAAGCTCAACTCTTTGTCGATTTTTCAGATATGGATGAGAATTGCAATGTCAAAAAAAAAATCAAAAACCATATTTAGGTATTGAAGTTGTTCATTGATGATTTGTGGTTATAATTTATATTATTTTTTTAATAAATTTTATAAATTTAAATTATATTTGAATTGTAATTTAAATTCAATCTCTCCAGTCGAATCCCTCCCCCGACCCCATGGGCTGGGCCGTGGGAACGCAGTAGTGAAAATAGGAAACCCTATTGTAGCAAGAGGTACTCCACATAACAAGGGTGAAAATGGAAGATTCCAACACAGAATGGGGTTTAATCCAACCTAATCATTTACATAATACATAATTTACATTCACCTCTTTGATTTAAACTTTTGGTAAAAAATTCTCCTCCAACACTATTTTTGATTAAAAATTAGAACATCACATATCGCAGTACATACGATAAAAGAGTATAAAAATAAACGAGAACATTTTTAATGCTAAAATATAATAAAAATTGAAAAATTAAAATATTTGAAACTCAAAAGAAGATAAACATCAAAATTTAGACTCCAAAATTCATAAAAACTAAATTAATTTTACAATAAAATTCAACATAGAATATAACTGTGCATAGCTAATCTAAAATGCACTCGATTCAACATATAATTCTTATCAAGCCCAACATATATAATCCATAATAGTTGACAAGGCCAAGTTCACCTTTTCAGTTGGACAGTTAGGCCCGTGATGACTTACCATGACGGGCCTGAAACTCACAACTAACAAACAACATCAGCCCGAATCAGTACCCTCATGAGGACAGATTATCACTTTGCCTTCAAAATGATCAACTATTATATCTCAGCAAAACTCAGTACTTGCCGACATATATGTTCCAGTTCCAATTCCAATTCCTATTTCACTGCAAACAAATTGGGATCATCAATTTTTTTATGCCTTGTTCAGACAAATATTGTCAAGATCAGGCTGATCAACAATAGAGCTCCAAATCCAATCTAACGGCTCAAAATCATCGACTTGGAATGACCACAAACTTTCCCCATCAAATTTCTTATCATAGAAATTTTGATCTAGGGCCGGAGGGACAAGTACCGAATTTTGTACACAAGATTGATCAAGATTCGCCCCAAAAATATCCTGAACTTGGTCTGTACACGAACACAGTGCAAACATGTCTTCACATTCTAAGTACTCATCCACTTTAAAGATCATAACGCCTTCTTTGAGCCATGGAAAATCGAAAACTCCAATGGCATCACAAAATTCATAACCTGCATTGTCTCCAAAGCAAGAATCGTCGTCTATAGAACCGATGATTTTTTGTTTTTTTCCTTTGTGGGGTTCTTTCTTCTCATCTTCTTTATGCCTTCTAATTCTCTTTCGGCTCTTGTCCCTCTCCATATATGTCACGTTGATGCTACCTAAAAGAACCCTAATGCACAAACGGATCGCAAAGATTGCTATGACCCGTAATGGAGAGAAAAAAGAAAAATTGATACATAAATAAAGAGAAAAATGGGTCTTCTTTGGGGCCAACTTTCCTAAAAGTGGATTTTCTTTTTGCTTGAAAGATGGAGACGATTTTTTGGTTCACATGCTAAGTGATTTAGAGCTCATCAAAAACCGTTTCTTATACACATAGTGTGCGTAGAAATGCACACCATCCATCAATCTTGATGACAACTCGATCTTTACCTCTCCTTTTGGATTTCTCTTTCTATGTGTACATAATTCATGGATTATAGATGGATACATAAAATTTTTGCCTCATCAAGATTTCCTATATTGTGTTTGTTTCATATGATGATTTTGGGTTGGTAAGACCCTAAAAAGTGCGAATTTTACGTTCTTTCCTTTAAAAAACGGAAAGAATCAAACAATTAAAGTATTTCACCAAATTTAATGTACGTATTTTTCCTTGTCCCCTTGAAGGAAATGCATGGGAGCCAGGCCTTCTTTTTTTTTCCTTTGTGTTCTTCCTTTTTTGGAGATCAAAATTGCTACACTGGTCTTTTTCCGATACCAGTTGTGTTTTAGGCCTTGAAGACTAGTAATAATAATGATCTTATTAGTAAATTCTAGTGCACACTCTTGTAAGTACACCTGAAAATTTGAATTAAGTTAATTTTGTATGATAAATTTTTTATAATATGACTAGTACTAAATTTTTAAATAATATTTTTTATATTATTTAAAAACTTAACTAATTTATTATTTATATATTTCAATGAAAAAATAGTCAAGTTGCCTACTTCACATATATAAGGTTGAATATATATTTTATACGTATAGTAACTTCTTTTGCAGTACGAGTATAATTTATTTATGTTCATCACATCAATTTGAAATAAGATTTTCCCAATCTCATGTATATTGATAACTTGATTTTGAATAATATTTTTCCAATCTGATATTGATAACTTGTAAGCCTATTATCGATTCTTGTAAGAAAATTAAGAATATGTCATTTATTAGCTTTATGATTTTCAAGATTTAGTCAAAGGTCAACATAAAATCTCACAGCTAGGCATACTAATTTAGTATTAATATTGCACGTGACTTCAAAAATTATGATGATATTATTAAAAAAATTATGTTTCTAAAAAGTTTTTTTTTTTCTTTTTTTTTTTCGATGGAGGGACTGTATTTTGGAGGTTCTAAAAGAAGTTCAACTTACATTCTCCAAACAAGCTCTTATCAGTAGAACGTACAACCACATGAATAAATCTATACCACCCCATCAATTTAGGATTCAAATTCATTTTGATATTTCTTTATAAGGTATTGGGAAGAAATTGAAATGAAAAAAAGATAGATTTATGAAAACTCTAAGTTAAATGTTTTATCTTTAAAAAAATTTCATCAAGTAAAACAATCATTACAAGGAAAAAAATGAACAATTTTCAAAAATCTTTGATTCAGTTCTCCCCCTCAACCACATAAAAAAAGCCAATCAAATTCAACATTAGCAACTAGGATAAGATGACATAACTAGAAATGTAAAGAAGATAGCATCCTGAAAGTGCCATTTATGGATTGACCTTCATATTGATCCCAATACAGATAAGGGCCAAAGGAGGACAACATCACCATCACATGGCCACAATTAATCTTTCATGCTGCAGTACATTTTGTGGACTATAATTTTATACAGAAAAATTATTACAGTATTTTCTATTGAACTTGTTTAAGAACCATGATAGGTTTCAAGAATGAGAATCAAATTTTGAGGCTTGGAGAAAAAGGGCCCCAGTAATGAACAGCAATTTCCCAAGAACTTGTTCCTGTGGGAACATTTACTGTCAAAAAATGGTGTTCACTTTTGAACTCAAATTCCACCTCTTTCATATTCACAAAACAGAACTTTGGTTCCAAGCTGGAATAGGCTCCAAAAACACCTCTCCCTCTGCCATCGATTCGTATTTTGTGGCATGAAGGATCATTGATAGCCTCAACTGCATCAATAGCCCCTCCAGAGTTGTACATATTTATCAAGCCAATAGGTGCAAATTGGATTTCTTGATGATAAACCTGCAAGATTTAGAGACGGGTCATTATTTATACGAATTTCGTTCCAAAGAGAAAAAAGAAAAAAAAAATCTTGTTGATATGTAATAAATACCTTGATTGGAGATACTGTGAAGACATCACATTGCAAGGTTTTAAAGGTGACATTTAGCTTCCCATGTGTTGACAGTCGACAGAGAGATCCTGAATATTTTCAAAAACAGAAGTATAATTGTTGGAAGGCAGGACATTGTGCGGACAGAAAGCAGAGAATATATTCACTAGCGAGGTAGCTAACTTGTCTCAAACCTGATTTGAAGGAAAAGACAGCAAAGTCTCCACGCGATGACTCTGGTGTAATTTCTGTAAGATACTCAATGTCTGAAGGGGATATCTGTCCAGACAACTCAAGACCATCTATTTGAGCAGTATTGTCCAAACCAGGCCACGTTCCTGCTCCTTGGCAATTGAATACAGCAAGAACTCCAGTGAGCTTGTTCAGGTTCCATATCTTCATTAGGCTTTTGGAATTGGCAAGAAAAGAATATCCAGGGTTAAAAGGTAATGATCCTTAAACAAACATTGTTTAACTTTGTAAATAGGGAAGCATTTTATTTGACAGAAATACCTTTTCCCATCCATAACTGGATCATTGAATAAACAGTCACGAGAAGGCCTTCCAGCATATTTTGCCCTAATTACGGATCCATCCGGCAGCACTAGCCTTTTAAGTACCTCGAAATCATGCTTTCCAGGTTTATCACTGAGATCCAGCATTGTTTAAAGGAAACAATAAGTTGGATAAATGAGTACTTTTCATGTGTCTAGAAAATAGTAAAAGAAAAACTTTTAAAGAAATAGGACTATCCCATCTTGGATGGATTAACTGGGCCAAGTATGCACACCTTACGTAGATGCCACAGCCCCCAACAGCTCGAGCAACTGCATGAAACTCAGCTGCATCATGGAGGCTCTGAAAGTTAATGAAAATAAATTAATCTCTGATCCCATTGTTGTCAAAGTTAACCAGTCATATGATTAAGGAGGAATCATACATAGAACATGTCCCAATCTGGGACAACTACTTCACCAAAGAATAAGCTGTTGTAAGCTACAGCAGCTATATGCAGCGTCTGTGTCGTTGGGTTCTTGGGGTAATAATCATCCGATGCACGTGTAATAGCACTTGTTTTTAAGCTGTAACCATAAATGATCAGTGAATCTATCATTAATTTTCCATGATAAACAGTAAATTTGAGGTTTCTTGTTTACAACCTGTAAACAGAATCTGTGTTCTGAGCCATACAACATATTATTGCATTGTCTTGGAAGTTGTTAGATATTGACTTTTCAAGAGATTGCTGAAAACGTCTAGTAAGTGAGACTCGGCCACCTGAACCTGTAGCTACTGTTTCTAGAATGTTCTGTACATCAACCTTAACTCCATCGACTTCCTGTGAAACAAGATATCCATGCAGATCATCATAAAATTCAAATATTCTGTCTGGATCAATTATACCAACACCGTATTCTTCCATACGGTCCATAGCTATATCCCTGCTATGTGCAAGGTTCCCAGGTGATTGTAGTGGGAACTTTAACGTGGGATTATACTTCTTAGTTCCTGGGGCATTTGGATGAAGTCCACCCCAATATCCCATTAACGCATGCCATACATATACATACCTGGAAGAAGAAAGACATGTATGATCAAAGAAGGAACCTATGATTGAGGTTCCTAGAAAAGAACAAAAACATAAGATATGTAAGGAGTTCACTGAGCTGCTAGCAAGCCTGTCATATTGTAAGTAGTGGTGAATAAGAAAATTTTGTGCGGTTCTATTTCGTAATTTCTATCAACTGTGGGCCACCCAAAAGTTAACAGAGGCTTTGAAAATGTTTTCTCAGGCCCGGCTTGCAAAGATTGAAGGAAACTCGACTCAAGACCCACCGATGGGATGAAAGTTGGCCTTAATGATCTGATAGTGCCGAGTGGAAGAGCAAAAATCCTGACCTTGTTCCAGGACTTATTGGCCAAAGGACAGTCTCACGTAGACAATATCTGTGAGATGTAAGACTCCTAAAGGTAACAGAGGCATGCAAAGGTTTCCTTGAGCTGGATGGCCGCTCAATGAGGTCGATTAAAAAGTCAAGAGAAGAAAGATAGGAGACAGTGAATGAGCATACTTGAGGCCAAAAGTACTCTTTATATCTGAAACAAAGTCCTTTAGACTATGTGGAGTGTCACTTGAATTTTCATTTTCTGCCTTCCGGAACTTCTTGTTTTCTCTTATACTCATCAATCTGGCCCCAAACCTGCATTATGTTTTTTAAAATGATTAACGTAAATTACATTACATATGTATCCTCCTACTTAATACCAAAGAGAAGAGGAGCTAACTTACTCTGACCCTTCAATGAAAGGCTCTCCCTCTCTTTGGAACTCATTGGTTGTATCTTGCCAACCATCATCAATTATTAAAAACCTAGCTGGAGTGCCACCTTCAGACAAGCTGAGAGAAAGGCAGAATGAGTCAGCGAAACTATCAAAGAACCAGACAGAAATTAATGGAAAAAGTCATAGTAGCAGGGGAGACTTTGGCTAATATAGTTGAGGAGATGTGCAAAGTCTATAGCATCACAATTATGTAATCTCTATTTAATCTATTTAGTTTCTTTTGAAGGCACTAAAGCACGAAAATTTCTAATTGTTTCATTCTAAAATTGATGAGAGCCCATGGCTTCAACTCCATTGACGCAATGCTTTACGATTATATGTTGAAATATATGTACACAGCATATGTTGATAATAAACGGTTCAAAAGTGGAATAAGCACTAACAGGATTTCATCAGTTTTCCCAACATATTTCCATATTTTATTCTCTTACCATCGATAACTCACAGAAGACAAAGTTATAACCTCAAATATTACTAGTAGAAGTTGCAGAATAGAAAATCGAGAAAGAAGAAGGGGCGCTCAACCTTTTCAGCCCATCTCTGATTCCTTGAGGATTGACATCTTGGTAGAAAGCATCCCACGTGCACCAACCAAACCAATCTAGCATTCCAGGCATCTGCAAATCAAATAGAAGAGCTTGATTCTAAGTAACATATAGTCGTTTTTCACAATTTAGAGAGGACTTCGTCTGGTGGACTTGCCTGCTTGGTCTCTCGAAGCCCAAATGTACCACTGTACTTCTGCAGGATCCTGTGCATTGGCAGAGAATATTAACCATATTCATGAACATGTATTCACTATATGCAAAGAAGATTGCCAAGTTATCACAATGTCATTGGACTTAAATAGTTGGCCTTTTGTGCTTTGATACTTCCAATAAAACTAAATCCTTCCAAAGTCATTTAAGCAGATTTAGTCATGAAATTCACAGGCCCACCTACTTTATAGATTCCTTGATCAAGTCGAATGGGTTGTCTCCATAGTTCATGAAAACTGCCTTTGGAGATTCTGATGTTATTGTGGTGGAATCACCTATGGAATCATGTAGATGCACATATAAGTACTTGATGCAATATAAACGTCGGGAAAAACAAGAGCAGCTATTTGGTTCATGAAAGTCAATTAACCAGTATTCTTGAGAGGTCAAAATTGTCTATCCCTTTTCCATTTGAGAGAGACTTTCATACAAGCTCCCTCCCAAATATCTAAAACAATTGCCTAATTTACATTTTTGTTCACAGAAAAAGTTGAAAAGACTAAAGATCTTGCCAGTTTCAACACAAACTTCAAGCTCATCAGCTGAGTTTCCCTGCAGGCTGCTCCTGAGCTCACCATCTAATATGGGCAAAAACAGCACATAAGCTGCATCAGAAGTTGGTTCTTCCCTTGCCTCCAGCAGCAGCATCTGTGTTTCAACAGGAATGTCCCTTGCAGAACTCCCCACACGAGGTATCATCCACCAGATTTTAAACCTAAACAAGGATAGCAATCTGGCATCTCTGCATAAAGCACATACATCATAAGCACACCCTTTGACAACAAAAGTAGACTACTCTCTGTTGAATTAAGGTAGTAGTTTATTCATTCTCAAATGAACAAGAAGACAGAAAAAATCAGAAGGGGATGGCAAAAAGTTGCCAAAAACAAAATCCCATCTTTCATCATATACCCATCCTCCTCTTGAAAGTCCACCCAATGCCACCATTCTTCAAGATTTTACAGATTTAATCCCTATGTTTTGACAACTCTACAGCCTTAGGCATTCTAAAAATCTATTAAGAATATGAGAGTATGCATTATTTTCTTTTACGATGAGATAGTTAATAGAAATCCAAGTTCCCAAACAACCTCGGCAGAAAAGGAAAATATGGGTCACCCACTAAACTCAAATGGGCATTCCACAGATTAAACGATTCTAAAGAAAAAGAAAATGACTTACTCAATAACCCCAAGCTTGAAAACATGGCGAGAATTGCTCTCACTGGAAGTGGCACCTAAAAATGCCGACGAATCGGACCATGGCGTCATCACAACATTTTCAGGCACGCCCACCAGCGCATCAGTGCCATTAAAGCTTAAAACTCCATTTTTAACGACTGGGGCCGTCTTGAGGAACATAGAATACCTTCTGCAGCCTCTTTTGCAAACACGCAGAACCCCATTCGGAAAGAGTTTGCCATTCGCAGGTAAAAATGGAGATAGATTATTGGCTTTCAATTGCAGAGTTCTCATAGATGTGCAAGCCGCCATTGCCCCGAAGAGCGTTCAGTTGGGACAGTTATCAGACGTTAAAAAAGTTGTATGATTGTCAGAATAAATAGATGTCTAAGAATTCTATAGACTGGGGACAAAATTCATCATTTAACAAATTATTTGAATTTTCGATTATATCTATTATCTGATTTTTAATTAATTATTTTTATAAAAAATATTTAATACACTTATATATATTTATACAACAGAATATAAACTGAAACATATTTTTAATTCAATATATATGTCTTAAATGTATTTCATTATCCATCAATATTTTTAAGAAAGATGGGTGCACACGGAAAAACTCCTTCTTTCGGTTAGTGTGACGCGTCATATGGAAAATTTATGACATAATTTTGGGAACTTATCTTGTTGGCCTCCAAGCATTTCTCATCTATGAGAAACAAAATATCCCTTGGACTTAAATATTAGTTCCTTATTCCTTTTGGAGTCCCCCTATTCCCATGGACCGCTCTTATTTCACATGTGACAATTGAAGATGCTTTATGTTTTTAAAAAAGGAAAATTATATATATGATGTAGAATTCTGTTTTAATCAGATTGATTACACGGTAAATACTATTGTATTTATTATATAATTGATTATTTTTTGAATTATATTCATTATTTATTGATAAGTGTAGTTTATCCACAATATAATTGGTTTTGATTTAATACTATTCGGGCTAAAATATTTTGAAATATATGAGAATAATTGTAAATGTAAAATAGTTAAAATAACGTTTGGTATTTCTTTGATAAATGTTTTCTTCTTTCTTAAATAAAATCAAATATTTAATAATATTTTTTGAGTAACACATTTCCTCCTCTGACAATATTTTTAAATTTTTTTTAATAGTTAACACATATGCAATTATCATACATTATCATGTACTTCAATTATACCTATATATATTTCAATTATTGTATATATTTTTACACATATTTAACTCGTACAACAATAAAAACTTATATAATATTTTTCAATTGTTACTTTGACGTGTAAATATGCATTTTTCCATCTCTATACTAAAGTAACAACATATAATGTCATAAAAGTCTGATGCGATACCAAATATTTACAGCAAAAATATTTTTCTTAAGATATAAAATTAAATATATTTTTATTAATTTTCACACACTTCTTACTTCTATTTCTCCCAAGATAAAAGTTGCCTTCGGATTTTGTTGTTTAATTCAAAGTGTTGAGTAAGTAATAGGACAATTGAATTTTAAAAAAGTTCCTTTCTGCCAGTGATGGTCGTTGTCTTCTCTGCCCTTCTGAAAATTTGCAATTGCAAGTCCATCCACAATAATTTAGTGGCTTGTAATCCAATGACATGAGTCTTTCATATTATATGAGATATATCGAGTTCTAATTTATATAGGTTTTTTGTGCATTTTATATGTGCAATAGTTGTGAAATTTGTATTTCTATTTAATTGATTTGATAATTGGATTCCATTAACTTGTTGTAAGGATAATTTTTGTGTTATTTATAATGTTCTCTTAAAAAAAAAAAATTAAATTGCAAGTCCAACCACAACATTGCAAGTTGCAACACTTCTATTGGTTGATGGCTCTATGCCTATGGTTAAAAACCTTACAGCCCATTTACGCCACTTGGTATTCAACAGCTCTTTTCAAAATGTTTGGTACTGTTTGAAAATGCCACTTTGTATTTAATAGCTCTTTTCAAAATGTTTGCTACTGTATGAAAATGAATCATCGATTTGCACTCATTTTTACTATAAATATTATTTTATTTTATTTTTAATTTTTTTTTATATTTTAACCTATCATATTATAATGATGTCAATTAAATTTTAATTTGATTCTGATACAAATATTCATTATTTCTTCAAAAAAATTAAAAATATACATATAGTTTGAAGAACACGTTATTTCAACATACAAACCATATAATTTTCAATCATACATCTATTCTAATTATTATTTTTTTGTGGGTTAAATTCATTTTACCTTCCCGTACTATGAGGTATGTATCAAATACCCCCCTATACTTCAAAAACCTTCAAATACCTCCCCCTCCCCCAAAGTCATTTACCATTAGTCAAATAGCGGACGGTGTCAAAACTTTACAGTAAATTACTGATTCAACCTCATAAAATAACTAAATAGCATAAAAATATAGGATATATGACTGCTTTTCTGCACAAGCAACCTTTGTTTTGTTAGTCCCATATATCCTGTTGATGAGGGTGAAATCCGTTTTGGGCTGGATTAGATGATAAATTTGGAGATGTTCGACTTGAGTGGTCGATATATAAAGGTAATTGGACTGAGTCCTGCAATCATTAGCAAACGTCAGGGTAGCTGAGGTGCCTTCGGCTAAGCACTCCAATACTCAAGTTAGTATAGAGTCGATCAGATATATCGAGCAGCAGAATGAGGACTTTTGGACATAGAATAGCATACCTTTTGAGAGGCTGGAGTGGAGGCATTTATAGCCTTCTCATAGTGAGGATTTGTCTGAGATGCTCTTAATATGTAGGAAGGATCTTTGTCCTTGCATAAGGGACATTAGGTCATCTTTCATTCATATACTATGCCAGGTGGCTGCCTTTCTAGGTTTCATGGGCAAGTTAGTACACTGTAGACGTGCCTCTAGCCTGGTGTGGCAGCATAGGTGGTACTGGGGCGACATGCGCTATTAATGCGAAGGCATGCCTGTCAGGGCATTTAATGCGGTAGAGTTGGTTCCGCGCCGGGTCGACCTCTGTGGTTGGTGGCAAGGTCGACTTTACGATGGGTTAGCGTGCAGCGTGAGAGGTGGACGAGCGCCGCGATCGAGGGGTCGACCAGCCGCCTTGTCTGTGAACGACACCAATCTGGATGGTTGATTTAGGTCACCTGACGTCGGTAGTACCATTGGGCCTGGGGTATGGGATGGGCCTTGGCGCTACATCCTTGAGCCCGTGGTCTCTAGGCTGAGCCCATTGGGCTACCTCATATCACCTGTATTAGAATGGAGTTGTTTAATGTTCTTTTAAAAAAAAAATGAAATGATTTAATATTTTTGTTGGATTAGGAGTTAGATGATGCTTTAGGTCCTAAAATAAAAGTAATAAAATTGAAATAAGAAACTTGAGCATTATATAGTAAATCAAAAGGATATTTTGGACATAATATTTTTCAATGATCATATGTATAAATAGAAGATAATTTTAGTACTCATCAGCCAAACAACCATTACTTTCCTAAAGGCAAATAAGTTTGAATGGGATATTTAAATGTTTTGGTAGTACGAGCGCCAAGTATAAATTTGTTTACATAGAAAAAAAATGCCACGTATTCTAAGTTTTTTGTGTTATTTAGTTATTTTTTGATGTTAAATCAGAAATTTACTATAGAATTTTGACACCGTCAGCTATTTTGCTAACGATAGATGACTTTGAGGAGAATATTTAAAGATTTTAAAAGTATAAAGAGTAATTTATACATACTTCATAGTACAAGAGGTAAAATGAATTTAACCCTATTTTTGTGCATTCGCATTTTCTCGAATTTCGGCCCTTTTAAATAACTGCAACATTTGTCAGAATGGTTTTCTTGTTTATACCTTACAAAATAAGGAGATTTCAATTCAGCTATCTTCCTTACCTTGGGCCAATGCCCACGAATTTTTGATTTAGTGCTTACTGTAACTATTCACTTTAATCATAGCATTTTTAAATTTAGCATCGCTAAAAAAAATCCCTTTTTTTTTTTAACGTGAATTAAAGGAGTCTTTTGAAGAATAAAAAATGATTCATTCAAAGTCAGGAAATAAAATACAAAAACGAAATAGTCCCAGTGACAAAATATAAGTGGCAATATAAAAATTTTTGCTGGTGAAAAATATTAAATGATAATAATTTTATTTTATCATTAATTATATTTAATAGGTAAAAATTATTTTTCTTTACAATATGCATTATTTGTGACAGTTTAAATATATCTTTTCTCAATATTAAATTTTAAAAATTATTATTATAATAAAATAAAAAAATTTATCACTTAATATCTATCTATCTATATTATTATATATAGCACAACGGTGTGTGATCCATAATTATGGAATTGATTCTAATTGTGTAATTTTGGCCAAATGGCAAACTCTTAGAACTTTGAGCATTTTAATTCATTTAATTTTTTTTCATTATTTGTTCATTAATATTTCTAACTAATATTATTGTATCTTATCTTCATTCGAAATTTAAAATATATCTATCTATCGATACTATTATATAAGTATAACGATGTAAAATCCATAATTGTGTAATTTTGACCAAATTTTGAATTCTCAAAATTTTGAGTTTTTTTATTAAATTTAAAAATTGATTTTTAGTTATTAAATTTGATATTATTTATTCCTTTAAAAGATATTTGATTTTTTGAAATCATTTTCTTGATTAAAATAATATTCTTTATTTATCTCTAATATCAAAAAATAATTGTATTTTATCTATAAAATCTTTTCCATCTATGCCTTCAATATGTTGAAGATTTCTTGATTATTTGAACTCTATAGTTTAATAAGTCTTTCATGATTTTCTCTTATCTTTAATAATTAATTTATATCTATATCACTATATATAAAGTCTTTCAAAAGTTATTTCATTATATTCTCATGTTCTAGCATTTTTTTTCACTCTATTCTTTGTGTCCTCTTTATTTTCTAGCATTTTTTTTTTCTTCTATCTCTTTGTGTGCATCTTTAGTTCATTATTCAAAGTGTTTATTTTTTATTTGATTTTATTGTTCACCTTTTTTAATTTTTATTTATTTATTTTTTTGGTTTATTTTAGGTATATTATATGATGGAAGAGATTTTTTGGATTTTAATGCTATAACTTTCTTTTTAGCCTAAATAAAGTCTATCATTTAGCTTTTATTACTATTAAATTTATAAATTTCTATACCTTTTTTATTTACTACTTAGTTTATATTATCAATTCATTTATTATGAGGTTTATTAATTTCGCTTAATATTTTTAATTTAATTTAATTTTTATTAGTTACATTTTTCTCTGTAATTATTGATAAATTTTGTCATTTAATTTTTATTTAATTTAAATTATTATACATTTAGCATCCTTTTACTTATTTTTTGAATCAAGTTATTAATTTATTGTTAAATTTTGTAATTTATTTTTCAATTTGCATTTTTTTGCTCATCTAAGTTTATAGTTTTATAGAATGAGATCGATTTTTTGTTTTAATATTTTTTAAAATTTATTTCACTTTTTGAATATTTATAATTTTAGAAGTATCTCATTTAATTTTATTTTATATTAATATATTTGTAATTATGTATATATAAATATGTATAATTCGAACTTTTTTTTAACAGTTTTATATACTACATCAATATATATTTTTAGATCATTTTTGATATATTTAAAAAAATTATGAGTTGGTTATTTCAATAGAAAATACACCTAATAACGTTTTAAGTTTATAACTCTAGGCATTATTTAGTCTATCATATATAATTTTATTTTTTTAATTTTTTTTAAAATTTTGATCGTTGGAAAGATTAACAACTTTTTTTATTATTCACTTTTCTTCTACTATTTGCGAAATATAATGTGAAGATCCAATTACATTCAGACAAAATAATTGAGAACGAACATAATAATTTATTTTTTTCTTATTTTATTTTACATTCTAATATCACCCTCATATCCTATCACTAATTCCGATTTAAAATTAATTTTGATCTTATAATTACTTTATCAATTTACTATGTTTTTAACTTTGCATTACTATTACCAATTTTTTTTTCTTCACTTAATAATTCGATAACTAAGCTATGAGTCAAATTAAAAGGTTTCTACAAAATTATATACTAATATTGATCTTAACTTTGTAATTATTTTATATATTGATTTTAATTTTTTTTAATCTTTACTATCATAATTTTGTCTTGACTTTATTGATTTTTACTCAAAAACTAAAATTAAATAAGATTTTTCTAATCCTTGGCAACTAATATATTATTTAATTTTTTTATATTTTAAGTTTTAACTTAATATATACACATCCTCTTTCAAATTTAAAATAGTTTTAAAGTATTATAATTTAAATTTTTTTAAACAACTTTTAAGCTATCAATCTTGTGTTCTATATCATTCTCATATTTTTTTTATTTTTTAATGCAACTATTTGTTAGTTTTTGATCGCATGATATTTTCTTTTTTTTAATAAAGTACATAATCATATTCATAGATTTTTATTTTTGGATGTTTTAAATTTTTGTTTAACTTCTCGCTGAATAATTTTAAAATTTATTTTTTATGACATAATGTATATGAGATGTCTTTAAATTTTGCAAATTTTTCAATACTAAATTTTAAAACTTTAAATTTAATTTTACTAATTACTTGATATTTTTATTTTTATTTTATTATTTTAATTATATTTATAATTCAATAATTGTATTAATATATAATAATTTTAAAAAATTCGTGCATAGCATGGGATAATGCTAGTATATAATTAATTAATAACGTTTATATGGTGAAGTTTTGTTCGGATGTCCAAATCGGTCGGCCAATATCAAATCATTACTTCAACTTTTTCGCTTTGAACTTTTGAACATTAATAAAAATTAAAAAGTTCCGTTCAAACTTTTGGCCATCAACTTCATTTACGTCCCCATCAAAGAACGTCAAGATTATAAAAAAAAAAAAGAAAAGAGATTCACTTTGGGCCATTTGAATTTATTTTTTGATAAAAAAATAATAATAAATTAATTATAGATGTATTTTTAAAAATAAAATGTTATTTGAAGATTTTGTTGAAAATGTAATTATTATGTAGAATTGAAAATGAGTTTTATTGGAAAAATATAATATTTTTATATTAAAAGTCGTGTAAATATGAGTAAAAAGAATTAAAAGTGGAAATGGAGAGAAAATGTAATAGTATGTTTAAAAAAATATGTTAAAAATAAAAATATTTGTGAAAATAAAAGAGAAGTTGATAGTTTTTTATTTTTATTTTTAAGAGAAAATGAAAAGAGACTTTCAAAATAAATCCACACGGGCACTTTGAATTTCTGAATAAACATAAAAGTCACCCTCAAAGTTCCATTTGTCTATTAGCTTAATTTACTTTCTACCAAACAGGGCCACAAAAAAAAAAAAAAAAAAAAAGAAGAGATAATGTTGAATTACTGTACTGCTTAATAACATACACTCATTCGCAACAGCAGTTGGAACATAAAAAAAGTTTGTTCGGGCTTTGAAAAGTCGTGGAACATTTCAATGATGTTGGGTTTGAACAATCAAATGTTCAAACATGACAATATTTTTTCAGTAAAAGGTTTATATTCACTTTCCACAAGCTTTTTTTCAGCACAATTTAAATTTGTACAAGAATAATCTTTATGTAGAATTATAGAATTTAAAAATGACACGCAAGTGATGGATATAAGTCATGACATAAACGTTTTATAGGAATTTGTTAGGGTACGAATTTTGATGATGGTCCTAATCCTTATAAAAATACATCCTCTAAGAATGAAGGAGGCGGTTGGTCCAGCAGCGTGCACTTGAAACTTTTTTATATGGTACCTTAGCTCTTGTAAGAATCAATTATAAAATTATTCACTGCATAGAGTGACGGACAAGGTTGGTAAAGCAGTCATCCTTTGAAAGTCTATATGAGATTATATATATTAAAATTATATATATATGTATTTATTTGTTTTATTATAATATAAAATCCTTCTATATTTTATTTTTTTTGTTCAAAAAAAAGTTCACCACATATATTTTGTAAAACCCCACACTCGCAGCTCAAAATGTAATTTTTTTGACTCCAATTCAAATACATCTTTGGAACACCTCCATCAGAGGGAGAAATATCCAATGTCGAAAAGGCCAACTTTTTTCATATACAAATCTCTGCTGAAAAATTAGAAGTCTGATGTGCCTAATTGCATACAAAAAATTCCTATATTGTCCTTAAAATGATAATTGACCCCATTATTTGTGCTGTAGGGATTATAACAATCCACCCGTAGGATTCAACTAAGACATCCAAGGAATTGCAATTAGCACTTTGAAATTCTCACTTAAGAATTTTTGTTGATATTGAAAACAATTGGAAAAGTATGAGAATATCTTTTGCTAGAAAGTAATAATACTTTGCTTTTAAAATACATGATAATTTTATGTGGATTAATTCCTCTTATATAAGGTTACAACAACTATTCACAACAATTATGACTGTTAGTTTAAACAATGCACTGATTTTAACAGTCTTGTCTTTTTTTTCTAACAATCACATTGTTTTTGATTAAAAACATAATTTAAATAATTAGGTAAATTATGTATTTAATTAAATTTTGAATTAAAATATAATTTGAATTTAATCCACGCGGCGTCGTGCACATGCTAAGTGCTAAGTGTGCTAAGGCTTGATTATTAAATATATATTAATATTCAACCAATATATATATATATATATATATAATTCCCATGCAGCTGGACACTTTAAAAAAAAAAAAAACTTAAAATAATCTAACAACTTAATAAGAGATTCACCTAATAAAGGGACTCTCTTTCAATTTACTTATTTTTTCAATGTAGGATTGAGATCCCGAAAGAATTCTCTTCTCTTCTCTACTTAACATACTATCTAGAAGTTCTAATTAATTTCAACAATCTCTATGATTCAAAAGAAAAGAAATTACATCACTATTTCAATTCAAACACGAATTTGGTTCGTACTTCAAAATCTGAAAAATATCTAACTTTGGAAAATAACAATATGTCTAAAGAAATGAGTTGAAAAAGGAGCATAATGCCATTTTGGTCATAATAAAGCAGTGTGCCAAGTTTGAACCGATGGGAGTGATGCCGATCGTTCTGCAAACTGGTAGTAGAACCAAACAAAACAAATCGCCTCCCATAAATTTTCTACCTGAATGAGGGAATATTTGACAATAATTGGGGGGAACAAAACAATAGGAAGTAGAAGAATTAAGGTGCTACAAATTTATAAAAGGCTGGAGAAAAGAAAAAAAAGGGGTTCAAAATTCCAACCTGCAAACCCTAGGCAGCTTTGGCTCCATCTATTGGAACTATTTGCTAGAAAATAATGCAGTTCTAAGAGGGTGTTTGGATGAGTTTATAAGCTTATCAAAATATTTTATAAGATGTTTAAAAACTTATAAGTAGATAAAAAATATTTGGTAAATTTTTTTAAAATAGAACTTATAAAATCTTAAAATAAGATGTTGGGAGCTTATAAGCTCTTTTGAAAAAAGTAAGAAGACCCTAACTTATTTTTAAGATCTTAACAAGCTCCTTCATTTTTAACCATTTTAATTACAAAATTGTCATTATTAATATCTTACAAGCTCCAACATCTTATTTTATTTAAACATTTCAACAACTTATTTTAAAAATAAGATCTAACATCTTATAAATTTCAAAAAATCTTATAAAATGTAAAAACTTATAAAACATTTAAAATAAGCTCAGCCAAACACCCTCTAAGTCTAATTCCATGCCGTCTTCTCAGGGCCCTTGTTCTCTTGTCCTGCCCTTCAACTCTCATTAGTCACTGTTTCCTTTTTTCTATCATTTCAAGCCCAAAAAGGCTATAAATAAATGCAGAAAGAGTGGGTGAAAAGTGAAATCTTCAAGAGGAAAAAGAAAAAAATCCATATTATTTCATCTGGTTCATATGGGCATTGGCCAAAAGGTGCTTCAGCTGATTCAAGAACAGGTATTTGTGTTTGTTAATCGGTTTATAGTTTTCTGCAGATCAGAGATGATCTGCCTGGCTCCCTGAATGCCAACTGAGAAGATTATCAAAGGATTGATTTTTGATGATTTCTTACTTGGCATCAAGGGAGTCAAGCAGGTTCTTCCCTGATCAGCAAATGGTTCTCCCTTATCAGCAGTCTTTAATTTTTAAAGTCTTTATCATTATCTTGTATTAGTTGGTAATTAAGCGCTGTTTTGAGTAAGATCGAATACGACTTCAAGTTCAAGCATGTGAACTACATGAGTGTTACGTAATTAGTATGTGTAAGTTTTGCTGTTCGACAAAATGAAACAAGTTTTGAAGCAAATGATGAGGACGAGTAGAATCAAATATGCTGTAGTTTCTAAACTTGTACCGATCATCTGTTGAAATTTTAATTAAACCTTGTATCGATCATTCATTGGACCATGAACTAAGTGGACACTACATTGAAGGACTGTGTTCAAGGGCATGATGGTAATTGTACAGTTCGTAATCTTCTAATTAAATTTATATTTCATTTTAAATTTTATTCTATGAATGCATGTAATGTTGTTATGGATTTGTGCTTCTAAGCAAAATTCTTGGAGAAGGAAAGAGAGTTTTAATTTGTCATGCGAATATCGATTTAGATATTCTTAGTGCCTAAATTATTGAGTTGTTGTTATCATAGAATGTTATGATAATATACGTTTTATTTGAATTTTGGAATCAACAAGGATATATTTTAGGCTCATTGTACTTTCAACCTAAAGTTCCAAATCAATTTAGAATCTAAAGTGGGTTTCATAACAATAATTACTAATTTATTTTAAATTATATTCACTCAAAAATTCATTACCAAAACTTAAGTGTCTGCTTTGGAAAAATTCGAATTTAATTTCGGAGTTGTAGCGACAAAATATAGCTATGAATTTTCATAGCAAATATATATATATATTTAAATTATAATCAATAGAACTATTAGTTATCAATTCTTAGCATTGTACTTTTGGAGTTTAGTAGATTAATTGTGTATTATCTGTATAAAAATTAATATATATACAAAAAAGTATGATCATTAGCTACGAATTGGTCGTAACGAAGTTTGGCTATGAGAGTATCAATTTCGAATTTGGTTAGGACAATTTCGAAGCTAAAGCTATGAATTTAATTTCATAACTATAAATACAAAGTATTGCTATAGATTTTCGTAGTTGATATGGATAAGCCCAACACAAGCTCAACATGCTTAATGGGCCTATAATCCTCACCAGTACCGGAGCCCAGAATTGTTTATGGCGTATAGAGGCCTATTCGACCTTATAGGTCGAATATCTCGACCTTTGGGTCTGATGAAGGAAGGAAGTACATTTAATGGTGGTCTGCAATGTTTTTAAAATCGGACTGGACATTGAACCGGTGGCTTTATTGGTTATCGGTCCGACCGGTGTAACATCATAAAGATGTAATAATTATAAATAATTTTATAAATATATATATACACTCAATATTTTAAATATAGCAAATAATAATAATAATAATAATAATAATAATAATAATAATAATAATAGGTTGAGATGAATCAATTCCATCACTAGCATTCATGTAACTCCCAATGTAAGCGGTCTTTTTTCTCTTATTACTGCCACTTACGTTTTGTTTACTAGTTGGATTTGGAATTTCTTCAATATCGTCTCTTTCAATGTCACAAGTAACATCATCATACAAGTCCAATTTAGATGCAACTTTCTCTTTTTTATTATTTGCAATTTCAATTAGTGATCCTTTGATCTGAAAACGAATATCAGCAGGAACTTTAGGACAAACTTTTACATTATCGGTAATACCAGCAAGATGTTGCTTCATACGATTGATTCCTCCACCACTAATTCCTTGATGACAATATAAGCATTTGAGAGTTCGAGTCTTCCCACTAGAAGGTACTTCATAACAATGTTTTCATGCTATATCACTCCTTTGACGAGGATTTTGACCACAACTTCCGAATTGATCTATTGATTGTGATGAGTCTTCTGGTGGCACATGTGGTGTAGAGAAAGCAATATTTTCCATGTCCTACAATTTCAATGAAAATAGTGAGAAAAAGAATGAAAAGACATAAATGATAACTTAAAAGTATAAAGAGAAGTCACAAAGAAGGTACTTGACGGCTATGGAGTTCATCTTTCATTTTATTTGTTTCTCCCATTTATTCTCAATTTTCCTTTTTCTGTTTCTTGAATGGAACTTTTTTCTTAATATTATTATTTTCCATGATAATATAATGTATGCTTTTTCTAATTAGTAATTAGGATTAATTAATAATTTCAATAACTACTACAAAATAAAGAATTTAAATAACTACTACAAAATAAAGAATCAATATTAATGGCCAAAACCACCATTGCCTCAACAGTCAACATACATGCTTACGAAAATTGTGAAAAAATGGATGTATAAAAAATAAACACAAACACATGGCATAGACTGTAATAGACTAACAGGATACATAAGCCAAAACTGCTAATCTAAACAGTTGAGCAATGAGCAAGCTTAGTTGACCTACAAATCATTTCAAGTTTTTAGGACAAGTTATTTCCTAATTTACCAAAAATACCAAGTACCTTAAGAAATTAATTCAGCATGTTAGCAACCCACGTTCAGTAATAGTCGTCTGGCTGCCGGGTAGGAAATGAGAAAAGCCAATGAATCGAAAATGAGAAAAGGCCACGCCACGGTTGTTGAGATGAGAAAAGTCCTAAGTCTAAGTGGCCGCTGCCCTCTACCCTTTGCTTTCTCTTTCCTTTTTCTTTACTTTTTTGGTTTTCAACATTTTCTTTTCCCTTTCTAGCAGCTCAACCTCCATTTTTAATTTTACTTTTTACTCTTTTCAATTTTTATAAATTGTAAAAAAATAATAATAATAAAAATAAAAACTGTGAACTAATTAAAAACCGATCGAACCGGTACTGGTTCAATCGGTTTTTTACCAGTTCACACTGGGTCAATTCATGATAGGTTTCTTCATTCAAACTGGACCGAAAAATGCCACCGATTATCTGCCGATTCGGTCCGATTTTGAAAACCCTAGCGGTCTGCCATCAATCGCATCCGCATTAATTGTGCTTCAACCGCTAGACTGTCTGCATTAAATGGGTTGACGACAGTCACCTCTACATTACTGAGGGTAAGGATCCTCTTTTTGGCCAGCCGAACATTTGTCCACTTCCAAGATAGGTCGAAAAGACCTATCTTGCCCCTACTCAAGGAGTTAGCGTGTGAATATGCTGGAGGAGATATTAGTCTTTTTACCTCTATATAAATACTATAAATACTTCATCCTTCATAAGCAACTGTAAGCTCAAATACCCTATTTGAACTGTTGCTCTGTCCAGATATCTTCAGGTCAATTTACTGACTTAATCATCGAGGGACTTAGTCGGGGACCCTCGAGGCTGGCTTGACGTTTGTCTTCAGGTTCCACCCAGTATCCACACAAACCATCTTTTTGGTTGGAGGACCTTTCAGGTCGAGACCTAAGTCCTATTATACTAAAAATTACCTCATTATATAAGAGGTCCATTGTAGGACCTTGTTGAAGTGTCTCATGCCTAGTTAGGGACAGGAAGTTCTACGAGAGGTCCACTCAGGTATTTGTGGAAATCACTTAAGAGGTCGATCACTAGCTTATAAAATCATCAAGAGTGGATATTTTTGGCCTACTTTGAACAAGGATGCCATAAAGTTTGCCCGAAGGTGTGCATCGTGCCAAGTTCACGCTAATGTCTCCCATCAACTAGCGGCGACCCATGTTTCGGTGCAGATCATATGGCCGTTTGACCAATGTGGAGTCGATATAGTAGGATCTTACCTAAAAGCCATTGGACAGAGGAAATATATGATCGTAGCAGTCGAATACTTTATCAA
Organism: Jacaranda mimosifolia; assembly: GCA_018894105.1. NCBI lineage: Eukaryota > Viridiplantae > Streptophyta > Magnoliopsida > Lamiales > Bignoniaceae > Jacaranda > Jacaranda mimosifolia. The sequence continues at coordinate 28,310,666 of CM032129.1, forward strand.
ATGGGTTGAAGCTAAAGCCGTGACTAAGATCACATATGCCACAATAAGGAGTTTATTGTGGGAGAATATCGTTTGCTGTTTCGGCTTACCTAAAGTCCTCATATCAGACAACAACACTCAGTTTCAGAGGAAGAGGACCAGAGAATGGTATGAGAACCTTGGAATTAAATAGCATTCCACTTCAGTAGGAAATCCACAAGTCAATGGTCAAACAGAGGTCACCAACATAATTGTTCTCGACCATATCAAAACTAAGTTGGAATGCTCCAACGCCAGCTGGGCAGATGACCTGCTAGGAGTCCTTTAGGCTTATCAAACCACATAAAGAATGGCCATTGGTCAGAGCCCTTACAATTTAGTGTATGGTTTGGAGGCAGTTATCCCTATAGAATTGATCCAACACACAGCTTGAATTATACACTACAACCTAATCAGAAACAAAGTAAAAAGGGAGTTCGACCTAAAAATGATCGACGAGATCCAAAAGCAAGCCTTTACAAGAATACAGAGATACAGATTAATCATGGCCAGACATTATGATAAAGGTGTTAGACCTAGATCCCTTAAAGTTGGCAACCTCGTTCTCAAAAAAGTGAAGTCTCTAAGAATGTTGGCAAACTCGACCTAAAATGGGAGGGTCCATACTCTGTGATAAAAGTAGCAAAACATAACTCTTATCGATTAGCTGATCTGTCGGGAAATGAGCTACCAAGACCATGGAATGCAATTAACCTCAAAAAATTCTATGTGTGGACTACGTTGTACAGAAAGCACAATATCCTAATGAACATTGTTCCGTGACCTTGCAGTCGAATGATTCAAGCTTTCCTTATTCAATCATTAGACAATCATCAAGTCGACCCTGTAGTCTCATGATTCAAGTTGTCAAATTAAATTATTAATCAACTATTAAGTCGACCCCATAGTCGTATGATTAAATTCTTAAGCAACTATCAAGTCGACCCAGCAGTCGCATGATTAAAATTGTATAATTCAATTATTAAGCAACTAACAAGCCAACTCCGTGATCGTAGTCAACCTCACAACCGTACGATTAAAGTGTACTTGGAATTTAATCATTATAGATTTTAATCAATATCAATTCACAAATATACGCATTTTTCATTAAAACATTTCTAATCTCATAGAAATGAAACAAAGCAGAATAACAAGAATACGAGGCAATCAGATACTTGATTAAATATTAACGATTACAGTAAAAGCGAAAAATAGCTCGGCTATACATTTTTCAGGAAAAAAAACTGCAACTAGTTAGACCCCACGGCCTCCCGTTGTTGAGCCGTCGCTTTTGCAGCCACTTTGTCCACTATTTTAAGTAGCGCTTTGATCAAGTCCACGCCTACATTTATAAGAGGTCCCTCAACCTCTTGCTCAGGCAGCCTCCCTTGAGTTACTCTAGCAAGCTGTGAGGGCCCCAACTCCTCAGTTAAGAACACCCGACCACCATTGGGAAAGAAATTCGCCACGACCACCTCATTGTTCTTTATCTCTAGGGCAAACTCTCTAGCAAACCTAAACTCCTCACCTACCACGATGACTCAGGGAAGAGGCAGAACAACAGCCTCACCCTCTTCAGCAGGGACATTTTCATCGAACGCTTGAAGGTATTCATCCTTGTTCACATCAAGTCTGGCTTTATCCTCGGGTCAAAACTCATATCCCATGCATTCAAGCTGCTTTACAGGGCGGTCGAAGGCTTCCTTCGCATCCATGCTGAAACTTACGCTGGCATTGGTAAAGGTCGATGAGAGCATAAATTATTGAACGGCTTCCTTACGGATCTTGGTAAACACCTTAAAAAATTTTGATCGAGCATATCTCATCACACTCTTATAATCATGCGCTCAACTCGATTTGGAACCTTCTTGAATTGAGCTCAATATCTTTTTGAGCTGATCCTCAGCTTGGCTCTTGCCTTCAATAGCAGCAAGCAACTCGACATCCTTTTCTTCGAGCTGCTTCGTCAGCTCGGTGACTCTCGATTCTAAGGAGCTAACCTTAGCCTTCAGCATTCACTCTATTCCTTTTCAAGCCCTTTATATTTTTCTAGCAGTCGCTGACGTTGGGTTTCACTTAGCTTGTAGCGACGATGGAGGTTATACCCCCATTACCCGGCCTAGAAAAATATGAACATCAAAATTAGCAATTTTTTTAAAAAAAAATATATAGAGAGCATATATTCAAACTTGACGATAAATATACTATGTTGGCATGGTAAGTGAAAGCTTTCAAAGCATCGACTTGTTCGTGGTTAAACATCTCTACCTGATCGAGCTGAAACATACCTCCTATCAAGATAGCTAGCTGGTTAATGATGTTGTGCCTACACCCATTATGATTACGGTGTTTAGCACCTCCATCTTTTCCCCGAACTGCAGCTCGAGAAGCATTGGTAGATTACATAGCTGCTAAGGGGGGAGTGTACCATAGGCAGCCTCTTTGCTCTCGACCACGTTTGCCTTCCCTTTCTCGACCGCAATCTTATTAGGGATTCTTTGACTTGCAGTTTTGACCGCTTTCCTCTTTGGTTGAGGGGAGCTGTTGACCACACTTATGCTCGCAACAACATTGGTTCGACCTACTGGGACCTCTGGACCTGCCCTTTGCTTGTGTTGCTGCCGCTCGTCGAGCTGCAGTGACCTCTTTACGCTGCTTGCGCATTGCGATTTATCTGGCACGGTTTATGATTGACCGACCTGCAAAAAAATAAAAATAAAGTAGCTGTCAATCAAACACATGGTGATCAAGAATAATATATTGCATTATTTATAAAGATTAGTTTCTACCTAAATGCACATTAGCATGCAACCTCAACGTGGCGATCTATAAGCCCGCCAGAACCAAATTTCTCTCTCTTATGAACACTGAAGCGTCCATCTCACCAAATTTGAGGAGATTTTGAATAAAAATATTAGGATCAGTTCTCGCCTTTATCTAGCTCTACCCTACCTCTTATCTACCATCTCGAAATATTAAAAACAACCCTAGTGGGAGCTCGAATATAAAAGTATCTCTTTTTCCATTTCTGACCGTGCGATAAAGATAGAGTTCTAAAAACCTTTCTATGGGGTCGCGCTGTCAAGTAATAAAAACCTAGACTCCCCAACCAAACTCGACTTATGGGACATTGGTAAATGTAATAAATGGCTGAAATTAGCCCAAGAAGGAGCTTTATCGAGAATGCCCATTAAAACGATAAAACTGTACATGAGGGCGAAGCAATTAGGTAAGAGTTGGGTTATGCAGACTTGTAGACCTCTCAATAGGTCAAAAATTGGGTCACCTAGGGGGAGCCTAAGTTCACACTTCATTGCATCTTCAAAAATGGTTATGCACCCCTCAGGAGAAGTGTGCATCCTATCCACAATCTTGGTTTTAATGAGCTTAAATCCATCAGGAATATGATATTTCCCCATAATCGACCTAGGGTCATCCAATGATACGGTCAACACGATATCATTGTAATGAGTCATCGTAAATAAATTATCCCTCGACCTCGGAGGTTAATCTGCCTCTACTAAGGGCTTTTCATCCCCTTCGACCATAGGTTCTGATGGCCCAGCCTCATCAACTAAAGAGAGGGAAGGTTCTATCCCCTCACCTGCCCCCAACACTTCCTTACCCATATCGAATTCAAGCTCTACAAGAACACTCGACCTACCGCTGGAAGATTCACTCAACCCCGTCCCACTATTCGAGACATTCGCCGAATGTGTGGCCTTAGAATTAGAACTAGAAGTCGACATATTGATAAAAGATATCGCCAGCAAACTTTAAAAGCGCAGAAAAGAAAAACTTATGAAAATCTTGTTCTTGAAAATAAGGGCTCAAGTTTCCAGAAAAATCGACCACAACTCTGCGCAACTCGATCTCAATGCGTTTTGGTAAAAGTGAAAAATGAACGGTGAAAAACGTTATTTATAGACAACCCATGAATGCCAACCAATAAAACTGACCGGGCACTGGCCAATAATTATGTAACCGCTGGTTACCTTTACATAAATATCCATGTAACTTCCCATAATAGTTCTTGCCAATGCCCCCTGGTCGAGATTCAAAATACTATTTTCCCACCCCTAATTCTCGTCATTTTCGCTACTCCTAACTCCGACCCTATTACGATTGCACTAAGGAGAGAGGACTCATGATATGGGCAAGCCCAACATGCTTAATGGGCTTATAATCCTCACCAATACCCGAGCCTAGAATTATTTCTGGCGTATAGGGGCCTATTCAACCTTACGATCGAATATCTCAACCTCTGGGCCGGATGAAGGAAGAAAGTACATTTAATAGCTGTCTGCCACCTATCTTATCCACATTAATTGTGCCTCAACCACTAGACTGTCCGCATTAAATGGGTTGATGTTGGTCACCTCCGTATTAACAACGGTAAGGATCCCCTTTTCGGCCAGCCAGACATTCGTTCACTTCCACGACCTATCTTGCCCCTACTTGAGGAGTCAGCATGTGAAATATGATGGATGAGATATTAGTCTTTTTACCTCTATGTAAACACTATAAATACTTCATCCTTTATAAGCAATAGTAAGCTCAGATACCCTCTTTGAACTGTTAATCTATCTAAATATCTTCAGGTCGATTTATTGATTTAATCATCAAAGGATCTTAGTCGAAGACCCTCTCGGCTAGCCTGAAATTTTTTCCTTGGCTGTAGATTCCACCCAGCATCCACACAAACCATCTTGCTGGTCGGAGGACCTTTCAGGTCGAGACCTAAGTCCTATTATACTAAAAATCACCTCATCAGTAGCAAATATAATTTTTTTTAAATTATAACCAACAAAACTATTAATTAGCAATCCACTACTAAAACAAGTTGCGATTTGTAACGGAAAAAATTCATCGCAAATTGCAACGGATTTTTCGTTGCAAAAAAAAAGTCTCAAAATGGCAATTTTTTTAAAAAGTTAATTGTGGCTTTTTGAGATGGATTTTTCCGTCGCAAAACTTCAATTTTGCAATAGAAATAAGATCCATCGCAATTTTTTTTAAATTTTATAACAATTTGGGACGGATTTTATTTCCGTTGCAAAATTGAAGTTTTGCGATGGATAAATCCATCGCAAATCTAAAAAAAGAAAAAATAAATAAAATTAGGTGGGTGGGGGAAATAAACCTTATCTCTCCCACCCACACACACACTTGGAGCCCCTTGTAAAGTATCTCCCCTTTCCATCTTTTTTTTTCCCTTTTTTTTCTTTATTGTGGACGGCCGGCTGGCCGAGTCCAGCAAGTTGCTGGCCGCGCACGTGGCGCGCCCAGTAAGCTCTATTGGGCGCACACGCCCAGCAACTGTGCAGCTAGCAGCTAGCCAAATTTGGCATTTTTTTTTATTTTTTTCCATTTTTTTTTGAAAAAAATGTTTTAGTTTTAAAAAATGCTAATGGTTTTTGGTTTATTTATTGTTTCAGGTTTGGAGAGCTTATATTTTGCATTATCCCACTAATTAGGTAATTTTTGTAATTATGAATTAGAAAAAAAGATGGGATGTTAGGAGAAGGGGTGAAGCCTTCTTATTTGTTGTTGAGTGGTTTTTAATTACTTGCATGATGATGATGGGTATAAAGGGAGTGTTTATGTGCCATTATGTATTTACGAATATTATTAATTGTAAATATTAGTTTAAATTATGATTTATTATGTTAGTTTAAATTTAATTTATGTATTAGATTAAATTATGTTAGTTTAAATTTGATTTATGTATTAAATGTTGTCATATTATGTTATATTTATGTTTTTATGTCAATTGAAAATTCTATTAGAAGTTTGATTGAGTTAAACTTTATGTTAGTATATGTTGAATTGTATTAATTTTATAAATTTTAATTTTAGTTTTTGGAATAATGATTTGTAGATAAATATGTGCATTTGTAAGAAAATTTTAGATTGATAATCACTTTGTAAATTATGATATATGTTGTTTTGTTATAGTAAGGGACACATATATCCAATTTTTTGATTCAATATGTGTTTATAAATATTATAAGTTGTTTTTAATTGAAGTAATGCTTTACATTTTGTTGAATCTTGTTTTTTAGACAATTTGAAGTATTCTATTTAAGGGAATTTTTGACAGAATGTATCATTAATCATATTAAATCTTTGGCATTTTTATCTACTTGAATATGTTTGATGTAATGATAAACAAATTAAGAATTGGATTATTAATGCGCTATAGACATTCCAATCCTCAATTTGTTTATCATTCACATCAAACATACCAATAAGTAAATACTTACATTGTATATTTGCTAATAGATATCTTATATGGTTGAACACTATACACCAAAAGTTTTGTGTTGTCTGTATCTATATCCATATATCTATATCAAATTAAAGGTTACTCGTTTAACTTTTAAATTTATGTTTTCAAAAAATTATATTAAATTATATGTTGGTTTATGTTGGATGTGTGTTTGATTATATTGAATTATGTATTAGATTTATATGTGTTTAGATTATGCAAGCTTTTATCTGCCAATCGTGCTATAAATCGACCCAAGGCTATGTTCCGCCTGGCTGACCTCTGTATGTCCCTAATCATCCTTGGGGGAGTTATATCTTGGATGGCCTGAATCTTTTGGGGATTGGCTTCAATACTTCGTTGGCTAACCATATACCCCAGAAAATTTCCTCCCCTTATGCCAAAGGTGCATTTACTCGGGTTAAGTTTCATTCTGAAAGCACGGAAAATGGAAAAAGTATGAGCGAGGTCGGTAAGATGATCAGCCTTTTTCTTTGTCTTGACAATCATATCATCCACATACACTTTATAGATCGGCCTATTTCATTTTTGAACATGAAGTTTATGAATCTTTGATATGTTGCTCTTGCATTCTTCAATCCAAACAGCATGACAAAAAAAAGACTATATGCCATCGGGCACTACAAAAGAAGTTTTATCTCGGTCCTCGGGAGCCATAAAAATTTGATAATACCCTTCAAAGGCATCCATGATGCTTAAAAGTTCACACCCAGCAGTGGAATCAACTAATAGATCAATTCGAGGCAGAGGGTACGGGTCTTTAGGACATGCTTTATTAAGATATGTGAAATCATTACACATTCTCTATTTTCCTTCATTTTTGGGAACTAAGACTAGATTACATAACCAACTAAGATATTGGATTTCAACAATGTAGCCAGCTTCAAGAATCTTGCTGACCTCTTCCTTGATTATTTGAGTCTTTTCAGCGTTAAAAATTTGGGTGTTCTATCAAACGGGCTTGTGTGAGGTCAACGTCAAGTCGATGCACAATGATTTCTGGGTCAATTCCCTCCAAGTCAGCAGCCTTCTATGCAAAAACGTCCACATTCCTTCGGAGAAAATCAATGAGCAAACATTCCATTAGACCTCCCGAACTTATTTCTATCTGGGTCATCTTTTCAGGGTTCCCAGGCTCCAGTTTAGTGGTTTTAAATTCATCAGCTGGTTCGACCCTAGTATCTTCAATTTTCCTCTTCTTGTTGTTCTGACCCCCTTCGGGTTTCATTACTAGGATATCCCCTCTGAGGCCTTCAGTTGTGGTCGTTTCTTTTGATAGTTGGCTTCAGTTGAAATAGTGTAACATCACCATGCCTTTTTCATATTGCATAGCATTTCGCATGTCCCTACTGGCATGGGAAATTTGATTTTCATATGGTGGGTTGACACAATTGCTTGGAATTCATTCAAAGCTCGCCTACCAATTATGGCATTGTAAGCAAAGGGGAAATCCACTACCAAAAAGTTAATCATCAATGTACGCTTCCTAAGAATTTCACCAAATGAGGTAGTCAAATTGATGGATCCCACTGGAATAATTTCCACTCCCCCAAACCCGACCAGGGGTGTTCTGACTGAGTTGAATTTCAATTTCCCAAGCTGCATTTTGTTAAAGGTTGAAAGAAAGATAATGTTTACAGAACTGCCATTATCGATCAGCACTTTACGAACCTCAAAATTTGCAATTTCAATAGAGACCACCAATGAGCAATCCATGCTACCTTCCACACCATGTCCTCCCAAGTGCTTCAGGTCAGAATCTGAGAAGGAGATAGGCTCGAAACTAGTGGATAGTTGATAGATCGACCTATTGTTTACCCATCTATCGGATTCAAGTCGTCTCTATACTTGTTTTTGTGCTGACCTCGAGTCTCCTCCTATTGGCCCACCGTCTATCGTGTTAATTATACCTTTCAAAGGGGAACGGTCATCTTCTATCTTATGCTTCATTTTATCATCACGCTTTGGGCTTAGCGACTGTTTTCTACGGGGAGTTTGGTCAGTCTGAGCCATAGCCTGTAAAGCTTTCTAATCCACAAATTTCTTAAGGTGGCCCTAACGGATAAGGAGCTCGATCTCCAGTAGGTTGAAACAATCTTCGGTATCATAACACTTTTGACAGTGGAAATGATAATACTTTTTCAACTTTCTCATAGCTTCCGTCTCAGTGAGTTTTCTGGGCTTTTTTAGGAGATTGTCATATTGGATTGCTAGCAAGACCTCCCTGCGGGGGTTTTTCAAAGGAGCATAATTATGGAAGTGTTTGATAGGAGACATACGACCTTTCTTTTGATGTTTGTCATCTTTTTCCTTTTCTTTCTTCTTGTCAGATTCTCCTTCCCCGAATTTCATCCTATTCATCTCCTCTTGGGTCATATACCTCTATTCCAGATCCAAGAGCTCTTCCATTGTCCGAGGGCGCTCCCTGACTAATGCATTAGAGCACTTTTTATGCCTCAACCGTAAAAACAACACATCGATGAGGAATTCAATGCGAGGGTTATCAATTTTTAGGACCTCCGTGTTGAATCTGGAAAAGAAATCCATCAAAGTTTTTCCTTTATTTTGCTTGACGGTGTGCAAATGAGTATGAGATAATTTAGCTTTCCTTCTACTAGCAAATTGGTGTAAGAACTTATCACAAAGCTGGTCATAAATATATATATATATATATATATGTGGAAGCTTGCTCAAGTTTAACAAATTATTCCAAAGTAGTACCCTGGAAGGTGGTAACCATTATCTTTGCGTGAATATGGTCACTGTGCCCATGCAGCTGCATCATGTGCTCAAATTGCAAGAGGTGCTCATTTGGGTTGGTTGACCCATCATATTGTGGCAATCCAGCAGGGACTTTTGCATCAAGGGCTATCCTCTTATCAATAATCTCTTGTACACAAGGGCGACTCTCTTTCACGTTAGATTCGAGGAGTCGTTTCAGCCTGAATCCTTTCCAAATTCCTTATTGAGATTTCCCCCAACCTCTTGTTAAGTTGCTGGACCTGATGCGACACCTCTTCTCATTCTTCTTTGTCTGCCCTGGAGATATCTCGACTAGGATTTGGCCTCTAGCACTCACCTTGATCGTGTTGTTGGGCTCAATTAGGTTGAATCCATTGATATGCCGATTCCACTACCTCTTTGCGATGAACCTATTGGGGCTCGTTACGAAAGAAACGATCTGGGCTCAGTTCATATCTACTGGAGGGAAGGCGTATCTCATTTTTGGCCTTGCCTTTAGTTGGGGGTTGTTTCTCTCAATAAGTGGGATGAGGGGTAACGCTCATGGTCGGTGCTGGCTGATTATTGTACCTCTGCAAAACAACAGATAATTGAGCCGAAAGCTGAGTTGAAATCTGGTCAATGATCATTTGCATAAGCTGAGGAATGATCTAAGTAACCACTTGCTCCGTTTGCGAACTAGGGCTGCCTTCCGCCCGAGTAGGCTGCTGATGGGGAGGTGACGAAGGCAGTTGGGACGAGTGACGCTCATTTTGCCTTTTGAAAATAGTCCTCCAGGTTTCTACCATCCTTGACTGTGAAGTTTCGTTCTCACAGACGGCGCTAAAATATTGATGGTTAAGCGGGCACACACTGCTTTTTGACCTAAATGATGGTAACGAATCTAGTATATGGGGCTTTTCGACCTGAAAGTGGTGGGCTTTAGAACTTGCAACTAAGTAGCAAAGGTCAGGTTAGTCGAGAGGGTCCTCGACTAAGACCCTCCGATGGTTAAGTTGTTTCTAGACTAAATAACAAAATAAAATGAGCAGAGTAATGGCTTGGTACAGAATGAATATCTTACCTTTTGGTTGAGAGAATAGAGTATTTATAATGTATGCTCGTTGGTGAAAAGATAAGAATAGCCTTAACAAGCTCCCAGCAGAAATCCCGCTTGTAGGGGCAGTTATGGTCATTTCGACCAGAGCCCATGCTTTGCAACTATTTACTGTGCCAACCACTAAGCTCCACAGAGAGGGAGACCGCGTTGTCATTAAATGTGGATGCGACAGCATTAATGGCGGAGGTGACATGACGTCACAGCATTAAATACGGATAGAAGAGTGGTTGAAGTGCATTTAATGGGATGGTGTAGGCTACATCATTAGTCGCTAAACACCTAGATCTACTAATCATGTCGGTTAATTTGACCTTGCTGGTCGAATTGTCATCTCAACGTCTTCAGTTGAATTTGGGGCTGACTGAATAAGGCCCAATGGTATGGACGCATCCCGACCTTCAGGTCAAAACTAAGTTGGGCCCAATAAGTTTATTGGACTTTCAAAGTCTTAATGTGCTAATTCCATATCATGACTGTTGATCAGACAATCAAATAAAAAAAAACACACAATAGAAGAAATAATCTTAAGTGCTACTAATTTCATGGAAGAAATTCATGCATCAATTTATTCAAAAGAATCCATTATAATCCTAGAGTAACGAATTCGTTCATGATTGAATTGTCAAACAAAACATGAATAAAACGAAAACACCGTTTCAAATCTAGAATTGAAAAAAAAAATCAAAGAGAGAAGAAAAAACTTTATTCTTATATGAATCTGATCTCCACTTTGTCCTTCTCTGAATCCCGAATTCTCGCAATACTTCTAATCTCCAAAATAGCAAATCCCAATCTCCTAACTAAGTGTTTGAAAGGTCTATTTATAACTGATTAAAAGAGTCTTCTGATTAGAATAGGACTCGAATAAATAAAAGACTTTTCTACCCATCATTGATTAGATCATGAGGTGTCATCCTATTAGCATTCCCACCAACTTGTGTCAATTTGTCCCTTTTTGTAGCTTCTCCATTTATATTCCTATAATTCCAAACTTTCATCAATTAGCAAGGGAATTATAATTTTTTAAACAAGAAAATTATTTGTTAAGTCCTAAATATGATATTAAAATTAATACTAATATGGACTTAACAAATACCCTTCAAACTTAATATGTTGCTCACGCTCGAGCAACACAAAGAAACGACTCAAAGACACTCAAAGAAAAACAAATCAACACAAAATTGCATATACAAAAACATCACTTCCTTTTGCTACTCTCAGAACTACTTTAAAGCTATGCTCGTAGTCAACCACAATTGCGATCTAATTTTCACTATGCACAAATAAACAGGTACAATGTTCAAATGAATACCCCATGTATGTGTGTGTTTTCTCTACAAGTAGTTATTGACAACTCGGATTAATTTATGTACAAGACTCAACTCTAATACTCCATAGGTTTGCTTTTAATCTCTATCTCTACTAATATGGAATACACTCAATAAATGATCATTTAGAACTTTCATAGCTTATAATGTAGGCTTGGGTAAAGGTAGGAAAAATATAGATAATACTGACTCAATATCCACAGCACTTGTTCATCATCATCTCTTAATTCTCCCCCAAACTTATTGAACAATACTTCTCAATTTCTTTCTTTCTCCCTTTTTTAGAATTTTTTTATCAGTGTTCATGCCACTATGCATTTTTTTTTAGGGAGGAAGAAAATCAAATTCATGGCACTATACTGTTTGTTCCCATCTTCATAAGAAATTCAAATAGATCTAACAAGTAATTGTAGATTTATTTGGTGGGACCATGTGTTTAGGCTTGTTGTTGAGTTAGTTGACAATTGAAAAGGATATTTAAAAATAGACTCAACAAGGGACCCAAGGGATATAATATCATTTGGTAGGCTTGAAAGGCCCAAATGGGTAAAAAATGGCCTAAGTCATTTCCTTTAATTGAGTGTTTTCTAGGATTTCACCTTGATAGGGAATCAAACAAATTCTAGAGTTTAAAGTATTACTTATGTAACTCATGCATAAATGTCCTCTAAATTAACCAATAACTAGAAGTGAAAAAGAGAGTGCTCGAAAATAGGAGACGTCATCCTAGCATTGCTTTTACTCAAAGTGCACAGTTCCATTATCACACAAGTATAATTTTTCACGAAACATAAAATTAAAGGAGTAATATCTTCATTGATTCAAGAAGATTAATTTTTGTACATGCAAGACATCGACTTAATTACTAAACCCTAATTAAAATCAAAACAACAAAAAATAAAAGAACACGAAGGACTAAAAATTGACGCATGAAGCAACCCCAAACTTGAGAGGTACTTTGCCCTCAAAGTACTAATACTATCATGACAGAGAAAGTAAGAAAATAAGATACTAACATGGACAATGACAAAGAGAGCAATGAAAATAAATAAATAAATAAGAAGAACAAAATTAAAGCAAACAAAAAGAAGGTAGAGAATACGCACTGATTAATCATCGGTGTTATCGTCTTCCTCAACATTCGAGGGTGGAATTGCAACCGCAATGTAAGGATATGGTTGTGGTGAGAATTAACTCCAAATAAATTACTCCCAATAATATCTAAGGAAAATCAAGAAATTCCAATCAATAAATCAATATCCAAATTTTAATTCAATTGGCATCCAAATAGCCATCACTTTACCTCAATAATCAATCAGTTATTTATTGAATAATCTCATATAGTAGCCATTAAATTAAAATTATTCAAAAAATAATCGAAATAATTCCAAACTCTCAAATCAATTAACTAATAAATATCTAAAAATTCAAATCAATTTAAAAAACTAATATATCTAAAATATGCTAAAGAGGAAGTGATGAGAATGGTGGTGTAGGTGGGTTTGTTTGAGAAAAAGAAAATTAATGTAGAGAGAAAGAAAGAAAAAAGAAAAGAAAAAGAAAATAGAAAAATGGAAAAGGAAAAGAGAAAAAAGAAAAAAAAATTAAGAGAAGGGGGGGAGATTGTTTTGTGGTGGCGAGGGTGGGGCCGATCGGTGGGCGGTGGGGGGGTTGCAGATTGCTCCCCCAAATTTGACTCAGTTGCCTTCAATTTTGACTTCCATTTTTATCTCTCTCTTTTTTTTTCTTTAAGATTGTGCGCTAGGGTGCAAATTGCTTGCGTCTAGGCGCACATGGCACTGGAATGGCGTCATAAAAGATGCCTCATGCACAAGGGCGCATGTCGAATGCGCCCCCGCGCGCGAGCCACTGCCCCTCCCCCCTCATCCTAAAAAAAACCCTGGAAAGCACCAAAGCAAATAAAAAAAAATTACTGAAAATAATGAAAATTTAAAGCAATTAAAAATTTGGGTTGCCTTCCAAAAAACTCTTGATTTATAGTCTTTGGCTTGACTTTTCGGGCTTCACTTGATGTTGGTTAAAGTGGTTGTGGATTATTGTGATCAAATTACTTTCCCAGTAGTGTTGATTCTTTTCTTATTCACCTTAAACTGCCTTCTTGAACCAATTTCTTCCAACTCCACCATTCCATGTGGGAAGATTTCAATTATGCGAAATAGCCCCAATCATTGTGATCTTAGTTTTGCTGATAATCACTTAAAACGGGAGCTGTAGAATAGTACCTGTTCATCTGGCTCTAATTGGTCTTTCAAAAATTTTCGATCACTCCTATATTCAGTCTTTCCTTTATATGACTTGGCTTTTTTATTTACCACACTAACTGCAAAATACTTGTCAATGTCCTTAGAAAAATCAAATGCTTTAAACACATCAAAAGTTACCTTTTCATCTTGCACCCTCATGGTTAGATCACTTTTTTGCACATCTATGATAATGCTATATGTGGCCAAGAATGGTTTCCTAAGGATGTTGGAACTTCAGTATCCTCCTCCATGTCCAACATAATAAAATTTGCAGGGAAAATAAATTTATCAACTTTTACCAATACATCTTCAATTATTCCCTTAAGATACTTGAATGTTCTATCCGAAAGTTGCAAGGTTACACTAGTTGGCTTGATCTCTCCTAATTCAAGTTTTTGGTAGATGTAATGTGGCATTAAATTTATGCTTGCTCCCAAATCGCAAAGTGCCCTTCCAGAAAATTTAGTACCAATTTTGCATGGTATGGTGAAACTCCCAAGATCCTTAAGCTTTTGAGGTAATTTCTTTTGGAAGATTTCACTGCATTCCTGTGTGAGAGCCACTATTTCAAATTCACTCAAACGCCTTTTCTTAGATAAAATTGTTTTCATGAATTTTACATAACTAGACATTTGTTCTAAGGCTTTAGCAAATGGAATATTTATGTGGAGTTTCTTGAAAATCTCTAAAAATTGTTGAAATTGCTTGTCTAACTTTTGCTTCTTAAGCCTATGAGGAAAGGATGGAGGTGGTATGATAAGATCAACTTCTTCAATTTCCTGCTTCTTACCCTTTTCCTTCTCAACTGGTGATTCTTCTTCCAATTCCTCTGAAGATTGAGGGACCTTCTGAAATTCTTGCAATTCTCTGCCATTCCTCAAAGAAACAGCATTGCAATGTTCCTTGTCTTCTTGTTTAGGATTTATCTTAGTATCATTTGGCAAAGTTCCTTGCTATCTCATACTCAATGCAGTAGCTAGCTGGCCCATTTGTGTTTCTAATGTTCTAATTGAAGCTGATTGACTCTGAATTGCTACTTCAGTTTTTGTCATGAATTGCATAAACATCTCCTCTAATGATGGCTTCTTTTCTTGAGTTGGTGGATTTATTTGTTGCTGGAAGCCTGGTGGTGGAGGTTTAGGGGCTGAAGTTTGTCCATGATTATTACTCTAGGAAAAATTAGGGTATTGACACTGATCACTCGAATGCGCATCCCCACAAATTTTTCAAGTAATAAATTGGCTCTCTTGCTACACTGGCTGGATCATAATACTTGCAAGCGTGTCTATCTTCTTTGTTAAAGCTTCTAATTGTGCAACCAAAGATGTAGTAGCATTTACCTCATTAGACTCTTGCATTTTTGTTTGGTTGAGTTAATCTATCAATTGGCCACTGATAACTGTTTGCTACCATCTATTCAAATAACTCAAATATTTCCCCAATCTTTTTCCTCATAATTGTACCTCCTGCAACAGCATCAATTATTCCTTTTGTTTGTGCAGTCAATCCATTATAGAATGTTTGCACTTGAAGCCACTTTTTCAATCAATGATGAGAGCATTTTCCAAGCATTTCCTTACATCTTTCCCATGCTTCATAGAACGTTTCCTGAACAAATTGAACAAAGGAAGTGATTTCATTCCTTGACTATTCGTGATGGTGGAAAAAACTTAGCCAAGAATTTTTGTGCTATATTCTCCCAGAGGGCAATGGATCCTGATGGCAAGGATGACAACCAACTCTTTGCTTTGTCCTTTAGTGAAAATGGAAATAACCTCAATAAGATTGCATCATCAGAGACTCAATTATATTTGAAGGTGTCACAAATCTCCAAAAAGTTAGCTAGATGAGCATTCGGATCCTCTATTGGACCCTAAACTGTACTAAACTCTGTATCATCTGAATGATAGCTGGCTAGATCTTAAAATTATTAGCCTGAACATTTGGTCTAGCGATTCCTGTTTGAAAGCCCTAAATTTGTGGGATAGCATAATCACCCAGATATCTATCTTCTTATGCCATTTCTGTAGTATTCTCGTTTGCTTGCTGAAGTGATTGTCTGCGTCTCCGAAAAGTTCTCTCAATTTTTGGATCAAATGGCACTAATTTCGGCTCCTGGTTATCCTACATATAATTGCAATGATTCCTGAAATAAATAAATAAGTAAAATAGATCTGAATTAAAACTTGGTGCTTAAAATTAATATTAGCATAAACAAAATAATTTGAGTTCCCCAGCAACGGCGCCAAAAACTTGTTGGTTGTTGTACAAGATAAATAATGCAAATAATTACGCAAGTGCACGTGTCGCAACAAGTAATAAAATGATGAGAAGAGTGTCGATCCCACGAAGAACTAAATTATTCGCTACTAATTATTAATTTATCACACATTTGTTTCATTCAAACAAAATCAATTAAATAAGAATTAAAACTAAATTGATGAAAATAAGAAAAAATGTATTTATTAAGATTTCTATCAGGATATAGAAGCCTAGAATTATGATTTCATTAATCGAATAAGTTGATTACATAATTTTCTCCCTATGAAATTAATAACAGGTTATTACTTTTGAGTCTTATGCAACTACGAGGTTTTTCCGAATTACCCGAAATCAAATCCCTAATTTATTCAATTCACTATATTCCTATATGAATTAACTAAATTATGAATACGGTTGTACCGCTCAACTAACTCTCTAGGGCAAGCAGGTATATTTCTATCATACTCACAAATTAATTAATTCATCAATTTGAACAATTAATCCTAAGGTCTTCTATTGTCAATCAATCCCTAGATTTTCTTTTCCAAGACTCCTCTAAGGTTTAAAAATGCACTTGACTGTTGATCAGACAATCAAATAGAAAAAGCACACAATAGAAGAAATAACCTTAAGTGCTACTAATTCATAGAAGAAAGTCATGCATCAATTTATTCAAAAGAATCCATACTAATCATAGAGTAATGAATTAGTTCATGGTTGAATTGTCAAACAAAACATGAATAAAATGAAACATCATTTCAAATCTAGAATTAAAAACAAAATCAAAGGGAGAAGAAGAAACTCTATTCCTAGATGAATCTGATCTCTACTTTGTCTTCCTCTAAATCTTGAATTCTCGGGATATTTCTAATCTCCAAAATAGCAAATCCCAATCTCCTAACTAAGTGTCTGAAAGACCTATTTATAAATGATTAAAAAAGTCTTCTGATTAGAATGGAACTCGAATAAATAAAAAGATTTTTCTGTCCATCCTTGATTAGATCATCAGGTACATCTTGTCAGAATTTCTACCAACTTGTGTTAATTTGTCTCTTTTTATAGCTTCTCCACTTAAATTACTGTAATTCCAAATTTCATCAATTAGCAAGGGAATTGTAATTTTTTAAACAAGAAAATTATTTGCTAAGTCCTAAACATGATATTAAAATTAATACTAATATGGACTTAACATTAAGATTATGCATTTACATTGAATTATCTGTTAGATTTTGTTAGATTTATATTTTGTGAATTATATGTTTGATTAAGATTTGAATTATATGTTGGACTTATATTAAATTATATTTAGGTTTATGATGAGATGCATGTTTGACTATATCGAATTATGTATTAAATTTATATGTGTTTAGATTATGCATTTATATTCAATTATGTGTTAGATTTTGTTAGATTTATATTTTGTGAATTATATGTGCGATTAGGATTTGAGTTATATGTTGGACTTATATTAAATTATATGTTGTTTTATAAGGAGATGTATGTTTGGTTATATTGAATAATGTGTTAGATTTACATGTATTAGATTATGTGTTTACATTGAATTATTTGTTAGATTTTGTTAGATTTATATTTTTTGAATTATATGTTTGATTAGAATTATAATTTATATTTTATGAATTATGTGCTCGATTATGATTTGGTTATGTATTGAATTTATATGTTGGTTTATTATGTTGAATTGTCTATTAGTTTAGTTTATGTTTCTATTTTACATTATTGTAATTTTTTTTTTTTTTTTTAATATTGCAGGCTTAGATATCTCAAGGCATTGAAATCTAGTATGAGTCTTGTAAGATAATTTTTTTGGCATTATTTTGTAAATTTTATATTTTAGTTAGGGGTTGATTTATATATTGAACAATTTTATATTATTAGGCTTGATTTTATTGTGATATAAAATTATTGTGATTTTAAATATTGGTGTATGTGATGATTAGTGTGTAATGCAAAGAATTCTTGATATTGGGTAATTATAGGTTTTAATTTGATAGGATGTGTATATATATATATATATTTTTTATTTTTTTTTAAAAAAACTTTTTAAAATTTTGTGATGGAAATTTCTATAGCAAAATTTATTTTTTTTAATTATAATTACCATTTGCGACGGAAAAATCCGTTGCAAAAACGTCAAATTTGTGACGGATTTTTTCGTTGCAAAATCCGTCGCAAAAAAAAAAAACGTCGCAAATTTTTGCGACCAAAAATTTTGCGATGGATTTTTTCTGTTGTAAAATTCGTCGCAAAAAACAATTTTTTTAGTAGTGATCCTTAACATTATACTTTTGAAGTGCAGTAGATTAATTATGTTTTATTTGTATGAAGATTAATATATATATAATGATCATTAGCTACGAATTGGTCGTAATAAAGCTTAACTACGAGAGCATCAGCTTCGAATTTGGTTAGGATAATTTCGTAGCTAAAGTTTCAAATTTTTAGCGTCAGCTATCAATTAATCATAGTTGAAAAAATTTTGAAAAAAAAAATGTAACTTCTGGATGAATATAAAGAATTTTTCTATCCTCTCCACCCTGATTTTGATGAATTAATTTCTGCACGAATGGAAAAAAATGCCAAAAAATGCAAGGAAAATTGGAAGAAATCGAAACACACAGCATTAGCCTCATTAATTTATTTGTATGGAGTGTTGAGGGATTTAAATGACAAAAAAACAAAGAAAAAAGAAGTCAAGGAAATAAGGGTGATATACCGACAAACAATGTGGCCTAAGAGCATATTGGTAAAAATATAATAAACGCAGTGCATAATGTTCAAATAAACTTTAGAACACAATAGCATGGCACCTAAACCCTAACACTTCGAATATCTATCATTATTCATTAATGACCCAATAGGGGGTATTTTTGATTACTTTCAAAATTCGAAAAAATTCTCTAAGTACATTCGCACGTCATAAACCCACAATTTAGAGTAGAAGTCTTAACTATTTTGGTTAGGGGAATAGTTGAACCCAAAAATAGAATTTTTCAAAAAAAAAAAAAAAGTGTGGAAAGGGTAAAGTTGAGATAGTTTATAAATGGGAAACATCCTTTTCCCCTTTATTAACTTGGGGAGCATATAACTTTGTAATAAAAACTATTTTTTTTTTATTTATACACACGCACATCAGGAGTCCTTTAGGGCTCGAACTCCTGATCTTTCATATTATGTGAGAGACTTATGCCGCTGGATCATAGATCACTCAGCAACTTTGTAATAAAAACTGTTGAATTGCTAGAGTTGGGAAAGTGTCAGTTACACCCTTCTTTTTCTTCTTATCTATGGTTGTACCAAACAATAAAATATATGTGCTGAAGGGGTCGCATTTATTTATCCTGATGCGCATCATACATAATGACATTAACATTTTATTTTATTTTACTTTATTTTATCATTATATATCCGATCATTTATAATCCATTTGAATACACACTCAAATGACACAATAACCATCAATAGATCCAAATCCTGTATATAAGATCACATATAAAGCCCTTGACAAAACAAACAAACCTCAAGAGTCAAGCCTCCAAAACCCAAAAGCAACATATACAACACATATGTTCAAACTAAGAGTGCATCATACTGAATCAAATCAAATAATTGTCTTTGACAAAGGAATGTAGGGCCGGAAAATTGTCATATATAATGAGGGAGAAAAAAAAAATTCAAACTTATTCATCTCTGCATCCGGTTGGGCGAGAGCTTCCTTGTTATACACAGAATCAACAAGGTTGTTGTGTAGATTTGAAGGTCCACGTTGCCCAGCACTTGAAACGAGAGCTAACCTGGCCCGGTCCCAAACTTACGTATCATCAACTTGAGAATGAAATACAAAGCTGGGGAATGTGGTGGTGATGTCTCTGCTCATCACCAGTAGTTGATTAAGAACAATTCTTATAATGATTGAAATTAAACCTCAGAATGCATCTCCATATAAAGTATATTCAAGTTTTGCTAACAAGAAATTACAGCAATACTTAGAACCTGAACGCAAACCATTAATAATATGTTTCCCCAAGAACGAAACCAAACATTTCCTCCCATTTTCCTTTTTCATCTATATATATATATATATATATTCACACCAGTCAAAAGTACATATTTTCTTATCTTCCAAGCATTTTCTTAATATATTTTCAATCATTATACTGATACAGTAATGACATATAATAATATAGAAACTCCATGTGACACCATTATTCAAACAAAAAGTTCCATAAAAACATTTACAATAGAAAATGTCTCACAGGAGTAAGACAAACATGCTTTTATTCTTCACACATTTCCTAATATATTTCTTCCAAAACCATTCAACTAACACTTCAACTTAAAGCCAAATACTTTCAAATTCATTTCCGTGGATGGTAACAAATATATGAACCATTACAGCAAAGTCTTAGGTAGGATTAAGCAATTGTAGCGTGGATAAATTGTACTTTGACGGTTTGATCACACTTCCATCGAAGATCCTAACTAGAAGACATGCGTTGGTTTCGGAGAGAGTGTGTGTGTGTGTGAGAGAGAGAGAGAGAGACTTAGAGTTGATAATTATGAAGCCCCTCAAAGGAAATTGATTAGGATGAGGACTGCGCCTCCACCCTAACCAACTTATGTAGATAAAATTTGCTAAGTATATGTTACATCAATAACAATATTCAGTGGACACGTTTGATTTGGAATGTAAATAGTAATGGAGATGTGAATAAAAAAAGATAAAATGGAATCAAATTAGTCTATTTGATATTGAAAATTGGCCTTACAATTAGGTGCCACTATAATCTACCCTAATATCTTATGCATGTTTAATGTGTAGGATTAGCTAGGTAAATGACAAGATTACCCTTGATTTGGATTTTTCAGTAGCATAAAACCAAAGGGCACATTTGGAATAACAAAAAGAAAAGGGAAAGAGAAAGAAGAGGAGGGGGGGGGGGGGGGCGAATTACATAATCACACCCCCCAGAGTACCATTACAATCTGCCCTTGTAGTAGCTACAGTTGCAGGCTGGCATTAAAAATGGGCCGGCCCGCTCCTGTATTGTCTCATATCAAACATGATATTAGGCTAGATTATAGTCACCTATCTAGCCTACTAGCACAAATCAAACATGCCCAGGATGAATAAACCAACAAATTATATAGCACACAGAATAGCATCAAATTATCATTATAGCTTGACCTCGGGACTTCAATGTGCCACATTGTCTGCCAGAAATCAGTTGAATAAAATTAAAGGTAATAACATCCCTTTAGCAAAGTATGGTAACTTACTTGAGGTACTGAAGGGTCATATTCTTTAAAAGAGATGGATGCCGCATCACAAGGCTCCTCCACTCTTCTTTGTCAATCTTCCCGTCGTGTTTGGTATCCGCCTCCTCAAATGTCTGAAACCATGTATATAATATATTCATTTAATGAATGAGATGATGGCTGAGAACATAGTTCAAATATTCTGGCTAAAGTACCCAGGGTGATGCAGGATGGACTTTGGTAGAAACCACGTATGAATTTAAATGCAGAGAATAGACACGAAATGACTAGAAAAGAATACGATATATCAGCCTAGATGCACATTCAGAGTAACACAATCTGTAGTGAGTATCCAGAATGTCTTGAATAACATCTCACTTATGCTGCCTGGTTCACTTTGCAATTGCTTTACTTAGTTGGAACTATCGTCATTATCATTTAACTTTAGTTGGCATTTCTATAATCGTTATAAAATCACTCAGTTGCTCCCACTTAGTAAGGATTATACCTCAGTTGACCACTAAGCCAAATCGAAATACAATGAGTAAAAACAGTGCAGAATAGCTTTAAAAATCAGCTTCAGCCTCCTTCCTGGAGCTTTTCTGTAGCTGAAATCTTTGCTATAGCTCAAGGATAATCAAGTTCCCCTATCTCTCGAGTTCCTGATCGTAACTAATTCAGCACCTCGTTTTTTCTTTCTCAACCAAATTTCTAACTTTCTATGCCATCCAAAACCAACAAGATAGCTAGTAGCTCATCAAATGTGCTTACTTTGATGGCATTCTTTATACCTGCCAACCCCATTTTCACCTTCACAGCCTAATGGCACATTTAACTGTGTGCATATTATATTAGGTAGTATTGACTCAACTTATACTGAAAATATAGTGTAACTGACACCTCCACACCCTCTCCTCACCATCCAAAAACAATGGCCACGTAGCATCAATTAATTCTTTCCTCTCAAAAGTTGCCCAATACCACTTAGCCTGAGCAGTTCCTCTGTCCCTCGTGTGCGCCAATCCAATCTACATGATAAACATGGCATAATTACATACTTGATGGCAGAAACTTAGGTAGTCCACCACTAAACTACAGGCACTACACAAATCTATTGGGGAAAACCTTTCACATCAGAGCATTTGGCAATTAAGTACCTACACAACAGAGATCTTATGAGTGTTAAAGATAAATTGTGCAGCAGGCCCTCAACTAGTTACATCCCATGCCAACAACTGCTTTACAAGGTGGAACTGAGTGGTAGGGTTAAGGAGCAATTACCAGGAAACTACCAGAGGGAAAATTCCACTCAGCCAAAGTTAATAAAACCCAACTTACCGCTTAAACACACAACTCTCACTCAGTAAACAGTACAACCAACCGCCCACAAGAAATACTGAACAACATACCACATCAGTATCACAATTGCACCTAGTTTTTGACATTCTCATCAGTCACAATATGACTCGAAAATCATCTGGGTACACATTCAATGCATCCCAAACAACCAGGCCTGTTCTGACACTCCATACATGCAACCCCCCAAAATAAATTTCCAAACTTCACACTCTTTTGGCTCCTTTCATTACCTTTTCTTTTAACACTTGAATTACTGAATTCATATTAAATCTTCTTAAGAAGAAAATTTTAGCGACATAACTGCACAAGAGCAAAATAACCGCCACTCTCGCAGTCTTACCATTCAAGATTAAAATGCTAAGAGTTATAGAGCTTTAAGAATCATGCAACAGGTTATATGAACATAAAATCAATCAAGCTGCAGCCTCACCTTGTCAATGATACTCTCTATAACATCATCTGAAAGATTCATGCCAGATTCAGCCAGTGTTGCCACCACCATTTGCTTTACCTGCAACAATCAAGTGAAATATCATGATCCCCACAGCGTGGCTTTGAAATGATTATTACTAAAAGATATTACATTTACACTTCAGAAATTACTGTCTAAGGACAATCCTGAATTACGAGTTATAATAAATCTGAACATCTCAAATGTAAGATATATTAGTAAATATCAAGTAGCAAGAAAATTTCAAGGGCATATAATCCAGATTTAGATGCATGTGTCATCATAAGCAAGAGGAAAGAAAGTTTGTGATGAAATTATCTAGCATTTAAATTTAGATTCCATCTTTAACAGCGTGGAAAGACGGTCCACAGAAGAATTGAATCATCATAGCTGATAAATGTTAAACCAACTTAAATAAGGATTTTCCAGAAATTAGATATATGCAATCATCATTATTCTCACATTATTAAAAAATCTACAGGGGAACAAGATCTTCTTAATGAACCCCAAATTCTACAAAACTTCAATCTTGTTTTTTCTCCAAGAAATTTACCTCCTGCCTTTCAATGAAGCCTTGCTGCTTGAGATCATATAATTGGAACGAAACTGCACAGTAAAAGTTTGCAATCACCAAGCTGAAGGAATAAAAGTAGACCCATTTTAAAAGAAAAGCAGAAGAAGGAATGAAACACGAAGATACAGTGCTATATAACTGACAAATTGTAAGTTTTTCTAGTATATATATTTCAAATACCACTCCCCCCCCCCCCCCAAACAACCCCCGAGGAAAAAAAAAGAAAAAGAAAAAGGAAATAATATACTGAAATGACTGAAAAATGAAATTTTAAAGAAGGAAAGTGGTACACTTTCAGAATCTATCTCTTTATCCTTTTTGCTTTGACATTTTGTACATCATGGAAGAGAGAATCTAACAGAGAATAGAACTGGACACCTAAATGAACAAGCAGCAAAGCAACAACGAAAAGGCAATACTCACAATCAATCTTGTCATCAATTGGGGCGTTTGGATGAAAGACTGAAAGCGCACGTGCAAACTCTTCAAAATCTAATATCCCATTGTGCTTTGTATCAAACAGGTCAAATACCTTCAGAAAATAAACAACTCATATAATTAAATTTATCACAACATCCACACTAATGCAATAGATGATAACAACGATGAAGATAAAAATGAAGAAGATAATATAGTAGGAAAACACACAGTCGAAGATGCACGTCAAACCTGGGAGATGAGGACTACCAACTTAAACATGCATGCAGCTCAGGTGAATTAAACTTCTTCATGACCTTTTTCTAAGAGAAAATTCCATAATAGTGGATATTTTAAAAACTAGCAGCATTTGACACATGAAAACTAACCCTGTCAGCAAACAGGCTCTCCTTTTTGTTTGTCTTAAACAGTGCAAGCTGGAACTCTTCCTGCGGGTAAATATATACAAGAGGCAGAAATACCAAATTGAGATCCAGGAAGTGAATGAATAACAGGAGAAGAGGTGCAGGGAAAAAGAAAGTTCTAATAATGCTTTGTGAGTGCAGGAAAAAAAAGTAAATAACCTCATGGAAAAGATCACAACAAAATAAACTAATGACCGGATAAACAGCATTATTACCTTGTTTATCAGCCCATCATCGATCACAGCACTGCTGATCCTTTTAAACAATTCATACAATGCTTCTATTTCACTAACACTGACTGCATCAGAGTATCAAACACACAAAAAAGCAGGTATGCTAATTAGCAGGCAATCTAGAGATTAACTGAGAGAATGTAAAATAACGAAAGAAGAACACGTTTAATGAAAAATCTTTTTTTTCCGATTTTTTTTTTCTTTCTCTTACAACACAATAATAGAATCTAGATTCAGATTTGTCGAAGTAAACATCAATCCGCGCTTGAGATCAGATTGGAATTCTAATTCAAGTGAACAAGAAGTAAGCCTGGTTCTAAGACCAATAGTTCTAGCAGGCAACTCAATTCTTTCAAATCGTTTCCCAAAATTGAGAAAAGGTAACAAAGATAATTATAGCAATAGTAATTAGTCGTCGTTGTTTCAAACAAACTGCTAGGTGCTACTTATATGCGATTCACCAAATCATTCTGTTCTTATTTTACATGGAAATATTTAGCACCAAACTAGAATTTGATTTTTGACTTCTTGAACTTAAATTTGATCTCATCACCAAATAAAACAGAAGACCTCTGGTTACAGGAAATGCAAGCACCTGGGAAAGAAAGTGTTCGGTTATATTCACGGACACCAAAAAGAAAAAAGGGAAAAAATTCCACTAATTCTGTACTTTGAGTGCTCAAAAGTATTTTGCAAAGTCAAGCACGATTTACTTTTGGTTCCTCAATTCTTCACTTAAGAGCGCACACTCAACCTTTTTTCTTTCACAAAATACAATGAAATGAGAAGTACCTTCCCTTTTTTCTTCTTTAAATGCGGAAATAGAACAGGATATAGAGCTGACCTCCGCAAACAGGACATAGTTACAAAGTAGCAACTTTAGTTGCTAGTTTCTGACAAATCTAACTTTCACAATTAGTAAAAGTGATGGTGATAAATAATCAATTTTTCATTCCTTCAGGTCACTGAAGTCTCAATATTAACTTTTCGATGTTTTCTTCCCAGGGTAGTATATGTGTAATCTGTGTCCAGTCTCGTCAGGCTTATAATCAGCCGCACAAAGGTTGCAACTAATGTTATAATTTAGGTTAAGCATAACCCGAGGATCTGCCCTCCCCATTTTTCTTCTTTTTTTTTTTTTTTTTTTTTTGGTTTGTTTGTTTCTCCATCATTTCCCTATTTCCATAGAGTTGGGGGAAAGGGAGATAGGTGAGGGTGTGCATTGCTGCAAATGGGTGGTAAAACTTCAAGAGAAACCAGTCCAATCATCACTCTGGTGCAATTATAATGAAAGATATTGCACATCTAAGAAAAGGAAACATCTAAGTTTCACTTCACATGTGATGGACTACACTCATCCAGCAAACTCACATGTCCAGTGCCTGCGTTCACGCACATAGTATTCCACGTCAAAGAACCCTGACCACTAGTGTTATCTTTGCATAAAGCAGCCTATATCAACCTGCTACTATGCAGGCATATGCAGGGAGGTAAATGGACTGGTTTGGGTACACCTATTAATTTTTTCAAGCAACTTCCTTTCTCACAGAATAATTAGTGAGTTTTATTTATGCAGTTTTAGTATATTAAAAATTAGATATCAGCAACTTAATAAGTGCTTGTTTGGCTCAAATGATTTCATATTTTTCTGCTTTATGTAAGTGTGTCACCATATCTTCACGCTCATTCAAAATATCATAAGCGTACTTTATTTTATACTGAATTTCCACAACAAATCCAAATGAGCACTATAGTAAATATTTTTTGTGGACCAGAAAAACTTAATTGCGAAAAGCAAAAAATGTCGAAATTTAAGGCACCAGTAGAACCTGAATGCATGAATTGCCCATCTTTATAGAAGAATAGAAACATAAAACAAATACAGCAAACATAACTCTGACTTCTACTCAGAAATATAGAGAATTCAAACAATAAGATAACATACACACTGTCTCCCTCGCTAGAGCTTCAGGATTTCTCAGACCACAGGGTTGCTTGTTAATATCAGATTCACAGCAATTTACAACAGCAGAAAGCAGATGCTTCACTCCATCTAGGCACTGCACCATGATCTTTTACACAAACCAAAACCCTCCATAACTTTACAGCAACAAAGTGAATTTTTTTATTTTTCAACATAAACAGAATAGCTAATATTAGTATATGTATCAAACAAATATTTAGCCTTTCCAAGGAGTGAGGTAAAAGAAATTAGATAATCCAGTACGAAAACCTCGAGAGGGGGAAGACGACATAATTTAGGGGTACGGAGATTGATTAAATTACTCCCCTCATCTCCAAATGACTGTCTTTGTTCAAATTGGTACAAAATTATAGAAAAGAGTTAAGAAGGTGACTGTTTTATCTGTTTAAAAATTTTACCTCAAAAACTCAAAATCAATATTGATCACACCATGTACTCTAAGTAAGGATACCTTCAAAAGTAAATCTCTATTTAGGGAATAGAACATTATTTATACAAAAATTCCATAAAGGGAATTGGAGCATCCAATAGTGGACAAAAGGAATATTTCATAAACCAAACCACTAATAGTTTTACAAGGCCATGAATGCTCAGAGGTTCAGTGAAAAACTGGAATTTGTTAGCATACTCTAATTGGCATAGGCTTGATGTTTAACACATATAGAAAATAACTGTTATAAAGACCATTAGCACCATCATTGATTTGTTTAATTTGTTTTTACGCTTCAAGAGAGAATATTTTGGTTTTTAATCTCACAAGAAGTTCAGAAAAGAGTTTACTGGATTTTCACATGACTTTAGAAAGCAGCTCCCTTCCAAAGTCTCTCCAAGGTACTAGACATTTAGTTAACATGTATGTTTGCATATATCAACATATAGTCAAAGCTGTACTCTATATTTCTGTGTATCCTTAAGATCGTTTTTGGATGTTTTAAAAGGTGTTTTCTAAGTCTCCATGAGCGCCCCTGGTAACTTGTCACCCAGTTTTGTGAATGTTTGCATGACATGATGGCATCATAAATAATATTTAACATAATAAAAATGAACAAATTTAGATTCATTCTGCAGCAGGGTTTATTGTAATGAATTTTTCAAATTTAGTAACATCTCTGGTTCATGATTGTTCAGCATGCCATCTTAATTCTCACAGTAAACAATGAACGGAAGAAGACATGTGGTAGAAACAAAGAAACTAAAGTTCATTTATGGTGTAAGATTAGTTAACTATGGCTAATGACTTTATGCGATGGCGTTGTTGTGATTTCACAATATGATACCACATGTAGAAAAGTCAATTCTAGACATGTGTGCATCTTTTTAGAATTTACAAGTATTTCACCAAGTCAACTCAAGAGCAAGACTTGCATCCTAAAGTAACTTACCGAACAAGCACCATTCAGAATAAACCATGCTACAGTATTCAAAGTTATAAACACGAGGAAGAATATAAAAGAGATGGGAGCTATCACTACAAAACTCAAAAGTGAAAGATTTGACTGTGCTTCAAAAAACCATTTTCTTAGCCACTAAAAGATTTCAATGCATGCAATTGTCAGCTTGTAACTCTGCAATCTGGTGAATAAGATGGCTCATTGAAATCCATAAATCATGCACTCGTGTTTGCATCTACTATGGAGAATGCTGAAAGACCAGATTTAGATATAACGACAGCATTACAACATTAATTAATGACCCCGAAAACCTCAAGAGTTACTGTTCAACCGAGTTTAATTTACATAAAAATGGAATTTACAGCTTCTCATAAAGAATGAATTGCGTAACAGTACAATATTTCTTACTAAATTAAAACAAAGGTAATACATCCCTTAAAGATTCAATCGTTCTCTACATTTATATAGGCTAATCAACTCTTTCTAAGGAACCTAAAAAGGAACCATTACAATTCAAAAATAACAGTAATAACTAACAAACAACTTATTTACATTCTATATCAATATGGAAACCAAAAAATCAGAAAAGCGACAGCTGAAATGACATCAAAACATTTGCATGGAAAAAACAACTTATTATATGGGAACCATAACTTGGCACATGAAAAAAATATAAGTAAATTGAATTGAAATATATAAGAAAATTAAATTGAAATATAAGAATCTCTGATTTTGACATGCATTCATCCAAACGGTGTTCCCGCCGATCCATTTGACAAAATCTCATATTTCTGGGGATCTCATACAGCGAAATTCAACAGGAAATGATCCATAGCAAGTGAAATACATACACAACGTATATAGCTACACACACACACAACATTAGAAATGGATGCGCAGATGAGAATAAGAGGGAAAAGAGGCCCACTGCGTACCTTTTAAAAGAAAATTGGAGAAGAAAAAGAAATATACATGTTGTGTACGGATTCACTTCTCCCCGTAAAATTCAAACTTTTTGAATGATCAAAATTATTGAAACTTGCAAATGGAGGGGGTTTCTGGTTTTCTCTGCTTTCTCCCAGAATTCAAAACAGGAATTGGTTAAAAATATCAGTAAATTTTGGATTGATGAACGTAAAAAATGGAAATTGAAGAAGAAAAAGATGAACAGTTAGAGAAAATGAAATTAGGGCAAATTTCAATTGCCCCCTCAACTATATAGGAATGTAACATGTCGCCCCGTTAATTGAACCAAACAAAAACATTCAATTTGGTATTGTTTTTTCTTTTATTTTCACAAAAATACAATACTTGATTTGATTTTAAAAAATTACAGTGAATAATTATATTTATATGTTGCATAATTAGTTAAATGCATACCTGCTTTGTTTTATATTAGCTTTTTCTTAGGGAAAAAACAAAAAAAATAAAAAAAAAATAAAAATAATAATAATAATAATAATAATAATACAACTTATTGTACTTTTTTTAATTTTTCAAATATGATTTCAATTACCAAAAGTGTACAATTAAATTGAACCAATTAATTTTATTTAGTACTCAATGTAGAAGTTTGGTGTTAAATTTTTTATTTATCCAAAATTTGATTTAATTTAATTTGATTTTACCAAGTGAACACCCCTTCTTTCAACTAAAATAATATAAGATGCTTTGAAATAAATAATTCTTTTTAAAATATTTGATTTTTAATGTTTACTGGATTAAATAATATAACTAATTAAGTAAATAAATCATTTATAAAATAATATAATTAATTTTATAATAAAATAATAATTTTTCTATAATAATTTAATTTCATTCTTAAAAAACTCTGAAAAATATCTCTAATTAAAAGATGGGATGCAACAGTGCAGAAATCCTTATAAAATCAAAACATCATATATCCAAACAAACTCTTATCCATCGTAGGAAGATTGAGAAATTGGTAATTAATTTATACTTCCAATATCAAGATTTAAAATTATTCTTTTCGTAAGAGTTTAAGTCCACAAGTCCTATGGCAGTTAATTACTTAATAATTGTTTGTGGTGATTGGAAATAAAATAATTATGTAGATAAAAGTTATTTTTTAAATAATAATTTAAGTATTAAATTCAACTATAGCAAAACATAATCCATTTATAAATTAGATGCTTTGTGTTATTAAGCTTAAAAAATAATTTAATGTCGAAAAGAAAAAAGATTAAACAGTCATTTATAAGTTTCAAAATTTTGTCAAATATTTTATAAAGGGGGAAAATAAATTATGTTTTTCTAAAGTGAATAGATGAAATATATATGTTTTTGCAATTTGAGCGGGCAAATTCTTATATCTATATTATTTATACTTTTATATTATATCATATTATACATAGAATAAAGGATGAGTATTTCAGGGATGGATTCTTTTTTGAGTTGATAAAATTAATCTAATTTTAAAAAATAATAACGATATAATCGAGTTCTATAATACTCCAGGTTATAGCTACTATCTGTTTTAGCAAAGAAAAATAAAAATAAACAATTAAAGAAAAAAATATTATAGAAATATTTTTTAAATATACAAAAAATATAGAAAAATGTTCTATTTATTTTATTTCATAAAAATTTAACACATTCATAGAGAATGCCAAAAGTATGATTTATGTAGTTGAAAGGCGCAAAATGAAATTAACCTAAAATAGGACTACTGAAACGGAAGCCTGGAGAGAGAAAAAGAGGCGGTGGAAGAATTGGCTGTAAAAAAGGCCAAAAAGGCACGTTTTTCACGTGTGGTACGATGCTTATGATTAACGTGGTCTTGCTTATTCACAACTGTGGGATGGCGAGGCTGCGATGGAGATGTAAATAAGTTGAATTGAGTTTTGATTATTTTTTAATATTCGAGCGAGTTTAAATTAAATAAATCAAGTTTTAATTTGAGTTTGAGCTCGACGAGTTAAGAAAATTAAGGCTTGAGTAACTTGACTTGAGCACTTGTTCGGACTCGACTCGATTTATTATGCTCGAACTCATTAATAAATTATAAGCTCGTGTTCTTGAGCTTGAAAAATTAAATTATTTTATAAATAATTCTTGTGAACAAGAATTATTTAACTCGAGCTCGACTCGAAATCTATACGAACTTGGCTCAAGCTCGAATACTTTTTGAGCTAGCTCGTCAGGCCCGCAAATTGGCTCGATTCGTTTGCATTCCTAGTTCGTGATATTATGTATATTAGTAATTTTGGTACACTCGACAATGTGTGTTAAAAAAATTTATAATATAAAAATAAATAAAATTGATATGGGATGACCCAATAGACCCAACCCAATAACACTCAACCAGGCACAACCTAATAACACTAAACTAGGATAGAAACCTTAAGCCCAACTCATTTTGGACCAAGCAGATGTTCGACCGCCGCTCGACCTCTGGATACTTACTCGTTGTGGTGAATATTAGCGTTCCTGATCGATCCGATTATGGTCAATAGCCTCCTTTAGGTGGCTTCAATCTTTCGACCAGAATGATGTAGCTTCAACCAGAATTAACCTGGTGGCCAAGATCCTAGGTGAAATTCCTGCTAGTGTGCTTGTCTCGACCAGAGGGGTCGAGGAAAAACAAAAACCTTTCGGCTGCATTTAATGCCTTGCCAGACACCGTACTGCTGCATTAATGGTGCGTGTCACCAATAGTATCACCTTTTGCAGCCGCGTCAGGCTAGGGAGTGCTTCCAGTGTACCACTGAAGGCAGCATCACCTAGAATAGTACACAAGCTGGATAAGAGGGGAAAGTCCTCAAGTAAGGACAATGGCCCTTCTTACACAACAGGGGCATCAAGGACATATCAACCACTATGAAAAGGCTATAAATATCCCATCACAACCCTTCAACAAGGTATGCCATTTCTTATCTAGTACCCCCCCTCCACTACTCATATCTTTAGTCAATTCTTATTGACTTGAGCGTCGGAGTGCCTTAGCCGATGGCACCTTGGCTAGCTTGATGTTTGTGTTGATTGCAGGACTCGACCCCGATTTACTAGAGGCTTATTCCTCAACCCCCCTTAGGTTGATTTCATTTAATCTCAGCCCAATACACTATTATACAATATTCACCCTCATCATTTTGGCGCTGTATGTGGAAAACTTAGAGTCCGCAATTGAGAAAATGATTAACACTAGGCGAGCCACTTCGGAGAGAGAGAAGAACAGGAGGTCACCAACCCTTCTTCCTCAACCTCAACCTCAACCAAAACCAAATTTTCCAGGATCTAGCGCCCAATCGAAACAGGTGGTTACCCTGACCATGCCACAATTGATGCAACTTATAAGCGAGCAAATATCTGCTCAAATCTCTGCCCAACTCTCGGCTACCCTGAATCGACACACGGTCCCACCCAGGTCGGTGGGCCAGTGCAACGCCCCAGCCCACTTAGCGAGAAGAAAGGCCCGCTAGAGAAGATAGGAGTCGACCAGAGGCACAACGACCGCCCACTCGATGAGATGACAATCTCGGGCGGCTCTCGAGAGAAGAAATTCAACAACACCCCCGTAAAGAAGCTGCGGATTCCGTCGACTAGGGATAAGCAAAATTATTCATTAACCGAAAAAATTGATTAACCGACCAAGCCGAAACCGAATTTAACAAATCATTTTGTCCAGTTGATTTTCGGTTCAATTAACGGTTAATTTTTAGAAATTTTTGGTCAACGGTGTGGTTCGATTAATTTTTCGTAAAAAATCGATTAAAATTGATTTAACCAAATTTTAATAAATTATCAACCATTGTGTAGGTTGCTCGGTTTTTTCTTTATAAACTAGCGGCCGTCGCACATGGTCCCCGCGCGCATAAAAAACTTTGAGTGCAACGTATTTTTGTTTAAAAAAAAATTATAATCTAGTATAGTAAAAAATATATTGAAGAATATTTTGGCGATATGTGTCTAGATAATTTGTTTATAGATGTCTATAATTAGAAATTATGGGAGATACATTTTGGAATTAGAAATTAGAAAAATAGCGAGTATTTATTTAAAAAAATATAAAATATGTGTAAATATAGTATTTTTGTATTAAAATACGTATAAATGTGAGTAGGAGAAAATGAAAAGTGAAAATGGAGGGAGAATGTGAGGTTTGGTTTTTTTTCATTTCTAATTTATATTTTCATCATTTTTAAAATTTGAAAAGTTAGTTATTAGAAATGAGTTGAAAATGAGTTTGTATTTGGATGAACTAGCGGCCGTCGCACGTGGTCCCTGCGCGCATAAAAAACTTTGAGTGCCATGTATTTTGTTTTAAAAAAAATTATAATCTAGTATAGTAAAAAATATATTGAAGAATATTTTGGCGATATGTGTCTAGATAATTTGGTTATAGGTGTCTATAATTAGAAATTATGGGAGATACATTTTGGAATTAGAAATTAGAAAAATAGAGAGTATTTATTAAAAATATATATAAAATACGTGTAAATATAGTATTTTTGTATTAAAATATGTATAAATGTGAGTATGAGAAAATGAAAAGTAAAAATGGAGGGAGAATGTGAGGTTTGGTTTTATTTTCATTTCTAATTTCTATTTCCATCATTTTTAAAATTTGAAAAGTTAGTTATTAAAAATGAGTTGAAAATGAGTTTGTATTTGGATGAATTAGCAACCATTGCACGAGGTCTCTGCGCATATAAATATTTTTTAAGTGTAACGTAATCAATTATTAAATAATATTAAATTTTTTTGCCATCACAAAGCAATTAAAACGGTTATATAAAATTCTACAACAAAGATATTATTAAATCAAAAAGATCAATTCATAACAAAATTAATATAATCAACTATTTTTTATCCCATGTTTCTTGAATTTAATAAGTCGATTACTAAGGTTGCAACATAAGATTAAATTTTTTTGATAATTGTGATTTCTATTATTTGTCATTAACAATTACCTTAAATTATTAAGTTATTTTACCAATTTTTATATATCATTTCCCTTTTTCAAGATGATGACTCCAACTAAATAAACTATTACTTTAATTAACCTAATTTAATGTTGTGGTGTTTTGATCAAGAAATAAAAA
Source organism: Jacaranda mimosifolia (assembly GCA_018894105.1). Taxonomy (NCBI): domain Eukaryota; kingdom Viridiplantae; phylum Streptophyta; class Magnoliopsida; order Lamiales; family Bignoniaceae; genus Jacaranda; species Jacaranda mimosifolia. The sequence continues at coordinate 28,344,847 of CM032129.1, forward strand.
ATGATGTGGGTTTCTTTACAATTGAATTGTCTTTAGTAGAGATTTTTATTTTTTTATTTTTCATCATTGATTGCAAAAATTGTGTAGAGTTGTCAATATCATCTATACCATTAAAAAAGGGAAGCCCCTTACATTCACAAATTGGAAGTTTTTGCCATGCTACACCAGAATATGATTTGTCCAAAATGATAATGAGTGCATCTATATATTTTTTCAAAAGTACATAACTTCCCACATTCTCCATCTCCCCATCACTAAAAATTTCTCCACTCATTTCCAAACTCTCCTTTCAACTACTTCCACCCATAATTAGATTTTTCCAAGGTGTTCTTCCGTCTTCTTTTTCTTTTATAATAATTCTACATTGAACATTGACTTCTCTCTATTGTAATAGCCGATACCCTTTGGAGAATAGAAGAAATGTTTAACATTGCTTACATAAACATCAAATTTATGATTATGTAGTGATGATATGGTTGTAAATTCTCATCTTTTCCATTTTATCATTCTACATTAAAGAAGTATATATGACATATACTTTATAAATTCTTTCTTTTGCAGCATAAAGCAAGTTGAAGAAACTACTCTAAACAATACAATTTATGTTCACATTTTAATCAAGTTCACATCATATAATAATGATGGTACGTTTAAATTGTTCACTAACTACTATTTTTCATTTTTTGATTGCTGAGTTGCATGAATTAGGATAAATTATCTGTTGTCAAAATTGATTGAAAACATCTTGACTGAACATTGGGATTTCTCCAAGCACTTTTTGTATTTATAAAAATTTGTTGAGTACCAATTATGAAATTCTTGCATGTGGTCTCTGTTTATCTAAGTAATTTTTTAGTATAATATTTTTTTTCTTCATTGTGCAAATTTTTTAATAGACTATTATTTTTATTTTATATATTGTTTTAATAAATACTCGCTATTTTTCTAATTTCCAATTCCAAAATGTATCTCCCATAATTTCTAATTATAGACACCTATAACCAAATTATCTAGACACATATCGCCAAAAATTATTCAATATAAATTTTATTTAAATTTGATTGACGAATATAATTAATTATGTATTTTAAATATCTTTTTCTCATTATATTGAAGAATAAATATGTACAAAAATTACATAACATTAAGAAAGTATTTATGCGCACAGGAACTGCATGCGACAATCGCTAGTAGTTTAATAAGTCAAGTGGTACACTGCATCTACACTAATTAAATTCCACCTAAGCATAGCAATAGTTAATAAAGTAGTTTATTAAGAAAGATTCTTCAAAAAATAAAAGATACCAAATAATGAAAATCAAACCAGAGTCATGAAACTTAAAAGTCTAATGTCTGCTAGGCTTGCCTAGGACTGGGTTAGCGTTTGTGGCGGCAGGCGGCGAGGTTTATCCAAATTTAGCTAGTGAAATCACTGGTGATGGGTGGCAGAGGGAGTGTTGAGATGTCGAATTGCTATAGTGGTTTTGGCTACCTGTGGCTGGAAAAAAAATAGAGATGGGCCAAAAGGCATGAGTTTAAATATGTGACGGATAATATAACCATATCTCAATAGCCAAAAACCTCCATCACAAACGACTTGAACGTTGAAAAAAATTACCATAACTTTGAAACTCCTTCAAGTTTCTGAATACTCATACAAATATCAATTAAAACCGCCAATCGCCATCCAATCGAAAAATTCTTAACCTTTACAAAACTCAAATTTTCCTATGTATGGTACAGAAAAGATATTATCATAAATTGTTTTACAAACCTGAATATCTGCATGAGATATTTTCACCAATCTCTCTTGCTTTGCTTGAAGTTTTGACTGTAAAATAATAATATTTTTAAAATTATGCAAAGAAAATGGAGAATAAATTATTATCATTCGTAATATTATTGACAAATAATATTACGGACAAAAAAGAGACCGAATCGGAGACACACCACACTACCCATCAAATACAAATGATGAAATATTTCTACAAACCTGAATTTTTTGATAAGGTATTTCCACCAATCTCCTGCTTTGGTTGAGGTATTCACTGCACAATAATTTTTATTTGTATTAACGCACATGAAAATATCTATTAGGAGAAACTATATATTGATATCATTCTTAATATGTAGAATTAAACATGTAATTCTTTTACCTTGGCAGTACGAATTAGGAAAAACTTAGTTGCAGTTATAATTTGTTGAAGATAAAGTTACACATAAAGACATTGGAGGAAAGAAGAGCTAGTAGAGGGAAGGAATTGTGGAAGAAAGTGGCAGAGGGGAGTTAAAAAGATATTGGAGAGAAGAGTTAGTAGAGGGAAGGAGTTGTGGAAGAGAGAGAATGAGTGGGAAGTTTATACGTGAGACATACATAAACTTTTAAAGATTTACATAGATATAGTTTATATCTCATAGGGGTATTTTAGGCAAAATATATTTTGGTGTAATGAAAGAATAACTTCCATTTTGTGAGTGTAAGGCCTCTTCCTTTTTTTATGTAGTATAGATTATATAACTATGGGAAGAAGCATATGTGAACTAAAAATAACGATAAGTAGGTTTAGATTTATAAAGTTCAGGTTGTATTCTTGCTGAATTGTTTATTAGAAAACTACTTATGCAGATACATTATCAATTAAATAAGGTTTTAATTTTTGAATTAAGACCATTTAATTCTAGAATTTTTCTTGTTATAACCTAATTAAAAGATGTTCAAAAGTTCCCCAGAAGCTTGCTAAACAAGGGTAAAGGTATGACAATTTTTAGGTGTTCTACTTACTAATACATGTTACTTGTTCTATAGTATTGAAAATTCTTTACTATGATTTTGAAAATAATTAGATTGCTTGTTTTTGCTTGAATTGAAATAATTAAGTTTTTGTTTCAACTATAATATTATGTTGTTGAATAATAATATTGAAAAAAAAAATCAAATAAAGATTGGTCAATTGGTAAATTATCTAAATCGAACCGAATTTTTTCGATTAACTAAAAAATTCGGTGCAGTAAATGGTTAATAACTTTCATACATTTTCGATGAATTAATCGATCGGTTGGGTCAGTTAATTTACCAAACCGACCGATGCTCACCTCTACCATCAACCATGGCATGCGACCCATTCGAGCTTAGCAGCGCACGATAAGGTCGAGAGAATGAGGCAATAGACTAATAGAAATCTCACCCAGGCCCGACCGAGAAGAATGGGAAGAAGTCTCCCCCCAAGTTTAATAGCTCAACAGGTAGCTCGAGGAGATCTCGAGAAGAAATACTGAACGGAACCATGAAGGAGTCCAGAGGTCTCAACGAGCGAGATAATTGCCGTTCATTCAGGACATTATCGACGAGCACATCATTGTTGATGCTAAGGTCCCCACAGGACTACCTAGGTACGACAACTCATCAAATCCAAACGAACATTTGCTGCAATTCGAACACATGATACAATTGCATAGGCACAATGAATACATTCACGCGAAGAGGTTTGTAATCACTTTCTAGGGCATTGCACTCGACTAGTTTGTCAAGCTAGAGCCAACGTCTATTTACTCGTATGACCAGTTGTGCGATAAATTTCTGCACCAATTTACCAGCCAAAGGAAGGCGAAGCTCACCTACACCCATTTGCGTACAGTTAAACAGAATGAGGGAGAGTCGCTTCGAGATTTTTTCACTAAGTTCAACACTGAAGTTTTGAAGATTGATAGTCCGTAGATCGAATTTCTGATTGATGTGTTTTTCTTGGGCCTGTGACACAAAGAATGCGCCAATGCATTGGTGTGTGAACGGCCTAGATTAATGGAAGAACTACTCAACCTCGCAGAGAAGTTTATGACTCAGGAGGATATGAATAGGTTGAAATATGGTAATCTTGAGGCCGAGAAGAGAAAAATCAAAGAGAAGGACGACCACCAAAATAAAGAAGGACATCGATCCCCCATCAAGCATTTCCACGAATACACTCCACTCAATCTGCCGAGAAAAGAGGTGTTATTTGCCATTCAACATGAAACCTCTTGAAAAAGCCGAGAAAGCTGACTGAAACAGAGGCAATGAGGAAATCTAAGAAATACCATCACTTTCACAAACAGAGGTGCCATGACACTGAGGAATGTTTCAACCTCCATAATGAGAGGTTGATCCATCAGGGCCACCTATAAAAGTTTGTCGATGAGAGCACACGACAAGAGACAGGCAAAATTAACCAGAATCCCTGTAGAGAAAGGTCGGTTAGCCCGAGGAGGGAAGACAAAGGAAAGAAACCCGCCCATGATCCCCGCCCACCCATCAGATGGGTTATTGACACCATTGTAAAAGGTCCAATTGGGGAGGGGGGGGGAATTCCAAGTCAGCCAATAGGCAACACCATTGCAGGCTGGACTCGACCAAAACCTCTTCGATCGAAACTATTTTTCGACTGTCTACCAGTGCAGAGTCAATTTCTTTTTCAGATGCAAACATGTCGTACATCGAAAGTCAGGGAGTGGACAATAAACTGGATTGCCCCTTGGTCTTATTTGTAGAAATTGTTAACTTTGAGGTTAGGAAGATCCTGGTCGACAATGGCAGTTCAGCGAATATCATATTCTAGTCGACCTTGGAAATAATGAAGTTGGGAAAGTTGAAGTTTGAGCCAGTTAGAACACCATTGGTTGGATTCGGAGGAACAAAAATCATAGCTGAGAGATCTATTAACCTCTCTACATCATTCGGGGAAGCTTCCCGGAGGAGAACCCTCATGATCAATTATCTGGTCGTTGACGCTCCTTTTGCATACAATGCCATAATCGGACAATTGGCTTTGAACGACTTATGTGTTGTTGTTTCGACCTACCACATGAAGGTCAAGTTTTTAACCACTGCCGGCACGGGAGAGCTTTTATGTAACGTCAATGAAGCATGTCACTGTTACACAATCTCGGTCGAGGCCACAGAGCAAAAGAGTCGACCAAAGCTGAGATCCTCGGGGACCCCCCAATAGCGAATCCCGAGAAAGGTCAGTCGAGCAAGAAAAGAAAGCTTAAAAAAACCAGAGTAGGGCCCTTCGGTGAGTTCAAGACAATCGAGTTGGAGCTTGAAAACCCCAACAAGACCACCAGAATTGATACTGATTTGGGGGATAACATGGAGTGCCTCATGGTCAATTTCTTCAGACAAAATATTGACATTTTTGCTTGGAAGGCTTCTGACCTCCAGGGAATCGACCCCAGCATCATAGTCCAATATCTAAATATGGACCCCTCATATAAACTAGTGAAACATAAGACCAGGACCTTCAATGCTGAGCGATGCCAGATCATCGAGGAGAAGGTTAACAAGCTCTTAGAGATAAGATACATTATAGAAATTCAATATTCGAGTTGGCTTTGTAATGTAGTCTTTGTCCCTAAGAATGAAGGCAAATTACGCATGTGTAACGATTTCACTGATTTGAATAAAGCTTACCCTAAAGATCCTTACCCCTTCCTCGTATAGATTTATTAGTTGATTCTACTACTGGTTATGAGTTGTTGAGTATGATAGATTCATTCCAAGGATATTACCAAATTTTTATGGCCTCTGAAGATAAGGATAAACATCTTTTGTCATCCCCAATGGGGTATACTATTTTCTGGTCATGCCTTTTGGGCTCAAAAATGCAGGCACAACGTATCAGAGGCTAGTGAACTTTATGTTCAAAAATGAAATCAGAAATCCATGGAGGTCTATGTCGACGATATGATTGTCCAAACTGAAAAGGAACATAATCATTTTATCAACCTCAACCACACATTTTCAATACTTAGAGCATTTGGCATGTAGCTCAATCCCAACAAGTGTACCTTTCGGGTGCAAGGAGGCAAATTCCTGGGATACATGGTCAGCCAACGGAGTATTGAGGCAAACTAGCAAAAAATTCAAGTAGTTTTGGACATCACGCCCCCTCGAACAGTTAGAGAAGTGCAGTGTCTGGTCGGAAGGATCATATCTCTAGAGAGGTTTATTGCCCGATTAGCTGACAAAAGCTTACCATTTTTCAAGATTTTGAGAAACATAAAAAGTCGAGTTTTCAATGGTCGGAGCAATATGACCGGGCCCTGATCAACCTGAAATATTACCTCTCATGTGCACCCATGTTGGCCAAGCCTGAAGTGGGAGAGATTTTGCAACTATACTTATCAGTCTCATCATATTCTATAAGTTCCATCTTAGTGTTGACCAGAGATGGTTCTCATTAGCCCGTCTACCACAATAGTAAAGTACTATAAGGCCTCAAGCATAACTATCTTGAGATTGAAAAATTCGCCCTTGCCCTGGTCACAACAGCTCAAAAATTGAGACCCTACTTTTAATATCACGCCGTTGTTGTCCTAATGAACCAACCTTTGAAGCAAGTACTGTCAAAACCTGATACGTCCGAACGATTAACCAAATAGGCAATTGAGTTGGGTGAATTCGACATCACATTCCAACTTGAACTGCTATAAAAGCACAAGTTTTAGCGGAGTTTGTTGCCAAGAGACTCGACCTACCTGACCAGAACGACATCAACTCCTTTGTATGGACACTGCATGTTGATGGGCTGGCGACCTACTTCAGATGAGGGATTAGCATCACCTGCGCTCGCCACTTGTAGAGGAATATGATTTTACAATTAAGCTCGACTACCTAGTAACAAACAACGAAGCAGAGTATGAGGATGGCAGCAGACCGTGGTGTCGAGCAGTTGGTGGCCATCACTGACTCCTAGCTAGTCGTGGAACAGGTCGAGGGGATTTTGAAGCTAAAGAGTCTACAATGAGTAGATACCTGGCTGAGGTGAAAAGGCTACAGCAACTGTTCAAGAAGTTTTCCCTTAGCCAGGTTACTCGATCAGAGAACGAACATGCTAATGCGCTATTGAAGTTTGCAAGCTTGATAAAAGGGATATGGGATAAGACAATAACTTTTCTAATTGCAACGAAGCCCACAATAGGTGCCCATGACAAGTATTTGGTGGGGCAGATTGAAGAAGCTCTTCTCTCCTGGCTAGATTCCATAAAGGCGTACTTGCGAGAAAGAACAAGCCCTGAAAACAAAGGGGAAACACGTAGGCTCAGGGGTCAAGCAGCTAAATTCGCACTCGACGAGTATGGTCAGCTTTATTGGAGATCGATATGAGGACCCCCACTGAGGTGCCTAACTCCATCCCAAGCCAGCGACGTCTTGCACGAAGTTCACACAAGTATTTGTGGCAATCACTCAGGAGGGGGGTCACTAGCTCATAAGATCATCAGATACGGATACTTCTAGCTGACGCTACTGAGAGATGCCATCGATTTCGCCAAAAGGTGCTAATCCTGCCAACTCCACTCCACTTGAACATCCCGCATCAACCTGCTTCATCGATGGTAAATGTACAGATCACGTGGCCATTTAACCAGTGGGGAATTGATATAGTCGGATCTTTTCTAAAAATGATAGGTCAAAGGAAATTTGTGATCGTCACTATCGAGTACTTTATGAAGTGGGTCAAAATAGAGGTTGTACCCAAAATAACCGACGCCGCCATTAAGAGTTTTATAAGGAAGAATATTGTCTGCCATTTCAGTCTGCCTAAAGTCTTGATATCGGACAATGAAAAGCAATTTCAAAGCAGAAATACGAGGGCTTAGTGTGAAAACCTCAGGATTTGCCAGCACTTCACGTTAGTAGGGAATTCGAAAGCTAACGGTCAAACGAGGTCACGAATAAAACCATGCCCAACCATCTCAAGGCTCGACTGGAAGGAACTGGCACAAGTTGGGCAGACGACCTCTCGGGCGTGCTATAGGCATACAAAACAACTCCCCAAACAACTACAGGTCATAGCCTATATAGCTTGGTTTATGGATCAGAGGCAGTTATCCCAACGGAACTAATTCAACATATAGCTCGAGTGATCCATTTCAACCCAATCAAAAATACTTTAGAATGGGAACTCAATCTGGAGACCATAGACAAGCTACGACAGCAAGCTTACACCACGATGCAAAGATATAGGTCAAAGATAGTGAAGCACTACAGCAAGGGAATTCAACCGAGAACTTTCAAAGTAGGCGACTTTGTCCTCAAGAAAGTCGAAGTGTCAAAGAACGTGGAAAAGCTTGACCCAAAGTAGGAGGGCCCACATAATGCATATCGACTTGCAGACATGTATGATAATGAGCTCCCTCGACCATGGAACGCAATAAACTTGAATAAATTCTATGTGTAACGATGCTCAAGGCCCCCATTGTATTACAACATCTCTCTAAAAGCAATAAAAATACGCCCATTTGTACAACACTCTGCTCATATCGCAAGATAGAGGCTTGTAGCCCAAATTAATGAATGACTTAATCGTTTAGAGTCGATACCGTAGTCGACATCCATTTCAAACCGCAAGATAGAGTTTTCCAGCCCAAGTTAATGAATAACTCAATCGTTCAGAGTCGACCCCATAGCCGTCATTGGTTTCAAACCGCAAGATAGAGGTTTCCAGCCCAAGTTAACGAATGACTCAATCGTTCAGAGTCGACCCCATAGTCGTCATCGATTTCAAACTGCAAAATAGAGGCTTCCAGCCCAAGTTAACGAATGACTCAATCATCCATGGTCGACTAGAAATCAGCTTCTAGCCGGGACGTTCAGGCTTTTCAGCCACAGTAAACAAATGAATTAATCGCCTACAGTCAACCCCGTAGTCGAAAGCAAAAGATTTCATTGCTTATAGTTGACCACGTAGTCGACCAGAAGGCTTCTAGCTTAGACAATTAGGCTCATTAGCCACATTAAAAGTGACATTCTCGCTGATGTGCTGGTCTCGACCAGAGGGTTCAAGGAAAGACAAAAACCCTTCAACCGCATTTAATGCTTTGCCAAGCGTCTGCTGCCGCATTAATGGCACGTGCCACCAATAGTACCACCTTTTGCAGCTGTGTCAGGCTAGGGAGCGCTTCCAATGTACCATCTTGTCCTATGTAGGTACAGACAACGCCACCTGGAATAGTACATAAGCTGAATAAGATGGGAAAGTCCTCAAGCAAGGACAATGGCCCTTCTTACACAACAGGGGCATCAAAAACATATCAACCACCATGAGAAGGCTATAAATACACCATTTCAACCCTTCAGCAAGGTATGCCATTTCTTATCTAGTGCTCTCACTCCACTACTCATATCTTTAGTCGATCTTTACTAACTTGAGAGTCGGAGTGCCTTAACTAAGGGTACCTCAGCTAGCCTAATGTTTGTTGTTGATTGTAGGACTCAACCATGATTCACTAGAGGCTTATTCCTCGACCCCCCTTAAGTCGAATCCATTTGCTACCCTGGCCTTCTTTTTACCTTTATTGGTTGTCGTCCTCTTTGTGGCTGGCCCCACATGTTCTATCGCAGGCCTCTTTCCATGGACCAGCTAAATTGTCGCTCGATGGAGCCGCCGGTCTAGCCGGAGCATCAACAATGATAAGAACAATAGCAACAGGCTGCGTCGTGGCCAACGAGATCGCCTCTCATCCAGCCTTGGGCTTGGGTTTGACTCATTATCTCTTCTCGATCTACATGACAATAAAACTAGAACATATAAAACTTGACTAAATAGTAGAGACACAACAGCTAAGAGAAACACATGTAACCATCTACCTAATCAAGCATCCGCGGGCAGGCCGAGCTAAACGGGCGACAAGCCCGCAGCACAAGATTTCTCTCTTATATATAGCTAGATGCCTTAATCTGACCAAACTCGACTAAATCCCGTACAAAGGTGTTTGGCCAAGTCAGAGTTTAGTTCCCCAGCATTTCGAAATGCCCTCGCATCCAACCCCTAGGGATATTGAAACCCACTCCCCCAGGAGCCCGAACATAAAAGTACCTAGTTTTCCATTTTTAGCCAAAAGATGATGCTAGAGTCACCGAAAACTTTCGACGAGGATGGGTAGTTAGGTAATAAAAGCCCGACTTCTCGGTGCTCCCTAACTTACGAGACATATGGAGGTGAAAGAGGTTGCTAAAATTAGCAAAAGTAGGAGGTTGGTTGTAGACGTGCATCAAAACTACGAAACTGTATATGAGTGAAAAATAATTGGGGAGAAGTTGGGTGATACAGACCTGAAGACCCCTCAACAGATCGATTATTAGATCGGCAATAGGGAATCTAAGCCCACATCTAAGGTCATTCTCAAACACAGTAATGCAACCAGTGGGTGGTTGATGCATCCTACCCCCAGGCCCCGGGACAAGCATTTTGTAACCTTGGGGAATGTGATATACTTGCCTAAGGATATTAAGGTCCGCCTCTTTCATCTCCGACCTAATCTCACTGTAGTAATAGGGGTAAACAACCGACCACGAGACACTGGGGGTTCACTCGGCCCGACCTCGGCCCCAGTGGCAACTCGTTCGTTACTAGAATGACTGGAGGTCGAGCTATCATAATTGCTAGTCGAATCATTCCAATTGTTGGTTGGATCCCTATCCGACCTAGTCCATTTACTATCGCTCCCCCGATTACCCTCATCACCGCTAAAAACTCTCAGCATCATTACTATTTTATTGCGTTTAAGATAAAAGAGCAAAGCACACTTGGAGTTATTGAAACACTTACGTGGTTTGGCTGTTTAGAAGCGGAATGCAAAATGCAGTAAATTGCTGTGCTCGACCTCATGCAAAGCTATAAATGTAAAAATAAAGATTCTTACTGCACCTATTTATAGGCCCCAATGCGTGGAACCCTATACGGTAGCAATTATTACACTGTAGTCGCTTAACACTTCACATGACCCAACATAATAGACACATTAAATGCTTCAAAACCCTGGTCGACCTTGCAAAACCCTCGTTGACTTCGGGAAACCCCAGTTGTTTTGTTGAACTCTAGTTGATTTTTTCCAACCGTTGATCAGCAAGTCTGCTACTCCCCACTCCTTCTCGTCGACATGCTTGATCAGGACTTGGGAGTTGGGGGGACTCATGATATAGGACGGCCCACCAGGCTTAGCCCAATAACACTTAACCAGGCCTAGCCTAATAATGTTCAACCAGGATAGGAGCCTTAAGCCCAACTCGTTTTGGACCGAGCAGATGTTCGATCGTAGCTCAACCTTTGGATCCCTACTCATTGTGGCGAATATTAGCGTTCCTGATCGACCTGGTTATGGTTGATAGACTCCTTTAGGTGGCCTCAATCCTTCAACCAAAATGAGCTTGGTGGCCAAGATCCTAGGTGACATTTCCACTGGTGTGCTCATCTCGACCAGAGGGGTTGAGGAAAGACAAAAACCCTTCAGCTGCATTTAATGCCTTGCCAGGCTCCGTGCTACCGCATTAATGGTGCATGCCACCAACAGTACCACCTTTTTGCAGCCGTGTTAGTCTATAGGGTACTTCTAGTATACCACCTTATCCTAAGCAGCGCCACCTGGAACAATACACAAGCTGGATAAGACGGGAAAGTCCTCAAGCAAGGACAATGGCCCTTCTTACACCACAGGGGCATCAAGGACATATCAACTACCATGAGAAGGCTATAAATATCCCATTACAATCCTTCAGCAAGTTATGCCATTTCTTATCTAGTGCCCCCACTCCACTGCTCATATATTTAGTCGATCCTTACTGACTTGATCGTCAGAGTGCCTTAGTCGATGGCACCTCGGCTAGCCTGACGTTTGCTGTTAATTGTAGGACTCGACCCTAAGGCTCATTCCTCGACCCTCCTTAAGTTGATTTCATTTAATCTCAGCCTGATACAGTAATATATGATATTCACCCTCATAAAAAATATTTAATTATTTTTTATATATTACTAGCAACCGTCGCACGCGGTCCCCATGCGCATAAATGCTTTCTTAATGTTACATAACTTTTGTACATATTTATTCTTAAACATAATGAGGGAAAGGTAATTAGAATATGTAACTAATTATCTTCGCCAATCAAGCTTAAATAAAGTTTATAATAAACAAATTGTAAGTGCATGTATTAATAAAGAGTATTTGTAACTAATATATGTACAAAGTAATTATACTGTACAATTACAACTCCTTACAGTAAGCTTCTGCTACAGTCCTGAAATTTTGAGAATGAATATATCATATATCGGTAGAATGGCAATATTACTTATGTTATTCTAAATATATATAATTTGCAAACCAATACCTTGTAGCTGCATTGCAATCCATCTTGTATTCCTTCATATCTTTGCACCATCTTTGATGTCGATGATTGAAATACTGAAATGACAATCAATAAGTATGAAGTAGCAATCTAATCATCTCTAAGTTGATGACATTATGCATCAGATAAATTTGGATTGTACCACATACATATTGGCCTCTTCAGAAGATCGAATATCTTTCCTAGTAATATTAAGATAAATATATTTTAGATTGTGCATACATGGGAAAGGTATTATAGCTAATTAAATAACAATATAAATCGTACCGAAATAAAGTCTTCTCATCTTTATTTCTTCTTTTTGTAATACCTTTCTGTTACATTGTATGAGAAAAAGTATAGATTAAAAACACATAAATTATTGTAACTTACTAATAACATATATTTTGTGATACCTTTGTCGGATCCCATCCTTCTATCAAAGCAATCCATTTTTTCCTGTCAAAATACTTCACATTTATGAAGGGTTCGATTAAAATATAACATTACAAACAAAACAATATAAATATACCTTTTTGTCTTTTGCTTTCTCAGTACTTGTAGAATCCAATTTCCTAAATCAGTCCCATTTATCCCTACAACTGCTTTCCAACCCGGACTGAATATTTGCATCTTAGTAGGCTGCAACAACCAAATTTTACATTAAACAAATAACATCACAATTCCTCGATGCAATAGTTTTCAACAGTTTACATACCCTTTGAATTTTAGTTTCTGACTGAGATTCCTTCCACATATACCATGATACCATTTGTTCATCCATTTTTTGTATGCAAGTAACAGTAGGAGAAATAAAGTTTTTAGTAGATCCATCTTCACCTACAAAGTCAAAATAAAAAGATGAAAAAAATAGTTCTACACTACTATTGAAAAGATATTTTTTGTCAATTAAAGAAATATATGTGTTAAATATTTTAAATCATTCATTAAATAATAGGTAGAATATATATATATGTTTAAGTACATATGATTTATAGCATGGGTTGGTGATAATATGCCATCTGTGTGCACTAAATTCCGTATATATAGAAGATAATTAAAAAGACGTCCATAAATTAATGCGGTTGCTTGTGATAAACATAATGATAGTTAAAATAAATTCTTATTGCCATATATATGCATTATTAAATAATGGAAAATACTATAGTGGGAGAAAAAATTGAATTTTTCCATAGTTTTGGTAATATACCTCTTAATTACCGTTTTCGCGCAACGTGGCAAAAATTTCAGAGAAGACTACATTCCTTGTATAAGTCCCTTGAAGCCCATTGATTTGTCCCCTCTTGACCAATACTTTTGTGGTTCGTTCGGAAACACCCCGTGAAAGAGCAACATATAATTGGCCATGACTAAAAACATGATCGGGTAAATATATTCCAACATTAGGAATTGTTTGTCCCTGGGATTTATTAATCGTTAATGCAATACTCAATCTCACTGGAAATTGTCTCCGCATCATTTCAAATGGCATTTTTGCATCTTCTGCTGTCTTTAAAGGAATGCGTGGTAGAAAGACTCTTGTTCCCTTAAACTATCCCATCAAAATTTCTGCATCAATTACATTGTTACCAAATCTACGACAGATTAGTCTAGTGCCATTGCATAGCCCAATTTTTGGATCAATGTTTCTCAGTAACATAATCGGTGCTCCTTTCTTAAGAGTTAACTTGTGAGGTGGGAGATTACCAGGAGTAAGGGAGTTTAGAAATTCAGGTAAGTACAAATTGTTCATGTCATCAGGTACAGAGTCAAATGAGTAATACGTATGTTGGTCATCACCTGGAAAAGCTTGAATCACCTTTTCATTTAGTTTGTTCACATCTTCATTTAGTGGAGTTATTAATGCTCTGTCCATCATATATTCAGGATCATAAGTATGTAAACCAAGATCTGGATAAGTTGATTCAAGAAAATGATCAATTGACTGTTCACCATCCCATGGTATTGACATAGAGTCTGGAATCCTTATCATATTATCCTGCACCATGGGTTCTTCACCATTCCCAACCCAAAGTAGAAAATCAGAGAACCTTTGAGCATTGTGGGCTCTAATATTGTCTATCAAATGAAGAACTTTAACATTGGACCATAAGTGCGACTCTACAATGCTAGCTTTAATAGATTGTGACCTTGTGCCTCCAACAACAACAGGAACTACTTGACGAAAATCACCCCCTAAGACCATTATCTTACCTCCAAATGGTACGTCGATTCCAAGCATTTCCCTTAAAGTACGGTCTACAGTTTCAATGGCTTTTCTATCTGCCATGGGTGCCTCATCCCAAATGATTGGTGATGCCCGATCTAATAGCTCACACATTTCTGATTGTTTGCTAAAATTGCACATCGAATTTGAATCTAACTTAATCGGTATTTTAAGTTTCGAATGTGCTGTTCTACCTCCAGGAAGCTGGTTTGCTGCAATACCTGATGTTGCAGTAGCAAGCATTATAAACCCGTCCTTTCGAAAACTCGCTAGTAAAGCTCGATACAGGAATGTTTTTCCAGTCCCACCTGGACCATCTAAAAAGTAAATTGCACTTTGCTTGCTCAAAATTGCATGCTTGATGGTATTAAATGCTTGCAGCTGGCCTGCATTAAGTTGGCTAGCAGCATGTATATCATGTTCTGGAATCGGTTGGGCCAGTTCATCTTCGGTTAAACTGGAAATATTGCTCAAATCATGAAAGTCTTCACTAATTTGAGGCAAGTCGAATTCTTTCAAACTTCTGTTATGCTGCAAAAGTATATAATTTATGTCATGCAGAAGTCGATTCATGAGAAATACATTATTTGTGGAACTTGAAGAAGAGTAGTCCTCAATCATATACGCATAATTTTCTTCCCACAATCTTCTCACTGAAGTTGGTTGGCAATATAATAAAATTGTAGCAAACAATCATCTGAGAGCAGAAGGCATTCTAACAGTTCGTGCCTCAATCAAGCAGTGCCTAATACTATCATCCTCTTCGAGGAGACCAAGCTTTTCAGCAGCCTGCTTAAACGTTGGATAGTGCACAGTGTCCACTGTCAATATATCATCAAAGGAAGTGGGCCCTCTAACATGGTTGAGTAAAATACGCAAGTAAAACCTTTCACCTTCATTTGGTGACACAGCATATACTCGACCTATGACCTTTTGGTGTGTCATCCTTTTACGCCAAACTTTTTCCTTTGCCATCCATCGATAATACTTAGGGAATTCACTGTACAGATACTTATTAGGTTCTCCACCTTCCAAGTAAACTCGAAAAAACTCAGTTAACATGGTCCTGGAGTTACGCTCATCACATAACACATCAGAAATTGTTTGAGATCTATAAAATTGGACTTGCTGCATATTTGGAAGGTGAATTTGTAGTCTTACAACAGATGGATAGATTCTACTCATTGGAAACTTATATATTTTCCAAAGTGCCTCTGGAGCACAAATCCATCTTCCATCAACATACTGGCTGACCTCATCATAATTTGGGCCAGGGCGTACCTCAAATACTACACAATCGGGTCCCTTGTATACATATTTATAAAGGTACTTTATACTTTTTATGCTACTACAAATTTCAACATTAATATGACAGTCATACTTCAGTAGTAGCCATGCATTGTATGGAACGATCCATCCATTATCAACCACTACTTCACCATGATGATCTAAAGCAATATATCTATCGTCATTGCGACGGCGATATCTTGGATACGAATCATTTCCTTGTACAGTGCATGGTGCAAATGGCTTAGGATAGTTTTTCTTGCACGTTCCATTTTTCATGCAAGGAGCATTGATATTAAATTCTCCACATGGCCCATGAATCATGTGCCTCAAAACAGCTTCATATAATAAAGGCTCAGCATCCTTATTAGGAATTTCTGCTCTGACTATTTGATCATAATCATCAGGTGTACTAAGCTTGTCATTTTCATCTAAGATCAATAACACATGAGCATGTGGTAGACCTCGCTTTTGGAACTCAATGACATGAACATGTGCTACAACAGTTCCAAGGACACCTTTAGTATACATGTCCTTTTTTAGCTCCTCAAATTTTGATCTGAAAATTCTAGTTAACAGATCTGGTCGATCTTGAGGAGTTTGCCCAAGTTGAAGCTCATTTCATATTTCGTCCCATGATGGGTTGCATGTCATTGTGATAAAGAGATCTGGCTTACCGTGCCTTTGGACAACCGACATTGCGTCCTGGTACCGCTAATACATATCTCGAGGACTTCCAATAAAGGAAGATGGCAAAGTAGTGCGACGATCGACATTTCCTAATTGAAGATGACACGTAATTGTATTATCATATAATGACGTATACAACATTGTAAGATATGGTTACTGGTTATATATAAAAGAGATAAATATATAAGATACCAGCATCATTTTCACCATCATTTAAGCAATCTTGAAGACCTTGGTATAATTCAGCTCTAATATCTCGTTGATGGGTTCTTATATATCTGAGCTTTTGAGTTTCGATCTTCACATAATTGTCTACGACGTATTGTTGGAATAAACGCCCTCCATATAAAAGGATTGAAGGATTAGGCATCCGAATCTGATGCAAGTCAAATAAAACCATTAAAAATAATTTCTTTATCATTAATTATATATTATGAAGTGAATTTCAGCATTACCTGTAACATGTATGCATAGTAATCGCAGCAAGTGACTCTAGTACCATCAATCGTACGACTATCACTATCCCAACCATATGTACCATAAGGAAGTAGTAGAGGGTATTGTAAAGGATCATAATAACCTGAAAATTCCTTAATATTCATTAAATGCCCTCCACTTGTTTGAACAATGATATCCCTATTAGTAGCATCTGCTACTTCATCGCCATCAACAATAATAGCTGCTACTTGTGATGCTGTTGGTAGTGTATATTGATGGCCTCTACTTGGTCGCTCCTTAATTAGTAGCTTACAATGGGTAACATCAAGGCGTTGAGCAAGTTGACGTAAAGTCTGTACAAATGGATTATGGGCATCAAGAATTCGCTTGATCTTTTCAATCAATTCCCTACTCAATCCATCATTTTCCAATAAACGATTCTCAAGCTCATGATCTGTGTCATAAATGAACATCTGAATATATCTTGGTCTTGATCCAGGAAGTGGTAATAATGTACCAATCCTATGATAAATTGATTCATGAGCTCTAAAGGTATATACCCCTTGACGACCTATTGCTAAGCTTTCATCTAGTCTTACTCCCATTGAGGTAAATGAGAAGACATGATTAAAAGCACGAATATTTTGTCTAAAAATCCTACCCTCCGTTGATTGATCAGTAAAGAGATTATAAAGCTCATGAGGTACAGGAATTTCTGGCAGAACAACTTTTCCTCCCTTACAACAAAAGTTTCGAGTTTCACCATGAAATAGCTTAGCCCGACAAAATTGACAAATTGTTGTAGCTGGGAGGTGGAATCGATGAGTTTGCTGCGTTTCATGGAAATCCCTTGCACGATTGTGGGAGATAGTTGGACGACATAATGTGTATATTCTTTTAGGCCTAACAACGCCATGTTCAATGCGAAAGAGAGAGTCTGAGTCCCCGTCATCATTAATTTCAACATCTATACGACAACCTATATATATGATTATGTTACAAAATTACGTTAGCTTAGAAATATAGTCACATATTAATGTGAAGTAGGAGAGAAAAGCCTAATAAATTTAGATAATTAATACTTCAAATTATTTCATTTGGATTGCTATTGTAAATACCTTCTCTATTTGAAGATGGAGCAAATGAAGTTGACCCTTCACATTGATTAGATGGAACCCTACTGGAGACAAATGTTGAATAATTTAAAGGAAACAGTCGACTTCTTCCTATAGTTGCTGGATGAATAATTGATACTGTAGAGGAAAATAATGTAAGAAAGTGCAAAATTATATATGTATTTATTTTGAAAAAAGAAGAATAATTTGTTTGCATTGTACATATAAGTTGTATTTGATTAGGAAATAATAAGTAAAAAGTTAAGTATTCCCAATATTAACATGATATTGTAAGAAATTTGAGATATAAAATTCATGTTTAAGATTAGAATGTGAAATGGGGGTGAAATTAATATTAGAATGTGCAGGATGATATATTGCTATTTAGCTGGGAAACGTAGACTATGTGAACCTGAATTGCTTGGTGCTGGAGCAAGAGATGTTGACGGTTCAACATGATTACATTGCACTGAGTTGGCATCAATTTGCATAGGAATGGATTGAGGAATGCAGCTTGTAGCAATAGAAGTACATAGAATTCCTGCTTGTGTATAGAGAATGTGAAAGGTACAATGTTAATATATTTCAAAGTCATATTTTAATTGAAAATTGCATCTTCGTCGATAAGTTAATTTTTGAAGTGTTGAGTTTAGCTTCAATTTTGTAAGAAGTGCATAAAATGAATAAGGTAATATCAAAATCAAATTCCAGTAGTCAGAGATACAGAGTATTTATCAAGTCATATGTACAATTCAAAATAAAAAGAGTAGTTTGGTATATTATTGGTGTATCAAGAGTGCAAGATTAAATAAAGTTGAATAATCTAAATGATGGTCAATGTAAATATTGAACACCAATTTTCTTTATCATGCATAATATTTGTGCCTTAATTTTTCCATGCTTTGTAAGCTTTTGAATAATGAATATCTCAAAATATAATACGGTATGATACTTGAGCAGTGAATGGGAGAATTATTCCAGCCTAAATCAGTGGGCAATTTAGTTGAAATTTCTTCATGTAGACCATAAATATAAATATATATAGAAATATTTAAACAAAACTTTTAGTTAGAAAATGCATAATATGTGCACCTGTATTACTTGGTGGTGGAGCAAGAGTTATTGACGGTTCAACATGATTACATTGCACTGAGTTGGTGTCAATTTGCATAGGAACGGAGTGAGGAATGCAGCCTGTAGCAACAGAAGTACATGGAACTCCTGCTTGTGTATAGAGAAGGTGAAAGGAACAACGTCAACATAATTTCCAAAATCATAATTTAATTGAAAATTGCATTATTGTAGATAACTTAATTTTTAAAGAGTTGCGTTTATCTTCAATTTTGTAAGAAGTGCTTATAATGAATAAGATCATATCAAAAATAAATTTGAATAATTGGAGATACAGAGTCTTTATCTAGTCATCTATACACATTTCTTAATAAAATGAGTAATTTGGTATATTATTTATGTGTCCAGAGTGCAAGCTTCAATAAAGTTGATGAATCTAAATGATGGCCAATGTAAATATTGAATGCCCAGTTATCTTTTTTCTTCTAATATTTGTAACTGCATTTTTTTTTCTTAATTTGTAAGGAGTGAATATTGAGTTTCCAAAAAATATAATATGTTAAATTCTTGTGCAGTGATCGAGAAAATTATTCCAACCTGATTGAGTAGGCAATGTACATGAAGTTTCTTCATGTGGATGTGTTTCAGCACTTGCCATTCGTGATCTTCTAATTTGGTAGTATCGCCGCCTTCTTGCAAGATAGTCTTCTCGCTCCTCAGTACTCATAGATTGTCTCCTCTCTCGAGCACGAATACGATGTCTTTCTCTTCTACGTTCAGCTTCAGCAACATCTCTAGCCAAATTATGTACTAATGGTTCTGAATTCATAGCTTCTATCTACACATATATTAAAATAAACAATAATGTCAATTGGAGGAAAGTAAATTGTGTAATATGCCGAAATATATAGTATGAAATGAAGCATGACAATTTTATTTTATAATAAAATAGTAAAAGATTATAATTAATGAGAATATATATACATCTATATATATATATATATTTAGTTCAAATCAAGATGGGTGTATATGGGTTTTGAAATTTAAGTCTTGTATTCTAATTTTTATTAGAAATAAAGCTTTAAGTGGTAGAAGAATGTAAAAAACTACAATTATAGTTTTGTAAATGTACAATTGTACATATTAATCCATAATGTTATTGCTTAATTAAAAAAGCAAATACCTATAAGGAAAGGTGAATAAAACTATATATTTAGAGGGTAAAATAAGTTAGTAAAGTCATGAAACCAAATATACACTAATACTAAAGTTTAGTAGTTTAGTATTAAATATTTATTACTGTAATAATAAAATTGCAATTTACTATATATATATATATTTAAAATTATATATATGTAATTGCAATTTTTTATATATAAATGCTCAGTCTAAAAGCAAAATCATTTAGAGGTAAGTTATCATTTAGATGTAAGTAAATATACGAACTATAAATAGTGATTATGACATAAGAGAAGCCTTAAATATGCACAACCCTATAAATACTCTCAATTATGCTAACCGTAGAAAATTAGTATCATAAGTAATAGGCAATCTTTCACATGGTACAGAGATAGAAATAAGTATATATTTATTTTCTGGATTAGCATATTAGCAAATTTAAAAATATAGATATGCAGAACAAAGCACGTAGATGTAGTCAAAAGTGTGATATTCAATTCAAATATTGAATTATGAATTCCAAATTTACTATTACAATCATATTTAAACATAGTAATTAATAGGGTGGTAATAGTAATGATAAAAAATACTGCCTAGAAGTTATTAAAAAAAATATTTTTGGATAATAATGGTATTGTTATTTATAACTATATTGGTATTATTTTTGGAAAATAATGGTTTTGTTATTTGGGGATGATATTTAAAAAATTTACACGCATGTTTTATACGTTCCATTAGTTTGGTTATCATTTGAATCTATCTATGATAAATTATTATTGAGAAATTTATTTGTACATTTATTTTAACAGTGTGTTTACAATTTATGTAAGTAATTATCATTATGTAATTGCAATATTTTTTTCAAGGATGCATGAATGACTTTGACATTAGTGTTAATTGATTAATATTTATATTTGTTATAGCATATATTTTAAAGCTACTTGCGTAATGTTAAATTTTTTATTTTTATTTTTGCATATTAAATGCACACGCATCTAGTGTGAACCGAGTGATAGTAAGACATAAAGAGAGTACTATGCGTAATAAAGATATTTCAAACTAAAATGAAAAAGTAAATTATCAAAAGTAATAAAATTTACAATTTGAAAACTAATATGGAGTTAATAGAAGGTTTTTGTGACATATGACAATGGAAAAGTGTACCGATAGAACCAAGTAATCCTATGTAACGTGACTATATTGTGATGCATAAGTAAGCAAGCAACATGGTGTAAACATAGGCAATTTGGTTCCACTTTGGAATGATGGGAAAAAACGCAAGAGTTTGAAAGAAATATGTGGAAACGTAGTTGTATCAATGGGCACTGTTTTGTCTGGCTTGGAGTCTGACCTTTCTATTTTGATATCTCATTTGTAATTACACGAATGATGGGGAAGAAAGTGAAATTTTTTATAGTTTTAATTGTCAATTCCCTCAAAAGTTAAAAATTATTAATAGTTAATTATATTGTATGGTATGTTATGAAAATCATTATATATCCACATATGCATTTAGGATTAAAACCTACAAATTCCAAACATATTTTTTATGTTAATATTTTAATTTATGTACACGTACATCGGGAATCCATAACATTAGAACCACTGGTCCATCACAGTATATGAGATATTTATGTCGCTGATTTGAAGGTTAATTGGTAACATCAAATATTTTAGTTGTGGAAAGGATATTAGCAGATTAATTAATTACTCGGTGTTATACTATTAAGTTAAGTGGCGGAATTTTTTTTTTGGAAAAAACCTTGCAATAAATAAATGGGCAAGTGGAAAAAAATTCCAATTACCCAGATTCTTATTTGAAAAGGCATGATTAGTTTTATAATTTATGGTAATTTGTTGCTTTACTTGGAGTATCTCCAAGGGTAGTGTACAAAACCATACAAACAGAAATAAGAAAGAAAGAGGTGAACACACATGGCAATAGATTTCCTCTTATATGCAATGAATAATAAATTCAAATAATGGCTCTCAGCTTATCATCTCCATTACACAACTGAAATCTAATTTATTCATCAAGTAGCAACAAATTATTCTGTTTCACAAATGATGGAGAAATCGATAGAATAATTGGATGAAAAATGAGACCGAAAGAAGTTTTCCTTTTTAAGGACAATTGGAAGTTGTACCTTGTTCTCCACGGGACCACAGGAAGACGTGGGCAAACCTCAAAAAGAGTAAGAGCAGTATGTTTATCAGCAGCACTACAACTAAATAGAAGCTCAATTGTTGTACCAGAGGAAGACACTGGGTAAGTGAACTTTGCTTTTCTTTATTCCGGTTCTCTGCTGCCCTTCAGCGTAATATGGAAAGCATTTTTTTCTGTTTGAGCAGAAAAGGCTAAGGTTAAAGCAACTCAAAGATGTACTATGCGTCTATAATCAGATAACAATCAAATTCCAAGCAAACCTAGTCCATTGTGTAGATGTTATTAAATCTGGCAATGCAACTTTGTCCAGGGTGCCCTCGGCCCTCCACCAGTTCAATTACTTGAAGAGTCTTTATCAATGACGCTTGCTGCTTGAACCCAATTTCAACAATTTGTTTTGTTCTTGTAATAATTGAACGGAAAAAGAAAATCTCTAGCGTAAGAAAGGAATTAAAGAAACTATTCAATAGATTTTGATTTGAATAGAAACAAAACCGATAAATGGAGGTTGTGGGGGATGTGAGTGGTTGATTTTAATGGCAACAAAAATCAAATCTGTCAAGTAGGAAAATGAGGAAACTAAGTTGGAATTTTTGGGTTCCACGTACGGGATGATGAAAATGGGAAATGGTGGTTGTGGAGATGTGGGCTGTGGGTTAATGGTAAATATAACTCTTATAAGCTTTCTGAATTCCAGTGTTTATGTTGGCTAAGTGAAGGGCAAATTTGGACTTCTAAAATTTGGTATGAGAACTGTCAGAAAAATAAAAAATTTCAATTTTACCCTTTAAACTGAATAGTATAGATTTTGATAGGATAAAAGGATTGAAGGATAATTTTGTAAAAGTTTATGAGGTAACCTCCAATTTAGAGAGGAAAACATGCTTCCTTTTTATATAGTAATAGATTATGATTTTTTAGTATTTTCAATATATTTATTTAAAATTTTAAGATAAATAAATTAATAAAAGAAAAAAGGAAAAAATTATTAGAGTTAAAAAATAGAAAAGCAAAGAAAAAAACTACCTTGTCACTATCTTTTAATACAAGGTTAGTTTTGTTAATTCATAAGATGACATACTAATAAGGTCTTCACACTTTACACATAATATATATATATATATATTATATGTTGTTATTTATTTATTTATTTATTTTTCTCGAATTGGGAGATAAAAGACCACAATAACTAATTGTTTGGTTTACTAACGTACTAATGATTTTAGTATATTGAATGTGTTTATTAAAAAAACTTTATATAGTAAAAAAAATATTGAAGAGAAAAGAATATTGAAAAGATAAAAGCAAAAATAAAACAATATTAACATTATTTTTTGAGATATGATTAATTTTGTCCGTTTATATAAAACACACCACTAAATTCCATACATTTTATACATAGAATAGATGCTAGTTTGTGAATTTGTGATCTAGTGCTAGTTTAATTTTTTTTTATAAAAACAGTCAAATTTATTTGGACTATCACATCAGTATATACAATTATTATATCATTCAAAATAGTTAAGAACAAAAGTTCGTCATTAATAATTAAGATATCAAATACAAAAAAAAAAAAATCAATTATGAAAATAGACTGATACTATTCTAAATGTAAATGATTAATACCTTATAATACCCACATTTGAGACTGATAATTTGTTTGAAATATTGATTAATGTAAAGAATTTCAAAAATTATATTAATTTATAAGTAAATTCCAATTTTTATATATTTATATATATAATTATATATTTCAAAAATTTTAAGTGTAAAATTATATTTTTATGACTTATTAATTATTGTGGAAGTTTGTTGCAAGCAAAATTTGTAAGCGAGATATTTTTTCAATTATTAATGTTTTCCTTTTTTAAATATTAAAATTAATTAATAATTGATAAAAATATAAATATAAAAAAATAAAATAGAATAGTCTAAATATATTAAAATAATATAAAAAGTAGAATTATCGAAAATGCCATTTTAAGGATCTATATTTTTAAAGTGCTATTTTTACTGGTGTAGCAAAAAATTAAGGGAGACTTATTTAAAAGTACCAAACACACTTTCAACTTTTGTAATCAGTCCCCACTTGATTTTTGTTAGAAAAAACTCCCTAGTTCTGTTAAAAGTTTAGATATCACTCCACACTCACTTGATTTGACAAAAATGCCCTTAAATATAATATTTTTCATTAATTTTTTCTCACTTCTTCTTCATCTAGACAAGCAAACAGTAAACCCTATCATACCAAAAACAGAAAGAACAGAAAAAACGCAACAAGCTCCACGATAGGAATGAGAATAACGTTAGAACCAAAAACCACCATCCCGATAGCTGCATTGTCTTCTTCTCTTTTTATTTTCAGCATTTTCGGGTTTCTTCTTCTTCTCAGTTTCTTCTCAGTTGCTTCTGAGTTTCTTATATTTTTCTGACAATGTCAACTAGTAGTAAAGTAGGAGTGTTCAATCAAGTTAATGGACATATACATTAATCTCGCCAGAAAATGGAGTGAAATCAACGCCGAACACTTCAGTTTACAATACATAGCTCCACATCAAAAATTGTACATGAGTTTGACTGATGATGACGGTGTCATGAATATGGTCTTACTTCATTTGACATTGAAGATGAACGTTGTTGACATCCTGGTAAACCGAAAGGATGAATTAAGCAGCAGTGCAAAGAAGAGCAGTGATGGTTTAATGTAATACTTCTACATAATCTAAACTGTACTGTAGTTTGTAAAGTTTTGTACTTGAAGTGTTTTGAAATTGTACTCTATTATGTAAGTTTTATACTTCAAGTGTTCTATTAATGGATTGTCCAAAATTGTACTACAACTTCTAGCAGTTTATACTTGAAGTGTTCCGAAACTATACGTCTTTTATATAAAATTATTCTTTTGATTTTTTGAAATTATACTTCATTTTATCAAAAATTGTAATATATTTATTGAAGTTATATACTTTAAGTGTTATATTTATCAATTAACCAAAATATACTGCAGTTGCTAGGGCTTTATACTTCAAGCGTTCTAAAATTGTACTTTTATTTTCTGAAATTATACTTTCTTTTGTACTTAATTTTATCTAAACATGTACTTATTCATTCAAGTTCTATACTTCAAGTGTTTCGAAATTGTACTTCATTTTATCTAAACTTATACTTTAGTTATTTGAATCTATTATTTAAGTTTAAAGTGTTTTACTAATGGGTTATCCAAAAATTGTACTGCAATTGCTAAAGTTTTGTACTTCACTTTATCTAAAATTGTACTTCTATTTTTTGAAATTATACTTCATTTCATACATTGTTTTACCTAAACATGTACTCTATTCATTGAAGTTCTATACTTCAAGTGTTCTGAAATTGTACTTCATTTTATTTAAACTTGTACTTCAATTATCTGAATCTATTATTTAAGTTTTATACTTCAAGTGTTCTACTAATGGATTATCCAAAATCATATTGCAATTGCTAAGGATTTATACTTCAAGTGTTCTAAAATTGTACTTCTTTTTATATAAAATTTTACTTTTATTTTCTGAAATTATACTTCATTTTACATAAACATTTACTCTATTTATTGAAGTTATATACTTCAAGTGTTTCGAAATTGTACTTTATTTTATCTAAACTTATACTTCAGTTATTTGAATCTATTATTTAAGTTTCAAGTGTTCTACTAATGAATTATTCAAAAATTATACCGCAATTACTAAGGTTTTATATTTCAGGTGTTCTAAAATTGTACTTCACTTTATCTAAAATTGTACTTTTATTTTTTAAAATTATACTTCATTTTACCTAAACATGTACTCTATTCATTGAAGTTCTATACTTCAAGTGTTCCAAACTTGTACTTCAGTTATCTGAATCTATTATTTAAGTTTCAAGTATTTTACTAATGGATTATTCAAAAATTGTGTTGCAATTGCTAAGGTTTTATACTTCAAGTGTTCTGAAATTGTACTTCACTTTATAAAAAATTGTATTTCTATTTTTTGAAATTATACTTCATTTTATCTAAACTTATACTATATTCATTGAAGTTCTATACTTCAAGTGTTCCGAAATTTTACTTTATTTTATCAAAACTTGTACTCTCGAGTTAAAGTCACTTTTATCATATGACTTTACCGATCAATATTACCGAGTTGAGATGTATCAACAAGCATACCAAGCAGTGATAAACACCATTCCTACGTATGATATGCATATGCTCCCTCTAGATGATGATGGCGTCATTAATGCACCTGATTGCCGATCTCAACCTGGGCATAGAAGGACACAAAGGATTCCATCACAAATTGAGAAACGTGTAATTAAGTGTAAAAGGTGTGGTAGAACAGGGCATAATCGTCGAACCTGCAAAGAATCAATAATCTAGCTAAATTTTGTACCTTAATCTAGGAGATTTATACTTGATTTCATGACATTTGTACTTTATTTCGGTAATCATGTACTTGATTTAGGGTGAAATTGGCATTTTTGTATATTGTCCGACATATCAATTATTTTGTACCCTAATCTAGGACAACTATACCTGGTGTCATGACAATTATACTTTATTTCGGCAATTATGTATTTGATTTAGCGTGAAATTGGCATTTTTGTATGTTGTCGGAGATATCAGTTATTTTGCACCCTAATCTGGGAGAATTATACTTGATTTCATAACAATTGTACTTCATTTTCGGTAATTATGTATTTGATTTAGCGTGAAATTGGCATTTTTGTATGTTGTCCGGGATATCAATTTTTTTGTAACCCAATTTGGTAGAATTGTACTTGATTTCATGACATTTGTACTTCTTTTTGGCAATAATGTACTTGTTTAGCGTGGAAGTTAGCAAATGGATGTTGTCCAAGATATCAGCGCTTTCGTACCTCAATCTGAAATATTTATACTTGATTTCACGATATTTGTATTTCATTTCAGCCATTATGTACTCCATTTCTTAATATTTTTACTAATATTGTTGAATTGAAATTTGTTCCATGATTTGCTTTTAAGTCTCAGTAATTAATAACCAAACTCTAAAAATGTGTGTAATATTTATTATATGAATAAAATAATATTAAAGTTTTAAAGTGTTAACCACTAATATTCAACGAATGAATGTTATCAATCGCAGTAATGTAAAGAATACTTATGCTTTCAAAGATATAAACAAATGAGCATTTGACAATAATATCCACCCTATAACCCGTACAAATACGTACTTCATCTGATCCGATAATCTCAAAATATTGTACTTGACTATCACTACAATTATTGGAGACTAATTATTCAATTACAATAAGTGTACCTCAACATAACACTATTTATACTTTATTTGTTCTACGTTTGTACTATATTTTCATCATATTATACTCAAATTCACTATCCGATTTCAATTGAATTGAAGTGTATTTCAACATAACACCATTTATACTTTGTTTATTCTACGTTTGTACTACATTTTCATCATATTGTACTCAAATTCACTATCCGATTTCAATTGAATTGAAGTGTACTTTAACATAATACCATTTATACTTTGTTTGTTCCATATATGTACTTCATTTATATTATATTGTACTCAAATTCACTGTTCGATTTTAATTTAGTTGAAGTGTACTTCAACATAACACCATTTATATTTTGTTTGTTCTACGTTTGTACTTCATTTACATCATATTGTACTCAAATTCACTGTCCAACTTCAATTTAATTGAAGTGTACTTCAACATAATACCATTTATACTTTGTTTGTTCTACGTTTGTACTTCATTTCCATCATATTATACTCAAATTCACTATCCGATTTAAATTTAATTGAACTATACTTCAACATAACAATATTTATACTTTATTTGTTCTACGTTTGTACTTTATTTTCCTCATATTGCACTCAAATTCACTGCTCGATTTCAATTTAATTGAACTGTATTTCAATATAATACCATTTATACTTTATTTGTTCTATATTTATACTTCATTTCCATCATATTGTACTTAAATTCACTACCTAATTTCAATTTAATTGAAGTGTATTTCAACATAACACCATTTATACTTTATTTTTTCTATATTTGTACTTCATTTCCATCATATTGTACTCAAATTCACTGTTCGATTTCAATTGAATTGAAGTATACTTCAACATAACACAATTTATATTTTGTTCGTTATACATTTGTATTTCATTTCCCTCATATGGTATTGAAATCAAAATATTATAAATACTTGATGGAAAATTATACTTACATACAAAATAATATTATAAACAAAGTATGCTTCAATTTACATATGTATGTACATACAAAGTATGATTCAAACCCTACAGGCTTAAATATTTTGTACTACAATTGCTTCTAAAATATACTATAGATACACAGGTTATATACTATATTTTCAGTTAATGAATACTACATGCCTGAATGTTTTTGTACTACAGATGCTTCTAAAATGTACTGCATATATACAAATATTAAATTATAATTTAATTTAATCTACAGACTTGAATGTTTTGTACTACATATGCTTATAAAATGTACTGCAGTTACATAGATTATATGCTACACTTTTGCCTGATGTGTACTGCAAGCATAAATGTTTATACTATATTTGTTTCTAAAATGTACTGCAGTTACACATATTATATACTACACTTTCATTTAATGTATACTGCAAGCTGAAATATTTTGTACTACAGTTGCTTCTAAACTGTACTATAGATACACATATTATATACTATATTTTCAGTAATGTATACTGCACACTTGAATATTTTTGTACTACAGATGCTTATAAAATATACTGCATATACACAGATTATATACTATAATTTCATTTAATCTATAGGTTTGAATGTTTTGTACTATATTTTTGCAACTTCCTCTCCCGGCGTCCAAATCACTTGCCTCTTGAACCGTTGGATAGCTCTCGGCTTATACATTAACTCCACAAAGTTCCAGCCTCGTCCGATTCTCCATGGAACAGTAATTGCCCTCGCAATAAGTTGGAATTACAGCATTGCTACTGCACTGCCGCATTCTAAAGATCTTCGTCGTTTCCTATCCAAACGGAATCGTCTACTGGTGAAACTTGGTGGGAACGTTGCCAACACCTCAAGGAACACCCCACTGAAACAGTTTCACAAAATTCCTTTTCCAAGACACTCTGCTCAATGCATCTTTGCACTACCTGCGTGCAGTAAGACCGCTTCAGGTCGTCCTCAATGTTCGATGCCCAAACGGACACGGAATGACTTCAAACTTGGTGGGAAGCATCCTCATAACTTAAGGAATATGCCATTGAAACAGTTTTTCAAACCGAACCTCGTAAGAGTCTCTGCTCATAGGCTTTTTTCGCCTTAATGAGTGAGCCGACAACGCCTTGTCGCTCTTAATGCCCCTTGAAGTCAAGGTTGCCATTCTTCTCCAATGAGCGACCCATGACATTCTCCCCCACTCGATCCGTTGACGTCCTCGTCAACACATACATAAGGACTCGAAGTGTATGCGGTGCCCCAACTCAACTCTGATCTCTTTTTGCAACGGATGAATTTAGCTCCTCTTTACACAGATTATATACTATACTTTCATTTAATGTATACTACATGCTTAAATATTTTATACTACAGTTGCTTCTAAAATGTACTACAAATACACAAATTATATACTACATTTTCAGTTAATATATACTGCATGCTTGAATACTTTTGTACTATAGATGCTTCTAAAATGTACTGCATGCACACAAATTATAAACTATAATTTCATTTAATCTGCAGCTTTGAATATTTTGTACTAAAAATGCTTTTAAAATGTACTGCAGTTACACAGATTATTTACTACACTTTTGCTTAATGTGTACTGCAAGTTTGAATATTTATACTACATTTGCTTCTAAAATATACTACAGTTATACTGATTATATACTACACTTTTGCTTAATGTGTACTGCAAGCTTGGATATTTTGTACCACAAATAATATACTACCACTTTCAGATAATTTCACCATAAAATTTTAGATAAAAAGAAGTATAAACCTCAAAAAAGTGAAGTACAACTTTCATGCCTTTCAAGTACAAATCAAAAACTTCCCATCTCACAAATAAAATTATATATATCAATTGGGTTCAAGTGTTTAACAACTAAATAGGAAATAAAAACCCTAAACATGAGAAAATAGACAAGAAATAAGTATAACACTGAAAAATCACAGACATTTAAAACTGTAAATGCAGAAAACATACATTTGTTTCTTTTTATTACTTCTTTTTGTATTTCGCTTCTTGTTGCCATTGTTTCTCCTTCCATTGTCATAGAAAAAATGGCAGAAATTTTGGTGTCTTTTTTTTTTTTTTCCCCTCGCATCAATGGCAAAGGAACGATTTCGCGCCCTTTTGTTTAGCCGCTTGGAGAAGTCGTCGATTTCAGGAAAAAATAAAATGAAAGCATTCTTCTTGAAGAGAAAAATGCATTTCTCAGGTATTTTTGTTGTTTTCTCTAACTACAAGGATATATGTGTCTTTCTAAAAGATATGGGGAGTGATTTCTAAGTTTTGTGAAAAAGTAGGGAGTTTAGTGTGTAAAAATTTAAATGGGGACTGATCACTAAAATGAAAGTAGGATTAGGGATTTTTTTCTAATTAACCGAAAAATTAAACCCTGAAATACATCAGAGTTGGAGATGGTCTTAGACTCATCATTGAATAACTGCAATAAAAGAGAAAATCAACAAGAAGAATTATGACTCCACTTTATATCTATACGATGTAGTCGTAACTTATGCTTGTCTTTCTGTTCATAAATACAATCCTGAAATAACCCCAACAGATTTTACAACAAATTTGTACATAATCTTATGGGCTATCTTTCTCTGCTTTTGCAATTTGTCTTCTCCGATCCTCTTCTAACATGAGCTTTGTTCCGAGGATTCATCTGTGTTCCAGGAATCCCCTCTTCTCTGATTTCCCTTACCTTCTCCATTTCTGGTCTTGCTTTGTAGCTCAGTTGTGGTCTTAGTTGTTGCTTGTCGGACTTTGTTGAGTTTTGATGAAGTACACTTGTTCCGGATGATGAAAGTCTGTCTGCACTCAATTTGAATTTGCTGAGGTTGTCTCTGCTAACTGAGGTTTCTTGCTCTGGAGATGCCTGTTTTTTGTTTGTTGTCGTCTCGCCTTTCTCTTGTTCAAAGAAAAGAATTTGAACCACTGTTCTTAATGGCAAGCGTTCGTTTTTCACAGCATGTGATCGAACTTCTGGAGACAATTTTTGGCAATCTAGAACTCTGCATAACTGCTTCTTATCTGATTTGCTGAGATCCAGATGGGCCTGGATATATGAAAATCTATCATATTATCTCAAAGCACATAAAATATAGAAACTGCTTATCATTTTCTACATGACAACATTAGCAGCATACCTTAAGATAAATATTGATCGCCTTGTAGAGATCACTGTGGTCGGACCGGGCAATTCCTGGAAGTGTTTCAATTAGAGACACCACTTTCTGAACTGGGATTTTGGCATCCTTTGCCACCACTTGCAGGTAGGAGTCAATGAGCTTTCCAACCTTCTGAATTGATCCTAGCGATTGGCTTTCACTTGCAGGGGCTTTTCTTTTCCATTGCCTCACGAAACTCTCCAAAATTGTCTTAACCAAATCAATGTCATAGGTTGGAAGCAACAGGTCGTCCAAGGTTGCCTCGTCGAGCTGCGAACCTAAGAGTCTCAGAAGTTCTGCTTTCGTTGCTGGAGAAGCCCCAACAGAATTTGCAATGTTGAGGAGTTTCAGCAAGAATTTAAACGAAACAGACCCTTTATCTGCTGGAATTAGGCTCACAATGGTCTCAAGAATTCTCAGTTTTCTATCAACAGAATCTTCTGTGCCAGAAGTTGAGCTCTTGTTAGGCATTTTTTCTAGCAGCCAACGGGATGCAAAGACATGCAAAGCCTCACCAACGAGCTGTGGCTGTATAGCATTTGACGACTTTATTACAGTAACTATGCATCTGAATATGTCTATGTCAAGGAAAGATATGTCCTCTGTCCACCAATCCTTTGGCACCGATTGGTGGGGCTTTTTTTCATATCCTGGCCTAGTATAGGTATAAGACCATGTAACCTGAAAAGAGCCCTTTTTCCATTATATATGCATGATTACAATAGCTAATAGTTCAAGAAACCGTGTAAGCATATCTAAATTTTTCTAACCTTTGCCGGAGGTGTCAAAATCTTGTCAATAATGGATTCTATGCATCTTCTGACAATACCAAGATTTTCAGACCACTCATAGACACTTTCTGTCTTCTGCAGAGTCACAATAGAATCTTTCCAACCTTCAAGAATGCAAGATGAGAAGAAGGCCTCCAGTTTCATTACAAAGTTTCCATTCTCGACTGCCTCTGTCATTCGAAGGAACTTGGCAGCACAGAATGCAGACACAAAGTTGTGGGCACTGAGGTTGATTGTGATCCCATAACAAAACTTGGCACACATCTCAAAAGCCTCCTCGCCTCCCGGGATATCGTGTAGGTCTAGGACAACATTGTTGGAATCCTCCTCTTTCCCAGACAAAAGCCGTTGTAATAGGCCACATTTTGGAAGAAGAGAATACTGCAGCTAGGCAAAATAGAATCAAATAAAATCTGTGATCTTAGATAAGCAGAGGTGGTGATTTAGTTTCTGAGCATTTTATAACTGAATTTTCACCTTATGGAGAAGATAACTGATATTGTTTATTCGAATGGTGAGGTCACTTGGTACATCTGATATAACGGTCCTGAAAATTTCGATATATCTCATTATCAGCTTATTATTTCAGGACAGAAGTTGCTGTCGTAAGAATTTTTCTTACCTAGTGGCCTCCTCTGTGTAGAAGGTGTCTGGATGCGTTCCAAGTTTCATAAACTTCATTTTCTTCGATAGTTAAGCTCTCCCAAGAAAATTTTCAGGGCACAGATCATAGAATTCCTATGAACTGCTGTCTCAGTAAAAAACTTCTTTTAAGAAAAGGAAAGAAAAAACAAAAAGGGGTTTCCTGTATGATTGTCTACAAGCAGTGCCCTTATGAAATTCTCACCTTTGCCTATAATGTATAAGCTACGAAATTTGGAGAAGGTAAGAATGTCTCACTGACCTGAACAAGGTCATTTCAATAAGCTACAGCTTCAGAGGAAAAAGAAACAAAACTAGACAGATGAGAATCATATGTTGTTATCACAGAAAGAAAACAACATAAGTAGAATGATGCTTGATAACCATGTTGCAATAGGATCAAGAAAGTAGGGAAGTCAATACAGAAGGCTAGCTGCTGTATAAAAAACAAATTTACATACGACATTAACAACAGAGGATCATATTATTTTTCTTGGCTTCTATACATAGCTCCACATGTGATACAGATAAGGGAGAAATTACATCCTACTAAGGAAGAAAGGGAAAGAAGTACTTTCATCAGCACTTTGGGTGATGGAAGGAAAACAAGGTTGAGAGAATCTTGGAGGGGTTCTTTTGCTTTATCATTATTTTATTGCTTAAGAATTCAAATTTCCTCAGCAGTTAAAGCCGCTAATAGCCATACCTTTTAGCATTCATTGACAAGCAAGAAAGAAGTTGCAAAAGCAAAAGTAGATACACTATATACATCACTAGTACAAAATTTGAGAAAGAAAAGAAGAATAGCTTCATATAAAAAAAGTATACTTATGAAAGATTCTTATTTTCAGGGTATTAAACTTGCACCGGGACATGCAGGGACGGAGCTAGGTCAAGGGCTAGTAGGGACAGCCGCCCTTCCCTCCTTCCCAAACTCTATATAAGACTATACATATTTTTATTAAAATTTAAAATTTTGCCCCTCTAAAAATAGTAAAATCATCTATCATGTTTTATAAAAATCCAATCTTGCCCACCAAGATTATAATTTCTGACTCCATCCCTAGACTTTCAACTTTTTGTGAAATTGGAATCCTACATAAAGAACCTTTCTTTGAAAGAAAAAATGGTGGTAAATGGAGAACTAAACCTAGCTATTGGTTTTTCTTCAAAACTAGGGAACAGAATAAAACAAGGAAAATGTATACGCACTCATACATGCTGAAAACAAGGCCCTCACATCTGGATCCCAACACCATCCATATTGCAAGCAAACAGAATATTATGAAGCTAAAAAAAAAACACCCTGTCTCAATGGCCTTATGTATATGTAGGTAGTTAGCTAAATTTGGTATCAGCATATTCAAAGTGAAAAGGATAGTTTACAGATTTCCATTGTAAAAGTCTTTGAAGTTTCCTTTTGCCCATGATCTATTGAAACTACACTAAAAAGGTTTCTTCTCCATTGATTCCTTTGTCTAACTATCTAGCTAGTGTAGCACAACAACACACAGTGATCAATATGCACAAAAGTGGCTTCAGCTTCTTACAGTTTGTTAATATTCAAAATTATGAGATTCAAATGACAATTGAGCAACTTAGAATGCAATAACAAGACCACAAACTTACCTCAAATTTGAGTTTAACTATGCTGATAACTAGCTTCAGATTCTCTCTTCTATCTCCAACTGGCAAAATATCTCCCCAACCTAACTCCAGGTTCTTCCACTTTGCAAATTCAGAGAATAATAATATGTTCAGGCAAAGAACTGAGCCCCTGATTAGTATTAGTTCCTTCTTGCATGTAATGGTGTTAGAAAGACTCTTCTAGGAAAGAAAGAGAGAGAACAAAGAAGGAAGAGGAGAGAAAAGACAAGAAAGAAGCAGCTTATTTACTGCTAGAGAAAAATGTGTATTAAATGTGGACTTAGTCAACATAGTAATGCATCATATGAAAGAGCTAATGATAAACTACTTGAACATGGAAAGCAAAGATCAGTCCTTTTCACAAAGGTTTTTTTTTCTTTTAATTTTTGGCGTACCTTTTCCTCCCTATGGGGCCATCTGGATTTGTTTCTAAATCCCCTTTTCATTTTTTGTACTACTTAAAAATAAAAATCCATCAAGTTTTCTCAAATTTCATCAAAAATACAATATATTTTGTCTCAAAACACATTTCTCTATAATTTATTTTTATTCTCTCTTCATACCTAAAATCCCTACTCTCTTCACACCTAAAACCCTTACTTTATATGAAAATGCAGAATATTTCATATAAAAAAATTTCTTCATCCAAACATATTCTCATTTCAAATTTATACGTTTTTTATTATTTTCATGCAATATATACAAATACAAACTTATTTTCACAAGAGGTATAGGAACAAGATATCGGCAAAAGGATTAAATAAAGAAACTTCCAAATATGCAATAATTTTAGATACGTGAGCATAATTTATTATTTCAATAAATCATCTCATCATATAAAAAATATATATATAAACACTTACTCAAAGTCTTACTCGTCAAATTTCACCGTGGAAGATATCATTTTTTCTGCGCCATGTAATTGAAGAGTTCTCGATCGATACAAAATAGCATGCAATGCAAGTGGGCCTTTCCCACCATTTCTTGAAGAAAAAAAAAAAGGTAATTAATATATTTGGAAGCAGTGGCCTGGGGGCCATATACTAAGATCCCATCTATTCAATGCTCATCATGGTTCTCCCCACTAGTTTGGTGTGGTCTTATTCTGAGAAATTGATGGGCTGGTTTTTTACCTTGTATATTCGTGTCGGCCATGTGTCTCGTCGGGTGCGCACAATCTTGATTGGAGTGGTCGGGGAGTTGACATTGGAGTTGGGATTAGATTGGCTTTGCTGGTGGTTTCGGAGGCCAAGCAGCGACCGGCATTTTCCCATGCTGTTGCGCCCGATTGTTGAATGCACGCGTCAGAGTGGATACGTGGTGGGTTTGTTTCTATTGTAATAATTCTTAGTTTGAATTCTACTTATGATGTCTTTATTTGACTTGATCTTTTTAATTTCTTTTGTTGGTTTTTCTTTGCAGATAGCACCAATTTCAAGCTTAAAATGTTGGTTTAATGGCATCAATCTCGCGTATAAAAGGTGAAGTTAAAAAATCGAATCTAACATGCATGCATGTATATAAATAAATAAAAGAAGCCAGCAAGAAAAAATTAGGAATTGTTTGTAACAGTTAGAATTTAAGTTTTTACATTCTCAAGCGGTCAATTGGTTCAATAACATTATTCTCACACTTATATGTATGAGATTTAGAATTCGAACTTTAATAAACCTTTGGGGCTAGTTTGGTTGGAACGATAAGGTCCCATCTTATTATTCGTTTAGTTGGAGTGACGATAAACAGTCAAACCCGTATAAATAGGTTTAGGACTCGAACTATAATAAACCTTTGGGGCTAGTTTGGTTGGGATGATAAGGTCCCATCTTATCATTCGTTTAGTTGAAGTGATAATAAACAGTCAAGCCCGCATGAATACCAAAAGCTTGTGTTTGTATGTACAATTCTCATAATAAATTAACATGTCACCCACTCATGGATTTATTTATCATGCCATTCAAACTATACTATAATGATAAAAAAATCAGGTTAATTACAGGGACCTCCCCTAAGGTTTGGGCTAAATACAGAAACTACCCCTGAGATTTGCAAAATTACAATTACCTCCTTTGGGGTTTGTCTCCGTCTAACAAATAGATCCAATTGTTAGTCAAACTAACAATTTTTGCTGATGTCAGCGTTGACATTTTCTAAATTAGTTTGACTAGACCAAAAGACCCTTATGTGTGTCATGCATATGTGGATCTACTTGTAATATTGAAAGCACTAAAGGGGATTATTAAGAAATTAAACCAACGGTTAATGTAACGGTTGGAAAATATTTAAGGAAAATAATTAATTTAAATGATTATTTAAAATAATTAATTATTATTATTATATTGACTAAAAGCAATAAATATCAACATTTATTTTTATTTTAATATAATTTTTTAGTGGCTGAATTTTATTTGTAAACTTTGAAGTTACATATAACACCCTAATATGAATGATTGGTTACATAGAGCCCCCTTGAACAAATCCTACATTACAGTAACTCTCCTTCTCAATTTTATAACTTGCAATATCGTACCTTGAAAAAGGAAAAAACATAGCAATCCAATAAACTACTTCACATTTAACCATCAACCAGATATTCAAATGTGATGAACTACACAAATTTGCTTCACATAACAAAACTCTATACAATTCTAAAGGGTTGTACAAAAAGATTAACTGACTGCACAAAACATCAAGCAAAAGTTGTGTACTTAGTTCATGAATCCCAAGTTTAAAATGACAAAAAATAGTGATAATAAAGCATTAATCATTGTCCTCCAACAATTTCATCAAAACCCCCCTCCTACTTCATTAGCTCCTCCAGTACATGCATCATCACCTCTTCCAACTAAACCATCTATACAGCCCCCACCTCCACTTGCACTTGCCACAATTCCATCAAAAGCAGCATAAAATCCATCATCAAAGTCAATATTGTCATCTACAAGTCCTCCAACATGAGGGGCATTTCCTTTAATAGCAAGGCTATCTCCAACTGCAGCAACCACAATGTTCTCTTCAACAGCAACATGGTCGTTGCCAACATCAGCAGAACTATCTCCAGCACTTGCATTTCCAGAAACAGCAGTAGTTCCATCTCCAGCTGGTGCATTTCCAAAAACAGCAGTAGTTCCATCTCCAGCTGGTGCATTTCCAAAAACAGCAGCAGGTCCATCAGGGGCAGCAGTAGACCCTTGTGAACAAGGAATAGTAGAACTTCCAAGATTTGAAACATTACAATAGCCACCTTAATCAAATTCTAGTACATATTATATGAAAGAGAGCCGAAGGTGAATACCTTTACAATTTAATCACATTTCAGTAAAATATAATAAGTAACACCCTCACAAAGGTACAACATAACATTTAATACTCTTAAAATGTTTAAAACATTACAAATAGCACCCTTCCAAGTTTTGAAACATTACAATCGACACCTTAATTAGATTCCAATACAGATTATATGAAACAAAGCCAAAGGTGAATACCCTTACAGTTTAATCACATTCCAGTAAAATATATCGAGTAACACCCTCATAAATGCTTCAACACAACATTTAATACCCTTACAATTTTTTTCACATTACACTTAACACACTTGGAACTAATACACATTTCAAAATATACCATACCAAATTCTCCAGTTACAAAAAGTGAAAAAAAAAAAAGAAGAAGAAAAAGATAACAATACCTTTTGCCTATCTATCCTGAATGTAATGGTCTGTCTGGTGTAAAGCCACCAAGAAACTCTTCCAAGCATGTGAAAAAAAAGCTCCAAGACTCTTTGCAGAATCATTCTCTTCATCCTCATCACTCTCATTCTGTTCATCTTTACTGCCTTCACTTCCATCTTCATCTTTAGTTTCACTACCTTCTTCACTGCCCCCGTTGCCCTTACTTCCTCACCCTTTTCATCATTTTCTCCACCACATTCTTCAACATACAAGTCAATAGTCTTACATCTTTTATTTCTATCAAACATCCCACACATATTGTTATTGTTAGCAACTACAATCATATCTTCACTGCCACTTACACCAAAAGAGTAAACCAAATCCATTGCTTCTATACCATGCACATGACTCAATGCAAGTGCAACTACGTTTATCATCAAGGCAACGTACTTGTAACCATCTGGACAAATAAACTTCAATTAGACATGTCTTCTCCATAGTGAACGACAATATCAACTGTTTTTTAGAACCTATCAAGTGAAACAACAAAAGAAAACAACTTTTACTTAAGGATCAAAAAGAGTACAACTAAATGCCATCAAAATCCAAAGCTAGGATTTTTATTTGGATGGCAACAATAAAAAATTAGGGTTTTTACAAATGACATCAAATCATGCAAAATATAACTATACATTCATCAATAAACATTCCAACACATAATATTATGTCAAAAAAACACAAAAATCACATTTGGAAACAAAAATAGGTCACCCGCCACTTTAAAATCACAAAATAATAACACCCAACACAAAACACAACTAAAACTAACTTGATCTAACATAAAAATACAGGAACAAAAAAAAAAAGTTGTGAAAAAACTTGTCCATACCTTCAGGAGCCATTTTTGCTTGAAAATCGAAAATGCCACCAAAACTTCACGATGGGGGGAGTCGGTGTGCACGATGAAGAAGAATCCACAGGTTTTTTGGAGAATTTTGTTGGCGGAAAACAAGCATGCACCACCAGTGAGGGGACGAGAGCAGGAGAGTTTGAGGGGGAGAGATGAACGATGGAAGGAAAAGAAATCTGCCCGTCTGTGTTCTTCAAACACAGAGGAGCAAAAGAGACTTTTTATTTTTTTCTGTTTTTTTTTCCTGAATAAGTAAAGGTATAACGGCCATTTCACACCTTCCGTCAAGGTTTTTATACGGCTATCAATGCCAAAGGAGGTAATTATAATTTCGCAAACTTTAGGGATAGTTTCTGTATTTAGTCCAAACCTCAGAGGAGATCCCTATAATTAACCCTAAAAAAATTTCAAAACTGCTCACTTTTACTATTAGTTGTTCTTCCCATAACTTATGAAATTAGTCATTTTTAAGAAGTGCAAGCCCATACAAACACTTTCTTACTATGAGGATCTAGAAATAGAATTTTTGTCAAGAGAAGAGTTGGTAAGAACAATGGCCCCCTCCCCAAAATTTTGTACAACCATATCATACATGGATTTTGATTATCTAAGATTGTACTTCCTTAAAAACAATAAGATTATCTTTTGGTATTTTCCCTGATTCTGTCCTGTCACAATTTAATAAAAATTAAATATGGGCACGTGACATGTCATAGGCAAGGTACATGAAATTCCATAGTATCTGGGCTATATAGTTAGCTATGTCATATATAGGAAGAAATTCCAATAATGGGGTGGAAGTGGAAGTGGAAGGTCTATGAGTCTTTAAATTTGTTTAGTAGATGGATTCAATCTTTATCGCTCAAAGCAATATTCTCTCTATATTCTCTTTTTCCAGAAAAAAGATTTGCTATCATGACTAAACGGGTACATGATGGCCATGATGACGATAATCATAATAATAACATGAATCCCATCATGTCTATCACTAGATAAATATTGATCTAAATTGCCCATTTGCCATCATTGCTAGGTACCCCCAAATATCTAGCTTTTTTTAAAAAAAAATTCTTTCTTCTTCTTCTTCCTCCTCCATTTTTTTTTAAAAAGTGGCCATATGTCTAGGATCATTCTTGGGTCAATTTGGTTCAAATCTACCAAATTACTTAGCATCTATATTGTAAAAGCATCTATATTGTAAAAATTGTTACACATTTGGAGTCAATTATACGATTATTTGTTTGGGATAAATTTGTAAAAGTAAGGACAAGATTTTCTCAATTCTGATCAATTAGGTGTGTTGTATCAATTTTTTTGAGTAATATATTGATATCTTTTCAATATCATTTTCAATACAATTGGTACGTTCCAAAACCACTATGACTTGCGCATCTTTACTTCAGATAATTTGAATGTTAAATGGGAATTGGGATATTTTTCAAACGGTATGATGATATAAAGGGAAAAAATAAATTCAAGTGAGTGATAAAATTCTAACCGTATTATGGTCTTCTACACTTCTTAAGATAATCTATTGGGCTACAAATCCAGATAAGTAAAGCATGAAATTTGGACAATACTTCAATCTCTCATTTCCTAAGATGGTTTATTTAGTTTGTGCAAGTCTGCAAATTTAGGTGGTGCTACCACCTTTTCCAATTCCAACCTCAGAAAAATTTGAGGTTGTGGGCCTGTTGGCTCAGACCCTTCACCCTTCATATAAGAGACCAACGTGGCTTAGGCCCTTTGGTGACGTTTTCATTTTCACTTTATATTTTCAATATTTTCAAAAATTTTAGAAATGACTGGAGATAATGAGTTGAAAATAAATTTATCTTAATAGGTTGTATGAAAAATAATAATTGTATAGGATTTAGTATATTATAAGCAGAGAGAGAGTAATAATGAAAGCAAAGAAAGAAGACATTTATATTACTAAAAAAAGATACATAGATTATCAAGAAATGTGTTTTAAAGTTAAAATAAGTTGAGATTTTGGGGGGGGGGGGGGGAATAGTTAAAAAATATTGATAATTCATTTTCAAATTGTGAAAATGAGTTAAAAATACCATTGAGAGTGAACATCTCAGGACCCTCATAGATCTCAATCATGGACATTTAGAGCTGAAGATAACTTGAATCCCAATCCTCTTGTCATAGACTCATAATGAAGAGGGAGAAATCAAAAAGGGTGCATTGTTTACACAATTAAGACCCCAAAATGATTAATGACAGGAACATGAAGAAACAGTGAGTTAAAATGCACAATTCAGACCACATAAGAGGAGAGAAGTAGATGCTTCTCTAATCAAGAGAAGTAGATGCTTCTCTAATCAAGAGCATAGTAGAGATGCTAGAGATGCCAAATGTTCCCCCAACAACCTGTACCAACCAGCTAGCCACCACTGAGAGAAAACACAAGTAATACTTATAGACAACAAGGTTTTCATAAAGCAACAGGGAAAAAACAGAGATGTAGTTAGTTAAAGTAGAAAAAAGCATGAGAAAGTGTCATCTTGGGTGGAAAAAACATGTATGAGTGGAACCGTACAGTCAACCCAGGCCAGGTTATGAAATAATATTTGCTCAATACCATGTCACAGACAAAACCAATGATTTTACATGATAACATAAATCTAACAGCTAGTAATTATTTTACACTGTCAAGATAAATCCATCACTAGCACTCAGATTTTGACTGAGAAATTATGAAGTAGATAAATACATCCCCTTGGGGCTTTTTGCACAACATAATGAAATGTCCTCAGTCCTTCATGATTGAACCAAAACATTGAGGAAAATAAATACAGGTAAATTAGTGAATTACAAAAACTGGATCCCTAAAGAACACAAAAGACAAAGCAAAGAAGCGAAGATCTGAATATTTTTTCTAGCATCCACACTCCACAGTTACCTCCACCCCTCTCAGACAGCATAGAGATCCACATAACTTTATCAACATAAAATTAGAATGAAAATCGAAACCTACTTTAATTTTGGCTCTTCTTGCACCAAATACAAAGCAATATTCATTGGAAAAGGAAAAACTAAATAAATCTCACAGTCAAGCATGTATCTGATGACTCAAACCTAAATCATGCAGTAGTAAGAGACCTATATCAAAATCATTACATGCGTTCAGCATGTG
Source organism: Jacaranda mimosifolia (assembly GCA_018894105.1). Classification (NCBI taxonomy): domain Eukaryota; kingdom Viridiplantae; phylum Streptophyta; class Magnoliopsida; order Lamiales; family Bignoniaceae; genus Jacaranda; species Jacaranda mimosifolia. Next base: position 28,387,403 of record CM032129.1, read on the forward strand.
ACTATTGTTTGACTTTTTGGTAAATATCACAGATCTCCTTGATAATGACCATAATGAGCAAGAGACCACACTCTTCATTGTTATAAATGTATAAGCTTCCCCAAGGATCTAGTTATACAAATATCTTGTCACTACATAGAATTTGCAAGATCACTGCTGAAGCTTATATTTAGTAAATGATGCTCCAGCAACAGCAAATGCATTGCTCAAGCCAAAAGAACAAAAATTATAGTTGGGTATAAATCAAAATTAGATATAAAGATAATTCACTGTACAAGCAATTTGGTAAGTTATGGATCGAACATAAAAGTTGGTATTTCAATTTTTAATGATTCCTTTTCAAAATCCTCCAACTTGTACAAATTCAGACCCACATATATTAAGCTAATACCAAAATGAAGGTTCAACACCATTCTGTCAACGACATGTAATAGAAGAGATGCAAAAGTACAATAAAAATTTCCTTTTGCAGAATTACATATACCTGCTGTGGAATGAAAAATGGTTTTCTTTGAGTCATATCCTTGTAATTCACAAAGCAGGATATCTGCCTACCCAAATAGATCATCATCGTCGTCATCATCATTGTTGCCTGAATTACTTTCAGAATTTTCATGTTCACTGCCGGGAGTATTTCCTCCCTTTTTAGTCAGAGAAGCTTCTCCACCACCAGAGCCAACAGATGTATACGCCCAAGAAGAACCTACTTTGACTGGAAATGATTCTCCATAAAGATCATCATATATTCCACCACTCTTTGCAGGAGCTTTGACCTTGTTTAAAACCTGTTGAAGTTTCTCTGTCACACCTGTTTGGGGGTCAATAGCTTCCTTCACAGAATACTGTTCCTTCCCTTTTGGTATTACCATAACCTGTACAAGGGATTCGTATTTCCCTACAAGACTTCCTTCTTTCACACCCACAGGACCAGGTTCTGTCTCTACATCAGCTCCATCGGAAAATCCAACAATTTCAACCAGCTCTCCCCCAACTTGATCCTTAAATGCCACTCTGGTTCTTCTAATTCTCTTAAGTGCTCTCTCAGTACTGTCTTCCTTTGTATCTGGAGATCCAGCAGATTTAGATAACACGTTGGGTCTTTTCGATCCATTCAGAGTACGATTTATGTATGTATTATAAGCCAAAACTGCTTCTTCGTCTGAGGGATCGGGGGCTGGTGGCAAATCAATCTCTGTGGCTTGTGGTGCTGGAGGGAAAAGTGCCGCATTATTCTTCCTCAAAATGTAAGTTCTGGTTGAAGCAGCAAATCGCAGAGACTGCCCAACCTCTAGCTCAACAGGTGAGTCTTTGGTCAATCGCTCATTTGCAACAAATGTACCATGTGCAGACCCTAAGTCAATCACGTATATGCTGTAAGAGAGATATATAACTCAGTCAGGTCCATATGATCACCTAATGAATTGAGACCATTTAATCGAAGAGGCCATTTGAAAAAGTGCACGATACTGAAGACCACAAATTAAATGGAGAAAAGATTCTGTACAGCTTAGCTGTTGACAAATTCAGATGTCAGAACAATCATTTAAAAGAAAAGCCATTGCTAATCAACCTCACCAAGCCCAAATACCTTAGGTAAATCAGGCACAGCACAATTTTACATCAAAACAAGCATTCATGTTTGATAGAGAACTAAAAATAACCAAATCAAACTATTCTTAGAGCCCAATGCCAGTTTTCCTTTTACACCAGTGTTTTAACAAAGAAAGTGCATCTGCACCTCCTATTGGTAATTCTTCAAACCATATAAATATGTTCGGTCTAACTGCTGCTTATCAACTATGTGCATTAATTACAATTTTTTGGGGAAGTATGGTGGCCAGAGAAAAACCCATATATTCTTCAAGTCAGAAGCGAAAATACACTTGAACATTGTGAAAGGAACACAAAAGAAGGAACCAAGATAGAGCATTAAATGCTGGTTGATTCTAACCTGCCATTTTTGTGGGGAACGACAGCTGCATGTTGGCGTGAGACAGACTGATGGTCAAGCACAAAATCACAAGTATGAAACTGCCTACCAAATATATGCCTCCATTTATCCAAATCAATCCGGTCAAGAATCTCCCCTTCCTTTACAACATCAAGATAATAAACACCAGGCCGTGGCTCAATGGCCCAATCTGGAGGCTGCCATGTAGACTGACTCCCTCCAACCTGAGTTACTTGCTGAGTTGGTGCCGTGGCTGGTGCCACATCTGGGGTCACAGTCTTTTGCACCACATTCTGATGATTTAGATATTGATTTTGTGGATATGATCCATGAGGTTGATTAATTGAAGGCGCTGTTGGATGGGCAGGTTCCCTGAAAGCTGGTTGCGTGGTTGATTTAGTTGCAGAGTTGGTAGTGACTGAGAAAGGTTCCAAAGACTGGGCTTTCTTGAAACGATCAAGACCCGCTCTCCCGTACATAGTCTACAGCCTAATGTTCATACAGAAAAACCTTCTGCAACTCCAATCACATTCTAGTACAACACCACCACATCACCAATATATTAACATCAGCTCAAGCCAGAAATCAACCCAGAAATTGGTCTTCCTTTCCACTGCCAAGTCCCCTGCCAAATTCCAACTGCCAATGAGAACAAAAATAAAATAATAACAATAAGCAACAGAACTAAGGCTCCTAAACTCTTCCTTGAGTGATTGAGACATTGAATATACGAGGCGCAACAACCCAATTTCAACTGTGTTAGAAATTACCCAAATCAAGAACTCATGAAAAGGCGACATTCAACTGATGGACATCATTGTAACCAGGACTATACTGAACATACTCTAAGGACAATCAGTTCGTGAAAGTACAACACATTTCAAAATTGAACATAAGTTCGAACAAGAAAAAATAATGTTAGTGAAAAAGAAGCTGCAAAAGCAAAAACAAATTGTTCCCAACCTAAAAATCTCGTAATTCCTAAATCCAAGGAGCGAGAAAACAGTAAAAGTGTACACCTTGACCTGTAATAAATTCCATATTCTAAATCTTCGATTCAATTAAGTTCGGCCAAAAAGAAAATCGTGAAAGCGGGGATGTAAACTTACCCGTTGGCACAAATTTCCTCTTCTTCTTCTATATATGGATTTACGCAAACTCCAAAAGTGCGGAGAAATTTGGATTTAGTTAATATTGAAAATTATTGAGGATGAAAATAGAGGCAGCAGAAAATCGACGACGGAAAGCTGAGAAAGAAGAGAGAGGAGGACGAGGGTAAAGGGGGAATATCCGTATTGGGCCAGGCTTCAATCCCATAGTGGGCTGGAGCCCATTTGTTAGGGCTGTCTATTTGCAGGCCGGGTAAACGAAATTTTGGGATCTGGAAGCTTCGAAAATTTATAATAATTAGGACTATCAATGAATTGAATTTAGATCGGATCAAATATATTCAATTTCGAATTTAATTTTTAAAATTTATATTTGAATCCAATCCAGTATTTTATAAAATCTTTGTTAGTTTCTACCATATTCAAATCGATAAACAACCGAAATTCGATAAAAAAAATTCGATCTGATTTAACTCTCTCTCTCTCTTGGATTGTATAAAAATATTATATTTATAAAGTAAATTTACGTCATATTTTAATTTTTAACAACTTTTTATTATATATTTGTCTATAAGCTAAATATTTGAATACTAAACCCCTATTTCATATTATATTAATACATGGATACACTATTATATATTATTATACTTGATATTTTATCAGTGTCTCTCTTATTTTTAGGCTAAAAATCCAATTTAATGGCATAATATAAGCATTAATATAGATATTAGGTCAATAGAATAATAAATTTTATTTTAAAATCTTTATGAATATTATATATAAGAGTATTAATTTAATAAAAAATTATTAAAGTTCGAATTTAAATCTTTAATATGGATCGTATTGTTTAATTTCGTATCCGATCCACTTATTTTGAATTACGGATATTTATAATTGGATATGATCCATCGAATATTTTGATTAAATAAAAATTCTAAAATTCGAATCGAATTTAGATTGAATTCGGATTAAAATCCGATCCACTGACAACCGTAAATGTGCTCCTTTTATTTATTTATTTTCCTTATTAAATACATGGCAAATTAGTTTGTTTTCTTAATTTACACACGTATAAAGTACATAGAAAATGCTAGAGTTTGAATTATGAACCTCACATAATGTGAGGCTAGCGATACTAATCGATCATTCGGTGAATTAACCATTTTTTTCATATTTTTTCTAGAGATTGGAAGAAGTTGCAATTCATAGGATTTTCTTCAATCATCCCTTCTTAGGAGGAATTAGGAAGGACTAGGGTACAGGAAGCGTATGAAATTCTTTTTTTTTTTTTTTTTCAGGACCACGTGGAATTAGCCCAATTTGAAGACATATAAGGAAAGTCATAAATAATACATGAAGCAGCGATTCAATTAATCAAGATTTTAAAGTGAAAATTCCCCTATTTTCATATCTACCATCAATAAATTTAATAAGTAAATTTATAACACAACTCTCGTTGAATGATACCTACACAATTCTTGATGTAGCTTTTATATATCTTTTTGTACAAAAAAATAAGAATAAATTTTGATACCCTTGCTAAGAGATATCATCAATCATCTAATAAGAAAAATTAATAAGCTTAATAACAACTCATTTCATCCTAGTTATATTTGTACCAAAAGCCTATATAGGTTTTCTTATGACTTTTTAATTTATTTTGGTAGCCAAGGCAACACCGAAATAATTATATTAACAAATTAGCAATATCAATAATTGTATGATGAGACGGAGGGAGGTCATCGTATTTTTAAATGTCAAAATTGGTTTGCCACTCTCAAGTAATAAAATGCATTCCAAGACCTTCGATTGGAAAAATCTGTGACAATACCTTGGACATTAGAAAAGCATCAAAAAGTGAAATCCCACAAGTGGTGTGTAACTTACAACAGATTAAATTTTCAGAAATAATATACTCTGACATGTCTAGTGGTTTTTAATTCAATAATATTAATTTCACACATAAAAAGTAGAGTAGAAGGTTCGAATTTAGTGGACTACTGGCATATATGTGTATGAATTATAAAAAAAAAAAAATGCTCGAAGTGTGACACTATAGAAGTACATCCATTTTCAATCTAAAATGGATAATGCTTTAGTTTTCAACAAAAATGTTCCCTTACACCAGGTCACAAGTCCCACTTTGTGGTGTAAGTTCAAATATTCTATTTCAATATATATTTTGTCTTTTATTTCAATTCATGTGTGTGTATATATATCAAGTATATTTGATCCATAATCAATTATTTTTATCAGACAATGTTCAATACACTTGACTATATATATGAAGTGAAATACAGGACAAAATATATATTGAAATAGAGGATTCAAAGTGTATGTACAATCCGATGACAAGTTCAGTCGTCAGTTAAACTATGAAATATTAGAATGCACCAACCTCATAAAATGGTAACTACACATAAAGTGCAATATGAAATAAAATATATATTAAAATAGAAGCTCTAAAATGCTATTTAGTTTCCAAAAAGTAATTTTTCTCATAATCTCACTATAACATGATAAGTTGGAATCCCATTTACTATATCCATGATAATAGGTATCCTATGGGCTTGTTTGCTTAGGCATATAGGATTAACATGGATTAATATGTCAGTAATACATAAGTTAGAAATGGTATCCAAAACTATGAATCTATTATTTGCTTGGATTTTAGAAATTAGTGATATCTCATGCTTAATACTATCTAATGTTTGGTTGACAAGATTGCTCAATGTGATTATACTTTGTAATGTCCAAAATATCCTAACTTTTAAGAAGGTAAATTTTCAAAATTTGGCAGAAGGAGTTGAGGATAGGATTTTTATAAGGATAAGAATGTCATTTTCATTCTTTATTAGATCAAATTTGGAAGGATGGAAAATGGATCAAGCCACGATGGCTTGATCCATAAACCAGTTTGGCCCATGATACCATGTCGGGCCGCAAATGTATCGTGGGTCATAAAAATGTGAAGCAAACAAAAAATAAAGCTTGAAAATGGATCTATCAAGCTTTATCCAATGAAGTAAACAAGCCCTATAAGTACAACATTTCGATCCTCTCATACTAGTAGAGTGATGCGAAGATGTAGCAAAGCCAGAGCTGAACCTCACACCAGATCAGTGCTCGAGCGGAGGTAACCAGACAAGAAGGTGAAAATATCAAGGCGCTAACCACCTTGAGATGCTACTACTTATGCCGAGCTGCGGCCAAACACAAGGACTAGCTGCTACATTCCAAGCCGAGCTGAGAAGATATGCACAAGTTCTGTTCCAAACTTCGTAAGTGAGAATTGTGAGAAGTCAGTATCGCACATATCAGCAGGAATGCAGGATACGTGATCGCCAGGCAATTACACCCATGATAGTGGTAGTGGACAATCACGTCCCAGAATTGGGTACTTTGTACATATTTTAAGCTTCTATGCAAAATAGGAAGAGGATACACGAGATTATCTGACATAGAGCTATTGACTTTAATTAGTGCTCTCACTTTGTACTGTTTGCATCATAGAGAAACATCTGGTGTCTTGTGATATTTTGAACTCAACTCACATACTACCAAAGGATTTATTGTCCTTAAGAGAGGAATCTGTTGCCAGGGATGAAAATTTACTATCAAACTACCCATTTTTCCCACAACTTAAGTAGGGGCAGTTTTTGATGAACCCAAATTGAGATATGGCAAGAGGCTGTCTGGAACAACAATTTTAGATTTATCACAATCATGAAAAATGTTTACATTTTGTTCTTACAGTCTGAAAAAGAATTGACAATACTTTGGAAATTGCTACAAACAACAATGTAGAGACACCAGAGACTAGAACAACGGCGGCTCTTGGGAGATTTTTTCCCCCCAAATGCAGAAGACAAATCCAATCAGGATGCAAACTGGGGTTTCTTTAAATTCATCCAAACTTCCTCCACTTCAATCCTTTATCTCAAATTCTTTAGAATTACTTCTGCCTCTTATATATCTTGCCCAAGAAGGACTGCAGCACAGCCTGCACAGCTTTGCTGGGGTGAGCTTCAATTGATCTTGTTAGTCTGTCGTAGCTCTTGCTTTCATACTCGGCAAACACACCTTGGAGATTAATGTCATTATAGAGGGCTTTGATTTTTGCAACATCAGCAGGATCTGGCTTTCCATAGAGCTCCTGGTAATGAATCCAGCAGTTAATACTATGATCTTTCACCCGGTAAGAAAAGATGGGAAGAAGAGTTCTTACGAATAGAATTTTCTTCTGTTCTTGGTTGCAATGCTCCAGGGCTTTCACAACTAGCCAAGAACACTTAAAATCTTCTATATCTGTCCCAATCTGATGATGCAAAAAAATTGAATTATTAAAAACAGCTATTCGCAGTTCTGAAATTTTAAGAATATGACACACATTCAGACAGAAAGTTGAGGACCTCACCTTCCCAATCTTTTCAGGATCACCAAAGCAGTCTAAGTAGTCATCCTAAACAGATACAAAGTGTTAAACACAACAGTCAGCTCGAAAGATATAAATCAGGGTTCCTACAAGCCCTTTTTCTTCTAAAACCATTGTCATGTTTTAGATAACTAATATAGTGAATGTCTCTGCAAGAGGTATGTCAGAAAATCTCACCTGTACTTGAAAGTAGATTCCCATATCAATAAGCACATCCTTCACATTCACATGGTTGTCTAGGTTCTCACCCGCCATGAGCAATGCACATGCGACCTATATAAGTATCAGGAATGTTAAGCTGAAAAAAATTTCTCTTTCCTACAAGATTGAATTGAGCTTAATGACAATTGTTCCCCACTCACTGGAAGGTAAAATGAGTAGTAGGCAGTCTTATACTGAACTATGCGGTGGTGGCTGCAGAAAATTCAAACCACAAAATCTTAAAAACCAGAATCTACAAGGGAAAATGTGAATAGTTAGTCACTTAAACATGTTTTTCTTATTTCATATCACTCACAGTGGTAATGAGTATTTTGATAAATCCTTTTCCCCTTCGATAGTGGTAATCAAATCAATCATCTGTCCTGAAGCAGTCTGAAACTCCACCTAGAAACACGAGAATTATTGAAGTTAGAATATCTAAGAGGAAAATGAAATCTCGTTGTTACTGATTAATCATGTTACCTCGTTGAACAAATCCAACAGATCCACATAGTAAGGCTTTTGTCTGAAGTGCTTCTTGAGAATTCTAGGAATGTGGTTTCGAAGAATTATTCCATCATTTACGGCAATCATACCAACCTAGAACATCAAGTTCATTCGAGGTAAATGGCTAGGTGCTGAAAGCTAAAAACAATACAACTATTTACATTAAGCACAAACCTTGGGGACTCTAAACCAACATTGTTGACCCCGACGGGTGTGAGAATTATCCATGATATCATCAAGTACAAGAAAATATGCCTGAAGCTGCCATTTCCAATGTATATAATCCGATCTTAGTGCAGCAAAATGTCAACTTGGGAAAGAGTTTTTACTGCTCAGAACAAGCATAGAACTTGCAATTAACCTACCCATTCAATGCACCAGCCCAGAGCGCTAGCAAGAAACACTTCTTCTTCAGTTAGATCTTTACCTTCTTTCAGTAGTTTATAGCTATCAATAACTGAAAGGCCTCGGTTTAACTTTCCTGAAAAATGTAATAGTCTTTAGCATGAAATAATTCCTAGGTGAAAATATCTAACACGACTTGTATCTGGTAACATGTTGCAGGGAAATGGTACCTCCAGGCACATTGTAGTCCAACATCTGTTACATAAAATATAAAGCCACATCAGGAACCACAAGAAGCAGCATAATTAAGGATAGTGCATAAAGTTTAATCAACATTTCATTATTGATGTCCTATAATTACCTGATATAATAAGTTTCATAATGGTAGGAACTGTTTTTTTTTTTTTTTTTTCTCTGACACTCAGAACTCAGTTCATATTTAGCGAAAATTAAGGGCCCGTTTGGCTTCATTTCCACAACCATTTTCTCAAAAAGGAAATTTATCACTTTTTACACATTTTCACCCGACATCATTTTCATTTTCATTATCAAAACACACTCTCCAATAACCTGTATATCTTCTCCCAATAACCTATATTATTTTCTCTCCCTATTTTATTATTTCTATTTCTCTCCACCTACAACCTACTAAACCCAATATAATCATTACCTTTCCAATAATCTATCCAAATACAAACTCATTGTCACTAACTAACTTTTCAAATTTTGAAAATGATGGAAATGAAAACTAAAACTAAAAATAAAACCAAATGGGCCCTAAGAAAGAAGAAAATTAATTTTCCATCAGCCAAACATAAATTGGTACAGAATTTCAACAAATTTTATGTTTGTTGTGAAGTTGAATTTCTATGCAAAAAGACTCAATCAAGTCCAAGCATGATGGATAAGACATGGAGAAATAATGTCATAAATTTTTTGGTCTAAGCACCCTTGTCGAAAATGTGCAAATCATTTTCAGGAACTTTGACAAGTCTTGAATATGAACTAGTTATGGTTTCATGCAAATTGTCCTACTTCTACATTACAAGAACCAAAAAACAGGTCATACGGATGTTGATGGGCTGTCTTTATGTGTATTTTCATTGGTGGTCCTTTTTCTGTTGTCAGGGGAAAGTTAATTAATGAAAGGACGTGGACATAGTCTTAATATCAGAGAAACGAAATAAAAACATTTTGACGAATAAAATATTTAGAAATCTAAAGGCATAGATTTTTACAAGGCAGAATTCAGAAACAGGCATCTAAAGCATATCTAGTGAGGTCAAGAAAAAAAGGGAAAAATGAAAAGTGGAAGCCATTTAAGAAGCCCCATGACACTGAAGAAACCATTAAAATGCACCCAAGATGTAAAGAAGCAACAAAAAATAAGGAGGAATCTTTCAAATGTTATACAAAGTTATATTCCAAAGATGCAAGCTATAAAGCTCTTAAGAGGTCGTTTGGTTTCATTCTCACAAGCCATTTTCATTTTCACCTGAAAATAAAAACAGAAAACTATCACTATCTACATCATTTTCTCAAACATTTTCATTTTCAAAACATTTTTTATTATATTTTATCTCCATTTTCATCCCTTTTTCAACCCTTATCATCACTTTAATTATTTTTTATCTTTCCAATACTTTTCATACACCATTTACCACAAAAATATTAAAAATTATAATATTATTTTTTCAAACAATCACACGTCACATCATCAATTAAAATTCAAAAACTACAAAAAATTTAATACAAAAACACCCAACATCCAAATACATCTCATTTTCACACCTATATAAACCTATAATTTTCTACAACACATCCAAATAAAAATCATTTTTAAATTCAACTATCCTCACTAACTTTTCTCTCTCCATTTTCACTTGAAGATGAAAATGCCCCATGAAAATGAAACCAAACGGCCTCTAAGTCTCACATACATACACACACACACACACAAGACACATACTCTATCTTGCTTGACAAATCTTGATGCAAGTGCAATTTAAATCATTATTATTTTACATTTTCAGTGATTTCCCCATAAATTATAGTCTCATTCTTGTCTAAAATCAAGGATTTAATTCAATTCCCAAGAAGGTAAATCAACCACTTATACAAAAAAAAAAAAAAAAAAAAAATGGTCGGTTGGCACAATTTTGCACAAAATCAAAGTAAGCTTCACAAAAGAAAAGCATTGTAAATTCAAGCAAAAGGATATCATGCTCACTTTAAAGGAACTAAACCCTTTTTGAGAGCAAAATTATCTTCTAGACAATTGCCATTTCCATCACTTAACAACCTACCCACATCCCCCAGCACCAAATTATTTGATCTACGCTGAAAAATGTTTATGGTCACCTGCAGCTGACATTCAATTATCTGAGCCACACATGCAATATATTTGCCCTATCATGCACACAGGCTCATCCTTCTAAAAGTCCCCTTCTACACAGTAGGATCATCAAAGTTTTTTCTTGAATCCTCAAATCGATCCCATTACATATCTAAGATTTGTGTTTCCTCATTTCAAAAGCAAGAGTTTATTCTGTTGTATATTCCTCCACATTTTACGTTTCAACAATCTGGAAAGCCATAACATAAAGAACTCGGATATTATTTTCAAAATGCTTAACAAATTAAGAAACACATTCAAACCATTTAACTAGTTAAATCAATTGGCTTTCCAACAATATACACCACGATTCATTTTGTTTCACAGATATAGAAATTCCAATCAGCATCCAATATTCAAAATTTCACATCAAAAAAGCAGAATTTCAGCACCCCATACGCACATTCCAAGATTAAACACAGAAAACTAAAAGAGATATAAATTTTTAAAAAACAAAGACTAAATCGGTAATCTGACCCTCTCAACCCATTGGCGAGAAGCACCGGTCCATTCAAAAGCAGGGTCGTTCAAGAGCTCGGATTTCAGCACCGAGTACACCCCAAGAAATGCGGTCCTCAGATCCGACGTCGTTCCGTTCAGATTCGCCATCTCTTCACCGGAGAATTCAGGTATATACCGGCAGAAAAAATAAAAAAACAAAAATTCAACCAGAGCAGAGCGAGAATGAAACAAAAAATGCCAGCTTTAAACTGTACTTTGGGGGTTGGTGGGTTTGGGGGCGGCGGGTCCCTCTGCTTTTGTAGTACAACTGACATCACGTGTATTTGTTCTGTTTGAGACTTATATATTTATGAATTATCAAAATATTTTCTAAACTCTCAAAATACAAATAAATAACTCTAAATTTTTATATTCTTCAATTCTACTGTTCAAAAACATTCAAAAAAGTTCAAAATACTTCTCAATTCATTTTTTACCCATTATTCAATATCTAATTTTCTCATTTTTTATTCCCATATCCAATCTATATATATACATACATAAATAATTTTAAAATATCAATTTTAGCATACCAATTCAATAAAAAATTATTGTCCTTTTCAAAAATATAAATAAATAAATAATTTTTTCTTAATTCATTTTCTACCTACCACCCAAAATACAAACAAACAACAATTATGTTTTTTAACCCTACTTTTTAAAAATTACTTTTATCAAAATATTTTGATGCTCCAATTCTTAAAAAACAAACCCTTCGTTTTAAAAGGCTTAGAAAGAAATCTAATTGGTCAAATTTGCATTTGAACTTCCAAATCTGGGCTTCATAGTGCTAACCAATTACGAAGAAAGCGGGGTAGCGGTCCGACTGGAGACTGCTAATTCTTCGAGTTTGGGAGGGTAAATCTGGAAATCAGGTGAAAGCCCAATTAATATAGGACACGTGTAGTTGTGGATCGGGGTTGGTGGGATTACCCAGACAAAGAGATTCTCCACTTCATTTTAGTTGCCAATTTTTTGGAATTAAATAATTCGTGTATCGGAATTGGGCGCAGAATTTTTTATTTTGTTTATTGGATTAGTTATTAGTTCTTTTTATTTTATATATATAATTGGATTAGTTATTAGTTAACAAAAAAAGGAATAAATATTTAGAATATTATTGATTCTATCCAAAAAAAAATTCTTTATTGAGAGGTTAATTAATCTAGTAACATCACCTTCATAATTATATGTGTGAACTTTGGATTCAAATCTAACAAATTTTTAGGGTATGCACACATGTGGATTGAAAAAAAAAAAATCACAAAGTTTTGAAGAAATTATGCTTATGCCATGTATATTTTTATAGTTTTAAAAGCATTTGTATCTAAATTCAACTTTAAATTTCTTATTAATTAAAAAAATTATATTTTAATAGCAATAATAATGTATTAATAACTTAAGCAATTCTAATTGTGAAAAGTAAAGTGACACAGAAGTATAATAAGTACAAAAAAGAAAGGGCATGTTTGTTTATGAATTAGATCATTTTGCCAAAATATTTTGGCAAAATGATTTTTAGGAAGTGGGATTGGAGAATGTAATGATTGTTTGTTTATGTTTTGGGTGGTAGATATAGAATGGACTAGAAGAAAATTATGTATTTGTTTGTATTTTTGGATGGGACAAAATATCACATCAATAATTTTTTTACTAAGTTAATGGGGTAAGATTGATATTTTAAAATTATTTATATATGTGTATCTGTAGATTGGGTATGGGGGACAAAAATGAAAGGGCTAGATATTAGAGAATATGTAGGAAATGAATTGTGAGGGTATATTGGGCATTTTTTGGTTTATTTTGAATAGTGAGATTAGGAAATGTGATGTTTGTTTGTTTATGTTTTGAAAGTTGAAAAATATTTTGGCAATTTACAAACAAACAAGCCCACAATAAACATAAAAGACTATATTGATTTTTTTGAATTTAAATTTAAGTCATTAAATGTATAATCCAAACAAACTTTGGTAATGTTTGGTTATAAATTCTATGATTTGTATAATGTGTTTTCGGAGAATAAGTTTTAGGAGTGGAGTTGGGCAATATGAAGTTGTATTGAAGAATATGATGAATGTTTGTTTATGTTTTGGAAAATAGTTAGAAAATTCTTTTTGGAGAATTTTGATATGTTTGTTTATGTTTTAGGGAGGAAACAATTTTTACTGTAGTGATCAAATCAATGCGTTTCTATTGAATTTTGGGGGTGAAAATGAAATTGATTGGTTTTTTTATTGTTAAAATAATAATAAAATATATATGGTATATATAATATATGTATGCATATATTGAAAAATGAAAAAGTTTTAGGAATAATGAAAGATAAAAGAGGGTATTTTGAAAATTTTAATTTGACATTTTAGAGGAAATTTTTTTGTATGTTTGGCTACATTTTGGCAAAACAATTTTGGGAATATTTGTTATGTTTCCCCAGAATAAAACTGTTTTGGGAAAACATAACCAAACATATCCTCATTTTTTTTTTAAACTTCCATTTTTCAAGATATACATACATATAGTATATATGCATCATATATATATTTTTATTATTCTAATAATAAAAAAATCGCTTATTTCCATTTTCACCCCTAAAAACCTTAACAAAAAAATATTGATTTGACTGTTACAGTAATAAATGTCTCCCCCAAAACATAAGCAAATATTTCAAAACACAACTTTCACATTCTCCAATAATTCCTTCTCCCAAAATATATAATGAACACATAATAAAATCACACAAAAAATATAACCAAACATTCCTTTGTTTTGCCAAAATGTAACCAAACATAGCTTTTGATTTTTCTTTGAATAAAAATGAACGACTATATCTTCATTTACTTAATCTTAGATACATATATATAAATACACACACACACACACATATATATATATATATTGAAGAAATATTTAAAAAGATATTGCCACAATCTATTATAGGCATCCAAATATGACTACGTAGTATATTTTTTTTGATCGATATATTTGTTATATGGAAAAGAAGTATTTGGAGTAATGGCTAAACATGCAGAGCCTACTGCTCAAAACTAATGTAACACATTAGTTATATTTAATTACTATTGATATAGGGTGGCCCAAAAGGCCCAACGTTTCGGACAATGGCCTAGGGCCCATGACCCACGTCGACCATGTTCGACCAGATAGTGGCCCGAAGGGCCCATCGTCTCAGACAACGGCCCAGGGCCCATGATCCACGTCAACCATGTTCGATTAGATAGTGGCCCGAAGGGCCCAACGTTCAGACAACGGCCCAGGGCCCATGGGACATGTCGACAATATTCGACCAGTCCTCCCACGTCCAGGCGGGCGCCTCAGAGCCCTCGAATAATATCAACCATATTCGACCCCAGTCAGGCTGACAGGAGGTCGAACTCTGCACAGTACTCTGCCACCGCATTAAATGCGTGGACTGGCACTACGCCACCGCATTAATGGCGCATGCCATCCCCTCACTGTCTGACACGGCAGGCGCCACCCCGTATACCGTCTCGTCCTGTAGCATGAAAGGACATCTAGCTGGCAAAATTCAAATGGGGGAATAGACTACTTGCCCCTTGGATGAGGCTGAAGACCCCAAGGGTAAGCCAAGGGCTTACCAGTCATTTCCTACAAGGGGAAGAATATAAAAACTCCTCTGTCTTGCCTCACAAGGTATGCAAAAAAAGACACACTGAATCTATCTCACTCCATTGTTAGATATTGAAAATACTGACTTGAGCGTCGGAAGGCCAAAGCCGAGGGCCACTCGGCTAGCCTAACGTTTACCTTGATTGCAGGATTCTCAAATATCATCAACGAAAGATATCCACCTTTGGGGCTAACCCCTATACAGAGCGGAATCGGAGTACCTGTATTACGATTCGGACCCTCATCATTTGGCGCCGTCTGTGGGAAACAGGAATCCTCTATCGAGAATGGTGAACACTAGGCGAGCCCCTTCCGGGAGGGAAGAGAGCAGAAGATCCAGCCCCCCCACTCCGCCAGAACGAAGAAAGGACTGCTCCGGGCCCCAGTATAGAGCCTGAGCCCGTAGTCACCCTCACTATGCCCCAGTTGATGCAGCTCATCAGTGAGCAGATCTCCGCACAGATATCAGCCCAGCTTTCAGCCGCCTTGAACAGACAAGCCGCGCCGCCGGAACCGGCAGCCAGCACCATCCCCCTCCTGCGGGGCATGAGCAAGCACCGCCTGTAGAATACTCACGGCGTCCGGGGTCCCCCGGGCATCCAGCTAGGCGAGAACCAAGACAGAGTCGTTTTCACCGGGAGGCGCCCCGCCCCCCACCGAGGGAAGAGGTAGCGGACTCCGTGGAACATGACGTTCGGCCCCTTCGAGCCCCGCAGCGCGATAGGACCGAACGTTCCAGAGGTAGAAGAAAGCAGGATCAACAGGAGTGGGAGGAGGTATCCCACCAGGTGCAGCAACTAAATAAACGCCTGGAGGAGCTGTTGAGGGGGAACGTGGACAGGCCCCTTCAGCCGGAGGTGCCCTCGAGATTTAGAAGGGAACGGGACTTACCCTTTACACAAGAAATCATTAATGAACGTATCGCGGTGGATGCCAAGATCCCCACTGGTCTCCCGCGGTACGACGGGTCCACAAACCCGAGTGAACATTTGCTGCAGTTTGAACACATGATGCAGCTGCATGGACACAACGAGTATATTCATGCGAAAATGCTGGTAACCACACTTCAGGGTGTGGCCTTGGATTGGTTCGTGAAGTTAGAGTCGGCATCCATCTTTTCGTATGACCAGTTTTGTGACAAATTCCTGCACCAGTTTGCCAGCAGAAGGAAGGCGAAGCTGCCACACACCCACTTGCATACGGTGAAGCAAGCCGAGGGGGAGTCTTTGAGAGATTTTTTCACCAGATTCAACACAGAAGTGTTGAAAATTGACAGTCCGAGGATTGAGTTCTTGATTGATGTGCTGTTTTTGGAATTGAGGCACAAAGAGTGCGCTAACGCTTTGGTGCGCGCTCAGCCCCGCATGATGGAAGAACTCCTCGACCTCGCGGAAAAGATACATGACCCAAGAAGAGATGAACAAGATGAAATACGGCAGCATCGAAGCTGACAAGAAGAAGGGCAAAGAGAAAGACGACAAGCAGAACAGGGAAGGACGTCGGTCCCCGATTAGACGCTTTCACGACTATACCCCGCTCTCCATGGCGAGGAAAGAAGTGCTCTTTGCCATTCAACATGACAACCTGCTGAAAAAGCCCCGCAAAATTACAGAAACAGAGGCCATGAGGAAGTCAGGGAAATTCTGCCACTTCCACAGACAGAAGGGGCATGACACCGAAGACTGCTTCAACTTGAAGGACGAAATTGAGAGGTTGATCAGACAGGGGCACCTAAAGAAATTTGTCGAGGACAGGAATCGACGAGAGGAGGGCGCCGTCGACCGGACTCCCCGTAGAGAAAGGTCGGCCAGCCCGAAAAGAAATGACAAAGGGAAGAAGCCCACCCGCCCATCAGAGGGGTCATCGACATGATCGCTGGGGGACCCACTGGAGGAGACTCCCGAAACTCAAGGAAGCAAACTCAACGGCAGCTCGACTCGACCAAGCCATCTAAGGTCGAGACAGTTTTTCAGCTTTCAAACAGCACAGAGCCAATATCCTTTTCAGATGTGGACCTCAGCCACCTCGAAAACCAAGGAATGGATCGGAAGATCGACTGCCCTTTGGTGGTCGCTCTCGAGATCGCCAACTTCGAAGTTAGAAAGGTCCTGGTCGACAACGATAGCTCAGCTAATATCATATCCTCGTCAACACTAAAGAGGATGGACTTGGGCAAGCTGAACTTTGATCCAGTCAGAATTCCCCTAGTTGGATTTGGGGGATCGGAGATAATGCCGTTAGGATCCATCTCCCTCTCCACAACTTTTAGGCAGGGCCATCGTAGCCGAACCTTGATGATTAGCTATTTAGTGGTCGACGCCCCGTTCGCTTACAATGTTATTTTGGGAAGACCGGCCTTAAACGACTTCAGAGCCATCGCGTCCACATATCACATGAAGATAAAGTTCCCGACCCCTGGAGGAGTTAGTCAGATTTTGTGCAATGTTAAGGACACTTGGCGCTGTTACACAATCTCCGTGGACTCCGGTGAGCAGAGAATGAGGCCTCAGTTGAGGCCCTCGGGGGATGCCCCTGTAGCGAAACCCGAGGAGGGAACTTCATCGAAGAAGAGAAAGATCGAAGATACTAGGGTCGAGCCAACGGGAGACTTCAAGACAATTGAGCTGGAGCCCGGGAATCCCGACAAGACAACCAATATCGGCGCTGATTTGGGAGATCGACTAGAGTGCCTCATGGTCGACTTCCTCCGGAGGAACATTGATGTCTTCGCTTGGAAAGCAGCCGACCTGCAGGGCATCGACCAGGACATCATTGTCCACAGGCTCAATGTGGACCCTGCCCATAAGCCAGTCCGCCAGAAGAAGAGAGTTTTTAACGCCGAGCGGACACAGGTTATCCAAGAAGAGGTAAGCAAGCTCCTGGAAGCAGGTTATGTTGTTGAAATTCAGTATCCTTCTTGGTTATGTAATGTTGTCTTAGTCCCCAAGAGTGAGGGAAAGTGGAGGATGTGTAATGATTTCACAGACTTGAATAAAACTTGCTCTAAAGATCCTTACCCCTTGCCTCGTATTGATTTACTTGTCGACTCCACCGCTGGATGTGAATTACTTAGCATGATGGATGCGTTTCAAGGATATTATCAAATATTTATGGCACCTGAAGATAGGGAAAAAACCTCTTTTGTTGTTCCCAATGGGGTATATTGCTTTTTCGTCATGCCGTTCGGACTTAAAAATGCTGGAGCAACCTATCAAAGGCTTGTTAACTTCATGTTTAAAAATGAGATTGGGAACTCAATGGAGGTTTATGTGGACGACATGATTGTAAAAACAGACAGAGCAGAAAATCACTTGGCGGACCTGAATCACACATTCTCTATTCTAAGAGCCTTTGGCATGAAACTAAACCCCAAAAAATGCACGTTTGGCGTGCGGGGCCGATAAATTCCTCGGTTTCATGGTCAGCCAAAGAGGCATCGAGGCTAACCCTCAGAAAATTCAAGCAGTTCTCGACATAGCCCCGCCGCGCACAATGCGGGAAGTTCAACGCCTCATTGGCAGAGTGATTGCTTTGGGCAAGTTTGTAGCCAGGCTGGCAGACAAGAGCTTACCTTTCTTCAAAATCGTAAGAAACACAAAGAAGTTGGGGTTCAGATGGGATGAACAGTGCGATAAAGCCCTCCTCGACCTCAAGCAATATCTCTCTTCACCACCTCTGCTCGCCAAACCTGAGCTCGGGGAAGTCTTACAAATATATCTGGCTGTCTCTTCAGCCTCCGTTAGTTCGGTGTTGACCGCAATAAGAGATGGAAACCCTTGCCCCGTTTACTATTGCCGCAAAGCTCTCCAGGGGCCAGAACATAACTATTTGGAGATTGAAAAATTCGCTCTAGCCCTCGTCTCATCAGCAAGGAAGCTGCGACCTTACTTCCAATCACACACAATCTTGGTGTTAACGAATCAGCCGCTGAAACAAGTATTGTCAAAGCCGGACACTTCAGGTCGACTCACTAAATGGGCAATCGAGCTCGGAGAATTCGACATCCAATTTCAACCGCGAGCAGCCATCAAGGCACAGGTCCTCGCAGATTTCATCCTCGAAAGGATTGACCTACCATGTCCGGACATCGACAGCACATACTTGTGGACGCTGCATGTCGATAGGTCTGCGACGTTGTCGGGGGGAGGGATAGGAGTTTCTCTTCGATCCCCGTTAGCAGAAGGTTATGACTTCGCGGTGAAGCTCGATTTCCCGGTTACGAACAACGAAGCTGAGTATGAAGCCCTCATTGCAGGAATGCGCCTGGCTGCCGATCGGGGGGTTGGTAGGCTAGCAGCTTTCACAGACTCCCAGCTCGTGGCGGAGCAATTTGAAGGGAATTTCGAAGCAAAATAGCACAAGATGGCGCAGTACTTGGCCATGGTACAACACTTGAAATAGATGTTTAGCCACTTCTCGCTAAGCCAGATCCCCCGGTCAGAGAACGAGCGAGCAGACGCACTCTCTAAGCTAGCTAGTTCGGCGAAGGGCACGCGAGAAAGAACTATAACATTTCTTGTGGCCGATAAACCCTGCGTACAGTCTCCCGACCGGATCCAGGTCAGATGCCTCGGCGAGTCAACCCCATCTTGGCAACATCCAATCAAACTCTATCTGAGTAAAGGCTCCTTACCAGATGACATTAAGCAGGCTCGAAAGTTGAAAGGCTTGGCGCCTAAATATGCATTAGACGAGCATGGACAGCTGTACAGGAGGTCGATCGCCGGGCCGCCACTCAGGTGCTTAGATCCCGGCCAGGCGAACGAAGTATTGCAGGAGGTGCATGCGGGTATCTGTGGCAACCACTCGGGTGGAAGGTCTCTGGCTCACAAGATTACCCGCTACGGATATTTCTGGCCCACTCTACTCAACGATTCTGTGGATTTCGCTAAGAAATGCCCATCCTGCCAGGTACATGCGAACATTCAGCATCAACCAGCCGCACCAATGACCAATGTTAGTATCACATGGTCGTTCGACCAGTGGGGCATCGATATATTAGGGTCGCTCCCCAAAACCTCTGGCCAGCGGAAGTTTATCATAGTGGTTGTCGAATATTTTACAAAATGGGTGGAAGCAGAAGCAGTCCCTAAGATCACCGACGCGGCTATCAAGAGTTTTCTATGGAAGAACATCGTGTGTCGGTTCGGGCTACCTAAGATCCTTATTTCCGATAACGGCACTCAATTCCAGAGCAAAAACACCAGAAGATGGTGCGAAACTTTAGGCATCACGCATCACTTCACTTCAGTAGGCAATCCACAAGCCAATGGCCAGATCGAGGTCATTAACAGAACAGTCCTAGACCACATTAAGAGCCGGATAGCAGGGACAGGAGCCAGTTGGGCAGACGATCTCCCAGGCGTTCTCTTGGCCTATCGAACGACCCCCCGAACGACCACAGGCCACAGCCCCTACAGTCTAGTTTATGGCTCTGAAGCAGTGATACCATCCGAATTGATTCAGCACACAGCTAGAGTAATTCATTACAATCCAATAGCGAATACATCGGAGAGAACGCTGGATTTAATTACCATAGACAAAAAGCGCCAAATAGCCTACAACAAGATGCAGAGGTACCGCTCAAAAATGGCGGACCGCTACAATAAGTCAGTCCGTCCGAGAAATTTTAAAGTGGGCGATCTAGTCCTGAAGAAAGTGGAGATTTCAAAACCAGTTGGGAAGCTGGACCCCAAGTGGGAGGGACCTTATGCAGTTATCAAAGTATGCAAGAACAACGCCTACCGATTAGCGACACTACAGGTCGCGACCTACCTCGACCATGGAATGCGGTAAACTTGAAAAAATTCTTTGTGTAAACTGTTTAATTGACATATGTTGTACTGGTTATAAAAAACAAGGCACATCGCGATTGAAAACTAGAAAAGATCTGGCAACCAAGTCGAGGCCACCGGCCGAGACCACCTTAGTCGACCCCGAAGCCGATGAAAGGATTTAACATCTAAGTCGAGGCCACCGGCCAAGACCACCTTAGTCGACCCCGAAGCCGACGAAAGGATTTAACATCTAAGTCGAGGCCACCGGCCGAGACCACCTTAGTCGACCCCGAAGTCAATGAAAGGATTTAACATCTAAGTTGAGGCCACCGGCCGAGACCACCTTAGTCGACCCCAAAGTCGACGAAAGGATTTAACATCTAAGTCGAGGCCACCGGCCGAGACCACCTTAAGCGACCCCGCAGTCGCAAAAAGTTTTCAAAACAACAAAGTCGACACCTTCGATGCATATTTATTGGCTCGACCATGCCACCAAATTTAGGAGACCAATGCTTTGCATGGTGAAAACACCCCTAAAGCTGGAAGTCGAGCCCCGCTCGCAAACGCACATTAGCTACAAAAAGTTAGCGAAACCATTTTATATTACAATTGTAAGAAGTGTTCTACAGCAAGCACTATTTGCATCCTATCGACTTACACAAGTTGGCAATACAAAATTTTAAACCAACGAAGACAAAATAACCATCCATTCGATGAAGGGGGCAAGCACAAATACTAAACGCAATTAATTCTACTCGATAAAGCAGTAGACAAACGACAATATAGACCGAACCACCAGCAGAGAATGGGCAAAGAAATATCATTTCATAAAGCCTCAGTAAGACATATATACAGAATGAAAAGTCAAAAATACAAGGGAAAGGCCTAGCTAGAATTGCCAGACCCTTCAGCAGCAAGTGCTGGAGCCAAAACAGACGGAGGTTCAGGTGGCGCCTCTGCAACGGGAACGGCCGCGGTAACCGCGTAGGAGGGACTGGCAGCAGAGGGCATAAACAGCCGTGGAGCAGCAGGGAAGAATGCGGCGGCATCCGCGTTGTTCTCAAAAATTTCATAGGTAAGGTCGCCAGCAAACTCGAACTCTCGGTCCACAGGATTCAGCTTCTTCTCGAGTTCTGCCTTCTGCCTCTCTTCGGGGCTCATGTCGACAACATCGGCAGATTCGACTTCAGCAGTATCTACCTCGTTGACATCTTCCTCGACCAGCGGGCGCAGTTGCTCATCGAAGCCAAGGCCCATCTTCGAGCGATCCTCATCGCTGATGCCGTAACCCAGATGTTGCAATTGGGCGATGGCCCTCTTAAACGCACCCCGTGTGTCATCCAAAGCAAGCACAACGCTTGCGTCTTGGAAGGCCGGGCTCACCATAAATTGTTGGACGGCCTCCTTCCGCACCTCGGGCACCACCCGAGCAAACTCCTCCCTAGCTTCGACCAGGCGCTCACTTCGGCCAGCCGCACGACCAGACTCGTAGGCAACTTGAATATCCAGCTCCAGTTTTTTCAACTTCGCCTCCATTCGAGTCTGCTCCGTTACCGCCAGCACCATCTGACGATCTTTCGCCTCCATATCTTTGGCATACTGGGCGTTTGCTCTCTGAAGCTCCTCGACCCGCATCTGGGAGGACTCAAGCTGAACCTTCAAGGTCTCAGCGTCCTCACCCCCCTCCAATCGCTCCCGATCGGCCAGCGCCACTTCGGAACGGCGAAACATGTGATAGCCTAGCTGCTCGACCTGAAACACGAGACTATGTCAGAAGGCAGCTAAGCGAAGGAAAATAAGAGTTAAACAAGTAGACATCCAGGTTCCTAGATCTTACCATGTTTGCATGATAGGCGAACTTACACAGCAACCCAGGCTGGGTTAAACCCAGGAATTTGTTCTGGTCAGCCATGAACTGCGCAGCCATCAGCACTTTTAAGGGATCCAACCCAGCCGGCCCTGAGGATACCATGTTAGACGAGTTGCCCATAGCTACACCTAGATCCGACCTAAAATGAGGAGATGGGAATTTTCGCAAATTAAAGAGTGCCTCGGGGCTTCGGTCCATGAAGAGCTCTTTTCCCATCGGCACGTTCAGCCCCGTACCCTTCGACTTCCCTTTCCCGGCAGCTGCCTTCTTCATGGGGGGAGCAGCCGGCTCGCCCATGGGTCTCTTTCCTCGACCCACGGTTTTCTCGACATCTTCTTGACGAACAGGGCGAAGGTGTTCTGGAGGGCGCGGGGGCAGCAGTTAATCAGCGTGGCTCGTCGGCCCCCGATGACTCTTCCCGAATCACGCCGCCTTGTCGGTGCTGCTTATTCTTTTCAACTCGAGCCAGCGCGCTAGCCCTAGACCTGTTCATGATTTCGCCGCGGTCTGCACAGGATAAGCAACAGAAAATGTCAACTGCAGGAATGTTCATAAGCAAACGACAGGGTACGGTGCATGCAGTTAGTCTACCTATCTCACAATCAGCGGGAAAATTTAATGGGGCTGGCGACAACCCAGCCAACACCAATTGCCTCTCCTCGAGGAATACAGTGGCTTCGATGGGACCAAACTCGACCAGGTCCCTCACGAATGTGCTCAACCAGGTTGGAGCGTGATTCCCTGGTACCTTGACCGGACCCCTCGCCCACTCTTGGGGAATATCGAACCCGCCATTTACCCGCACAAAAAAGTAGCGTTTCTTTCACGCCTGACCATAGGATGAGGAAGGCGCCACGAGAAACCTCCGACGAGGCCGAGCGCTCAGATAATAAAAGCCCGTTTCCTCAGTGCTGCCGGATTTACGCGACACGCAAAGATAAAATAGGTTTGAAAATTTTTCAAAGGTTGCGGGTTGGTTGTACAGGAACATTAGAACTATAAAGCTATACAACGTCGAGAAACAATTGGGCAGCAGTTGCGTGATGCACACTCCAAGACCCCTAAGCAGACCTATCATACCCTCGCTCAAGGGAAACCTAAGACCACACCTAAGTGCATCCTCAAAAATAGTTATGCAACCGGTAGGGGCACGGTGCATTCGACCAGCAGGCCCAGGGGCTAACAGCTGGAATTCGCAAGGAATGTGGTAAAGCTCTTGAACGCGGGCCAGTTCTAAGGGGGTAACGGTAGAGATTATCTCGCTATAGTGATTTGGGGTAAATAATCGCCCGCAAGAAGAAGGTACCCGGCTGGGCCCAGCTTCCCCCCCCTCCCCCCCCGGCGCGCCGCTCGAGCCGCCGGAGCTGGAACGGCTTGAGTCAGAAAACTCCCTGCGGCCCTCAGACACAGTCGCTTCACTATCCCCACCAGAAGTACCACAAAAACTGAATAGCCCAAACATTTTCTTCTAAGAAAGGTGGAAAGAAATAGAGGGGGAAGAGTACTTACTAGATTTGGAAAGCCAAAACCCAGAAAATCTCTGAAGAAAGCGTAAAGGTTAGTGATTCTTCCAGCAAGGAATATCTTAAGCGGTAAAGGCGAAAGCAACCTGAATGCCAGTTAGTATTTATAAAGGAAAATGCGCGGTTATCCAAGCGTCCGCATTAATGGGGGAAACTATAACGCCGCCCCATACGCGCCACGATGTAACCGCTCAGTAGACGCGCAAAACCCTGGTCGATTTCTAAAATCCCCAGTCGAGACACGTTAATATTTGCTACTTCCCAATGCCGCTCTTCGATTCCCTCGATCCGCATTGCGAAGTGGGGGGACTCATGATATAGGGTGGCCCAAAAGGCCCAACATTTTGGACAATAGCCCAGGGCTCATGACCCACGTCGACCACGTTCGACTAGATAGTGGCCCGAAGGGCCCATCGTCTCAGACAACGGCCCAGGGCCCATGATCCACGTCGACCATGTTCGACTAGATAGTCGCCCGAAGGGCCCAACGTTCAGACAACGACCCAGGGCCCATGGGACATGTCGAAAATATTCAACCAGTCCCCCCACGCCCAGGTGGGTGCCTCAGAGCCCTCGGATAATATCGACCATATTCGACCCCAGTCAGGCTGACAGGAGGTCGAACTCTGCACAGTACTCTGTCACCGCATTAAATGCGTGGACTGGCACCACGCCACCGCATTAATGGCGCATGCCATCCCCTCACTGTCTGACACGGCAGGCGCCACCCCGTATACCGTCCCGTCCTGTAGCATGAAAGGACATCTAGTTGGCAAAATTCAAATGGGGGAATAGACTAATTGCCCCTTGGAGGAGGTTGAAGACCCCAAGGGTAAGCCAAGGGCTTACCAGTCATTTCCTACAAGGGGAAGAATATAAAAACTCCTCTGTCTTGCCTCACAAGGTATGCAAAAAAAGACACACTGAATCTATCTCACTCCATTGTTAGATATTGAAAATACTGACTTGAGCGTCGGAGGGCCAAAGCCGAGGGCCACTCGGCTAGCCTAACGTTTACCTTGATTGCAGGATTCTCAAATATCATCAACGAAAGATATCCACCTTTGGGGCTAACCCCTATACAGAGCGGAATCGGAGTACCTGTATTACGATTCGGACCCTCATCAGCTATTATTATCAGCATATATAGCATAATGCATAAAATAAATTATCTATGTTGTTCCAAGAGAATGGGTCAATATTGATTTGGGACAAAATATTAAACAAAAAATTCGAAAAAAAAATTATGTATATATTTTTATATTATTAATAAAAAATATGTTGTAGCACCCCTAAAATTTAGTTTTTTTTTTTTTTTTGGAAAATAAGGATTTAGAAAGCAAGGTATTGGTTGATCGGAGTTTAGGGTTGAAAAATAAATAAAAAGGATTTGATTGAAAAAAAATTGAAAGTTTTGGGGTCAAAATAGAATTTAGCAAGACTTGATTGGACCACAATTTAAGAAGTTGTGGGCTTGCATGGAAATAATTTAGGTCAAAGGGGTTCAAGTAAAGCACTATATTAATTTGGGGTCAAGAGGAAAGGTTTTCTAAACTTGGTAGACCTAACCAAAAACCTAACCAAAATTTTAGGGGTGAAATAGCAATTTCCAAAAGATTGCATTTTAAATAGTGGTCAACTCTCCATTCTTCATTTTCTTCTCCACCATGCACCGATTCTCTCCCTCCCACCGGCGACTCACTCCGATGATGGAAATACCTCAAATTATATACCATTTTCTTCCTCCCTTCGAGTAGAACACAACGATATAAGTTTATCCTTAAACCTACCAATGTAGCGATCGAAAAATGGGCTGAAAATTTCAGCACGGCGGGGCTTGGTGGGTCTTTCATCTCCGGTGACCGAAGTTCAAGAATGTATACTGGGTTTTGTAGCCCTTAGCTCAAGGATCACACCAGTGTTTTCAGATTCTCAAACGGACCACCGTAGACGAAGGAATTAAGGAAAAATTGTAGCGGTGGAGGTGGTGGTGTTGGGCAGTTGAGGCTAAAATTAGAGCTCAATTCGGTGGTGTTGGAAAAATTGACTTAGGGGTTTACTTAGTTGAGCTGAAATGAGCATTTTGATGGTATTGTTAAGCTTTTCCGGCAACTGTGCACGTCGGCGCTCTGGCAGCGGTGCTTTGTTGACTCCGAGACAGTTTGTCCAACTCATCATGGTGATCGTAATGGTGGTCTCAGTTCGTGATTTCGAGGTCCAGTTAAGCAAATTCTAGGGTATAGATAGGTACTGAGTTTAGGGTTCTTGTACGTTTTAAATTCGTATGAACTTTGTATTTCAGAAGAAAAGCTAAGAAATGTGTGCCAAGTGGTGATCTTTATATACATGCATGGATTAAGATATGGTTTAGTAGGCTTGGATTTGAATTAAAATTTTGATTTTTGGGTAATTGAGTTAATTGAAAATTTTGAAACTTTAACTTGTGGATTTTATGGATTTGGAATCAAGTGATAATAATCGAGTTATTTAAGGTGATGTGGGACTAAGATTCGGAACATGCATATGCCATGATAAGTCTAGTAAACTTGGATTGTATTCTTTTATGAAAATTTTGGGAATTAATCGAGTTAATCGGAGGAAAACCCTAATTTTATGAATTGTATTGTTGATTCGGGATAATAATATGAGGTTAATTATATAAATAAGGACTTGACTATGCCCTTTTGCTAGTACCAATATAAACCCTGTAAATATTTTTGTATTAACCGCGCAATTAGACGTATCATAATGATAGTACTGATTGAACCCTAATTATCGTATTGATTGAATAATCAGAGATTTTGGGACTATTAATAATAAGATTTTAATTCTTAAGTATTATTAAGGTTGACTGGGGATTTTGAATGCAAACCTACTCTTTTGGTTAGGTGACGAAGAAGTGGGTTTTGCGGACCAATAAATTGATGATTGTGGATTGCATTTTCTAAGACTTTAAAGGTAAGGGTCTGCCACTCTGGCACTTTCTTATACCTGTTTGTTCCGTGATGAACCCCTATGAGGGTTTCTGTTTGACTTGATTCGGAAACTTATTGATTCTCGATCGTCAAATTTCATGACTTGCCTGCATTCTTGAATATTATTATATGTTTCAAATCCATTCTTGTGCCTAGAAATTTCTTTACATTGTCAGATTTCTGTCCTTATACCCCAGCCTTGCCGGCTAACCCCATATTCTTGATATCTAAGAAAGTAATGTTTGAAATGTTCATGTTATTGCTTGAAAAGTTGAATTGGTATCTGTTGGCATTTTATCATTTAACCCACGGGGACGCCCTTGGTAAGTTCAACCCAGAGGGATGCCACGGGAAGTTGGGCCCGGGGCTAGGTCAGAAAAGATGGTCGAGCGGTACGGACTGACAGTGATAGATCTTCCTGCTAGTACCTACCTACGATCCTAACTTACAAGTAGCTGGAAGTAGCAAATTGTGAGTGGCGGGATCGGGCATGCCATCTACCATGCTATAAAAGCAAGTTGTTACACGCCGAGCTGTGTGCTCAAGAAAATAGAGAGATATGGAGAAAGTTTTCAAGTTCAAGTTAAATGATGTTGAAAAGTTATCTTGTATTCATCAAGGAGCAATAAGGAAGGATGCCAACATGCCAGCTAAATGTTTACATGTTTCATGTTTTTATGAGTCTAAATCTGATTACCGTCAATCATGAACTAATTATCTGATTTATTATCAATGACCTTGTTTACTGCCATTGAAATTCAATACTTTTTCCTCTATCTCCTGTTATGTATTTCCCTCACTAACTCCTTAAGACTCACCCTCCTATGCATTTCTTAAATATTTTTAGATAGGTATGAATAGTGAAGAATAAAGACTGATGCTTGCTTGGAAGAACTGTCTGTGATAGACGTTTGGATATCCTTGTGATGGTGACTATGGGATTTGAAGCTGTGGACAAGACTGAACTCAGTTGGAAGACTTTTAGCTTGTATATAATGTTGGCGTGTAGTGTTATTTTAAGTTGAAATATGCTATTATTTTATAAGATATTAGAATCTGAATATGTTGTACTTCTTGTGGTGTCTCTTGAAGTTTGAATTTTGTTGTTTTTGGTTGCACTTATTGCGCACTCTGAAATGATCTTTTGAGACAGTTCTAAGTTGCTATCACTTGAGTTGTAAAATTTTGGGTTGTTGTGCAGTTTTATGAATTGAAATTGAATTTTGGAGGTGCATTTTGGATTTAAATTATTATGGAAAAGATTTGAGTAGCTCCTCGGCCCGAAAATAGATACCTCCCGAACGGGGCGCTACATGTGTTGTAATTTAGAATCTTATTTCGTGATCTTTTAAAAATAAGAAAAATGAAAATTTGAAAAGATGGAGTACTACAATATTGGGCACCAAACATAAATATTGAGTAGATTAAGAAATAAATTACAAAATAAAATATAAAGAATTAGCAAAATGCTTGATGACTTGTAAGAATAGTTATTCAAGAAATCACAGCCTCTAAGGTTTGTTTACTTTGTGATATGGGATGTAGAATGGTGGAATGAAATGATGGATGGAGATTAGGATTAAAATAATTTTGTAATCTTAAATTATATTTACTTTATAAGATAATATGAATTATAAAAGTGGATAGTTGCATCAATTATATTACTCTGGTGGATGATAATATTAGGATAATATGTAAAAGATTAAAATATCCTTTAATTAAAAAAAGAAAAGGAGAAATAGAAAATTTATCACATTTCTATTGTCGGACTGATATTGATTAATAACTTCAAATTTTTTACATTCATGAAATAAATATGAATTTTAGTACTTTCTAAAAATGCAGTCACATAAAAAAAAACACTTATAAATTGAAACATTATATTTATAAAAACATATTTTTTTCTACAAATTGAAATAAAAGAAAAAAAAAATGTTACTTTACTCAACTGAAGTTGCTCAATGTGCAATCGAACCCAGCGCGATTTGTAGGGAAGGATACTGGCTATCTACCATATTTCTCTCTCTCTCTCTCTCTCTCTCTATATATATATATATATATATATTTGGTTTAAGAACATAAATGTAATTTAGCATTTAAAGGGGTTTTTTAACAAATTAATATGATATCCAACATGACTCTGCATTGTGGTTGTTATTTATTTCATCGCACCTAAAAGAGATGACGGCACATCCCACAAAATCTATAATACATATCAGCTTCGCTCTTGTACTGGCCTTCTATAATGCAAGCATATCTGCACATGCCACAAAATCATTATGTACAATGTCAGACACGTGCTGGATATCGACACAGTCCCGACATGTCCCCGACACTTGTCGAACACAGCAATAAAGTATTCAAAAATTAAAAGATAAAAGATAAAATTCGACACGGTATCGGATACGGCTAAAAGATGTGTCCGACACGGCGATGCTTTTTTATTAAACTTTACAAAATTTAAGGACTAATAAATAATATAAAAAAAATTTAAATGGCAAATGAAGTTAGTAAAAAACCTCACTGTGTTCATAATATCCTAATAAATTTGGATGATTAGACACACTAAAAAAATTATAAAATATAGTAAGTGATAGTTGAAAACTTGGCACTAATTATATATATATATATATATAACAAAAAAAAATTGTTCTATCACCAATAATTTATTTTTACACGTTTAATAGTGGCAAAAATTGTATTTAAGTTATCACAATTGATAATTGATGGCAAATCTTTAATGATAAGTATAATTTTTTTAAATGTTATTAGTTATAATTTTTAAATTATCACCTATTTTTTTATGACTAATATTACATTTTTTTGTATTGAAAATTTCCATTATATAATTTATTAAAGTCTAATACTTATTGTTATATAGGGGATTCATTATTTATTTGAATTTAAAATATATTTATTTAATATTTAGTGTTGATTTATATATTTTACATTATATGCATTAATATGATTAATAAATACTTATATATATATAGAATTATATATATTATAATAATCGTATTGGTGCTGTATCGTATTCTAAAATTTAAAAATTTAATGTGTCGCTGTGTCCGTGTCACTATGTTTCTTATCCTTGCATCATAACTGGCCTTTCTAATACCAAATAGATAAGGTACTGCGTGGGAAGGCACGCGTGACGCATGTGCATAGGACTATAAAAATTAACCATGGATCCAATGTAGAGAATTAGACAACTATATATATGTCATTTGTTATCCAAGGTTGCATGTGCTAAGGCATGGCCCAGAGCGCCCATTTATGGGTAGAACTAGGGGAGGCAATATGGGTTCAAACCCATGGTTCCAACCCAAAGTCTTTGGGTTGGGTTGGGTTGGGTTGGGTTTAAAATAATAAAAGTGGATTTAGTTCGGGTTGGACTTTAATGGGTTAAATGTGGGTTGGGTTTAATGGGTTAAATTGGTTTTTAAATGAAAATGGGTTCAAAATGGTTCCAACTCAATTTCAGCCTACTTTGAACTCCCATTCTCCCATTTTTCAACCCAAGATTAATCATTGTTGTAGATATTCCTGGGTTTTCCTAGCCCTAGTGAACTACTCTATCAAAACAATCAGATATCTAAGGGTTAGGTCCTTTCTATGAAACGTCATGTTATCAAAGAGAAAGCTTGACAATTTCTTATTAAATTTAATTAATAAATAATAATTTACTAGAAAAAAAAATGAAAATTCCTTGAGAATTAAATGCCTACTAAATGACTAAATTTATGCACTAATTGTTAATCTTTGAAAAATAAAAGTTAGCAAAATTCAAGTAATAAAATGTTTAATTGTTGTTATTAATTATCTTATCTTATTGTATATTAAAGTTACTGAGAATTTTAAAATAACTCCTTTTTTTCACTTTTTAAAATGCATTTTCAGAAAAATAAATAAATAAATAAAATAAATTATATCATTAATGCATGACAGTGGAATTATAATACGAACTTCAATGATTCTATTGTATACAAATATAAATTAATCAATTAAGAAAAAATAAAGATGTGGACTTATATCATGTTTGTTTCATAGTAAGCAAAATAAATATTAATAATATATATTATTTATAAAGTTGAATATTAGAAAATATTGAATTAGAGAATCAAATATACATAAAATAAACACACACACACACACACACATATATATATATATATTATGTATATCTATGGAAACAAAACGACTATCTTCAATGTATATTAGTAATTGTATTGAGTAGGTACAGTAGTCTACAATCTGTTAGTAATTGGATGCATGGACTAATGCTTCATCTAGTATAAATGGAATTATAAAGGGTTTATTAGATTTTTTGGCTCAAATGGAAAAGAAGTAGATTGACTTTTTGCTTAATTATGGAAAGTTTGACTGCGACTGAAGAAGTTTGAATTTGATTGATTCATGTTTGTTGGGTACAATATAAATATTTTGTACTAAAAATTTAAAATATTTTAAATAGTTGTGTTTTATTCATTAAGCAAGATTGTTATTTTATTAAAAGAAAAAATATAAATATTATAAAATAATAAGTAAATTATAAGTTTACTTAATTTGATTTGATTTTACGTGATTAATAAAGATTTAATAATAATTAATTAACATACGTCAAATAAAGATAAAAATTTTATAGTTTAATAAAATAATATAATAATGTATTTAGCAAAAAAATATACTAGCAAAAAAATTATATATTTTTTTCTTTTTTGTATTGAACCCGTCCAAACTCAACCCAATCCGTTTTCAACCCAACTCATTTTTATAAAATCATTTTGAGCCCAACCCACCCATTTGTCACTACTAGGTAGAACCTTGTGAATTGGCGTTTTCTCTTCTTTCACACACACACACACACATTTATTATAATACTAACACAATCATCATTAAAATATATAACAAACTAAATTATATATATGATTTCTTTTTTTGAATTATACACACATTAAAAATTTGATAGATTCGAACTTCTAATGTCATATTTTATATATATGAGACTAATGTTATTAAACTAAATAGTAACTTTTGAATTATACACACACGTTAAAAATTTGATAAATTCGAACTTTTAATCTCATCCTTTATATATATGGGACTGATGTTATTAAACTAAATAGTCACTCCACACATGTGTGACTTAAATACAAAGGCTATATTTGGTTACATTTTGTCAAAACAAATTAATTTTTGCAGAATGTAAGCGCCTCTAGACCTATTCTATTTCGTATGGAGCAATTGTTCCCCTTCACTATGTGTCCTACTTCCTAGCTCTTTAAGAGTGCACTCGAGTCAGTCAACGTTGATTAAACATGTGAGTTGACTTTTTGTCAAAATACCAAATACCAATCCCCAGAATACCCTTTTAAATCAACTGACTTATTATAAAAAATTCCATATACACACATTTACATATCATAATATTTTATTATTATTATTTTTATAATTAAAAAAATTATATCGAATCATCACGTATACATACATATACATATTATATATTTTATTATTTTTTTAATAATAAAAAATATTATTCAATTCTATTTTTACCCTAAAAACCCAACTAAAAAATATTGATTTGACTGTTACAGTAAAAATTGTCTCATTTCAAAATATAAACAAATATACCAAAATTCTCTAAAATAATTTTCTAATTATTCTCCAAAATATAAACAAACATTCATTACATTCCCCAACCTCACTCCCAAAATTTATTCTCTCAAAACGCATAATCAAAAATATTAATCCCTTGATGATTTACATTGTTTTGATTATGACAAAATTATATTTCTAAAGTTATGTACTCAAAGCATGCAATCGAATTATAAATATCATTCCATATTATCTGTTGGAATCTGTCTATGCGCTGAAACTTACTTTCCCACAATTAAAAGAACTCATGAAAATTCTAACTTGATTAACATCTCTATTACTTAGGAAAGAAATAATATCCTGCTGTAATCATTGATACATCCGCAATTTATGGAATTAATGCATGTTTACTCAAATACCTTGTTTCCTTATTTGATTCAAAAGGACACTTACCTAAATAAAATTTCATAACCGTTGGACATAAGCATATAAATATGAAAGTATGCAACATTGTTAGGAGTGAATCACTTAATTGGGAAAAGATCTTTGTTAAACGTTTTGAGGAGTTGTATGATACTCTCATACACATTTTGTGCTTAAATGTTGCTAATTCCTTACTCTACGTGTGTTTTCGAAGGACCTTATGGTGAAGGAGGTTAAGGGAAGTTTGCTTCGGACCTTGAGGATATAAAGAAAAGGCGGTTTGTGTCTCAAAAGACCTACTGGTGAAGAGGGACGGGAGTCATACCTGCTCTTGGGAAAACATGTGAAGAGAATAAATCGACGCTTGGTTGCTTTAAGAACCTCTAGGTAAAGAAACCAGTTGAGCGGTACTGTCTGAAATCTTCTGTAGTGTTCTAGGTTTCGGTTTGGAAGGAGAGTCTAGAGCTTGCTATACAAAGTGGCAGTAACTCATGCATCAATCCACAGAGGTTGTGCAAGTGAATCTAGCAAAAGTTCTATCGTGCCTATTCACAAAGCAGTTGGTTTCTCGAATCTGCCTTATCCCGTCTAGGATTCTAGTTTAGCCTTGTGCGAAGAGCTGTTTTCATTCTACTAGGGTGTTTCTAATCCTTTTACTTTTACTATGTCAAATTTATGTACTTAATTGTAAAACATTCTGATAGTTTTAATTGATTTGATATGTTCAAAATTTTAAGTTAAAACTTAGATAGAAGAGTAGGCTTGCCGAACTTCTATAAATACCACTATCCATTTACTACTATTTTTATTGTTTTATTTATCACTAGTCTGACTGGTAGTTTAACTGGTACTTACAAATTCCAATTAGTAACTAAAATTGATTTTTGCAAGACTTAAACTATTTTGAAAGGCTAAAAAGTATTTGAGTGATAAACTTCAAATTCCTTACGCTTAATTCACCCCCTATTAAGCTTATAATGACTCACACAAAATATAGAAAATATGACCAAACATTACCTAAAAGATTTTTCACTGATAAAATCCCAATAAGCTTAAATGGTTTTTGCAGCTTTGTTGATGGGGGGAAGCTTTTACTGGGCAAAGGACATATGATCGGCATCATCCTTTTATCATTTTTAGACAACATATTTTAAGGCCTGTTTGTTTTCAATGATAGAGGTGGATCAAGGCTCAAATCCATGTTCATTATTTGCATACTTAACCTAATCCATACACGTATATTTGTTTATTACATACACATAAATAAAATATGACTATCTACATAAATATAGATATATGGCCTATATACATACAAATATTTGTTTAGACATTTATATTTATATTATTACTTATATATATATTAAAGATATTTAATAAATACATTAATGCAAATACTTTTTTACATATCTATATTATATATAAAGCACCTACCATTTTTAGTATGTTTTTGAGCAGTCTTCCTAAAATAACATAATTGTTATTTTTTTAATTCTCATAACTATTTAGGTAGTTACCTTTTCTCTTTTTTAATATTTTTTTTGTCCAATTTTATATTTTTCTTTTTCCTTCTTAGTTATTTTTTCCTTTACTTATCACTAACATTTAAATAAATGCATTGAAAATATTAAAAATTATAGTAACATTTGAAAGAGTAAATGAATGTATATGAAATTTTAGCACACGTATTGAGTGTGTCAAAATTACTAATTAATATTAAAATATATTAATTAATACCTTATCATATATATGTATGTACATCTTTATATAATATATAAGATTTTTCCGATCAAAAGGGACTAATGTAGATGACAATAATGTCCAGAAAAAACTATAAGATTTATAATAATGTAGATGAAAATATATAAGACTTATCATATTCTCCCCAAAAGGAGAATGAGAATCTCTAAATTCCTAATTTTGAGGAATTTAGTTCCTTTTTTTCAGAATTTAAAGAAATCTTACCAAACACAAAAAATTTGATACTCCTAAATTAAATGACTTTACGTGCCAGCCAAACAAATGGGACCTAAGGCTATAAACATTATTAATCAATGATAAAAGTGGAAAAGAACTACTCAACAAACAAATTGACAATTGATTGAATAAAGTTCAATCATCATCTATTTTCCAATATTTATGTTTCAATTATTTTATCCCCACAATATTGAGCGCCCAGTAAAAGTGTGTGGTCGCTGGTCATCATAATTAATTAAAAAAAAAAAAAAATCTCCTTAGGTGTACAAGAAATTTTTTCAATAGTGCAAAAATCATTACTTATTCATGAAAATTAACGTGGGTTGAGAAGCTCGCATCAGTTTTTGGACTGATATGATCCTCTTGGGTCGGTCGACTTTTGACATAAAAGTATGAACGGAAAATTGAGTAATTGGAACTACTTTAATAGAAAATCCCCAACATTCAAATTATTGTATTGTTAATTTTAAGACAAGTTCGAAAAAAGAAAAATGATATTAAATAAAACTATTATCTTAATGGGTAATCGGTAAGTTGTTTATAATATATTGATATCTTACCAATTTATAAGTCATTGAGGTGGCTTAATTTAGGTCATTTAATAATAATCACATGATTTGATTTTTGAATCGAATTTAATCAAATTTAATAGAGTTGTCGCTTTGTATATGAATTTGATTTAAAAGGGCATTATACAAGTACTTTTTTTTTTTTTGGTGTTGGGGGGTTGGTTGGGTGAACAGTTTAAATCATTTATTTCATTCTATTTCATCACTTATTTCATTTTACGAAAATATTAAACATGTATTAAATATTTTCTTATAAAAATAATTAATTAAAAATTAAATACACCTACCATTAATATAGTAAGTTGAAACATGAAATGGAATAGGAAATGCAATATAGGATCCAAATTTTTTTTTGGGGAGAGGGGGAGGGGGAGGTGGAAGGGGGTACAATGTCCATATTTAAACCTATTTTTCTTGTTTAAATACTATAGATAGATACATAATGCATAGGTTTTTTCTTAATATATATATATATATATTTATCTTGATTATGATTGTTTAAAGATCAATTGAAGTTAATTTATTTTGAGCAACAAATCAAATAGTTCAAAATTTATTTTGCTGGATGTATTGAGGAAATCCAAATTTCAAATAAAACAAAGATTAGATTGGAGGGATCACAATAAAAATTGTATGCTATCTAAGTCGTATATAGGCAGAAAAACCTAATACTAATGGAAGAAGAGTAGCATGCTAGCAATAAGAATATACTTTTGGTACCATAATGATTGGAAGTATATATAGAATGTTGTCACGGTACACATGTACGAATCTTCCCACGTGGAGAGTTAAGTATTACCATGTGTATTAATGAGACAACTGATACTTTAGTACAAATCGGGTATATGTGGATGTGGATAAAAAATACAAAGAATGTTTGAATATTTTTAATTTTTTCAAAAGATATTTTAAGCATTTAGACTTATTTTCCATAACATGATCTTAAGGGAGAGAAAGATATGCATTTAGTCTATGGTTTCTTGTCTTTTCATCGGACCACGTCTTGCAAGGAAAAACTCCCATAATTCCATCCGTTTGACCGTGCGCCTGTCATTTTTAATGCTGGTCCCATCCGCTTGAATTACATAATAATTATATCAAAATCAATTAGACAGGCATTTAAGACCCTGTTTGGTCCTGAGAAAAGCGAAAGAAGAGCAAAATAGAAAATACTATGGTTAATTTCCCATTGGATAATGGTCCAAGATTACAGAAGCCAGGGTCAATTTTATTACAGTGATTTCATACCATATAATCTAATTTTATTAATATTTTTTTTCCGTCTCCTCCACTTGTTAATTGTTGTCACAGACTCACATGTGCAAAAGCCAACAACCATGAATATAAGGCCATGAGGCAGTTTCCCTCTTTCTACAGTGCTCTTTTCCACTGATTTCTGAGGACTTCTGATGATTGCAAATCTAGGTGCTTTTCTTTTTCTCTCTTTCAAATTCTCAACTTTTTGACTTTTTTTCTTTGTATCCGATTTCTATTAGTTTGTGTTTTTTCACTCTTTGATTGTGGATCTGTGGTGGGATTTTCCTTTTAATTGTGGGTTTGTGATCAAGATCTGATTTTTATGGGAAATTTCCCAGTGAGTTGTTTTTTTTCATTTTTTTTTCTTTGTATGTTTGTCTGTGTTTGTGTGTGTGTGTAAAGAATTGCATGCCATCGTAAAAGCTGCTGCACTTTGTCAGGAGCTGACTTGATTCAGGACCTCTTTTACCTTTTCTCTGGTGGTCCTTGCCTTCCAATGTGGATTTTATTTGCTAGGTTTTTCTTTTTCTGGTTTTTCTGGAAGTGGGTTTGATTTTTCACCTTTGCTAAAGTCTCTTTTTGGGGAGAAAGTATGTATGGAGTGGTTTGATTGACTTGTATTCTTTATCTGTGCTATTGCTCCTTACCTATTGTCTAACTCCTTTCTTGCTATCTTCTGCCCTTTCTATTTTTCACTTGACATTTGATGAAGTTCTATGCAGCTTTAAAACCATTGGAATTTTCAAGTGTGGATTTAGTATACTTGATTAAGATAGGCTCTAGTATATTTATTATTATTTTCTTGAAATTTTCTCTGATAAATTTGCTGCAACCGAAGTCGCTTGAGTATTTTAATCTTGGAATTGCTCATTGCCGGTTGAATGTTGATACACGAATTGTAACTGAGATATAGTATCTGAATATTGCAAATTTGAAGTCCCTTACCATATAGAATCTTACTTCCTCCTGATGATTCCACTTAATGAATTGATCCACATTGTTTCTCGAAGCATTGATAACATCATTTTTATGGCTTTTTGGTGATGTTTTTATTCTCTGTTAAATCAAATCAACTGCCTTGTATAGTTCATTTCAGAAATTATGTAGACTTAATTTTTTTTTTCCCAACTGACAGGGTTGTTGTTTGACGAAGTAGGGGAAGATAAAAATGTTGGAGTTTTGACGATGGGCGTATAGCTATTATAGTGGCTGCTGAGCATATTAATTGATCTAGTTTTAAGTGAAGTGTATTATTTCTCTGATGGCCTCAAAAACTGGCTCTAGAGCTCCTACGGGACTGCAACAAAAGGAAAATGATGGCAAATCTTTACCATCTCAGGTCTCAAAGACTAACAAGCCAAAGCTGGTGAATCCTGAGGAAGATGTTGAGTCCACCAGATCTCCGACTAATCCTAAAGATTCTTTGAGTTTGTGTGGCAACTCAGATTCCAATATCTTGTCCGACCAAGCGTCTATAACTCAAGATCTTGAGGTACATGATATTAGAAGCTCGTTGGAAACTTCATTTGATCAAGAAAAGCAGTCATCTGGGCTGGGGAGTGTGAAAAACAGTTCAGTCTCTGCAAAGGTTAGTGATGGAGCCAATAGTCTTGCAAAAACCAGTGGGAGTGCCAAAATAAGTGATCGTGGCGACTTCATTGAGAGTGGAAAGAGCAGTGTGTGCCGAGGAAGCACAAGCAGTGATGTGAGTGGTGAGAGCACCTGTAGCAGCTTTAGTAGCAGCATCAACAAGCCTCACAAAGCAAATGATATGCAATGGGAAGCCATCCAAGCTGTCCGAGTCAGAGACAGCGTCTTAGGTTTGAGTCATTTCAGGCTTCTGAAAAGATTAGGTTGTGGGGATATTGGGAGTGTATATTTGGCTGAGTTGACTGGAACCAAATGTTACATTGCAATGAAAGTTATGGATAAAGCATCTCTAGCAAGTCGCAAGAAGCTTCTTCGTGCTCAGACGGAAAGAGAGATACTACAGTCTCTCGACCATCCGTTCCTTCCTACTCTCTACTCCCATTTTGAGACTGATAAGTTTTCTTGTTTGGTGATGGAATTCTGTCCTGGAGGCGACCTGCATACTCTTAGACAGAGACAACCAGGAAAATATTTTTCCGAGCTAGCAGTGAAGTAAGACACCTCTGAAACCATATCTGAAATTGAATTTGAATTCGAGTAGATTTTGCTTCTGCTTTTTCTGCATGTTTACAAGGCAATTTATTCTGCAGTGTGCAAATATATATATGTATATGTATGTGTGTGTGTGTGTATTTTTTCCTGACTTATGCTGTATTCAATGGCTTTTTCCTTTATGAAAGGTTCTTTCTTTAGCTTCATAACTTGTTTCCTTGCAGAAAGATTTCTTCTAAATCTTTGTGCAATAAAAAAAAGTTCCATTAAGTACACAATAAAAGGCTGGAACACCTGCTAATTCTCTTAAACTTGTCTCTTGTGTGTAATTCTTGAAAAAGTCATTCCTTTTACATTTCATGGTCATATGAAACTGTTATGGCATTCAGGTGTGAGACTGTAAGGGTTTCAGAACATAAGATTGTACAGGACAAGCTTGTTCTAGTGAAGTAGAAAAAGTTCAGTATGTAAAATGTATGAACCCAAAGTGTGGTATTGCTGATTGAAGGATAAGTCCTTAGTTCAATACATTAACCTATCATTTTTGTTAATTTCCTTATGGCAGATTTTATGTAGCAGAAGTGCTGCTTGCCCTTGAGTATCTACACATGCTTGGGATTGTCTATCGTGACCTTAAGCCAGAAAACGTCCTTGTTAGGGATGATGGACATATAATGCTCTCGGATTTTGATCTCTCACTTCGTTGTGCTGTTAGCCCAACTCTGGTGAAGACCTCATCCCTTAGTTCAGATCCTCAGCAAAAAAATTCCACCTACTGTGTCCAGCCAGCATGCATTGAACCGGCCTGCATTCAGCCATCGTGTGTTGTACCAACAACATGCTTCACTCCTCGTCTCTTTTCTAGAAAGTCCAAGGACAGGAAGCCGAAGAATGAAATTGGGAACCAAGTTAGCCCACTTCCCGAGCTGATTGCCGAACCAACAAATGCTCGTTCGATGTCGTTCGTTGGGACTCATGAATATCTTGCACCTGAGATCATCAAAGGTGAAGGCCATGGGAGTCCGGTGGATTGGTGGACTTTAGGGATCTTCTTATACGAGCTTTTGTTTGGTAAAACTCCATTTAGAGGATCTGGCAATCGAGCCACGTTGTTCAATGTCGTTGGACAACCCCTTCGTTTTCCAGAATCACCTGTTGTTAGTTTTGCTGCTAGGGATTTGATTAGGGGCTTGCTTGTAAAAGAGCCTCAGCATAGGTTGGCTTACAAAAGAGGTGCAACAGAGATAAAACAACACCCTTTCTTCGAAGGAGTTAATTGGGCTTTGATACGCTGCGCCACCCCTCCTGAGATCCCAAAGCCGGTTGATTTTGAGCGAATGCCTCTTCCTGCCTCACCGGCCAACCAGAAGGCTGCTGCTGCTGCTACTGCTACAGATCAGAAGAACGATAAGTATTTGGAGTTCGATTTCTTCTAGAAGTATTTCGGACAATCAGGAAGATGATGGTGACTGTAGTTCCGGGATTTTCTTTTAAATGCTAGATTGATAAAGAAAACCTGCATATGTTGCGATATTTTCTGGCAACATCGTGGCAATAGAGGATCTGAAGTTGATAGCAGATGGCCACAGGATGAGTGTATCAATCAGCTAAAGATTTGCACTTGTGTATAATTTTCTTTTCATTTTTAGAAAAGTTTGTTGAATTTAAGACAATGGTAGGACCAAAATTTTAGACAACCCAATCAACTTGTATCTTCCATCCTTATGCATGTGCTGACATTTGAACCGATCAGCCAGACAATTGCTAGCTGTGTCTTGATCCATTATGATCTTGTTTCTCTTTTCGTTGCAGATTAGAAAAGGATAACAATAATTTGGCTATTGTAAAGGTTTGTCTCCTCAATTATAGTAATAAAAGTTTTTTTAGTTATGCTGTCTTTTTAAGTTCTTTGTCCATCATATTTTGTTCATGCAAATATGGTGAATGGTCTAGGACAAAACAACATGACTTTAGTCCAGTAGATAAGTAGCCTACAATGTAGTACATCACAGCATTTTACAAACCCAGAAATTATTTGGTACAAAACAAACTAGATGACCAGTAAATGAAAACTAAAGCAAACATAAAAATGTATATTTTTTCTAAAACTGTGGCAGTTAAAAAAGAAGGGAAAAAAAATAAAAATAAAAACAAGATTGCGGTGAGCGTGGATCGAACACGCGACCTTCAGATCTTCAGTCTGACGCTCTCCCAACTGAGCTATCCCCGCATCTGCTGAGCATGTGAAACTATAATAATTTCAACAACCAGGCCTTGCTTGACCCTTGCTTTTGGGCAAATCCCAACTGAGATTATACTGCTTGTGCTGAATTGGGCCAACTTTAATAACTCCAATCAAATTTTAAAACATCCACAAGCAAATGAGTCAGTTCTTGTTTGTTCTTGCTCTTGATCAAATTTTGGGGTCGGATTAGCTTCCCGTGGTGAAGGAGAAGGAGAAGGGGACTCCACCATCAGCTCGGACATTTCCTTTCCTTCACATATGATCTTAACCTCACAGAACTCCGGTGCATTCTGCAATATCTGATCAGCAACGCCCCCATTGCCTTTCCTAGACCTCATCCTCCTACAACTCTCGCGAGAAAACAACATATGAAAAATAAAAAAAAATAAAAAAAAAGCAAACAAATCAACACATTCATATGTTGAGAGAGTGAAGTTAACATGTGTCTACCTTACAGTAGACTTAGTGGCACCAAGCACCAACTTCCTTATGTTGAGGAT
Organism: Jacaranda mimosifolia; assembly: GCA_018894105.1. NCBI lineage: Eukaryota > Viridiplantae > Streptophyta > Magnoliopsida > Lamiales > Bignoniaceae > Jacaranda > Jacaranda mimosifolia. The sequence goes on from CM032129.1 coordinate 28,429,342, forward strand.
GGGAATGAGGTCGAGTATGGCTTTTGCCTCCATCTCACTTTCAATAAGTATTGTGTCCACTTTAACCTTGATATTCCAATCATCAGATACCAAGTTTATGCAACAACATTAGCATCAGTTTCAGACAATAATCCCTTAGGACAGCTGATGACATGGATGCATACTGTAAGCTGAGACATTTACTAGTGGTCTGCAAGTGATGACCAATACCTGGGAAGAATTACAGACATTCAGAAACTTTGAAAGAAAGTCTCTCCTCTTGCCTCTTTCCTGGGCCATGTACTTCTCTTTCTGCTCAGGGTTCACTTGACTAATTGGTAACTTTCCCACTGCCATTTGGGAAAGAAAAAAGGAAATTAAACAGCGACTATTAAGAAAAGAAAAAGTAGAGCTTCAAATTTAATTAATTCTTGCCCCATTTTTTCATGTGGGGTAATCGAGCAAAGTTTTAGTATTTAATGGCAAGCAATTATGCAGCAATTGAGTAGTTTATTCAACAAGACAAAGTGAGATTTTTTTTTTTTTCAAGCACGAAAGATAACTTTATTATTTTTAAGAGGACAAAAGCTTCAGCTGCGATTGCTTGTCCAGTTTTTTTCAAAATTCCGTCTCTCTGCTCAGAAAAATTAAAGACGTGTTTGGCTGTAAGACCAAACTCATGTGTAAGAGACCAGTGCTCTGTAGGTGAATTCTTATCTTTGGAGCAAATCCCAACTCTTGTGTCTCTCTTTTTAGAGAAAATCTCTCTCCTTTCTCTCTTTCTTATCTCTGAACTGACATGTTACACTTTCTTTTTTGGAGAAAATCTCTTACCTTGCTCCCTCTCTTACCTCTGAACCTACCTCTTATAAAAATTCCAACTCAGAATGAGGCAAGTAGAGGGCTCGAAATTTTCTCAAGGGTTATTGTTCCCCTGTGCTTGCCAATGATTTCAACCATTTTTATATCAAAGTGAACTTGGATTCTTCCAAGTGTGTGTGTGACTATATGTAGATGTTTTCATCTTGTCCCTTTTTACTATGAAAATCACTTGTGATGGCTGTGAAGATAATGAATTTCTTTCAATTGAATCTTGTATGGAGACGGATTGACCTGTATATCTTGACGAGGCAAACCTGGGTGGCAATCTCTCTTCTCTCTAACTGGGTTTTGCAGCCATGACGGTGTCTCTCTCTTTGCTTGCAATTTCAGGATCTAAGCCTCACCACCCCTCCCCTTTTTTTAGATTTAAGGAATTTATGAATGGATTTTTTTTATTATTTTTAAATATGAGTTTCAACAAAATTTTCACCCCCAGGAAACCTTTTTATGCATGTTTTAGATTTAAATATTTAATTAGGTTTTTTCAAAATTTTCTACAATTAAATAAAAATACACAAAAGAAAATTAAATTTGATAAATTATTTATAAATTTGTAAATTTGAAATCTGATATATTAAATTAATAAATTATTTATAAATTTTTTACTATATCATAAATCCCACACAAACTCAAAAGTCAAAACGCCAAAATTTGATTTATTAATAGACAATCAATTTTTTAAATGAAAATATATTATAAATCCCAAACAAACCCAAAACTCCAAAATTCGATACATTAATAGATGATTGATTTTTTATCATTAAAAAAATTTAATTTATTTAGAAATTTTTACTGTACTATAATTCTAAATAAATGCAAAGCACCAAAATTAGATTTATTAATAGATGATTTATTTTTTAACTTAAAAAAATTATTTTATTATATTTATAAACAAAACAAAACAAAAAAGTAAAACTCATAAAATAATTTTATTATGTCAAACAAATCTCTCAGACATATCTTAAAAATAATCTTACAATCAATCACAACCTCACATCATATCAACACATTACATCACTTTATCTCACAATCTCATCTCTCATCCACATATCTCTAAAACACCAAAACATTAAGCAAGTCTCACAAGCAATCACGTCCCTCCACTCTAAACTATTACTGGGCTAGCCAACATAACCAACGCTTTGTTTGTTTACCATCTTCCAGAATTTTTTCCAACTCCCCAAATTTAAATAAATAAAACGCGAAATTCCCCAAATTTGTGTCCCAAATACATAAAATTATCCCTAAAATACTTCTTATTGTTCATCCTAAAAAACCATTTCCCAATGCACATATACACACGTATACCAATCATTCCACATGAATGTACACATTTATAACGAATATAAAAATTTATTTCATCCCACTAATTTAACAAAAATTGACATATATGATATTTCCAGTAAAATTTACCTGAACAAATAGATGAAATCAAGAAAAAGTGGAAGAATTTAATAACAGTTCGAAACCAAGAAATGGAAGAACGAAAGTTCTATGGATTAACAAAAACTTTGTGGATAGAAACGAAAAAAAAGAGATATCGAAGTAATTCTTATGATTCAATAATATTATTACTTAAATTCGAAGTTCTTAATTACTTCAACCGATTGAATCCTATTAATGAAATAATTAAGTCATAATTCATCGATTGATTGTATCATTGACCATTTCTTTTTATTTATACGAAAAGTTTATCATGAATTTACTTATTTCTGTTGCTTCTATTATTGCTGTTAGACTGGCCACCCCTCCAAAAATAATAACAAACAATTTTTTTTTTTGTTTTTTCAAACATTCTCCACCTACCAGATACAAAAACATCCAACCATGATTCCCCCAAATCACTTTTCAAAACACTTTGGTCAAAACATTTTTCACAATTCACCGAATTTGCATCCAAACAAAGCCCAAACTTCTAACATAGGTCGAACCAACCTAGTGCTGTGCAAAGATTCAAGACTACGGTAGAAGATGTGTGTGTGTGTGTGAGAGAGAGAGAGAGAGAGAGAGAGAGAGTTACATGGTGAGGGGATAAACTTGGTCTCGGAGAAGACATGAACGAGAAAAACAACAGTAGAAGATGGATTGGCCACCGCATTATTGATTGTCCAGATCAAGGCATCCATGCTTATTGTCTCCTCGTCCTGCTTCCCCACCGCCACATAAACAGCATCTTCTCCTCTCTCCTCAAAATCATACGAAAACCCGCCGCCCTCTACTTCTTCTCTTATAGTTCCCAAGGGAACACTATTATTAACTCCATTATTATTAATATCGATCACTTCGCCCGAGAATTCTTCTTCAATCTCACTCGGACCGCCGCGGCCGCCGAAATTCTCCCACTGGTCTTGGTAGTGAGCTCTCAACCGAGGAACCTCCTCGGAACTAATCCCCTTACTGGAACCGATTGAGAGACTCGACGCCATTTTCTCCTGCGATGTTGAAGGAGAAGAAGTGGCTGCAGGTTACTAGTGCTTAGATTTCGTCTTTCTTTAGGATGGAATTCTTGTGGGGTTTTGAGGTTTGGACAGGTACCGGGACAACAACAGCGTTGAAAAGTTTGAATCAATGCAGAAAGGAGCCTGAGATTTTCTCCAACCTTGACTTTTCTAAACTATAACATTGATTTGTAATTACATTAGCTATTATTGCAAACAGTTCCTGTATGTACTATATATTTTTTCTTTAAATAATGCATATTATTTGTATATATCATCATATTTATTATATTAAATAGATCGAGACTTATTTTCTAAATTCGCTCTTGAGTGCTCGTACTGAGTAAATTAAAATTAATTTCAATAATGCTGAATTAATGCAAATTTAAATTTGAGTTGGAATTTAAAATTTTTAATTTAATAAAATAATATAAAATTGCAATTATTAATTTTTTTTATATAATATCCATTAATTCATTTAAATATTATAACTCATTATTTTAATCTCACAGCAAAATGCTAAAAGTTTATAAATATAAATATATAATATTCATAGACTATCCTATAGTAATTAAGATAAAAAAATATAATTATTTATAAGTTCACAGGTTTGAGTTTAAAAATAATTGAATTGAGATCGTTTCAAGATAAATTTTAATTCAAACTTTATTAGCGAGGCCTGCAAGTTAACTCAATTTGTCTGCACTTGTAATTATTGCCTCCATTATGTAAAATAATACAAAAGCATCTTACTAAGAAAATCTTGGGGTGTTGATCACATGATATTTTTTTTAAATTATTGACTTTATGACAGATCGTGATCACATGATTATTACAAGAAATTTAATTGCCATTGGATTTTTATATTAATCTATCATTAGATTGTAAAAAGCAATATGCGAATACGTATGAGTATCGGAGAAGCAGTCTAAGGTCAATATATACATACGAGTGTACATTTATACTCAACATGAAGGAAAGTCACCAACTTATATTTTCTCTTACGTTAAAATATCAAAAGATGCCTCGGATTAAGTATACATATATTCCTTTTCGATTACTAGCAATGTTTTGAAAATCAGATTGAATCGGCGATTGGAGACTAGTCCTGGTACAATTTAAGTATAAAAACAGATGGCAATCAAAATGTTCAACCGGTTTTTGATTTTTGATCGGTTCATTTTTTTTTTTTTTTTTTTTAAAATTTAAAAATTATTTTTTTAAAAAAAAGAAAAGATAAAAAACAAAAAAGAAATTATAAGTTGAAGATGATGATTAAAGATTTAACATAGATTTATTTTCTTAAAATTTAATGAAATAGTAGTTATATATGAATAATTATGGTTAATTTGTTATTTTATTTTGTTTAATCTCTCTCAAATTACGTTAAATAGTTAGCGTGGAATAATTTACTTTTACTTAGAGTTGAAGTATGAAACGAATGATTACTTAAATTAATGTGAAATATTATTTTTTTATTTATTTGTAGTTGACTAATTGTAAAATAGTATTATCGTCTAAAAAACGTACTTAAAAATAAATAAGTTGAAATTTTTTCAAATAATATTCTTTCTATATAAATTGAAAGTTTTATTTTTTGTTAATATTAAAATATTATATATTTTTATAAAATTATATATAATTATTACGTCATACTAGTTGAACTAGTGGTCCAAGTCCAACCGATTGAATCAGTAATTAATAACATCGCAGGTTCTTTGTCCAGTCCGATTTTAAAAATATTGGTTATTAGAAGAATATATTATTAAATACAAGCCCAATTGTCCACTTACAATTAATTTTGGATTTAATTAGGGATGTAAATGATATGAGACAATTTGCAAATGATTGGGCCTTAACTCAATCTTTTAGAGCATGAATCTAAGCTTATCAGTTAAGCAAGTTAAGTCCAACTTACTAGTATTTGGCTCGAAAAGCTTGCAAACCTAAATAAGCAGCCTAACCCATATAGTAAAGTCCATAAAGACAAGATGATGATGATGATGACAATAATTTTTTTATTTTTTTTAGAAAAATAACAATATTATTTGAAAAGTTTATAATTATAAAATTTGTTTCGAACCTAAACGAGTTCGAACTAATCCTAGTCTACGAATTCAAGTTCATCTGAATTTATATGAATCGAGTTTTTCTACTTTTTTATGACAAACTTTCATATATTCCAATGAGCCGAACTCAAACTCTACTATTTAGGTTCGCTTGAGCTCAAGACCCGTGCTCGCTCTCACAAATTAATAGATGAAAGTGAGTTTAGGCTTGTTAGATTTGGGCTTCGCTCATTTACACCTCTAGATCCAATGTTTGATTATCAAGTCCAAGGATACCCTTATAGTTAGAGCTGTCAACATGTCATATTTGAATCGGATCAGTCATATCCGAATTTGATTATCAAGATTTATATTCGAACCCGACCCGATATCTTAAAGGATCTTTGTTAGTTAGTACAATATTCGAATCTGATGGATATCTAAATTTTGATAAATAAAAAAAAAATGACTCGATTTAATATTTTTTCTTTTATATTGTATAAAAATATTGTATTTATAAATTAAGTTTACGTTAGACTTGAATTTTTAATAATTTTTTATTATATATTAGTCTAGAAGTTAAATATTTAAATACTAAACTCCTATTTCACATTATATTAATGTATAGATGAACTATTATACATTATTATATTTGATATTTTATCAGTATTCTTTTTATTTTTCAGGCTAAAGACTCAATATTAATAGTATAATACAGAAATTAATATAGATATTATGTCAAAATATAATATATAAATTTTATTTTAAATATTTTATTAATATTATATATAAGAGTATTAATTTGATAAAAAATTATTAAAGTTTGAATTCGAATTTTTAACGGATTGGATTGCTTATTTCTTATCCGATCCATTTATATTGGGTTAAGGATATTTATAATTGGATCTAATTTATCAAATATTTTAATTGAATAAAAATTCTACAATTTAGATCGAATTCAGATTATATTCGAATTAAAATTCGATTCATTGACTGCCCTACTTATAGGCATCTGTTGATTGGGCTTCAGAATCTTGACCCAATGCCTTGGAGTTTATTTGTTAACGGGCTTGGGCCCAAAATATTGCACCCAAATGGATATTGCAATACGCCGTAGCTTTTGGTAGCTGGAAAGGGCTATTGTCATTGTGCGAAGGAAACAAAGGCTGACTGAGACTGAAAGCAAACATTTCAACTGCCAGATACTGAAAGCTTTTACGATGAATAATATTTGTCATTAATATTTCAATATATATATATATATATATTTGTCATTAATTTTTCATTTTTGTCATCGACCTATATGTATGGCTTAAAATATTAGTAAAAAATGTAATATTTCACAATTTTTTTTTATTTAACGAATTGTAGTAATAATTAACCCGCGATTTTGGTGTTTTAGTTGTTATTAAAATTTGGTTTGTATTGAACATCACTTTATTTAAAAATTTAATTTTTTTTCAAAAATACATTTAATATTTAATAGATTGAACAAAAATAAAATACATATTAACATTTTGATTAAAGTGTTAGTTGACTTGACTTGGCCATTCATTTACTCCGAGATAGTATTCTCTACCATTAGTTGACAAAATTCTTTTTAATCTTTTTATTTTATTATTTAATATATAATCATTTTTATTTTCAGAAACTTTTTAAGTTATTATTTAGTTGCTGTCCTCCACCTACCATATGCGTCATTCCAACTAATTATTTATTTTGTTTTAGAATATATGAAAAAAAAAAATATGGACGTCCAATTAATTGTGAAATCTATAATATTCATGCTCAAATACATATATATATATAAAAGTATATTATGTTTTATGAAATGTTATATATTTTTCATGTGCACTTATATTAGATTTTAAATTAAAATATATTTTATAATGATTATATTTTTCGTTCCACCAATGGTGGGCCTTCTTTCTCTTTTTTAAAGTTTTATTTTAACATTATGTAGGGCATAGGAAATTATATAACTATAGGGAAATTTTTTAAATGGTTCCAGTGTATATTATAGTAAATTATAAATTATTAACTAAAATATAATGATGTTATATATAAAGTATATTGTAAAGATTCATAATTTATGTATTTAATTAAATATTGCTGGTCAACTAATCCAATTAGATATATACATACAACAGTTGGAGTTCATTGAAATTTAGATCCAAATGAACTTAGAAATGTGTGTAAGTAAATATATAAACATTTAAATGAGTGATATAATATTATGAAATTTATGACATTAGACCTCATTTAATTTTATTTATTCTTTCGTTGATCCTGACTTTATCGTCAACTTTGGTGGGGGCTGTCCATTATTACAGCATCTTCTTTTAACAGCATTTATTTCTCTTCAGCACTCCACAGCCATTTCTTTGTAAAGAAACCAATAATAGATATTTTGTCTGCATTAAGTTATCAAAATCTGAAGAATCATCACCATTTCCAAAGGGAAAAAATTAAGTAGAGAAAAAGAGAAAGGAAGGATAAGAGAAGGTGCAGTGGGGAGGACTGAGGAGGGGTTGCCTTTCTTTGAATCTTCACCCCCCATTAACTCCTCCTTTTTTTTCTTAAAATAAAAGTGGAATCTTTACTTGTCTTTCTCTCGTTCTCTCTCTTGCTGTTGCTCTTTCTTTCCTTTTTCCCCTTTCCCATTTAACTAACAAAGTGGGGAAAAAAAATGTTGTGCTAGAATATGCAAGTGGAAGCTGAATAGATTGTTGGATTGATAAGTTTATCATTGAAATTTTTAGTTGTATTTTGTTGAGAAGAAGAAATGGCTGTGGTTCCAGGTCCACAAGAAGCCATCAATCAGTTTGAAGCCTTAATGGAGGAAGGTCTGCTCAAGCTGATGTCTTTTCTTATAGTATTTCTTGATCTTTCATTTATGGCCCCCATTACTTACTTTTTGTTGTCCCTTTTCTTTTCCTTATCATTTCCTTGCAGTTGATGGATCACTTAAAAGAACATTCCAGGTTTGCATCTGTTTTTCATTTATTCTTTTTTTTTTTTTTGGGTGGGATTTTGTTCTGCTGGATCTGCTTATCAACTCTACTTAGAATAGTCAAGAATTTCTCATTTGTGATTGTTAACTTCTGTAATATGCACACTCTGTTGTGTATCTGAATTAGCATCACCCCAATGTGTGGGCAGTTTGAGTTCATTCTCTTAATGTTAATCAATGTTAATCAATCAACCTGTCTTTACATTGATGGTGTTATATTTTATTTCTATCCTTGAAGTCTTGAAGTGCAGATTTTGTTTCTGGACTAAGAAGGGGTGAGAAATTAGGACTTTTGCTGCTGGATCATACTTATTTTGCCCCTTGATATCCCTAATAATATGTGAAATCAAGATGTAAATTATGTTTACATTTGTCTCTGCCGCACAAATCTGTTAGTTATTGGAAAAACACATCTTCAGACCATCTTACTATAAAAAGCTTGTCCAGTTTTCATATTCATTTATTCTTGCGGGATGCACCTATGCTTGCTGTTTTGTTGTTATATTTTGCAAATTACCAGGCCTGCTGCTTCAACTTGTGCATAAAACTTGAATCCCGAGTTATGCTAATATATAGTTACTTGCTTTCCCTTTTTATGTTTCTTTGAGGTTATTTTCCCTTCCCACAACTGACACCACCTTCCCGTTTGAATTAGTATTTCCATAAATTGATGGGACAACACACTTCCATTATGTACTTTCAGGTTTTTAATAAGCATTTACATTTATTTTGTACTACCATTTGAATATTGTCTCGATCTTTCATTTTGGGTATACTGATTCATAATTCAAGTTTGTGTTGTAGCAAGATAGAGTTATCTTTTCAAAAATAAGTTGGGAGAAAAATAAATTTGGATGTAAATGAAGTAGGCACTTTACTACTATTATCTCTTGCATCTGCACATATACTTAACACACACACATACACCCAATCCAGGCCAAACTGTCACAATTGACTGAAATTATATGATAAGAACTTTTTGTTGGCTCCTGATAATGAAAAGGCCAGATGGTTGCACGAACTTTGGCTCAAAATGGCTGCAGTTGTATACATTTGTAATCCTTTTCAGTTGCTTGTCTGAAATCCTTACAATTCCATTCAATATGCAGAATGTACATCAAGGATATCCTCATGAAACCTTGGCACGTTTTCTTAAGGCGAGAGAAGGAAATGTTACAAAGGCTCACAAGATGGTCAGACAAAAACTTTCCTAAAATTAGTCTGTTCAACATGTGTGCTCAATATTGAATTAACGATTGCTGATCAAGTGATCATGTGATGTTTCAGTTGGTTGATTGTTTGAATTGGAGAGTGCAAAATGACATTGATGATATGTTAGCGGTAAGTAGTACAATGGCCATGTGTTGCATAAATTTCTGATTAAATAAGATTTATGCCAGAGTTAGTGACAAATTTGACGTTTACATTTGAGCTTTGACTAAATTTTGAGATTTTAGTTTTTGGTTGGACAATCAAGTTGATTTATGAGATATTCGTGCTGCTTAATCTCTTTCATGTTGGTGGTTTGCTATCTTTATGAATTCCTTCACAATTATGAACTCTCTGGATAATGCTGGACCGGCAAGTCCTGCATTTGGTAACAAGTACTTTCATGGAAGTAAGAGTTTCTGCTAATACTTTCTGATTTTGCTGCTGCTCTGTACTGCAGAAGCCCATTGTTCCTGTAGAACTTTATAGAGCCATACGAGATTCTCAGCTTATAGGATTATCGGGCTACTCAAATGAGGTGAGCATTTGATGGAAGCAGAACAAGTCCAGTTATATGTTAAGAATTCAGATTAGTATTTCCTCTTTCTTTGAAATTCTGTGCTCTTACTATATTGAAGCCATTTTCCAATAGGGCCTCCCTGTCTTCGCTGTTGGAGTGGGCCTGAGCACATTTGACAAAGCGTCGGTAAGTCTTATCGTTTATTATTATTGTCATTCAGTTTCTAGTTGTTTAAATATATATGTGTGTGTGTGTGTCTTATATATATATATATATATATTTCACATGTACATCACAGCATGACAAGACATTCTGACTCCAAACATTTGAAAATAAACCAAGCTTTTACAGTTTTGAGGGACCTCATGATTTGCTATGTGGTTTTCTGTTTTATGATTAATTGATTTGTCCTCTACCACCTTGTTGGAAGTACAAAAATAGTCCAGAGTTATTTTTCTCTTTAGTTAATCATGTGTCAGTTGTGTCTACCATGGATTACACTGTTTGGTTAGACGCTTGATAATTTGTATGCTCTGCTAGAAATGTATATATGTAATTTTCCCAAGATAAGTAGTATTATTTAATATGATAGTAACCTATATCCTATGTATATAATGACATGAGAAACCAACAGGGAACATAGATCAGTCTAAAGAAAAACCCCTGGTGTTATGTCACTCTAGGTAATGACAGAAAGTTATTTTGTTTCCGTGATTAACAGTTGTCCTATCAACATATGCATCAATCTTTCTATATTCTATCTAGTAACCAATTTGAATACGGTATACCTTATACCTCTTCTCCTTTATGGCAAGAGCTCATAGGTTGCTGAAATTACTACTATTTTATTGCCTTAAACTATGTTTTTCTTCATTTTAGGTCCATTATTATGTTCAATCCCACATTCAGATCAACGAGTATCGGGATCGTGTGATTTTGGTGAGCATACTCATTCTTCTTTTCTACCTTTTGCTTTTGTTTGCACATCTGATTAACTCAACATGTTCATTTCAGCCTGCTGCGACAAAAAAGTATGGGAAGCATGTTAGCAAATGTATAAAAGTTCTAGATATGACTGGCTTGAAGCTCTCAGCACTAAACCAGATAAAGGTACATTAGCATTCATCAGTAAGAGATTTGTAGTTCCTTGACTCCTTCAATCCCTTGCTTGTAATTCTCCTTCCCAGGGTGATAAAAGATCTACTGGAATTCTTTAATCAATAAATATAGCACTTATATTTTGTTCTTCTGCAGCTCATGACTATTATTTCTTCTATCGACGATCTGAACTACCCTGAGAAAACACAAACTTATTACATTGTGAATGCCCCATACATCTTTTCTGCTTGTTGGAAGGTTTGTCCCTTTGTTTTAACTATCTACTCTTTGAAATTAATTGCAAATACTGCAAATGTTCGCAGGCTGTGCATATCTCTAAATCCTGAGAGAAGTATTTGTTTGTTTAGTATCTTCACCAGATGCCATAATCATAACCTTTGTGCTGTTGTCAGGTTGTGAAGCCACTTCTGCAGGAGAGGACAAGAAGGAAAATCAATGTATTGTCCGGTTGTGGACAGGATGATCTATTGAAGGTAGTTTCTTGGTCATAATATTATTATGGCACATTTTATTTAAAAGATCAATTGCACATTACATGGCTCTAAATTTGCATGGCCATGTTATTTGTTAACTTATTTGGTTTTGGAATTCTGGATAAAGGATTTGCTCGTCTCCATCTTATTGTTGCATTTTTCAATCTTTTTTCCTATAATTTTGAAATCTACATTACATAAAGAACTGTTGACACGGCGGATGTTGAACAAATATTGAATCGGCGAGAGTTCCATACTCTGATTTTCATAATTATGATATCTCTCTTTGGCAAGTAAAGCTTAATAAATAGTTGTTATGTTTTGTGCAGATAATGGATTATTCCTCCCTACCCCATTTCTGCCGTAAGAGGTCTTCTGGCTCTTCAAAACATTTAGAAAGTTGCTTTGAGAATTGCTTTTCCTTGGACCATCCCTTTCACCAACAGCTATACAATTACATTAAGCAGCAATCCTTGGTTTTTCAACCCGTTGAGCCAGTGAAACAGGGGTCCGTGCATGTAACTTTGCCTGAAGATGCTGAGGAACAAGATATTGCCACGGCTTTAGAATCTGAGTTAGAGAAATTCAAGGATCTAGAGAGATGTCCAGAATTACTCAAGGATCTGAAAATCAATGATGACAGGAGCTAAAGGATTCTTCATATCTGGTGTTGAGGTGCTAAATCACATCTCACACGAATATCTTAGTCTTAGTGTTCTAACTATTCTAGCTAGTAATCCAATATATATCCCACATTTCACATTATTATGTATATTATGGAGAAAAGGCACAGATGATTATGTTATGTTATGTCATGCCTTAGCCAATTTGAAGCTGTCTCCTATACATACACTGCCTGCCTGATAATGGAAGAAGTTATCTGCGGTTGCCTGGTTATTGGATACCATTAGATGTTGTGAGAATACTATATTTGAATCTACTTTGCCATAACGTATGTTGTAAAGCAAATATAGGAAATTGCAGTCTATAAATTATTGCATACTTTGCTGTGTTTCCTTGGAGAGCGATATAACTTTGATTTTTGAGGTTAATTGAATGATTCTTTCATGGAAAAATCTCTTGTTGTTTTGTGGTTGGCTATTAAGTCTTGGAGAAGCTGATCTGACAAGCTATTTATCTCATCTTTATGTCTGGGTAAGTAATCTAATCCATTTCCAAAACATACAAGAGTTGATTCAGTTTACAATTCCTTCGATGAATGCCTACAGCTATTGAAACAGCTAAATTTACAATTGACAGTATTATGTTTCTTGACTATGATCACTGCTGTTTTTCTTCAGAAATATCAGATGGTTCTCCTATTTCATCTTCTTTTTGACGCCACTTCTGGAGTTCACCCTCCACCACCTTTTTTGCAGCCTCCGCCATCTCTGCTCTCTTTAGGGCATCCTCAATTTCTGCCTGAATATTCTCGTTCTCTTTCAACATTGCCTCCACTTTCTGGAACACTTCATTCTCACTTTTATTTATAGTTTGCACTTGGGCCATGAGAGTTGTCACTTTTACATCAGCCTGATTTCTACATTCCTCAATCTTCTGGTTCATGGACTTGAACTCCTCAACTGACAATTTGATCTTTCTTGCAGATCCAGGACCTGTGTCAGCACCATCAGTTGTTGGAGTATGAATTTGGTCATCTGCCAGCTTCTCTGCAAGCTTAGCTGCTTCAGCTTCCTTTATTGCAATCTGTAGCTTTTCATCAGCTTCTTTGGCTGCAACTATTGCCGCTTCAGCTTCTTGCTTTAATAACTCAACATCCTTCTTTATCTTTTCTGCTTCATATTTATCCTTTTCAGCTTCTGCAAATAGCTTCTTCAGAGATGATTGCATATCATCAATAACATTCCTGGACATAGCTGCCTGAAGCTCAGTCTTCGTATTATGTAGATCAGCCTGCATTTTCTCAACTATCGATTCTGCTTCTAAAGCTGACTTCTTAGCATCTGAATGCATCGTTTTCACTTCCTCCAACTGCAGTTTAAGTGAATCCGCAGAACTAATAATAGAACTTTCTTCTGCAAGAACTTCTTGGAGTTCCCTTTTAGCAGAATCAAGTTCTGAAACTATACTTTGCAAAGAATACAAATCTGAAGCTCTGACATCATTCAGCTGCTCCTTCAAAACCTTGATTGCCTCAGTTGCTTCTTCAAGCTTCTCAGCTAAATTCTCTTCGGGCCCATATTCTTCTCTCAAATGCTTGATTTCCTTCTCAGCTACTTCCTTGGCTGACTTATGAACCAGCAAATGAACCTCCTTTTCAGCTATAAGCTTCAAGTGTTCTTCTTGAGCCTGGAGAGAGTCATGCTTCACCTGATCAAGCGTCTCACGCAGCATAGCAACTTCTTTTGACAGTTGATTTTGTCTTTCCTGATTTGCTTTGGCAGCATGCCGGGCTTCTTCTGCTTCCTGGAAAGCAGCCAACTTTGCTTCCAAGGCTGCATCAAAATCCTGTCTTAAATTTGTAAGTTCTTGTTTACAAGCAATAAGTTCTCCAGCAGAGGCCTTGTAACGTTCTCTCTCTGTGTCAACATCCAGTTTCCATGCGTCGCTGCCTAGTTGAGCTTTAAGAGATTTCTGCTCTTCCAGTACTTTGGCTCTATTTTTTGCAGCTTCCGTGGCTTTAATTGCTGCTTGCTTGGATTCACTTAGAGCTTCCAGCTTATTTGTCAGTTCTTGCAGGGTTCTATTAGCCCTCTGCAGATCCCTTAAAGCTTGAGCCTTTGCACTTTCTGCACTCCTCAGCTGATCTTTGTAGTAGTCAAGTTCCTTAAGGACCATGTGATGTTGCGTCTCCTTCTCTAGCAGTCTTTGCTGTAGGTAAGCAAATGCACCGGCAACCATCAGACAGTTATACTGTTGAAAAGGATATTTGACTAAATTTATTTGAAAAATCTTACCAGCTTCCACTACATCATATAAGATGTTTTTAGAGCTTATACAACTTCAATTCTCATTTTAAGATAAATTTTTGGGCAAGATAAGAATTTGGAAATGATAAGATTCTAACATCGCATTTTGGGAATTTATAATTTGTACTTTTCAAAATTTTATCCAACACTATATGACATCTGCTCACTACTTATAAGCTCACTCAGACACACTCTAACTACATAGGTCTGCATGAATGCATATTATGAAAAGGAAAAACATAGAGAAGACAGATTTGGTCCAATAATATAAGTTTTGCATGAAGTATACCTCTTCAGCTTTTGTCTTCTTTGTGATAGGCCTTGCTCTGGGAGAGCCAACTTCACCAAATAAACTTACAGCAGCCTTAACTGACTCAAAGGGTGCTCTGGTGTCAATCTCCCCAACATCTACTTTAGGAGAACTTGTGACCTTTGGAGATTCTACGCGGCCTGGTGAACCAATAGAGCCCGGAGAGCCAATAGACTTTGGAGATCCTAAGCCATTTTGCCACGTTCTTACACTAAAACCAAACATTGTGCCCCGTTTTCTGTAAAGCCACAAGGTCAAATCAAAGAATAGCAAGAGATAAGAAACCAAAAATTGGAAGAACGCGCGCGCGCACATGATATGGGCACAGGCTCAAAAGGATAGTTTTGTGATACCATTTAAATTAAACGACTAGATAGTCCAAAAATTGTCTTTTATCATAGGTCTTACACATTCCATCTCAAATTTGAATACTACCAAAGAGGATATTTGGACTATCCATTTCACTCCCATAGCATTATTACAACAAGAAGATCCAATGTAATAAGTCCCTGTCAAGGAGATACTATAAATACCTCAATTATAAGTTAAAAAGGTTCACATTTTATGTTCTAACTTTTATATGAAGACCAATCTTGATTCTTTTAAGGTGTATATTTATTAACTAGAACGTTGAACAAATCTTAACATTATGCAAATGTCTATTTATTTGACTGATCTAGTTGATTTAAAACGATCGCATATCATACTCTTTTAGCAACTATTAATTTCATTTCCAAATAAATTCTAATATCACATACAAATAAATGTACTCAATCAATTGATCAAGAATGACCTATGATCGACCCCACATCACTGGATATAAAGCCATAAAAAAATAAAATAAAATAGAAAGGCACGAGAAGAAACCTAAAAATATAAGACATTACGCATTCAAGAAATCAAACGTACCTCAGAAGTTAACTCACTTCAAAACTATGCATGGAAAACCATTCAAAGAAAAGGGGAACAGAGCAATATAGTTTCCTTATATTCAAATTCTTTTTCCAATTGCCTTCAAGCAATAACAGCCAGCATATACTGATCAGCCTTGACAAAAAGGCAATTTAACTCCTGTTGCATTATCTACGCAACAACAATCTTAAAAATTATTTCTTTTATTCGATTTCTGAGAAGGAGATCGTCAAAATCCCAAATTCTTTCCTCCAAAAAGGAAAAATGAATATGTTGTAAGAAGAATAAGCATCCAAATGTAAGTGAAAATGAAAGGGGGAGTCTTTTCATTATCTTCCCTGGTTTTCCTCTGTGGAAGCCCCGATATTGCGTTCTTCATTTGAGTTTCCACTCTCCGAATTTTCAGCTCTTTCGCAAAAGTTATTAGGGTATTCTTTCTTCCTTCGAAATTCAGATCAGATGGAGATTGATTGAACTTTTGGTTTTAAGTTTTCTTATTTTTATTACAAGAAAAAATTTATGTTAAAGGAATGCATTACTTCTTTGTTAATAAAGTTGATGACGCTTACCACCAATGTTAGTTACTTAAAGTTATTAATCATTTTTTTAATTTATAATTATAAATTTCCTTCCTGAAATCTATCAAGTTTACTAAACATTCTTCATCGTAACCATTTTGGATGAAAAATGATGGGGAACTTATTAAAAAGTACCAAAACTACTTTCAAAATTTGTGTTCAGTCCCCAATTAAAAACTTATAGTGCAAACTCCCTAGTTTTAATAAAAGTTTAGAGATTACTCCCTAGCCACTTGATTTGACACAAATGCCCTTAAGTATCATATTTTTCCTTGTTTTTTCAAGCAAACAGTAAACCCTACAAACGCTCATTACCAGAAACAGAAAGAACAGAAAAAATTGCAACAAGCGGGAAACGAGAACAACGTTAGAGCCAAACGCCACTAACCCGACAACTGCATTGTCTTCTTCTCTTTTTATTTTCATCATTTTCGGATTCCATCTTCTTCTCAGTTCCTTCTCAGTTGCTTCTGTGTTTCCTTTTTTTTTTTTTTTTTCCCCGACAATGTCAACCAGCAGCGAAGCAAGTGCGCTCAATCAAGTGTTGGGGAGTTGTCGCTACAAAGACCAGCTCCATATAATGTCAATTAAGGACAGTACGACTGTAATGGATATCTACATTAATCTAGCAAGAAAATGGAGTGAAATCAATTCCGAGCACTTCAGCTTGCGATATATAGCTCCACATCAAAGATTGTACGTGAGTTTAACTGATGACGATGACGTCATGAATATGGTCTTACTGCATTTGACATTGAAGATGAACATTGCGGACATCTTGGTAAACCGAAAGGATGAATCAAGCAGTAGAGAAAAGAAGAGCAGTGATGTTTTAAGGTAATACTTCTACAGAATCTCAACTTTACTGCAATTAGTAAAGTTCTGTACATGAAGTGTTCTAAAATTGCTCTCTGTTTATTTGAAAATCTTTCTGTACTTGGAGCGTTCCACATTATACTTCATTGCAGTTAACATTGTACTTACAGAAACATATACTCTCTTCATTGAAGTTCTATACTTCCATTGTTTCTAACTTGTACGTCGCTTTATATAAACTTGTACTTCAAGTATCTAAATCTATAATTCGGCTTTCATGTTTTCTACTAATAAGATATCCAAATTGTACTGCCATTGCTTAGGTTTTATGCTTCAAGTGTTCAGAAATTGTTCTCAACTTCGTAAAAAGTGTACTCCTATTTTCTAAAATCATACAACATTTTATATAAATCTGTACTCTTTTCACATAAGTTCTACACTTCTGGTGTTCCCAATTTGTACTTCATTATATTAAAACAGGTAAATCATTCATTGAAGTTCTATACTTCAATCGTCTGAATCTGTACTTCACTTTACTTGAACTTGTACTTTAATTATCTGAACCTATTATTTAATTTTGAAGCGTGTAATAACGTACTATCTAAAATTTATACTGCGAAAGCTGAGCATCTATACTTCAGTTGCTCCAAAACTGTACCTCACATTGTCCAAAATTATACTTCGAATATCTAAACTTATATTTCAGTTGTTAAATAATTTCACTTAAATCTTTACATTATTTTTATTGGGCTTATACACTTCAGGTGTTCCGAAATTGTTCCTCACTTTGTCTAATATTGTACTTCCTTTTTCATCGAATCATACCTCATTTTATATTCATTTAATCTATATTTGTGCTACATTCATTCTATACTTCAATTTCCTGAATTGGTACTTCATTTTGTGTGAAATTGTACTTTAATATTGCGCTTATACACTTCAGGTGTTCCGAAATTGTTCCTCACTTTGTCTAATATTGTACTTCCTTTTTTCATCAAATCACACCTCATTTTATATTCATATAATCTATATTTGTGCTGCATTCATTGAAGCTCTATACTTCAATTGCCTGAATTGGTACTTTATTTTATGTGAAATTGTACTTTAATTATTCGATTCAATTATTTAATTCTGAAGCGTGAACTGTTGTGTTATCCAAAATCTATACTGCGAGAGCCGAGTTTTTATACTTCAGCTTTTTCGCAACTGTACTTAACCTTATGAAAAACTATACTTCCAATTTCTGAACTTATATTTCAGTTCGAACATAAATTCGCTTAATTCTTATACTCTTTTCGTTGCGCTTATACACTTCAGGTGTTCCGAAATTGTACTTCATTTCTTTTATTTCTGTTCCTTCATTTTGCAAATCAATTTGCGTATATCTGTACTCTTTTTGTCAATGTTGTGTGCTTCATGTGTTCACAAATTGTACGTCACGTTTTTTTAACTTGTACTTCAATTTTCTGAATCTGTAATTTAATTTTCAAGTGTTCTACTAATGAATTGTACTTTATTGTGCCTAAAATTATACTTCATTTGCCATCCTCAAGGGATGTAGTGGAGGAGGAAATTGGTTCGACCAGTGCATCGCACAATGAATTGGCTTTAATTAGCAACTCAATTGATGCATGGAGGAATTGCATATATGGGGAGGGTCAAACATTCAATGATGCTCACGAGTTCAGAATTATGCTTAAGAATTATGCAGTGTCTACTTTGCGGTCATTTAAATACAAGAAAAATGACAGCAAAAAAATCATAGCCGTTTGCAGTGATGAAAATTGCAAATGGAGAATCTATGCATCAAGGCATGAAGCTGATAAATTATTTGGCATTCAAAAATGTAATCTAGAGCACACATGTGGTGAGGCTAATCTTCGGACAAGGGGACATCCTAAAGCCGATTCCGCTTGGGTTGCTAATGTAGTGAAGAATAAATTGAGATCAGAGCCATGTTATCGGCCCTGCACCATATTGAAAGATATCCACAGAGAATATGGTGTGGAACTTAGGTACCATAAAGCATGGATGGGTAAGGAATTAGCTATGCATGACATCCATGGAGCTGAGAAGGGATCTTATGATAAGTTGAGGTGGTACTGTGATGCTGTGAATAGAACAAACCCTGGAAGTATTGCAGACTGTGAGATTGACCCAATCAGTCGAAAATTTCGTCGGCTATTTATTTGTTTTAGTGCCTGCCTTCTTGGTTTTCTTAGGGGATGCAGGCCATTGATATTCTTGGACGGCACCCATATTAAAAATAAATTCAAAGGAGTCTTACTCAGCTCAGTCAGTAAGGACGCCAATGATGACTTATTCACGTTAGCATATGCAGTTGTTGACTCTGAAAATGATATGAATTGGGAGTGGTTCTGCTTAAAGCTGAGAAGTGTCTTAGATTCTGAATATTTGCCTGGCTTATCAAGGTTTACTTTCTTCTCCGATCGACATCCTGGTCTTCTTAAGGCCCTCCCCATGATATTTCCCGGTAGCCATCATGCATATTGCTTGAGATACTTAGTGGATAACTTCAAGAAACAAGTAAGTGTGCTCTATCTCTGTTTGTGAGATAATTATGTGAAATAAGCTCTACTTCATAACATTAAGCCCATTATTGTTCTATTATTTTGAATTCAGGTATTAAGGAAGTACCCTCTACATAACAAGAAACATTGGTGTTCTATTTTTATGAAAGCTGCATATGCGCCTACAAGGCAGGAGTATACCCGACATATAGACAGCATCTTGGAGTCAATGCCGCTTGCCAGAGACTTTATTATGCAGTCTGACCCAACCTGTTGGGCAAACTCCTTATTCAGTGGAGATCGATGGGGGGTAATAAACAATAATCAAGCAGAATGTTGGAATAATTGGGTTAAACCAGCCCGATTTATGCCAGTTGCAGCCATGGTTGATCACATACGCATGCAAATAATGGTTATGATGCATGGTAGGAGAGAAGAATCTCATAAGATGGTTGGTCAATTATGTCCCAAGCAAGAGAAAAAGTTGGCAATCAATCATATGCGCTCTCGCAACTTAAAAGTTGTCATGTCTAGCGGTTGGAGCTTTGAGGTGATTGAGCAAGACAAATCGTATGCTATAGATTTACATAACAGAGTTTGTTCTTGCGGAGCATGGCAGATTGATAAGATACCATGCATACATGCTTGTGCTTCTATCGAGTCAAAGTCACTTTCACCGTATGACTTCACAGATCAATACTACCGAGTTGAGATGTATCAACAAGCATACCAAGCAGTTATAAATCCTATTCCTACGTTTGATATGCATATGTTCCATGTAGATGATGACGACGTCATTCATGCACCTGATTGTCGATCTCAGCCTGGGCGGAGAAGGACACAGAGGATTCCATCACAGATTGAGAAGCGTGCCATTAAGTGTAAGAGGTGTGGTAGAACAGGGCATAATCGTCGAACTTGCAAAGAATCAGTAAAGTAGCCAACATTTGTACCTCAAAACTGGATAATTGTACCTGATTTGGTCCCATTTGCACCTCGCTTGGGCAATGAAGCGGGTGATTTATCGTGAACATAGCAGCCTAGCATGTTGTTTAGTAAAGTAGCCAACATTTGTACCTCAAAACTGGATAATTGTACCTGATTTGGCCCCAATTGCACCTCGCTTGGGCAATGAAGCGGGTGATTTATCGTGAACACAGCAGCCTAGCATGTTGTTTAGTAAAGTAGCCAACATTTGTACCTCAAAACTGGATAATTGTACCTGATTTGGCCCCATTTGCACCTCGCTTGGGCAATGAAGCGGGTGATTTATCGTGAACATAGCAGCCTAGCAAGTTGTTTACTAAAGTAGCCAACATTTGTACCTCAAAACTGGATAATTGTACCTGATTTGGCCTCATTTGCACCTCGCTTGGGCAATGAAGCGGGTGATTTATCGTGAACATAGCAGCCTAGCATGTTGTTTAGTAAAGTAGCCAACATTTGTACCTGAAAACTGGATAATTGTACCTGATTTGGCCCCAATTGCACCTCGCTTGAGCAATGAAG
The DNA here is from genome assembly GCA_018894105.1 of Jacaranda mimosifolia. Taxonomy (NCBI): domain Eukaryota; kingdom Viridiplantae; phylum Streptophyta; class Magnoliopsida; order Lamiales; family Bignoniaceae; genus Jacaranda; species Jacaranda mimosifolia. The sequence continues at coordinate 28,450,609 of CM032129.1, forward strand.
CGGGTGATTTATCGTGAACATAGCAGCCTAGCAAGTTGTTTACTAAAGTAGCCAACATTTGTACCTCAAAACTGGATAATTGTACCTGATTTGGCCCCATTTGCACCTCGCTTGGGCAATGAAGCGGGTGATTTATCGTGAACATAGCAGCCTAGCATGTTGTTTAGTAAAGTAGCCAACATTTGTACCTCAAAACTGGATAATTGTACCTGATTTGGCCCCAATTGCACCTCGCTTGGGCAATGAAGCGGGTGATTTATCGTGAACATAGCAGCCTAGCAAGTTGTTTACTAAAGTAGCCAACATTTGTACCTCAAAACTGGATAATTGTACCTGATTTGGCCCCATTTGCACCTCGCTTGGGCAATGAAGCGGGTGATTTATCGTGAACATAGCAGCCTAGCAAGTTGTTTACTAAAGTAGCCAACATTTGTACCTCAAAACTGGATAATTGTACCTGATTTGGCCCCATTTGCACCTCGCTTGGGCAATGAAGCGGGTGATTTATCGTGAACACAGCAGCCTAGCAAGTTGTTTACTAAAGTAGCCAACATTTGTACCTCAAAACTGGATAATTGTACCTGATTTGGCCCCATTTGCACCTCGCTTGGGCAATGAAGCGGGTGATTTATCGTGAACACAGCAGCCTAGCATGTTGTTTAGTAAAGTAGCCAACATTTGTACCTCAAAACTGGATAATTGTACCTGATTTGGCCCCATTTGCACCTCGCTTGGGCAATGAAGCGGGTGATTTATCGTGAACACAGCAGCCTAGCATGTTGTTTAGTAAAGTAGCCAACATTTGTATCTCAAAACTGGATAATTGTACCTGATTTGGCCCCATTTGCACCTCGCTTGGGCAATGAAGCGGGTGATTTATCGTGAACATAGCAGTCCTAGCAAGTTGTTTACTAAAGTAGCCAACATTTGTACCTCAAAACTGGATAATTGTACCTGATTTGGCCCCATTTGCACCTCGCTTGGGCAATGAAGCGGGTGATTTATCGTGAACATAGCAGCCTAGCATGTTGTTTAGTAAAGTAGCCAACATTTGTACCTCAAAACTGGATAATTGTACCTGATTTGGCCCCATTTGCACCTCGCTTGGGCAATGAAGCGGGTGATTTATCGTGAACATAGCAGCCTAGCAAGTTGTTTAGTAAAGTAGCCAACATTTCTATCTCAAAACTGGATAATTGTACCTGATTTGGCCCCATTTGCACCTCGCTTGGGCAATGAAGCGGGTGATTTATCGTGAACATAGCAGTCTAGCAAGTTGTTTACTAAAGTAGCCAACATTTGTACCTCAAAACTGGATAATTGTACCTGATTTGGCCCCATTTGCACCTCGCTTGGGCAATGAAGCGGGTGATTTATCGTGAACATAGCAGCCTAGCATGTTGTTTAGTAAAATAGCCAACATTTGTACCTGAAAACTGGATAATTGTACCTGATTTGGCCCCATTTGTACCTCGCTTGGGCAACTTTGTACTTAATATCTTCAAATTTTTACTAATATTCTTGGGCAATGAAATTTGTTCAAAGATTTGATTTTGAATTCTTGGTAGTTAATCACCAAAATATTTTATAATATGAATAAAATAATATTAAGAATTTTCAGTTGTTAATCAGTAGTGTTCAACGGTTGAATGTTATCAATCGCAGTAATGAAAGAATACCTATGCTTTCATGGATGTAAACAAATGAGAATTTGTCGAACATATCCACCCTATGAAACATAGCAAATCCGTACAACACCAAATCCGATGCTCTCAAATTATTGTACTTGCCCATCATTACAATTAGTGGAGAATAATTATTCATTTACAATAAGTGTACTTGAACAAAACAAATTTTATACTTTATTTGTTGCAGATTGTACTTTCATTTTCCCTGGTTTGTACCTCATTGACCCCAAAATGCTCTCGAATCCGCCGCCCGATTTTAATTCTCTTGAAGTGTACATCCACGAAGCCCATTTTATACACCATCTGTTTCAATTTGTACTCCAGTTTTCATGAATTGTACTCAGGATCCCCGCCTTGTTTCAATAGAATTTGAGTGTCCGTCCCCGAAACACATTTTATACTTTCATTTTCCCTGGTTTGTACCTCATTGCCCCCAAAATGCTCTCGAATCTGCCGCCCGGTTTTAATTCTCTTGAAGTGTACATCCGCGAAGCCCATTTTATACACCATCTGTTTCAATTTGTACTCCAGTTTTCATGAATTGTACTCAGGATCCCCGCCTTGTTTCAATAGAATTTGAGTGTCCGTCCCCGAAACACATTTTATACTTTCATTTTCCCTGGTTTGTACCTCATTGCCCCCAAAATGCTCTCGAATCTGCCGCCCGGTTTTAATTCTCTTGAAGTGTACATCCACGAAGCCCATTTTATACACCATCTGTTTCAATTTGTACTCCAGTTTTCATGAATTGTACTTAGGATCCCCGCCTTGTTTCAATAGAGTTTGAGTGTCCGTCCCCGAAACACATTTTATACTTTCATTTTTCCTGGTTTGTACCTCATTGCCCCCAAAATGCTCTCAAATCTGCCGCTCGGTTTTAATTCTCTTGAAGTGTACATCCACGAAGCCCATTTTATACACCATCTGTTTCAATTTGTACTCCAGTTTTCATGAATTGTACTCAGGATCCCCGCCTTGTTTCAATAGAATTTGAGTGTTCGTCCCCGAAACACATTTTATACTTTCATTTTCCCTGGTTTGTACCTCATTGCCCCCAAAATGCTCTCGAATCTGCCGTCCGGTTTTAATTCTCTTGAAGTGTACATCCACGAAGCCCATTTTATACACCATCTGTTTCAATTTGTACTCCAGTTTTCATGAATTGTACTTAGGATCCCCGCCTTGTTTCAATAGAATCTGAGTGTCCGTCCCCGAAACACATTTTATACTTTCATTTTCCCTGGTTTGTACCTCATTGCCCCAAAAATGCTCTCGAATCTGCCGCCCGGTTTTAATTCTCTTGAAGTGTACATCCACGAAGCCCATTTTATACACCATCTGTTTCAATTTGTACTCCAGTTTTCATGAATTGTACTCAGGATCCCCGCCTTGTTTCAATAGAATTTGAGTGTCCGTCCCCGAAACACATTTTATACTTTCATTTTCCCTGGTTTGTACCTCATTGCCCCCAAAATGCTCTCGAATCTGCCGCCCGGTTTTAATTCTCTTGAAGTGTACATCCACGAAGCCCATTTTATACACCATCTGTTTCAATTTGTACTCCAGTTTTCATGAATTGTACTCAGGATCCCCGCCTTGTTTCAATAGAATTTGAGTGTTCGTCCCCGAAACACATTTTATACTTTCATTTTCCCTGGTTTGTACCTCATTGCCCCCAAAATGCTCTCGAATCTGCCGCCCGGTTTTAATTCTCTTGAAGTGTACATCCACGAAGCCCATTTTATACACCATCTGTTTCAATTTGTACTCCAGTTTTCATGAATTGTACTCAGGATCCCCGCCTTGTTTCAATAGAATCTGAGTGTCCGTCCCCGAAACACATTTTATACTTTCATTTTCCCTGATTTGTACCTCATTGCCCCCAAAATGCTCTCGAATCCGCCGCCCGGTTTTAATTCTCTTGAAGTGTACATCCACGAAGCCCATTTTATACACCATCTGTTTCAATTTGTACTCCAGTTTTCATGAATTGTACTCAGGATCCCCGCCTTGTTTCAATAGAATTTGAGTGTCCGTCCCCGAAACACATTTTATACTTTCATTTTCCCTGGTTTGTACCTCATTGCCCCCAAAATGCTCTCGAATCTGCCGCCCGATTTTAATTCTCTTGAAGTGTACATCCACGAAGCCCATTTTATACACCATCTGTTTCAATTTGTACTCCAGTTTTCATGAATTGTACTCAGGATCCCCGCCTTGTTTCAATAGAATCTGAGTGTCCGTCCCCGAAACACATTTTATACTTTCATTTTCCCTGGTTTGTACCTCATTGCCCCCAAATTTCTCTCGAATCTGCCGCCCGGTTTTAATTCTCTTGAAGTGTACATCCACGAAGCCCATTTAATACACCATCTGTTTCAATTTGTACTCCAGTTTTCATGAATTGTACTCAGGATCCCCGCCTTGTTTCAATAGAATCTGAGTGTCCGTCCCCGAAACACATTTTATACTTTCATTTTCCCTGGTTTGTACCTCATTGCCCCCAAAATGCTCTCGAATCTGCCGCCCGGTTTTAATTCTCTTGAAGTGTACATCCACGAAGCCCATTTTATACACCATCTGTTTCAATTTGTACTCCAGTTTTCATGAATTGTACTCAGGATCCCCGCCTTGTTTCAATAGAATCTGAGTGTCCGTCCCCGAAACACATTTTATACTTTCATTTTCCCTGGTTTGTACCTCATTACCCCCAAAATGCTCTCGAATCTGCCGCCCGATTTTAATTCTCTTGAAGTGTACATCCACGAAGCCCATTTTATACACCATCTGTTTCAATTTGTACTCCAGTTTTCATGAATTGTACTCAGGATCCCCGCCTTGTTTCAATAGAATCTGAGTGTCCGTCCCCGAAACACATTTTATACTTTCATTTTCCCTGGTTTGTACCTCATTGCCCCCAAAATGCTCTCGAATCTGCCGCCCGGTTTTAATTCTCTTGAAGTGTACATCCACGAAGCCCATTTTATACACCATCTGTTTCAATTTGTACTCCAGTTTTCATGAATTGTACTCAGGATCCCCGCCTTGTTTCAATAGAATCTGAGTGTCCGTCCCCGAAACACATTTTATACTTTCATTTTCCCTGGTTTGTACCTCATTGCCCCCAAAATGCTCTCGAATCTGCCGCCCGGTTTTAATTCTCTTGAAGTGTACATCCACGAAGCCCATTTTATACACCATCTGTTTCAATTTGTACTCCAGTTTTCATGAATTGTACTCAGGATCCCCGCCTTGTTTCAATAGAATCTGAGTGTCCGTCCCCGAAACACATTTTATACTTTCATTTTTCCTGGTTTGTACCTCATTGCCCCCAGGTTTGTATTCAAATTCCCAGCCCTGTTTCAGTTGAATTTAAGTTATAAATAGTTACTGGAAAATTACACTTAGCTACAAAACAATATTATAAACAAATTATGCTTCAAGTTACACATGTATTTACATATAAGTGCTTCAAATCCTGGCATTTTCATGAGTTAATATTCTATGCGCCATTTTCGCACGATATTTATCAACATTAATTGTTCCAGCATCCCTCCAGAACACGGGGGTGTCCCTAGCAAAACCTTCTGCCCAAAGGCATACATAGACACCACAATCCACTGTACCCACTTGCTGCCTACTTTTCCTCTGCTGTAGCTTTTCATCCACACGACTCCCCAGTGAAAGCCTAATGTACCGAGAATAAAATGAAGCCTACAAAAAATTTGTCAATTGTTGACTCCACAAATTTGCAATGGGAAATCGTAGGGAAAGAAAGCAAACTTACAATGGCAACAGCTATCGGTTTGTATCTGGGGGCCATTATTGAATTCATGTATAAAAACAAAACGAGTGGATGTGTCAAGGACAACTAAGAGCCAGTGCTGGCGCCAGCAAATCGGTAGGATTATGTAGCGACAGTTGTTTAAAACATCTTCCGTCAGCTCTTCCAAATCTGAACAGGTGAAGCTGTTAAGCTTAAGCATCATCTCCACAAATTCTTCATCCGTAATATCCTTCATGTTGCGTTCATCTATTCGGTCTAATATATCAGCCTATGAAATATAAAACAAATGGTTAGACTCATCTCTCACCGTGTACTAAATTAAGTTAGGAAACTGTCATATACCTGCGCTATTGAGGACGTAAACCACACCTTGTGCTGACAGTTGTTGCTAAAAGATGGGCTACATAATATCGACATGTAACATTCCACTATGTCGCCGGTAAGTTCTCCTCCAAATAAGAGCTCACAAAAGTCTCTTCCATTCAGAAGATGTCTTGCTCCTTCCCAGACGGTTACCCTACACAATTGTTAATTGTGTGTTCAGATACCAGTTTATCCAATAGAAAAACAATAAGCAAATTTTGTTACCTCAAATTATCTCTTCCGACAAAGTGGTCGATGACTTCTCGCTCTTCTACTGGAATAAGAGCAAGTCCTCTATAATCAGTCCTTCCTTTATAGGGATCGGCCACTTCAGTCTTTGGGGTGACTTGTTCATCTACCACCAGGATTGGTTCTTTTGCCACCTGGATTGAATCTTGTGCCACCTCGATTGGTTCATTTGCCACCTGGGTTGGTTCATGTGCCACCTGGGGTACAAACACAGCACATAGGAACCAAGTATTTACTATTGAAATATAAAAGATAAACACATGAAAGTACAGACTTCACCAACATGGAGTACAAAACTCCATGTCAAGCACATAGGTGTAAAGTGTCAACTGCTGAGGTAGAATAGATGAGCACATGAAGTACAAATACCACCAACATGGAGAACAAAACTCAAGCACATTAGGTGTAAAGTGTCAACTGCTGAGGTAGAATAGATGAGCACATGAAGTACAAATACCACCAACATGGAGAACAAAACTCAAGCACATTAGGTGTAAAGTGTCAACTGCTGAGGTAGAATAGATGAGCACATGAAATACAAATACCACCAACATGGAGTACAAAACTCAAGCACATTAGGTGTAAAGTGTCAACTGCTGAGGTAGAATAGATGGCACATGAAGTACAAATACCACCAACATGGAGTACAAAACTCAAGCCCATAAAAACAAAGTATCAACTGCTGAGGTAGAATAGATGAGCACATGAAGTACAAATACCCCAACATGGAGTACAAAACTCAAGCCCATAAAAAGGTGTAAAGTGTCAACTGCTGAGGTAGAAAAGATGAGCACATAAGTGCAAGTATCAATAATATGAAGTATAAGACATCATCCATTAAGTGCAAATATCAACCCATCAAGTATAAGATATCATAATACTTATTACAAACAGACAGTTTACAAATGAAATGCAAGTAGGAAAAAAATAAAACATTAAGTAGTGTACAACACCTTCTTCTGCTCTTGTTCTTTATTTTTTCGTGCACGAGGACGAGCACGGTAGGTCTTTGTCACTTGTCTTGCTCTTTTGGCTGGTGTGGTGCTGGGGGGGCTGACAAAATCTGGAGATTTCTGTTTTCGCTTCCTATCTTCTCGATTGCGCACATTTGTCACAATCGAAGACATGACATTAGCCACTTCAATCTCATATTCCTCGAACTCAGCCCCTTCAATTGGTATATAATGTGCTGTCTTCAATGGTCTGGGGGAATCTGAAGGATCATGACGTTTTTTGGTTCGACTTTCTTCATCCACCATGTCTTCAGAATCATCCCCTTCTTTCTGTGCATCATGTACCAAATCAAGTACCCCCTCATGCACATATTCACCAACTTCCTCCTCAAGCTCCACCGCATTAGTCTCTTCCTCAGTTGGATGCTCCTCCTCACCCTGCTCCTTCATTACCATGTATTCCAATGAAGCAATTTTTTCTTTCAATGATTTAATTTCTTCTCCGTTCGCTGCAATCATTGCTTCATATATTGTATGATCACAGACATGGACTTCATTCATGACAGTACTGGCAGCCTCTGATTTCTTGATCAAATATGCCAATTCTAACTCCTCTGGAGCAGGGTTGAGGTCTACAACCTATTACAATGTAAATAATTATCAAATTCAAATTATTATACAAACAACAAATAATGAATTATTACAATTATTACCATATCTGTTGTAACTTGCTTCAACTTCTTCTCTGCCTGCTCCACATTTTGTGGGAGTTTGCTATCCTTCCACCGGTAAAAGCGTGGAAACTCAAACAAACTCACTGGTGTAGCTAGTGATGGGATGCGTTCATAAACCCATGCCTGTCATTCATAAATCTAAAAATTATACTCACTTGAATATAAATATAATCAATGCTATTAGAAAAATGAAGCAAACACTTACCATCAACCCTACTGTACACCCATCAATGTACTTCTTTCTTGTTTTTCCACCTACTCCTAAATGGTTCCTCATATCTTGCACAAGAAACCTGTATGCAGCTTTGCCCCATACATACAGACCAACTCTGGACAAATTGTCCAAGTATGGTAGGAGAAATCGTGGAGTCCAGTAATTAGATGTTAGAAACAAAATACAATTAAAAACAAAAACTATGTACAATCTAGAAAAATCATTCAAGTCCTCCACACTGTCCTTATATACATACTCCTCAAGTTTTTTAGCTATTTCAGATCTAGTTATATTCTGCAGCTTTCCAGAAAAAAGCCGCTCAAAAGTTGAAGACTTTATCTTCAATGTTATGTCAACAGATTGCCCCACATGTGGCAACCCTAAAACCATTGAAAATTCAGCTGCAAAAAAAGGAACCTCAACCCCCTCCGCAAAATGAAATGAGAGCTTTTTTGGGTCAAACCTCCTAAGTATAGCTTCAAGTCGAATGAAACTTGAACTTAACTTCGGCATATCCATGTATATATAGAAAGGGGTCTTCTTCAATGCATCAAAATGTTTGGACCCCATCTTGGACTTCACAAGCTCCAATTTACTATGAAAATATTGGGGGGAGCAACGAGAACAGACCTCACAACGTCTTGGCTTTGCTGCAAGGCCAAAAAAAAAATAGTATATTAACAAATAATAAAGTAACCCTTTTAGATAGTGTGTACTAAAAGCATGAATATTTTCTACTAAAATATCTTCAAAAATGTACTATAGAAACACATAATATATACTACACTTTCAGTTATTCTATACAGATTATATACTAAAGTTCCATTTAATGTATACTGCAGTAATAAAGGTTTTATACTTCAGTTTCTTCTAAAATGTGCTGCATATGCGAAGATTATATATTACATTTTCAGTTAATGTATAATGCAGGCTGAATGTTTATGTACTAAAATGCTGCTATTATATATTGCAGCAACATAGATTACATACTACCCTTATGCCTGAAGTGTACTGTCAGATTGAATGCTTTATACTGCATTTGTTCCTAAAATGTATTGCACCTACAGAGATTTTATACTACACCTTTGTCCAAAGTGTACTCCGGATGCTCTTAAAATGTACTGCATGTTTGAATGCTTCATACTACACTTATGCCTAAAGTGTACTGCACGTTTTCATGTTTTGTACTACTTTGTTTCAACAGAGATTTTATACTACACCTTTGTCCAAAGTGTACTCCATATGCTATTAAAATGTACTGAATGTTTGAATGCTTCATACTGCACTTATGCATAAAGTGTACTGCCAGTTTGCACGTTTTATACTACTTTGCTCCAATGGAGATTTTATTCTACACTTTTGCCTAAAGTGTACTCCAAATGCTTCTAAAATGTAGCACAGATTATATTCTACCTTTTGCCTAATTTATACTGCAATCTTGAATGCTTTATACTGCATTTGTTCCTAAAATGTACTGCACCTACAGAGATTTTATACTACACCTTTGTCCAAAGTGTACTCCAGATGCCCTTGAAATGTACTGCAGGTTTGAATGCTTCATACTACACTTATGTCTAAAGTGTACTGCACGTTTTCATGTTTTGTACTAATTTGCTTCAACAGAGATTTTATACTACACCTTTGTCTGAAGTGTACTCCAGATGCTCTTAAAATGTACTGCATGTTTGAATGCTTCATACTGCCCTTATGCCTAAAGTGTACTGCCAGTTTGCATGTTTTATACTACTTTGCTCCAATGGAGATTTTATACTACACTTTTGCCTAAAGTGTACTCCAAATGCTTCTAAAATATAGCACATATTATATTCTACCTTTTGCCTAATGTATACTGCAATCTTGAATGCTTTATACCACATAAATTTGTTTCTAAAATGTACTTCTACAAAACAGATTGTATACTGCATTTGTGTCTGAAATGCCCTGCACCTACATTTTTGCCTAAACCGTACTGGCAGTTTGCTTTATACTATACTTATGCCTAAAGTGTACTGCACCAATAGATGTTTTATACAGCACTTTTGGCTAAAGTGTACTCCAGATGCTTTTTAAAGGTAATGCGTTTATTCACATTATATACTATCTTTTGCCTAATGTATACTGCAAGTTTGAATACTTTATATTACATACATTTGTTTCTAAAATGTACTGCTGCAACAGATCATATATAACACCTATGCCTAAAGTACACTGCTCGTTTGAATGTTTTATACTGCTTTGCTACTAAAATGTACTGCGCCTACTCAGATTATATTCCACACTTATATCTAAAGTATACTACCAATTTGATTGTTTTATACTACATTTGCTTCCAAATTGTACTGAAGCTACCCACATTATATACTACACTTTTGCTAATGTATACTGCATGCTTTCATGTTCTGTACTACAGATAACACACCACCACATTCAGATAGTTTTAAAATATAATTTTTCCGTACACTTTTTGTTTAAAAAGAAGTATAAATCCCTTAAAGGTGAAGTGCAACTTTCATGACCTTCAAGTACAAATCAGAACTTCCAATCTCACAATAGAAACCATATATCAAATGGGTCCAACTATTTAACGACTAAAAAATGAATAAAAACCCTAAACATGAGAAAATAGACAAGAAATGAGTGAAACACTGAAAAATCACGGACATTTGAAGTTTCAAATGCAGAAAACATACCTTTGTTCCTTTCAGTCACTTGTTTTTTTACTTCGCTTCTCTTTGCAGCTGTTTTTCGTTCCATTGTCGCAGTAAAATGGCAGAAATTTTGTTGTTGTTGTTGTTTTTTTTTCCCACTTCTTCTTCTTCTTCTTCTCGCAACAGTGGTAGAGGAACGGTTTCGCGCCCTTTTCTTTTGGCGCTTAGAAAGGTTGGTTTCAAGACAATAAAGAAAATAAGAAGCGTTCTTCTTAAGAGAGAACGCATTTTCGAGGTTTTTTTTGTTGTTTTTTCCAGCTGCAAGGATATACTGGTCTTTCTGAAAGATATGGGGAATAATTCCTAACTTATGTGAAAAAATGGGGAGTTTTGTGTGAAATAATTTAAATGGGGACTGATCACTAAATTGAAAGTAGGATTAGGGATTTTTTTCTAATTAACTCAAAAATGATGAGGTTAGTTATTAAAAAATAAAAAATTGGGCTCTTTATTTTGTTCGTAATTTAGCAGTTTTTTTGCTTTATTGATCAAAATATTCTTGATAAGATTTAAGGCTTAAAAATAATATAAACATAATAATAAAATAGGTATAAAAAGAGAAATATGTAAAAAGATACCATTCCATATATGTTGATATTAAATGTAAGAAATTAGTCTTTTGATGCCTAAAAATTGGTTGTCAGCCATTTGACCTAGGTCAAGAAAATAATGGTTCAAATAGTTCTTTTTTCTAGTACAAGAAGAACAAAACATTAAAAAGATTGATACTTTCAAAAATAATTAAATTTAACTTTATAAATAAAAGTAATTTATAATTTTTTTGCTTTCATATTTATTTCTCCAAAGAAATTCAGTTCCTCAGCTAAACTTTAGATAACTTAGTTCGAAATTAACTTCCCAGCTTCAGTGATTTAGGAGCGGACGAAGACCGGTGGCTCAATAGCCATTCCTCATCGATTGGGTCCAAAATGCCCTCGATGTACAAAAGAAGGAAGACATGAAGATAAACCACAAGCATATAATGTTCTTTAAAATCACTTTCACAACAACATTTGAAAATAAATGAACAGAACCTTCTATAACTTGGAAATCTACAAATACAAATATGAAACTAAGTTACAAATGTGCTGATCAAGATCAACTAGCAGCAGATACACGATTTATAGCTGTACACATCCAGAAACTCAATTGCTAGCTCCTTTCGGCAACTCTACGTCCTGTTTACCTTCTATGGTATGCTACAATCAACAGCAGGGCAACTGCATATGAATTTTATTACGGTCAGCAGTTTTCAATGGTTTTCTGTCCTAAAGAGAAAGCTATTTAGTTTTCGGTTAAACTCGGACGTTGCATCACAACAGGATAAGTATTTTTCATGGCCTTATTTTTTTTCCAGTACGCTGCTTCCAGAGAGACTGCATTTTTTGAGAAACAGAGTCAGTGCATAACTATTTTATATAAAGACACCAAGTGCATAAGGGCTCAAGATGTGTACCAGAGGCTCGTCATCAGAAAGCTCTGTATGTTCAGATTCAAAAGCAGAAGTTTCCTTGCCGAGCTTATCTAAACCTGTGGCGTCGCTGTCCAGGTTACCTGCTTCATCAGCCTCCTGTCTGAATTCTTCTTTATTCTTGTCTGGATGATTCTTGTCTGAAGAAGAAACTGCTTCATTATCCGATCCAGGAGCATCATGTGGAGAGCTGCCACCAAGATTATCACTCTCAGTATCTTCAGAATCTTCTTCTTCCTGTTTGGGCTCTTCTGCATCACTCAAGCTCTTCTCAGCATCTTCCTCATGTTTCTTGTTCTTTTCAGCTAGCTCTCTTCCATTCTGTTCCTTCCCTGTATTGTCATGAAATACATGAGAAAATTCAGTAGATAGAGATCAAGAATATGCAAGAGAGCAAACTTTTTCACTATAAGATAGCTCCAAAAATGAACTCAATTTGAAAAATAAAAATACAAGACCCCTTAGAATTTAGCAGTAAAAAACTCTAGTGTTGTTTTTGCTAGACTAGGGAGATAAAACACTAAAAAGTATCGATCCTTCACCTGATTCTGAATCTGAATCATCAACTAGGGACTTGGTGGTAGATTCAGACCGTACATGGTTTCCGCCACTTTCGCCAGAGGATTCACTCTTTGGTATGATTTTTGGCCTTTGTTTAGGACTTTTCCGTGGAGTTCTTTTCCTTCTTACTTGAGATGGAGGAGATCTGCCAGTAAATAAAATTACATAAGCTAATTACAAACAAAGAAATAAGTATCTCAATTCCTCGATTTCAACAACTGACTTACTTCTCTTCCACTTTTTTATCTTTTCTTGGGCCTCCGCTTGACTTCCTTTTCTGCCCAGATGATCTGCAAGTCAATTAAATGAGTAGACGTGCAAGTACCAGCCTCTCGAAACAGCAAAAACATATCATATGCTGAGCTAAGCAAAGAACTACAAGAAATGTTAGCTTAGACATATTGTGATCCCTTTTCCACAGCTAGAGGGAATGCTACAAAAAAGAATCAGTTTCCTATACACCATCACTTCAGCATTTCTCACAATAACTGGGTCAAAGAGAAAGGCAGAAGCTTTTCTAAAATATATGTCAGACGAAAAATCCAAATTACTTTCACCCAAGTATCCATTCACTCTGTTGATAATGCAACTACAAAATAAATAAATAAGAGTTCCCAAAACGCAATTTAGAATGAGTTTAGGCATCTAGTTCTGTTCTTCGCCCATGGAGGACAGAACAGAAATGTCTGTCGATCAGAGCCAGCATCTTTTTAATTTTGTACATTACTTCTTGAATAACCATTACAATAGAAGCTGCCCCTTAACACATGCATGCACAAAAGAGTTTGCTACACCAATAGCAACATAGGTTGGTTGTATGAAATATGTGTTCTGGGCAATTGCAGATAATTAAAATAGTCTATTGTAAACATTAGCATATTTAACAGGGCAGAGCCAAGAACACAAGAGTACACGTGATTGACAGCTACAAAATCGATGCGGATTTGAGGCCATTATGTTAGCATACTACCACCAATACTTTTAGCTAGAGTTTTCACTTTTCGAGTGTGCACTTTAAACAACTGTCCAAAAGACCAAACTAACAACATAGGGTGGTACTTATGGTTCACTTGTTACCTTTATGCAGCACATTTGGGTGCCAGATACCTTTTTTCTTTTTTCATACAGAAGACCAAATGTGGTAGACACACTAAGCTCCTGGGGGGGGGGGTCTTCTTTTTTTTTTCCCGCTAAATAATGTTATAAGACTACAGTGACCATGGGAACACATGATAAGATGATCAAAATGTTTGAAGGCTTAACCATTTTTAATAGCCAACATCCAAGCAAGAAAAGAAGCATCCTTCCTGGCAGAACAATGACAAGCAGATAACACGCTCGTCCTATTCCTTTCACATTTTGCCTTCTTCTTTTACTTTTCATATGCTAAAATACAGAGTCGACTCTAGGACACAACCTAGACAATTTTCTTTGGCATTTCAGCATCAGCAGGGTTCAATCTTTATGTCAAAATGTTATTTTACATATATTACAATGCCAGCATGACATAAATATTGACACAGAAAATAGAAAGAGTGAGATGGGCAACTGAATATAAAATCATAAATATACAAGTGTACATGCTGGTGCATGAAGGAGGACTTACCCTCCCTTAGGAGAAAGGCCCTTTGATGAACCTGATTGCTGCAAATTGTGTAGAAGACTTTGTTAGATCTTATGCCAAGAATTTTGGTTGCCAGGAACTAAAGATTATAAAAATATACTTCTACTATGAGAGAAATAATTGTGACTATTTAAACCTTGGCCTTTAGATTTTTGTCAACAAGCTCCCAGCGCTCCCTATCTAACCGAAGAACTTCCACATCTCCATCATCATACAGTATCTTCAAAATAAGTTGATCAAGAAAAAGGAGAAATCAAGAAAATTGGATAAGAATTCTGTAGAATGAAGCAAGAAGATAAGACACCAAGTCTGCAGCGTACCACGTGCTTCTTTTTCTGGGTATCAAATGACTTCACAACACCTTCATAATACCTGTGCAAAGACGGACAGGAATAGTACATTGTCACGATAATTCTACGATTACCCAAAATCTTTCATGTAGTCGAGGAAAAGCATGTGCTGTTGGTATGAAAATGCACAAAAGTAAGATGACATAATGTAAGTGTTGATTTAAAATTTAAAGGCTGATGAGCAATGGTTCTTTAAGCAAAGGTGACTCACAATGGTACAACTGGAGTGTTTGAATTCAATAAGTTATAGTTACAGTAGGTGGAAGAAACATCCCTATGGACATAGCCCGTGAGGAAACTAGAAGAAAAAAGGATGTGACTAAGTTTCACCAATATTTCACATTTTTTATTTTCTTCTCCTTTATTCTTTTTTATTTCTCTTTTTCCTTTTTCTTTTTCCCGGGGGGTGGCGGGGTGGGGTGGAGTGGTACTCTTGTGCTTATTTTTCACAGATCAGAGTTTCAAAAGTAGAGTTGAAATGAAGAGTCATTTTGAGGAAATATTTCATAAGTAGACTACATGGAAGAATGACTTGATGCCTGCAATGACAAATAAAATTTACATTCTAGCCTTCCCATATATCTCTTCTCCTAAGTTGCAATTCTGGCATCAAGATACAGTATACAGACTGAATCAAGAAGCACTTACTGCTTATCCATCGGCCACCAAACTTTTATTCTGCAACCAATTAACTCTTCGGCGGAACTTACATTGTCCTTGGTTGTGCACTAATGACAAAAGAAGAAGAAACTGGATCAAGACTTAGAAAAAAAAAGTTTTGAGAGGAGGAAGAAGAAGAAGAAGAAGAAGAGAAAACAAACAAGTAAAGTTGCAGGAAATAATTTGGAAAGGAAGGTTTCTCAGCAACATTAACTAATGAATTCTGCAAAAGCTCTATCAGATTTTTTTGAGCATTTCATTCCTTGAAATACTTAATGCAACCATACAGGAACTCTATAATGACACTGTTAAGACAATTACATGAACCATGTTTTGTTGCTTTACCATGTTTCTCACTTCACACAGTAGCATAAGTATGTTGCAACCTAATCCCATACATATGCTACTTCAGTGCACAAGCATGGGGAAAAACATTTGGCACTTGGCATGTCTGCGTTCACAATCTCAAAACATTTCATAATTAATCAGAGATAGGGCACACTAACCTTCCCTAATCCACTTTTTGGTTTTTGTTTCTTCATAGATCGGATCTTGGAAAAGTTGATTGAGCTTGTGCTATCAGTAATTGAGACCTTCTTAGGCTTCTGGACATAATAAGAAAAGGTGTACAGTGCATCAATAATCATGAAACACCATATGCTTTCTATAAATTTTATTGGTTGAAAAGTGTACCTTAGCTTCTGGGAAGTTATTGAGTGCCTCGTTGTGATCTTTGTCAGAACGTTTACCTTTCTGCTTAGAGGAGCCGGGTTTCTTCTGAATATGTGAAGATAGCAATTCGGACTCTGCAGCTTCGGCAGTTTTTTCTTGCATATCTTGATCTTCTGAACTAGTTTGAGGCTCCTCATCCATTTTGTCAAAGTCGACATTAACACTGTCCTGATATACATTAGTAGGTCTCCTAGACCCCTTTGAACTAGCTGCTAGCGGAGACTTGTGAGCTTGACCAGATGAAGTTCTCCTACGTTTTGGCACAGGAACATCTGGTGATTCACTAAATAGAGTTTTCTTCTTCTGAAGTTCATTGTCACTTATCCTCTTTTTGCGAGCATATCCGTGGCCATTGCTTGTCTCAAATTTGCTAGTTGTATTCAGTTCATCAGAGTTTATTTCCTTCACCATTTTCAGGATATCAAATTTGTTTTCATTTGCCACTCCAGCTTGTGCAGACTCATTCTTTACCTCTTTCTTTGTCTTTGTTGCCTTGGCTTTTAGACGTTTCATCAACTTCCCTAACGGCATTTCACTGCCCTCTGTTTCACTGTCCTTCATTATGTCATCTTCCAAGATTACAGAATGAACCTGAAGTTGCCAAAGTACCATACAATTAAATTACCTAAAAGGGCACAATAGACTACCTTATGGCACTAGGTGGAATAATTTTCAAGTCTTACAATTCCATTAGCTTCCAGTTCAAGTGATTCAAAGTGGGCCAATATGCCCTCATCTGCCAGCCATGTCTTCTCTTCACCAACCTGGTATCAATAAAAGGCGTGCATTCATACATGGAGATCATGGATCATAGTAAAGCTACGCTATCATAATTAGAGAAGTGTTTGCACATTATTCTTCTGTCAAATGATATAAGAAAGTCACGAAATCCTAAAAGATCAATGATTGCTAGGATTTAATGTAAACTGAAATTTTCATGACATGTTAGATAATTATATCTAGCATCAACATACTAGTCAATTTTCAGGGTTCCACATCCTTAAAGAGGAGACAAATCAGTGTCCCTATTCTATAACCTCGAAGAGAAAGAAACCTCAAAATGTATCCCCGACTAGTTTTCTGCTTGATAACACGTGACAAAATGTGTTCAATCTTGGGAAAATTTAGAACAAGGGGGATGAAAAATGGCTGTAACACCCATAATGGTAGAATGAACTGACATTTCTGATAATTTAGGTCTAAGCGGAGATGAAGGAGTTTGAGTTTAGGCTGATTTTTACTGTAGTGAAGGTATTGATAAATGTAAGAGCTGGAATCAATCTGCAAGCAAGCAGAGACTCAGAGGTATTTTGCAGGCCTGAAACACGAGAAATGAAGGTTTGAAAATCTAAACTGATCATTTCATCTCAAATCTCCATAGAGCTGCAGACAATCATAATTAAACAAACATACTTGATATAGTTTTGGTGCAAAAAGCTTCAGGCTTTAGGTTTACAGCTTTGACTTTTATCAGACCTAACCGAAGTACCCAGACATCAATTTCTAAATATAGCACACAGCATAAAAGACCACCTGGCAACCAATTACTATAACTTAGACTGAAATAGCAAAAATATCTTCTCACTTGAATATAACTTGCTCTTCTGAAACAGGTGTCGTATCTAAACCAATCCAAGTATGGGGAGTAGAAATGTCTGCCCCCTGTCAGGTAAAATCTTATCCATACAGACAAGAAGATTCAAATAAAGGGAGTTTGACCATACATACCAGCAAGTCGTTTTCTTCTTTCTTCTCAAGTGGTTTGTAAAGCACAGGAGGAAGGGTCACAGTTGCAATTGAGTCTTGAAGTTCTTGGTTGGGAGCTAACCGCTTAATAATTGGCATACCAAGCTCGCACAGAGCATACGAATTCTGTTATAGGTGATTTTGACATTAATATATGGCATTAAAAAACCATTCACTTCATCAATATTCTAATTGTAGCATTCTATTTTATGTTTATCCGACAAATCAATATCCGGTACTTTTCCCATGTGTTTCTGTGCTGATTGGCAGATGTTCTGTTTTGTCTAATTTCCCAGCAAACATGGAAGTACAGGATAAATGATACTAATGGTATTTAATATCAAACCTTGGACTTAGTTCCGTCAAAAGCATCTTCTGAGTGCTTGATACATTGAAAAATTGAATTCAATATTGAAATGCTCTCCTTGTCCTTGCTAATAATGACATCAGATTTGCCATCTGCATCTCCATGCACCAGCATAGATAGGAACAAATGCAACTGCCTGAAATAAATATGTATTCATCAATTAGATACAGAAGAGAGTTCAGTCACCATCACACAATAATACAAGCATGCCAAATATCTTGTCCTTGTTGCAACTTACACGGACTAAAAGCTCGTCACTGCATTCTCAAGGTACAATGTCTACAGTACAACAGTATTTGATTTAATCAATTGGCTTTGACCAAGTACAGACTCATTTTCGCAGATAAAGACGTTAAGAAATCTACGCAACCTGGAGCAAGCCTTACAAAAACTTTTTATTGACTCTTCAGTGATCACATTTGAAACAAAAAGTCTACTTAAAAAATTAGATAATAGCTAAAATTGTGGTTATTGCTTAAACAAGTTTTTCACTGGAGATATTATAGTTAATATTTTCTAATCTCCAGAATTTGGCAACATGTTAAAATAAATCGTATAATATTATGTAGACAACTTATAAGCTCTTTATCCCATTAAGCAGTCACATATTGCCCCAGTAAATGCTTTTCAAGCCTGAGAAAGCATCAGGTAAAAAGGTTGAACATATTAACTCCGACACAATAAAACTACTTAAGAAAGGCACCTACACCACGACGTCACTGCAAGCCATGCATTGTAAGAAATAATATTCTATTCATGAGTTGTTTTACCATAGGCTGGTTATTTTTTCTCATTAAATGATAAAACTCAGTCGCCGATGTATAATTTAAGCATCAAGCCTCAGTCAGTAACCATCATATTAGCCATCTCATGCTTTCCGGCAAGAATCTGAAGTACTGTTTCTTTTCTATGAAAGCCAACATAGTCATAAATGCACAAAGTGAACCTAGGCACAAAGGCCACTAGTGGATAAGAACAAAGCAAAAGCGCCTACTTATTGAAGTACATATTATATTCCAGGTAAATAATCTACATACGTGTATTCCAGAAATGACGTCAGATTTGGCATATATAGTTCCGCCATTAATTTGAGCATAATCATTGCTGAATAATTTCAGATTTTTTCATATATTTCAGCAGCCAATCCAATTTCAGCACCCAAAATTCAAAGTCGACACAATAAACTAAAACATAAATAAAGGTTCGAATGAAAAAAGACTCGCAACCCAAAAACTAAGAATAACACATTTCTAGTGATTCCACGTCCTTGCTGTTTGCTCTTGCTTTATCTTGATTTTTGAGCCTCAACGCAAATGGCACATGGGTTATTTGCTAGACTCCAAACTTAGGCATGAGCTAGGCACTTTTTTGATGGCCATACACACATAAGCAAGCGATAAGAAAGATTATTAAAGTTTTTGTAACTGCATATGCTGTTTTTTTGGGCCTTAACGATCATTTTTTATGGTTCAAATATCTAAAAGTAGCAGTACTTGCTGAATCTTGTTTCTTATATTTACATTCATCCTTCTGATACAGGGAGAAGTTAGATCATATCCCATGTTCAAGTTACAAATCATTGACTAAAAAGCAATATGACTCTTCCATCAGTAAAACAGAACTTATTGGACTTGATCCTTTTACATCTTTTGTAAATCATTATCAACTACATGCCCAAGAAGGTTTTAACACTATTTATGTTTTGCAGTTTCATAATTACTTGACCGCATTTAATTTGAAGTGCTCATACTTCCCATTTTGGATCAGAATATTTGCTGTTGCTAATAGGGAAATTTTTTGTTTACTACTAAAAAATTATAGGTATGGAAATTATAAGCCTTGTGGCATTTGTATTTCATATGCAATATTGCCATGGCAGCTATTTGTTTCCAATTCCAACTGAAATCCTGGCACAATGGGAAGTTGAATCATTCAAAGCGTCATCCCTACTATGTCTAAACAAATGAACCCCTCTAAAATCTAGATTTTGACATCTAGAACAAGTTTGCTCCGGTAATTTTTTAGAACCATATTTAATAAGCTTTAACTGTGCATGAGCATCGATGCAAGCTCACAGCAAGTCAAAGAAGTAAAATCCAATTTCTTCGACCAAAAGAATGGGAACAATTTTCAAGCACATACACTCCTACCATTCCAGTTCTATAGAAAATTGAAAATATTAAACTCTCTAAGATTGTTTCTATATTGTGCTAAATAGCTTTACGTTTCCAAATAAATATTCTCCAACAGAGAAGAAAATTTACATTAATTCAGGCAATGGAGAAACATAATCAATATTCAATCACAACAGCACACATATTCAAATTTTATATCTTCTAAGACACTGCAAGGAGTCCAAATAATTACAATAAAATATTTCAAATAAATTATTACAAGCAGCATTTTTTATTTCTTCGATCTTTAATAGCTAAATTTTAATCCCAACCATCATTAAAATCTAGTGTCAATTCAAAATACCTGTACATAGGTTCAAATGTTTTGACATCTTTGTCCTCATCCATATTTGGAAATGAAGGATGATGAGCCAGTGAATGGACCACATATGGGAGAATGTATTCTGGGTAAAGGGGTGGAGACATGGCATCAGTCTGCACAGGAATTTGTCGTCCCCTCCCTTGCCGACACATCTGGATGACATCATTCAAACAGCGCTTATTCTGCCAAGATGATAGGTAATCATATTCATTTAAGAATCATTTGGCACTTTCTTGCATGGGATTTGTACAAGTACACTCCCAAAACAGAAAGATAGAACAGAATAACACTGAAGTACCATATACCTCTTCCAAATCTGATTGTGAAGATGACATATCAAGCAGGAAGGCACATGCATACTTAGGTTCTAAAATACGGTCCCTTACATACTGATGAACCTTGCTGAGAAGTAACTTTTTTACCTCAGGAAAGTTATCCTACAAAATCCAAGGGTGAGGGAGTAATGTTCTACTTCCAAGTTATAGGCATTAGGAAATTCATCACACAAACAACCACGTACTCCAAGTCAAGTAAAATATACCTCTGAAGTTCTCAATGTGAGGTAAAGAACATCAACAGGAATCTTGTGCTCCCAGTGCTTTGACAGGCGAAGAACAGCTTTTGCTGCAGCAAGTTTCAAATGAGCCCTGTCGACTAAACTGAAACATGAAAAAAGCAGCCATATTGGTATCAGGAATCTTGAGCCATAGGAAAATAAAGAAAAAATTCATAACTTTAACCTCTTTAAAGAAATTTCAGACAAAATACTGTCCACATTACCTCGATTCAATCTCTCTTGAGATGTCACCGAACAAGAGTATATTCTTGAGAATTTCAATTATGTCATCAATTCCAGAACGAAGGTGAGCATCTTTGACAGGTAAATAGCTCTTGACCAAAGCTTTAACGCCATAAATCTGCAGAGACCATCCTGATGCTCATTTAGCGCACAAAGGTTTTCTAAGAGGAGAATTATGTAAATGGTGAAGGATGAGAAGTATGCCAGCAGAAAGACCTTTAAAGAACAAAGTTCACTTCTATCATCCCAACAACCAGTTGCTTTGTCGCCCGTTATCTGTAAGTGAAGCATGTTTTATAAAAATTCTATAACAAAACAGAATATCAATCACAAAATCATTGCATTTCCGAGGGCATACATGTCCAAGCTTCAGTATGTTTTCCTTAATGAACTTTTCAACCTCACTCTCTCTTGTTTCAAAGACTGGCATAGCAGCTTGTGCTATGCATCCGAGCGATTGTAGTACAGCTGGCAAATGGGACTTCTCTTCAAGCATATCAACTAACCTCTGTATTTCGAATGAAAAACATCACATTGACTCATCAAATTTTCACAAAAACAGAAAGCAAACAAATATACTAAGAAAGCAAATTTAAAAATTACAAATTAGAACAAGACAAGATAATGGTTAAAAAGAAATGCAAAAGCAAAGAGAAACCTTGTAAAGGACAGACAGCGACATAAGACCATCATCTTTTGTGATGGATGCCAGGGCATGAACAGCATACTTAGCCTGCCTTCGGCTACCCTCGATGCATATGCGCTCAAGAATAAGGTCTAATGATCTATAAGCGAAAGGATTACATTTCATCAGAAAGTGATCTGCTAGAAACAAGAAGAAAAATTAAGAGCAGAGAGAGATTTCTTCATAGTCAAACCTTGATGAAACCCCCAGTTGTTCTCGGATAGTTCCTCCAGCCTTTGCAAGTATATGTAAAGTGCCTTCCTTTATTATTTCGTTATCATCCTCAAGAAGAGGTACCAAATCTTCTTCAATTCCACCAAGCAGCACAGGACAAAATCGTGCAAGAATCTGAGACATCATTGCATAACACTTGAAAAGATAATTCCAAAATTTTAGGACACGTGATATAAATCAAAGCAATTTTCCTGTGAAGTGAGGAATCATTCAAGAAAATCAAAGTTCACATTTTTTTTCCAAGAATATCCCGTGACAGTAAAAGAGAATGGCATGATTGTCAAGCTCAATGGTTTCAACAACAGACATCAACGAGTCATTGTACAAAACTAGTACCATCCAAGTTTTCATCTAAAAGTGAAAATGATAAACCATCTTAGCACATCAATATAGCCTTCCCTAAATTCGCAACAAGCTCTGATATATATTTGGGTTTAGCCATTCGAGGCTTGAAAGATGATTCAAGCTAGGTTTAAATATGCATATAGATCTCTGAGTGCACTATAAAATAGTCAAACAGCTGCCACAGAAAAATTAAATTCAAGATATCATTACACCAGTAGTCATCAACATATTCATCCAAAATAAATATAAAAGTAAATGTCATACCACAAGAATAGTCATGCACGACAAAATTAACTCAGTACGTCCAGAAGATTTCTGGATGCCAGCCTCCAGAAGGATTTCTCTGACATGATCCTTATCAAAAAGTAGATAAGAGCATTTCAAAGAAAGAGTGCTCAGAAACTCATATAGTCGATGCTTCTGACCAAGAATTTTTAGCAAATCATCCTGCATGAGGTTCAAGAAGTCTGAGAAAGCCTCATATAAGATTTTGCAAGCATTTTTTAAGTTATATTACCAAGGAAAGGAAATAAGGGAAAAAGAGAAGAAACCAGTGTGAGTTCAACATAAATTTAATGGCTCACCTGTAAATTAGTGGCTTGAAGAGAGCTGGTGTTTGGATCAAGAAGTTGCATCAAAATTTTCCAAATGTTGGAATCTTTTAACTGGTCAAAAATCTGAAAGTTCTCTTCTGCCTTTGCAGGATCTGTAAAACATCGAGACATGACACGGAAGCAAAACATTGTTTTCTTTTGGATCTCAGTGCCGTCACCTTCCTGCACATGAACAAAGACCTAATATTTTCGTGAAAAGCTTTTTCATAACATTTCCAGTGTCCAAAGATTGAGAAATGTAGAATGCCTTCAAAACCTGAGACATTTGTCTGAGTGAAAGGTACTTCTGCATCTCTTGTTGTGACCTTCACAACAGTAGCACACATCAGACTTGCAGTTAATAAGACCATGCAGTTCGAAAGCAATGTAGTATTGGTGTACAAACAAAATACAAAACTTTATATGTCAAAACAAGCACTCCTTACAAACCTTTGCTTCTGCTCTAATATCTTCTCAAGAGCCTTAACCTCAACTTTGTCAAACCCAGAGAAGATCCTAATCCAATTTGTCACCTTATCCTTGACAGTAAAATCAGCTGGGAACAAGGATAGAGCTAGGATAGGTTCAATTGCATCTGATCTGCAATGAGAAAACAACCCATCCAATATGATATATAAAAATAAAAAATCAAGAACATTAAAGCGTCTTAGGCACCAATCATTTCGCTGCCAATACTGTGACTTCTCCTTCAGTAGCCTCTCAGATACACTTTTGTAAAAAACCTTTTTACCTTTTATGAGGTTCTTAGTGTCATTGTTTTCAACAATATAAACTACATTGGTCATACTTGTCATATTTTTCTGAAAATGTTCGTATTCGGATTTCTTGTACATTTTCCATTAAGACAGATTAACTAAATTGGCTGGAACCAGAAATTTGTTAAGTTACCTGAAATCTTTATCATAAAAGCATCTCAAAATCTTCCCGAGAATCCAATCATATTCATCAGCGTTTGTAGAATCACTAGATTGCTTCATGCAAGATACCCTATATATGTCAGCTAACCTCTCCATGGTATACCTTTTAACCAGAAGCTGGATGTTTGCAGCAAAAGTTGTCAGAACATGAGCGATGCAGATACCAAGAATGAATAATGAAAAAGAAGTATAGACAGAGAGAGGTACACATACAGATTTGTCTCGAAGGCGTTCAGAGACCAGCTTGACAGTTTCAACTGGTATGGATGCGAGGGAATGACATGCCACATCGCAAACCACAGAAACGACTTGTCTACGAACATTTTCATCATAATCCAACAACCGGTCACAAAGAGCAGCTGAAAATTGATTCGAATCATCAGATTAAGATCTTAGAATAAGTTTGGGAACATCAGCACTAGAATTGCTTACAGATTATTTCATGAGCTTCGGCCCTGAAAGGATTGTCCAGAAGAAACTTCTTGACATACTCAAGGACAGACATTCTGACCTCCACAGCTCTATCAGTCAGCCGTTTCAGGAACTCCACAAAAACTGGCTTGAATGCTTCAGAAATAGTAGATTTCGGCAGAGCAAAGAGGTCACCTACTAAACCCACCGCTTTCAAACGAATGTCCAATTGATCACTCTGTCAATGTCAAATTTGAAACTGATTAATAGTACAACATATCCAACTATGGAAAATTAAAATTAATGTATTTCAAGAATTTATCAAAATCACCAACTTGGCCACAGAAAAGCAGAATGCAGATGATGAACAGCTTTCAGAACAACTCAAGTGGATACCCAATCACAACCACCAAAACACTGAAAACTCTAGAATACAAATCCACAACATTATGTACCCATAACCAAAAAGAAAAGCATACTTGAACATGCCATATTTGGAACCACAACCTAGAGATTCTTTATCTTGCAAGCAATAAAAGCAACTGAGGATGATTACCAGTAGCTCTCCAGTGAGATATGGAACAACTCCTGATAAGATTTGAGGAGCACAGCGATAGATATCATAAAGTACACTGTGGTAATTAATATCACACTTCAGAGGTCTGCTGTCTCCTGACATCAACGACACAAGAAACTGCTTTATGGCTGGTTCCAGTTTTTGAGCACAATTCTCTATCACATTCATAGCAAGCCTCCTTGCAGCCATAGTAACATCCTAGCAACAAAAGCAAGTTATATTCTTTCTGAGAAAAAGGCACTCACATCAATGAACACTAAGCGAGAAAGGAAAGACATGCTTACCTCCTTATCACGGCCTAAAATTGACAATAAAATATGTAAAAGGTTCTCTGGTACATCCTCACTTTCTTCTAAGACAACCTCCATGATCGTCTGCATCGAGGTAAAAACATCTGCAGGATGCTCGTCTCTGCATGTGAAGAAAATACAGGCTATTACATCAAAAGAGTAGAGCATACATAAAGCATCTACAACTATATCAACAGAGGTATGCTTCTTTCTATGCACAATTCAGAAGGCATCAACTTCATAATTACAGTCTTTAAAGGTGGCAAATTGTCACAAACTTCAAATATAGAAACATCACTTAAAATTCTTTTGGATACTTTCCGGTTTTCTATATGATCTAATGAATAAACAAGGGTGCATTGTGCTATTTTCACTCTCTTCATGTATCTCTTTCTGCTTTTGCATGTCTCTGTAAATATTGCAAGATAAGGACACCTCAACTTGCCCGCCACCTCCAACAAGCAAGAGTGAGTTCAATGGCATGTCCAACATGCCCATCCAGAATCTCTCAAGATAATACAGGTTATTTTATCCGGCCCAGTCAAACACACAAACAAGCAGATCTGCTAGCAACTAATAGTTCTGACAAGTGTGACAACAAATAAGCATCAGCTTTTTCTTATCTGTCACTCAAATTTTCACAGACAAAAAATAAAACACGAAAATGACGCGTTCACAATTGGAACACAAAACATTAAGAACTCTGACCTGGGCACAGGAATAGTCCAATGTATAGTTAAAAACATTGAGGAAAATCAACAAAAAGGTTGATATCATCTTTACATGAAAAAACTGTTCAATACCCAACTAAAGAAATCCTGAACCCGCAAATCAAGGTAGATTTAAGACATGTACGAGCAAACTAGTAGCATAGCTCCTCATTTGTGCAGAAATATGAAGAACCTTAATGACTATGCATACATTCCCTTGAAAAGATAAAGTAGAGAAAGGCAAGTCATGCAAGTAGTGAAAATAACTTGTTTCAAAACTAATCAAAAAGAGCTCAAAATGGAAAGGGCCACACCTGGCAACAGTGAAGAAAGTATTAAACATTTCATTTATGAGATTGTCACATTCAAGATCCAGCATCACAACACATGATCTATATCTTGCCACGGTTTCAAGAATAACAACCCTTCTTCCAAATGATGGGCCATTTATATCACTTAAGCCACTGAATGTACTCACAATCAACTGAAAAATATCCTGGAATAAATTAAACAGCAATAATCAGAACCCAAAACATAGATATTCATAGAGAAAAGGCCAGAGCAGACACTTTAAGATATTATCTCCACTATAGTGTATACTCTTAAGAAGAAAGAAGCACCTTTAAAACATCATCATCATAAGGAGCCTCAGGGGCAGTAATTCGAGTTATTTCACATATGCAGGAAGCCACAAAGAGCTTGACCTCCCGATCTTGATGTTTCAAAAGTTCTTGCTTGGCCATGGCATTCAAGAGAGGCTGCATGGACTCCACCACTGACTTTGGAGGTGACTGATCTAATTCAGAGAGACATGCTGCAACTTGCTGCATGAGGAGGAACCATTCGAATAATTATGAAGCAATCAGTTGAAAGTCAAGATAATTTTATACCTAGCAACTACAAAGCTTGCAGAGCTCATGCCCTACAGCTAAAATTTATAAGTTCAGTATTTTGTTTAGAATGCGATATATATCCTAAAGATTCTCCTGACTAATACTTAGAGGCAAATTTTCTGGAACAAAAAAAAAAAAGTATTTAAAGGATCTGAGAGAAACCGCTCCCCCCACCAAAAGAAGTGCAACCTTGATCAACAAAACAAAATAAGATTTTTAGGAGTTTGAACTCAATATATAGAGTAGAGCACATGGTAGTATCAGGATAAAAGAAAAGTTAACTCTATTTGTTGTCAAAGGAAACAATAAAAAAATATATTCGTTCCAGGTAGGGAGAGCAAACTTAATTGCTAAACTCAATTGCATGATTGCATATATGTATGACTTTCTTTATTCAATTAGGTAAAAGAACAAGAAGGATGAAGAAAGGGCGATCAAGTCGGCCAGTTTCTAATATGATTCTATACAAGTATATGCTACTTTTCTCATTTTTCAGCAATATCCACACGCATAGAAACACGTATACACACCATACAAGTATTTGCCAAAAGTTTATCCGGGTGAACTGAAAAGAGAAATGCAGAATCAAATAGTTTCCCTCGTATAGAATACTTGTGGAAGTTAAGCACAGTGGAAGACAGAAGAAAATTTCTGGAAAAGAAAAAATCGCTTAAAAGAAAAAGGAAATATTTTGGACTGATTATATCAAAATTGGAGTCAAATTCCCTCTTCCTCTCCCCAAAAAGCAAAGCGCTCAGAGACCATGGAACCCCAATTATCATAAAGCCACAACCTATGCAAGGCGTAAGCACTTGTAACTTGAGTAAGTTGAAGTTGTGGATACCTGGAACCTCAACATCACAACTCAACCAAAATTTGAAGTATTCTGTAAAACGACTAGGACTTTCTTCTCAGTTAGAGGAATAATAAAGCCGAACAGCACATTAAACGAACCCTAATTCAACCCCAATTATCACGTCGCCATAACTTTCACAAGTTACAATTTACAACCATGCATCCACAAATGGAACTCCCAAACAAGCACAAACCAATCAGCACACCAAGAAAACATCTCTCGAGCGAAATTCAAACAATTACGAGATGATAAAGATGGGTTTCTCACCTTCAAGAGCTTAATGAGAGCGTCCTTCGAAGTTGGAGGGCTCTCCAACTTCGATCCCAGCTCTGTCAACTGCTGCTCCACCTTCTGAGCCATGGAAAACTAAAATTCACGGAATTTCTTCACCAATTCAAATGGGGAGGGTTTTTCACACCCATTCACTGCGTGTCTTTTAGCGTATGTTTCTTCAGGCTGTGTGTGTGAATTGGGGCTTCTTTATTTTTGGGTTGTTTCGAGCAAGAAAGCGAGAAATAGCTCCTCTGTTTTAAAAATATAAATAAACAAGTGAAATAAGCGCTCGTGTACTGGCCTTCATCACTCCAGATTTATTTCTTTTTGGGACCGGGTTTGTTGCAGTCACGGTCTTCTAGTTCACAATATTTGCATGTGGTACCTATATAGTTTGTCTTTTTTACTTTTTTATTTTCAACAGGTGTTTGAATTATTTGCATGTTAATTTAGTGACGTCTTCTCATTTGAGCATATGTAAAAGTTTAATCAAAAGATCTATTAATAAGATTCTCTAAGTTTAATAAGATTGACTTTAAGATGTGATTACAAATTATGTTTCTTATTTGAATTCATTTAAATTTTTAATTGAGATATAAGTTATAATTAATATTTTCATTTTAATTTTGCCCAATTTGTTCAAATCAAATCATTTAATGGTCAAAGTTATGAAGATTTTGTAAAATATCTACAATCCAACATAAATTACAATATTATGTGCAAAATTACTAAATTTTATTAACTATAAATAAAAAAATTTACTACATTTTGTTACATTAATTTTTTACTTAAAATAGAATTGCCAACCCTTTTTAGGTAAAAGAAGAAGTTTGATATGCTTAGATGCTATTTAGATTTTAAGTATGTAAAAATTTTTCATTGTATGAAATTTTGAAAAAATTCTTATTGTGTGGAATTTTAAATGAGCGTACTGATTTGTTACAATCAAAATTTAGTAAAAGTAAGACGTATGTACGAATTAATTTGTATTCTTTATCTTTTGGCCCCTCTAGTGAGTAGGGGGTGCATAATTCTTAGATTACGAAACTTTTGGGGAAAAAGTGATAATATAGAAATTTCGTACTGATTGTTCTTCATTAGGACAAAAAAACTCTGTACTACAAAAGATTGTATGTAAAAGAGGACCATTTAAGGAAGCTTATAATGAATAGTGCCATTTTTGCAGAAATTGAATATTGCAGATTCTTTGTTTTGCCTTCATAATGTGCATAAATGGAATCCTCATTTTGGTACCAACTTTTTGTCTTCTTCACAGACTTGAACATCTTACAGGGTTTGAGACTCAATCTATATTGCAAATTGGCTTATATTTTGAATCGATATCTTCTTCGCAGACTTGAAAGCATCCTACAGGATTTAGGAGCCAAACTATATTTTGAATCGACTCGTATTTTGAATAGACCAAAGCATGTTGTAAGAACCCCAAACCATATTTCGAATCCATCGCAGCATGTTGTTAGAACTCCAAGACCTGTTAATTCCTGCTCACGTTTCAATTCACAACCGAATACCTGTTTAGGAAGTTGGTCTTGGTCTGCATTTGACAGAACAACTATGAGACTAAATTGATGTTCTCTCATCTAGTCGGCATGCCGGAGCGAATCTCCCTATTTTCTGTTGTCTTCTTCTTTGATGAAAATCATATTGTACTAATACCCGGATGAAGCAAATTCTGCAATAGCAGTATAGCACCAGTTTTCCTTGGACAACACAACAGTTTAAAACATAAATATACAATGTATCAATTCCTGAGTACCTAAGCATATTAGAGGTGCAAAGATATTCTGAAAAGTTCTGAGGCAATGCCTAGGAGGCTTGAACTTTCAGACAAAAAAGGTAATGGAACCGATATCAGGTTTTGGAGGCCTACGCGCCATCCGGCTGGATAAATGGATTGGCTATCTCATCAGTACCATCAGTGGGGGAAACAAGCATCACAGCAGTACCCCGACAAACCTGCAGTCGAAGGATCACAATTCACGTATGTTACTAGGAGTAATAAACGTAAAAGATAGGCATTATATGTTGTGTACAATCATAACACATACTATTAGGCCAAGGCGTCGGGTCTGATCAGTAGTTTTCAGTGGATCGTCAGGATCTGCAGTTGTAATCAAAATAATTAAAGAAGTGTGCTGAAAGTAACAGTATTTCCTATGATGCAACATGCAACAGCTGCTTCTGATGAAAATTGAAAGGTCAAATTAATCACACAATATGATATCCTTAAAGTGATGGCAGTTATGAAGAATGTATACTCTAATAGATTAACTGAACACAGTTTTTAACAGCAGATACGCATAGTATAATCCTCAAACTGTCAGATGTGTATCCTCAAACGGTAAGTTGAAACTTCACAAAATTTTAGTAGTTTAAAATCTGTGGGATCCTTTTTCTCTCTAAGAGAAAATGCAAGTCGAGCAATCTATGTTATGCATGTATAGACACAGAATTCGGCAACCCGTGGATTATGTTAAAGCCATGTGCATTTTCTAGGTGGATCAATATTAACAGAAACTCAAGATTCTCCCGCCTTCAGTTTCTTTATGCATGCAATTATAATAAATTAAATCATGGGCGAAGAGAAAGAAACAATTCTACTTGTAACTCAAGTTTGATAACTCTCAAATAGCTCAAAATTAAGTAGTCTTTACTCCTTCTGTTTGTCTCATTTAAAATTTTATTTGGGTTCTTTAGTCTAATCCAGTTATTTGAGACTATCGAGACAATTAAGATGGTGTTTCCTTGCCCTTGGATCCTTTTTCATTATTTTAAATCATTCATCTAATTTTATTTTATTTTATGTTTTTCCTGTGAAAGGTACCCCAAGAATCTTTGTTTGCATAAGACATAAAATATCGCTAATCAAAAGCCCAACAATTTGCTGGTGGTGGAGACAATCAATCAAACTACCGCGACGAACACGATAATATATGCAAAGAATGCGCCTTTGGGGACAAAGGAGTATATTGAAACAAAAATTGATAAATAGAAGCGCAAACTAGCCAATCCATGGCATTTAATAATATATACAAGAAATGATTCTTCTCCATGTTACTTTCACTGAATTTCAAAAATTAATGCTTATAAAAGTGGTTAAATCTAGAGAATGTGTCTACTGAGACAACCTATGATAGAAGAACACAAAATAATTACCTCTAAGAAATTCGATTGCTTCGTCCAAAACAAGATTCAGCAACTGGTCATATCCTTTTAGCGTACCAGTCACTGAAAAGTATAACAGTCAAACAATAACTTCTTTATGGCAAAACTAAAGAAATTCAT
This sequence comes from Jacaranda mimosifolia, assembly GCA_018894105.1. Taxonomy (NCBI): domain Eukaryota; kingdom Viridiplantae; phylum Streptophyta; class Magnoliopsida; order Lamiales; family Bignoniaceae; genus Jacaranda; species Jacaranda mimosifolia. The sequence goes on from CM032129.1 coordinate 28,482,222, forward strand.
GCATCAGGCTTCAAAATAAATCACAACCAATGACCAAAACTGATATATTCAACATTAGACTTAAGCCATAGAACATAAAATAGAAGGTCAATTTAACCAGCGCATGCTGAGCAGATCCTATTACATTTAGCTTAGAAAATTACTGATCAACTGCTTCAATATATTGGTACATCAAGGACAAAATGATCCTGCATTCTCATATAAGAGAAATGAAAAATCACAGGACCAAAATCACAGAACCTTAAACCCAGTCATCAGGAGTTTGGTCTAATGCGTGGAAGATATATATACATATATATATATAGAGAGAGAGAGAGAGAGCAGAACACATAGAACATTATCAGGTTCCAGGCATATACTAAATAGCTATCTGGATTAAACTAGTATGTTCAGTCAGTTCAGTGCAAATTGACCTGAATTTTCAATTAATAGAAAAAAAATTTACATCAGAATTAGCTAGTTCTTTATGAGAAAATCAACAAAAGATGGCTCACTTTTTATTATATTTAGGTCTATCCTAAAAAGCAATATCCAAAAAGACATAAGAAAAAGGGAGAGGAAACCATGCATGTGAAAACATAGCTACCGACTTTCATAAAAGTGATAAAGCAAAGCAAACAGCAAACTGTGATCCACATCTTTATTTCAGTATCCTATGCATAGAAATACAACTTCAATCACACAATTCCGTAAATAAGCATATCAGTTTAAGGAAATATAGCAAAATGATCCACATTCATTTTCAAATGCTCCATCTATATGAATATTTAAATATAAAATTTTGAAACAGAAAGACAGTGCACTTAGCAAAGATTTATTTATAGTCATCATGGCAACACAAACATTGAAGAAAAAACAAGCCTCCATACCGCTGTCTATTGAAACCTTAGGAGGATTAGAGGTTCCAATGTTTAATTAATGTCACTGCAATACAGTGGAAAATGAAAAGACAAAACAATTAAGAAATTCATAAGCACAAAAAAGTTTCAGAACAACAATTTGGCACTGCACAGAGACATGGCTGGAATTTCAGTGCAAGTGAAAAATTAGATGTGACTGACCTTGTCTTCCACCAGTAAGCTTGACTTGGACACCCTTGTCGACAAACTTTGCCAAATCTAAAACCGTTTCCTTTCTGCCAGACTGATCAAATAGACGATCTGCATTTTAGCTTAACTAATAAAAGCATACTACAAAATTTACAGCCATGTATGTGGACATAAAGACACATATATACACATGGACATACACAAACCCTCCTGAAAAAGACGAACCAACAATTTCATGTATTTCTTAAGGCTACAATACCATGTTTAGAAAATAGGTTGACCAAGAAAGTTCCTAAAGAGCCGAACCTTTTCTGTGCCAAAAAAGTATAGCCTGCAACCATAAAAAAAACCAAACAAAAAAATGACATACGATTCTTATGCTACAATTTTTTTTTAACAATGACAGATTAGAGAAGTGATTCACTATATTTTAGAACAACAAACTCGTTATTTACCTAAAGCTGCACTCACTCATTCCCACATTCCAAACATCATATGGAAGAAAGACAAATATCAAATTCTGACACACAATTTCACTAGATGAAAATATACAAAGCACAATACCGACAAACAACAGTATCTTGAGAACACATTTCCTTGAAAAAGAAAACAAACTCACTATCTTGGATGCTTCTTTTCTTGAAACTAGAATTAGTTAATCGTAGTCAAACTTTTTGAAACAATTTTCTGTGAAGTGTTCAGAAAATTTTTCCAGGACAGAATTGTTGGGGCAAGAATATCCAACTAAATTCGCTGCCCACAAATAAAACGTAGCCCACGTACAGTTAAATATTGGAACTGGGAAGACTCACGCACAAGGGTGTCCAAGTCACTGGTGAAACAATTCAGCAACACAATAAGTGATCTTCAGTGGCAAAAATGTATAAATAGCGTCAATTAAGCCTCTTTAACCTTAACTGATAGCCCCATTTCGCGAATTTCTTAATTCAATACACACTCAATGACTCAACTGAAACACATGTATGCCCTGAAACGCCGTCCAGTTCATCACCCGAAGCAGTTCAAAGTTCAAGAACTGAAAATAAGCCAGGATTCCTAAATATTGCTTTCGAAAAAATGAAAGAAAAACAGAAATTCAGTAGCCAGAAAACCAGGATCGCAGAAAAACTAGAAAGAGAAGTACAGTGGAGGAAAAACTATAGAAGCACCAAATAGAATCCCAAAACGAACACCCAAAAGCAGGACCCAGTTTGCGAAAACTGACATCCACGAATCAACTCACTATATTAATACCCCATCTTCATATCTACAAATATAAGAGAAATCAAGAAAATAGAGAAAAACCGTAAATGTCTTACCAATAAATTTTTTCTTTTGCGGCAGCCAATAATTACGAAAGTCGATAGGGTAGACGAGACGGAATTGTTCCGGAAAGTGAACAGAGGTAGCAAAAGGGCTTTGCAATAAAGGTTTTCCGTGAATGCGGCGTTGCAGCGGTTGTGGACAGCAGTAAAGAGTAAAGGGGGTCGGCACAGTTGGGGTAAATATATGATACCAGATAAAATTAATATATTGGAAGATAAAATTAATATATTGGAAGAAAAAATTTGATATAACAATGCAATATTATAATGTTTCTTCAAAATTCATGCAATAAAACTTTAAAATAATTTTGGCTTCAAAATATTTTTCTCTCTCTCTCTCCTATAGCTATCTTTCTCTGCAATTCTATTTCACAAGTACATACTACACATATATATAGGTACCACAATTTCTACACAATTCTATATACTTCTCTTGGTAGAAGAAGCCAAATTAAACTTTGATTCTTGATAGATGAATTAAAAATGAACTTGGCTTCTCCAACCTTATCTCTTGGTATAAGTAGCAAAAACAAACTTTGAAAATTTAGCTTAACCTCCTTTGACTTTTTTGAACTTTCACTTTCCTTTTATTTATTTATTTATTTTTTTTTTGTGAGAATTACAAATTACTTTTCTAACACCCCCTCTTAATTTGTAATTCAAACTGCTTTCCGAAACTTCTTCTTTTGAAGCTTCATTGTACATTTGTGGTTCACAAGTAAAATATGCAACATCACATGATTCATAAATTTCTTGCAAGCTTTTTACCTTTTTGATCTAGCTTTCAGATTTTGGATATAATCCACTAGATGAATCTAATGAACTAGAACTTGGACCGGAGGTTGAACTGGTGCTTCCACTTGTGCTTGGTTGTTCATCTTGTTTTGAAGTAGTAGTTGGGCTAGGCAAATAAATGACCTTCGTTTCCATCTTTTCATTTTCCCAATTCCATGCATGCTTTTCATAAAAAATAACATCCCGAGATATAATGAGTTTGTTTGTATTTCGATCTAATAGTCGATATCCCTTGGATTCGTCACTGTAGTTGATAAAGATCAGTTTTTCTTCTTTATCGTCAAATTTCTCTCTTTGCTGAGAAGGAATGTGCGAATAAGCAATACATCCAAAGACTTTGATATGATTTACTTGTGGCTTTCTTCGATGCCATGCTTCATATGGAGTCTTGTTTGGAACCGCTTTAGTTGGTGATCGATTTAAAATATAGATTGTTGCATTAACTGCTTCTGCCTAATAACTTTTGGGAAGTCCTTTACTAGACATCATGCTTCTTGCCATTTTGACAATTATACGGTTCTTTCGCCTTGCAACTCCATTTTATTGAGGACTATACCAAACTGTTAGTTGTCGATGGATTCCTTTCTCTTTGCAATAATTCAAGAAGGATTTTCCAATAAATTCACCTTCTCGATCTGTTCTGAGAGTCTTTATTTTTCTGCCGCTTTGATTTTTCACATGTGCTTTGAATTCCAGGAATTTAAGAAATGCATCAAACTTCTATTTTAGAATATACACCCATATCATTCTGGTGTAGTAATCAACAAAGATAAGGAAGTACCTGTTATTGTTTAGAGATGAAGTCTGTGTTGGTCCACGTATATCATCATGTACTAACTCAAGAGGAGCTTTAGCTCTATATGATATCATTGGGAATGGTAAGCGGTGCATTTTCCCAAAGATTTATCCCTCATAGGTCTTATCTCGATCTAGAATATTTGGAAGGCCAACTACCATATTGTTCTTTTTCAACAAATTCAAACATTTATAGCTCAAATGCCCATACGGCCATACCTTAGATGCCAAAGGTTGCAATCTTCATCTGTTGAGCTCTGAAGCACCACTTTCTCATTCAATGGCAAATTAAGAGGAAAAACTTATTGGAACTCATCTTAATTTTAGCCATCATGAGATCCATTTGCTTGTCAATAATGACACAATGGTAATTATTGAACTCCACTTTGTAATCTTTTTCCAACAACTGACCAACACTCAACAAATTTTGTTCTAAATCGAGAACATAAAAGACATCCTTGATGATATTAATTTTACTTTCTTTTGTTCGGACTTCAACTTCTCATTTCTCAGTAATTTTGTGAGTTTTTCCATCTCCCAGTTTCACTTCTAATGAAAATGACTCATCAACTTCAAGAACATTTTCTTATTTCCGCACATGTGATTGCTGCATCCACTATCCACATACCAAATATTCTCAAATTGTTGTTGAGAATTCTAGCAGGAATAAAATACATGATCGGCTTATGTGAAGTTAGCTTTTTTTAATTCTCCATCATTTTTATACCAACAATCTCTTTGGGAATGATTTGCATTTTTGTATTTCTTGCATTTGTAGCAGTAGTCTTTAGTGTCGTGACCACTTTTTCTGCAGATTCGACAATAAGGATCTGAATTTTGACCAAAATTTCTGTATTAAAATTAGTCATTCCTCATCCTCGACCTTGGAGGTTTTGATATTTGCCACGACTTTTTTCTGTTGAACCTTTTTGCATGAGGTCATTTTTCTTTTCTTCTTGGTCATTTCTCTGATTTCTTTCCTTTGCAATATTAGCTCTTATCTGAAAGGATTGCTCCAAGCTTTAGCTTGAAAATCTACTGATCTTTTTTTCATGGTCTTCTAATGATCCCATGAGTTCATCCAAAGATAATTTTGATAAATCTTTGGATTCTTCAATCATGGCGACTATGTGCTCGAACTTTACTTGATGAGGGTTTGATTCGTCGGATATGGATCCAGCTACGGATTTGGGTAAGACCCAGCCTGGGTGGTCGGGATCCTTGTTTAGGTGGGATGAATCCTACAATCACAGCAAACGTTAGGCTAGTTGAGGAGCCATCGGCTTAGGCCTTCCGACGCTCATGTCAGTAGAAATCGACCACAAATATCGAGCAGCAGAGTAAGGGTTTTTGAATGTATGCAAGTGCGTATCTCTAGAAGGCTGGAGTGAGGGTATTTATATCATTCTCCCTTCAAGGAAATGTCTAGGATGCCCCTGGTACACCCACGGGCCCTTCGCCTCGCGCCAGGAGCAATTAGTCATTTCCCTGACTTGTATATCTCCAGCTAACTGCCCTTTCAGGTTTCAAGGACATGATAGTACACTGTTGCGGTGCTTGTTGTGTCAGGCGGTGAGGGGATGGCATGCTCCATTAATGTGGAGGCGTGACGCCCGTCGGTGCATTTAATGAGGTGGCCGAGTACTATACTGTCTCAACCTCCTACTCAACCTACCAATGGTTGAGTGAGGTCGATGAAGCATATGGGCCTTGGGCGCCTAACTGGGCCTATTGCCGCGTCTCTGGTCGAGTGAGGTTGATGAAGTATATGGGCCTCAAGCACCTGGCTGGGCTTGGTGCAGCATCTCTAGGCTCACTTGGTTTGGGCCTAGGTACTTGGGCCATCCCATATCATGAGTCCCCTCACTTCGCAAGGCTGAATGAGGATTCGACGAGAAGCATTGGGAAGTAGCGAAATCGGTATTGGTGATAATCGACTAGGGTTTGGCGTATTTATTGAGTGGTTACAATGTGGCGCGCGTGGGGCGGCATGGCGGTTACATCATTATTGCAGACGCTTGGTTTGCCTCGCTTCTTCCTCTATAAATACCCGCGGTAAAACTGGCCATTTTTACTTTTATCGCATTAGCTTCTGGTCGAGCGCTTGTCCAAACATCCTTGCTTTCAAGACTTCCTGACCTTAGTTCTTCTTTTCAGTAAGTGTTCATTCGCTTCTACTTCCTGTCGTTTAGCTTTTCTTTGAAAATCATGTTGAGTTTATACAGTTCTGAGGGTAGTCAGGGGGGGATAGTGAGGCTACCCAGTCTGATAGACATAGGTATGCTCCTGGGTCGTCGGGCGACGATTCCAGTTCTAGCAGCTCGAGCAGCAACCGCGAGGGGGGGGAGGGGGGGAAAGAAGCTGGGCCGAACCAGATTCCCCCATTGCGAGGTCGACTGTTCACCCCAAGCCATTATAGTGAGATCGTATCCACAATTAATCCTGGGGACTTGAGACGCGTTAGAGAGCTGTACCATATTCCTCCTGAATATCAACTTCTAACCCCCGGACCATCTGGCCAAATGCATCGCGCTCCTGCGGGCTGCATAATAGTCTTTGAGGACGCGTTTAGATGTGGTATTAGGTTCCCCCTGAGTGATAGTATAGTTAATCTGCTTAGGGGTCTTCAAGTATACATAACACAACTTCTTCCCAACTACTTTTCTACCATTTGTAGTTTTATAGTTTTAATGCACTTGTTTAATCAACCTGCCAGTTTTGAAATTTTTTCCAATCTTTTTCACCTTCCTATGTCCCGCAAGTCGGGTAGCACCGACGAGTCGGGCTTCTATTACCTGACTGCTCGACCCCGCCGTAAATTCCTCGTAGCCCCATCTTCTTCGTATGGGCAAGAGTGGAAAAAATGATATATGTTCGTTCGGGTGGCTAGAGGGTTCAATATTCCTCGGGTCTGGTGGAGGGGGCATGTCGACGTGCCGGGGAATCTCACTCCGACCTGGCCGAACACTTTTGTGCGGGACCTAGTCGAGTTTGGCCCATTCGAAGCCTCCGTTTTTATTGAGGAGAGGCACTTAATACTGGCTGGATTATCTCCGGCCTATTTAGATTTGCCTACGGATTATCAAATAGGTAGAGAGAGTGTAGGTTTTGATTTGTTAATTTTATGGCATACATCATTCTTTGTTCTTGACCATTGTTAATTTGATGTTTGGCAGATCGTGCGGACATAATGAACAGGTCGAGAGCAGAAGCACTGGCTCGGGCAGAAAAGAATCAGCAGCGGTGACAGTGGACTACAGCTCGTTGAGCAATTGTTGCAGCTGATGAGCCACGTCGGGTGGCCACGACGCCTACTTCTTCACCCGATTGCCCACTGGCGATCGTAAGTGACAGCCCCACAAGTTGAGGCAAGAGGGCCATGGTCGAATAGGGAGGTCCTGCTCCTAAAAAGGCTGCTGCCGGGAAGGGCAAGGGAAAAGTAGCTGAGTCAGGGCCGCCGACTGGTAATGACCTCTTTGGGGATCGAGGGGACGACTGGGGCCACCCCCCTGAAGGTGCTACTGGCGGGTCAGTTCTTGGCTGACTAGAAAAGGATTATGGGGCTGAGCCAGTTTGCGGCCTTTTAAGAGTTTGCTTACCACGCCAACATGGTAGGGTTTTCTATCTTTTATTCCTGTATGTTTACACTTCGCTCATGTAGATGATAACTTTTATGTTTCAGGTCTGGCAACTGGGCTACAATTTCTATTGACGATCCGATCTGGCCTTGGCTGATCGGGAGCACCTGGAGCTGGAGGGGACGCTGAAACTTTGAAGGCTCAGCTCGAGTCTTCTCAAATGTGGGTCGACGAGCTGGAAAAATAGGTCGGCCAGCTGACTAAGGACTGGGAGCAAAAGGATGAACAGGTGATCCTGGCTGTTAAGGAAAGCACCAAGATGGATAACATGGTCAAAAAACTGCAGTTGGATATGGAGGTGGCCTATGATTCCAGTCGATCAGCGAACCGGAATGCATGTCTGGCGGAGGCACGGGCTGAGTTCAGCCAGATACTGCCACTGTTACATCGGGAGGTTGTGCAACAATTCATGGTAAGTGCTGCCTTCCAAGATGCCAGTGTCGTTCTAGCTCTTAACGACGCCAGGAACTCGTTGGAGAAGGCCTTCAAGCAGTTGGAATTTTTGGGCTATACCTTTCGACCTGAGGACCGGTTGCGCATGAGCCATTCGTTCGATGAGCAGCTACCCTACCCCGAGGAAGAGGGCAATGCCGAGGGGCCAGTCGTCGAGGCCACAGGGAATAAGGGTGCGCTGGAGGTTGAGCTGACATAGGAGGAAAGAAGGCGAGCTGAAGTCGAGAGGAAGCTAAAGGCTGTCGCCTCGGAGTTTGAGTTTGCTGGCAATCTTACCTTCGAGGTGTCAGAAGGAGCAGCCGATGCCGCTAGATATTTCCCAATACCTGAACGGTAATTCTTGCGAGACGCTGCCGGCCCCTCTCGACCAGCAACTACCGCGGTTCCCATTTCAATGGCTTTGCCCGAGCCAGCGCCATCCGCTGCTCCTGCTCCTGTTACCCCTGCTGCTGAAGAGTCTGGCCCTGATGTTGAAGAGGTCGGCAGCTCTAGTTAGGCCTGATTCTGTATTGCTATTACTTGTTTTTGTTTTTATTTGCTGAGGAGATGTATATGCCTCGATGAGGCTTTTAAACGATTGTGGATTTCATGCCTCGATGAGGCTTTTGCAACTAATGAATGGTTATTGCTTTTCTTTCATTACTCCAAGTTCGATTATGATTATTCTTGCTTTGGTTATAAATCACTTTCGTTGATGTGTACGTGTCTTGCAAAGCTTTAACTGGAGTGTTTACTATTCTGCATATTGGAATTTTTGAGTGAATGTTCTCGAGTGTGGCAAGTAATTTTCATTCATATCCTTCATTGAACGAAGGTTGTGCTTTGTCCAATTCATTCTTACCTCTTGTTGAGCGAATTGTAATTAATCCGTTAGCATAATAGCTAGTCTTTAGGTTTTGAATGATCTTAACGATTGTATAGTCAGTTTATAACCATTGTAATTGTACTTAATGATTGTAATGAACTCGGCGTCTAGGCCCCGACCTCGTGACGTAAAGTGTTGTTTTGTCAACTATGGGGTCGACTGCTTTGTCTTGACTTATAGGCCTCGACTTGACGGCGTAAAGCCTATTTTGTCGACTACAGGGTCCACTGTTTGGTCTTGGCGCATAAGCCTCGACTTGACGGCGTGAAGCCTGTTTTGTCGACTACGGGGTCGACTGTTTGGTCTTGGCGCATAGGCCTCGACTTGACGGCGTAAAGTCTGTTTTGTCGACTGCGGGGCGACTATGTGAGAAAGATTCAATTTGTTTCATGCGGTTTGAACATATCATAATTTTATTCTTGTAGGGGGATACAAAGGTCATCGATGACCCATTACACAATTTTTTTTTCAAGTTTACTGCATTCCAAGGTCGGTGTAGCTCATGGCCTGATGCATCGGCTAGTTGGTAGGCGTTGTTTTTTGATACCTTAACCACTGAATACGGTCCCTCCCACTTTGGGTTGAGTTTACCTACGTTCTTAGACACTTCAACTTTCTTGAGAACAAGGTCGCCAACTTTGAAGCTCCGGGGTCGCACTGTTTTGTTATAGCGCTCCGCCATCTTAGAGCGATATCGCTGCATTGTGTTGTAAGCTGCATGGTGTTGTTCGTCGACAATGACTAGATCCAGAGTCCTCTCCGATATGTTTGTTATCGGGTTATAGTGGACCACCCTCGTTGTGTGTTGGATCAATTCTGACGGAATTACTGCCTCGAATCCGTAGACTAGGCTATACGGGTTGTGGCCCTTGGCTGCTCGAGGTGTCGTTCTGTAAGACCAAAGCACACCTAGGAGGTCGTCTGCCCAGCTGGCTCCTGTCCTCACTATTCAACTCTTGAGATGGTCGAGGACAGTTCTATTGGTGACCTCGGTTTGTCCATTAGCCTGCGGATTTCCCACCGAAGTGAAGTGTTGGGTGATCCCCAAGGTCTCACATCAGTTCCTCATGTTTTTGCTTTGAAATTGGGTGCCGTTATCTGAGATTAAGACCTTAGGCAATCCAAATCGACATATTATATTCTTCCAAATGAAACTTTTGATGGTCGCGTCGGTGATCTTCGGGACTGCTTCGGCTTCCACCCATTTAGTAAAGTACTCGACGGCCACTATGATGAACTTACTCTAGCCCGACGTCTTCAAGAGCGATCCCACTATGTCGATCCCCCACTGGTCGAATGGCCAGATGATCTGAACGTTGATCATCGGTGGGGCCAACTGGTGCTGAATGTTCGAGTGGATCTAGCATGATGGGCATTTTCTAGCGAAGTCGACGGAGTCTCTCAGCAACATCGGCCAGAAATACTCGTAACGGGCGACCTTGTGTGCCAGGGATCGGCCGCCGGAGTGGTTGCCGCAGATGCCGGCATGTATCTCCTGTAATACCTTGTTAGCTTTGTCGGGTTCTAGACATCTCAGTGGAGGTCCTGCTATCGACCTCCGATACAGCTGACCATACTTGTCTAACGCATACTTGGCTGCTAACCCCCTAAGTCTACGGGCCTCCTTGTCGTCGTCGGGTAAGGTACCTCGACTTAGGTAACGTTTGATTGGCTCCTGCCAAGAGAGGGCTGTTTCCTCGATGCATCCGATGAGGCCCTGATCGATGGCGATGACACAAGGCTTGTCGGCCACCAAAAATGTTATTATTCTTTCTCTGGTACCCTTCGTCGAGTTGGCTAGCTTCGAGAGCCCGTCTGCTCGTTCATTCTTTGATCGGGGGATTTGGCTCAGCGTAAAACTCTTGAATATGTGTTTCAATTGGTTCACTTTTGCCAAATATTGTGCCATTTTGTATTCCTTCACCTCAAAGTTTCCCTCGACCTATTCTGCAACCAGTTGGGAGTTAGTGAACGCCGCAAGCTGCTTGACGCCTCGAGTGGTGGCCATATGCATCTCTGCAATGAGAGCCTCATATTCTGCTTCGTTGTTGGTGACTAGGAAGTCGAGTTTCACCATGAAATCATACTCCTCGGCCAGTGGGGATCGGAGGGCTATAACTCTGCCGACCAGACACTGGACTTCATGAACTGTGCAAGGTGGAGCGATGTCCAGAATTGCTTGGATCTTCTGCGAGTTGGCCTCGATCCCCCTCTGACTGACCATATAACCGAGGAATTTTCCCTCTCGAACACCAAAGGTGTACTTGCTAGGGTTTAGCTTCATGCCAAATGCCCTCAATATGGCAAAGGTGTGGCTGAGGTCAACCAGATGGTCCTCTGCCTTTTCGGTTTTTACAATCATATCGTCCACATGAACTTCCATCGACTTCCTGATTTCATTCTTGAACATGAAATTGACTAATCTCTGGTATGTCGCCTTTGCATTTTTAAGTCCAAAGGGCATAACTAGGAAGCAATATACTCCGTTGGGGACAACAAAAGAGGTTTTGTCAATGTTCTCGGGTGCCATAAATATTTGGTAATAGCCTTGGAATGCATCCATCATGCTAAGCAACTCACAACCAGCAGTAGAATCAACTAATAAATCTATACGAGGCAAGGGGTAAGGATCCTTGGGGCAAGCTTTATTTAAATCAGTAAAGTCATTACACATTCTCCATTTTTCCTCATTCTTGGGGACAAGTACAACATTACAAAGCCAAGAGGGGTACTGGATTTCTACAATATATCCTGCTTCCAAAAGCTCGCTGACCTCCTCCTCAATGATCTGGGTCCTCTTAGCATTGAAAGTTCTTTTCTTCTGCCATACTGGTTTGTCGGCTGTGTCCATATTGAGTCGATGGACAATGATGTTGGGGTCGATGCCCTGAAGGTCCACAGCTTTCCACGCAAAAACATCAATGTTGCGTCGGAGGAAATCGACCATAAGGCATTCCAATCAATCCCCCAGATCACTTCCAATCCTGGTGGTTTTGTCAGGGTTCCCAGGCTCGAGCTCGATTGTTTTGAATTCACCGACAGGCTCGACCTTGGTGTCTTCCAGCTTCCTCTTTTTTGATGAAGGTCCCTCTTCGGGTTTCGCTGCTGGGGCGTCCCTTGAGGGCTTCAATTTAGGACGTTTCTTCTACTCGTTGAAGTCGACTGAAATGGTGTAACAGCGCCAAGCATCCTTGAGATTACATAAAAGCTCACCCACTCCCGCTTGCGTCGGGAACTTTATCTTCATGTGGTAAGTGGATACAATGGCTCTGAAGTCATTGAGGGCTAGTCGACCCATGATGACGTTGTATGCGAATGGGGCGTCGACCACCAAGTAGTTGATCATCAGTGTTCAGCTACGTGGGCCTCGCCCAAATATGGTGGAAAGATTGATGGATCCTTCGAGGATGATCTCAGATCCACCAAATTCGACCAAGGGTGTTCTGATCGGATCAAACTTCAGCTTTCCCAATTTCATTATGTTCAGGGTAGACAAGAATATGATGTTTACAGAGCTTTCATTATCGACCAGTACCTTCCTGACCTCAAAGTTCGCTATTTCAAGGGCGACCACCATAAGGCAATCTATCTTCCAGTCGACTCCTCTGTTCTCCATGTGGTCTAGGTCTGAATCGGTGAAAGAGATTAGTTTAGTATTGGTTGATAGTTGAAAAACTATCTCGACCTTGGACTGTTTGGTCGAGTCGAGTTGCCTCTGCGTCTGTTTTCTTGCATTTCGGGAATCTCCTCCCGTGGGGCCCCCTGCGATCATGTCGATGATTCCTCTGATGGGCCGGTTGGCTTCCTGGGCAGGTCTTTTCCCCTGTCTTCTCTCCTCGGGCTGACCGACCTTTTTCTTTGGGGAGTCCGATCGATCTTGCCCTCCTCTCTTCTGGCCTGCTCCTCGATGAATTTTTTCAGGTGGCCTTGCCTGATCAGCCTCTCGATTTCATCATTCAAGTTAAAACACTCCTCAATGTCGTGCCCTTTCTATTTATGAAAATGGCAGTACTTTTTTGACTTCTTCATAGCCTCGGTCTCCGTGATTTTTCGGGGCTTCTTAAGCAAGTTGTCATGCTGAATAGCGAACAACACCTCTCTCATCGGTATGTTGAGCAGAGTGTAGTCATGGAAGTACTTTATCAGGGAACGGCACCCCTCTTTGATCTGTCGATCATCTTTCTCTTTGTCTCTTTTTTTGTCGACCTCCAGGCCGCCATATTTCATCCTATTTATCTCCTCCTGGGTCATGTACCTCTCTGCGAGGTCAAGGAGCTCCTCCATTGACTTGGGCTGTTCACGTACCAATGCATTGGCACACTCTTTGTGTCTCAAACCCAAGAAAAGTACGTCAATCAAGAACTTAATTTTTGGGCTGTTGATCTTCAAGACCTCTGTGTTGAATCTAGTGAAAAAATCACGAAGGGATTCTCCCTCCGCTTGTTTCAGAGTATGCAAGTGGGTGTGGGGGAGTTTTGCCTTCTTCCTGCTCGCAAACTAGTGCAGAAACTTATCACACAACTGGTCATAAGAAAAAATGGACGCTGGTTCCAGCTTCACAAACCAATCAAGGGCCACTCCTTGAAACGTGGTCACCAGCATCTTTGCATGGATGTACTCGTTGTGCCCATGCAGCTGCATCATGTGCTCAAACTGCAGCAGGTGCTCGTTTGGGTCTGTGGAGCCATCATACCTCGGGAGTCCAGTTGGGATCTTAGCATCGATGGCGATGCGCTCGTCAATGATCTCCTGAACGAATAGCGAATCTTGCTCCCTTCGGAATCTCTGTGGCCCGTCTGGATGAAAAGTTCTGTCCACATTCCTCTTTAAGATCTCCTCCAGGCACCTATTCAGTTGTTGCACCTGATGGGATACCTCTTCCTATTCTTGCTGATCCGCCTGAGATGCATTTCTGCCTGGCCTGAATCTGGAGCGTTCGATCTTATCGCGCTGCGGGGCCCGAAGGGGCCGAATGTTATGGTCAATAGAATTTGCTACCTCCTCCCTCGGTGGAGGGCGGGCCACTTTCCTAGGAAAATGACTCGGGCTCAGTTCTCTCCTAGACTGGTGCCTTCGCGATTCCGATCGCTGGGAGTGCTCTTCTGGCTGCACCCTCTCCGGCGCCACAGGCTGGGGTGTGGCACTGACTACTGGTTCTGGCTGCACGGCATGTCTGTTTAATGTGGTCGAGAGTTGGGCCGAAATTTGTGCAGAAATCTGCTCACTGATGAGCTGCATTAACTGGGGCATCGTTAATGTGACCACGGGCTCAGGCTGAGCGCTGGATCATTGGGCATTCGGCTCTGGGTTCTGTCGAAGAGGAGGGGAGATGGACCTCCTATTTTCTTCTCTCCCAGATGGAGCTCGCCTAGTGTTTACCATTTTCGATAGAGGATTCAAGTATTTCCCACAGATGGTGCCAAATGATGAGGGTTCGATTCGTTGAATATGGGTCCAAGGATTTGGGTGAGACCCTGCCTGGGTGGTCGGGATCCTTGTTTAGGTGGGATGAATCCTGTAATCATAGCAAATGTTAGGCTAGTCGAGGAGCCCTTGGCTTAGGCCCTCTGACGCTCAAGTCAATAGAAATCGACCACAAATATCGAGCAGCGGAGTAAGAGTTTTTGAATATATGTGAGTGCGTACCTCTAGAAGATTGGAGTGAGGGTATTTATATCCTTCTCCCTTCAAGGAAATGTCTGGGATGCCCCTGGTACACCCAGGGGCCCTTAGCCTCCACCCAGGGGCAATTAGTCATTTCCCTGACTTGTATATCTCCACCTAACTACTATTCCAGGTTTCAAGGATATGACAGTATACTGTTGTGGCGCCTGTTGTGTCAGGCGGTGAGGGGATGGCATGCGCCATTAATGCGGAGGCGTGACGCCTGTCAGTGCATTTAATGCGGTGGCCGAGTACTGTACTGTCTCGACTTCCTACTCGACCTCCCAATGGTCGAGTGAGGTCGATGAAGCATATGGGCCTCGGGCGCCTGACTGGGCCTGGTGGTCGAGTGAGGTCGATGAAGCATATGGGCCTCGAGCGCCTGGCTAGGCCTGGTGCAGTGTCTCTGGGCTCACTTGGTTTGGGCCTAGGCGCTTGGACCATCCCATATCATTACTGATAAACTCCGTAGCACCTTTTCGATGATCTTTCAATCCTCAATGGTATTGTTTTATATATCTTCTGATTTGATTAACTATGGTAGAAACTTTGGAAAAGAATTCTTGCATATTTTCGACTTCTTTCATGGCTAGGTTATCAAAATCCCGCCATAAATTTTGCAACTTAATGGAGATAATCTTTTCATATCCTCCAAATTGATTTTTCAAAATTTGCATCTTTTGATGTTTTTACACCCGTAATGCATGTAAGGATAGATCTACTTACCCATTGGTGCATAAATGATAAGGTTCTTGCATCTTTGGTCTTTTCTCGTTATGCTTTTTCTTCTGTGATGCTGTTAATGTTGCTTCTTCCTCTAGCGTATATGTTTCATACCCTTCTTCAACTATATCCCAAAGTTCATGGGACACGAACAACATCTTCATTAGAACGCTCCATAATTCATAATCTTGAACAACAAATATTGGAACACCTTGTTAAGAATAGGTGAAGGCAAGCTCGTTGCTACTGCTTGAAGCCATTTTTGTGTATAGAAGGGGTTATGAGGTCAAGGGGTGGCTCTGATACCAAAAATATGTTGGGTGTAAATATATGATACAAGAGAAAAATGATATATTGGAAGAAAAAAATTGATATAACAATGTAATATTACAAAATTTCTCCAAAGTTCATGTAATAAAACTTTGGAATAATTTTAGCTACAAGATATTTTTCTCTCCTTTTTTTTTTTTTTTTTTTTCTACATCTCTCTCTCTCTCTCTCTCTCTACAATTCTATTTTACAAGTACATACTACACACATATATATAGGCATCACAATTTCTATACAATTTCATATGCTTCTCTTGGTAGAAAATTTTGCTTCTTCGTAGATGAATTAAAGATGAACTTGCTTCTCCAATCTTATCTCTTGATATAGGTAGCAAAAACAAACTTTGCAACTTTAGCTTAACCTTATTTGACTAATTCAACCTCCTTTGACTTTCTTAAACTTTTATTTTTCTTTCTTATTTTTTTCTTTTTTTCGTGAGAATTACAAATTACTTTTTTAATGGGCATGAGGTGGGTAAAAAGGTGTTTTACAAGTCTGTACTATAGTGCCAGATATGGCTACAATTCATTAATCCACTTTTTACCTACAGTAATAAATTTTTATTTATTTTATTAATTATGACAATATTTTATATAGGCTTTTTTATTGAAGATATTTTTTCATATAGTGATATACTTAACTTTTTTAGCATCAAAGTTAGCAATTAACTTGTCATCAATCAATTGGTGCAATGCCCTCAAATTCAAAATTCTAACTCGGATAATTCTAAGTGCATGTCCGTGTATGATGTGGGTAAACTTTAAAATGATTGTTTTGTCCTCGGTTAACCAATTCATGATGAATGTCGGTATCTTTTCAATTTGAATTGATTTCTTGCACGACCCGACATTGTGTCCCATTGGCTAAAAACACTAGAAAGCATCTCATCCATCTTAGTGACCCGATATACTTCGATGGACATTAATTAGGTATATGATATTTGACTTTTTGCATACCCACATTTTCCATTTTCCATTGTCCACTTGTGGCCATTAAATTTGCAAGGGTGGATGACATTACACATACCCGACAAATTGAATGGTCGCCATTAAATTAAGTACGTTGCACTCAATTCAATTAAGAAATTCACCATTCGATATCAATCTCACTTCAATTCATTATGAATTTATTATTGAAATCTTTTTTTCTCAACTAAGATACTATATGTAACTAGTTATTTGATCAAATAATACTGTTTTCATAATTATATATATGAAACTAAAATTTAGATTTGAGTAAACCATAAATCTATTTGCGTGGGTAAAAGAAAATAGAATAAGGTACATATTGTCAAGCAAGATTAATTTAGTATTTATATAGTTAATAAATAATTCATATTTTATCCTGAAGCTCAATACTAATTATGTCGGGTAACCAAAAAATATTGGACTAAACCACTTAAGCTAAGCATATTAATGCTTTTTTAAATTATAATATAAGGGTATGATTTTAAAATTATATCGTTAGTCTTAATTTATTTCGCACCTAATTTTATCAACTAAACACAAAATTAAATTATATTCTCATAATGGGCTCAAACATATCCTTTCATTTTATATTTCAAATTGTCAATCATGCTCACCACTCAAAACATACCAACACTTAAAATGCAAATGAGTCATACGGCATTAGTAGTAGTAGGGTCTATCTAAGGCTCTACAATCATCCTATATTCTTAGGCTCGTTTACTTTGTTTTGTATACTTTCAAAAGATAGAAAAATAAAGTTTACGTGTTCAACTGGATGTTATCATTTGCTTGTTTGAATAAAGAAATATTTTTCATTTATTTGGCTTGTAAAAATTAAATTAAAGGCAATAACTTAATTTTCAAAAATACCATTCAATTCATAGTGTTGAACATTGAATCAAATATTTCAAATCTAAATAATTCATGTAAACCATTCGATATACTAGTTAGCAATTTTTGCTACTCAATATTGATCCAAAATAGTCAAATATAAATATAAATTTGAATACCTAGTATATTTTCCTTTTAGACCATCTCCAACCCATGTTCATTAACATTCGAGTTGCTCTGACCCAAATGCCATTTATGATCCAAATTTAGAACTTTTAGTCAAGGTTCTATTTCTTATTTTATTATTAATTTAGTTATTTTTGTTTTATTTAATTTATTTTAATTAATGTTAAAAAATTTCAAAAATTATATTAATTTATATGTAAATTTTAGTTTTTGTATATTTATATATAAAATTATATATCTCAATTCTCACATATTTTATTTCATATATTTTAAAAAATTGAAGTGTAAAATTATATTTTTCTGATTTATTGGTTACTGTGAAATTTTGTTGTAAGCAAGATTTTCCTAAAATGCCCTCACATCTTCTTCATCTTCTTCCCCCCCTTTTTTTTTTAAATTATAATAACTAGAAGTTATGTAATACCTACTATTTAACTTACATATTTTATGCACACAATTACCATTTTATCATTACTTTTTAATTCATATTTATGAAAATATTTAATATATTAAAATTATTAAAATAAATTATATTATTACATATAATATGTATTGAATGTGCCAAATTACTAGTATATATTAAAATAATATAAAAGTAGAATCTTGAATTAAAAAAAAAAAAACGAAATACCACAATTTTAGGATGCTATTTTTGTTATTACGATAGAAAAATAACCCTAAAATAGATCCGGATTAGAGATGGTCTTAAATAAGTACCCAATGCCGGATTGAAGATTCGAAGTTCTTGGTTCCCGTGGGTGCCTTACTTTACAGTTTACATTCTCCCACCCGACTGGATAACACCCGATCGACTCGGTACCCGAATCACATGACTCGAAAGCCCGCCCCGGCCTGAAACCGACATTTGCCGACGGACAGTCATGAAATTCTTGGCCATGCAGTTTTGACACAACGGCACATTTGCCGCCGCAAGGCATAGGTCCAACAAATCCACAAATTTGGCTGCCGTACATTTCCCAGACTTTCTCCGCTCTCCACGTTTTCGCTTGCTGGGGTCTTACTTCCTGGCAAAAAGTTGACAAACAAAAGCAACCGCAATTTTTTATGAGTTCTTCCCTTTCTCTTTAGCATAAAATCTCATTAAATCTAATCATTATCATTTAAAACTATTGTTTATACGGCATATGCCACTATAAGTAGCGTTGAGTAAATGACTCTAATTAAATTTCTCTTTCGACCCTCTGTTCTCTGTTTCACCACTTGCAGAACTCTCTCTTTCCCCTCCAAGACACGCTCCTTCTCTCCTTCAAAGTCGCTTCTTTTATCTAAAGGTACAAAAGAATCAAAACCCTTTACGAAACATTTTTCTTTTTCCTTTTTGTTTAATCTGGAGTTTCAAGATTGCTAGTTTTCGGAAAGAGGATCATGTTTTCTTGATTCTTTCAGGGAAATTGGACAAGAATGGATTTAGGATTTTCTTGAATAGCAGATCTTCAATGAGTTCATCCGCGTCGCCAGCGTTGTCAGAGAAGCAAGTTCAACAAGTTGATAGAATATTGGAGGGCAGAAACGATCACCATGGAGGAGTGATAGTTGAAATGGCCAGTGAGCCCCTGGATCCTGTTGTTTTTGCTTCCATACTCAAAGCCTCGCTTACCCATTGGCGGCAGCAGGTAATGTATAGGCATTAATTGTACTATCTGGGGCACGGATGCTATTTTTCCTTTTCCTATTTGGAAATCTGCCTTTTGGCCTTTTATTATTTCTTGTTTCTTGAATCACAGTACCAAAAAGTGCATAATTTTCGACGACCTTGTGTATAATTGAGGTTGGGAAGCCGTAGCTACTAGGGTGTTCTAGTCCATATTTTCTAAGTACATGTTGTTTAACAGCCAAGCTGCTATGAATTGATTGTAGTACTTAAATCGATACCCTATTTTCTATCCTTTTAATTTAATGTTGCAGCAACTGTGCCGTTCTGTATGTCACAATCCTGTGGTTCCATTTGGAATCTTCTCCAGAATGTTTGAAGGAAGTGGAATTAGAAGATAGAGTAGTGAATAATGAGCATACAAAGAAGAATGTGTTTGATGTTTCCCAAAAAGAAAAAGAGAGGGAAAAGAAAGAAAGAAAGAAAGAAAGAAAGACAAGGAAGAAGAAGAAGAAAAGCTGAACAGTATGTTTTTGTTTAACTGAGGCCATAGAAGATTTTTTTCTTCCTCTTTACATTTTTGTCTCTGTTTGCATATGTCATACATAAGAATATACTGATACTGTATGATTAGTGTATGCTATTCGTATTCTTTTCATTTTTTTGGGTTTTTGGGGGGGGAGGGGGGTGTTGGTTGTAGCTTTGGAGAGATTTTGCAATTAAGATAAGGAGTAGGATGCTGGAAATTTAACATAAAGGCATTTGGATGCATGAAGGACATACGAGTTGAGAGAATAGAGGATGTTTTGCAGCTGCACTGGATTGGTCCTGAGGCAGCGATGCCTCATTTATGACTACAAAGAAATCAATGAATGTCGAGTTATAACATTTATGGTAGTAATTTTATAGATGCAATTAGATGAGGGGATATCTTTTCACACTGAGCTGTAGGTGGCTGATATTGCAGGGAAAGAGGGGTATCTGGATTAAAATGCCTATTGAGCTTGTGAATCTTCTCGAACCTGCTGTTAAGGTTAGTTCTCCCTTGTCATATTTGAAAAAAATTCTCAGATTGGAAGAAGCAAAGAATCGTTGACAAAATGCTATCTTGCCTTGTTTGCCAACCCTATGTTATCATGGACATCCTATGTTTCAGGAAGGATTCTATTTTCACCATGCAGAACCTAAATACCTGATGCTTGCGCATTGGCTACCTAGTACTCCAAATACTCTGCCAGCTAATGCCTCACATCGAGTGGGTATTGGTGCATTTGTCTTGAACGAGAAGAATGAAGTATGTCCCATGTTCAACTTCTGTTCTTTGGGTGCCTTTTATTTTTGGCTGACAGAGTTCCTCTATATCATGGTCTTTTTCTGTTGCTAAAGGGTTTCATACCATTAAAAATACTTCCAGTAATTTTAGATATTTGTTCCATATGTTGCCTTAAGCACTGAAATGCTCTTTTGATTCACTCTCTATATTTACTTTCTTCCTCTAATATCCCGTTTCTTGTACACGATTAATCCTGCCTTACTTATTTTTAATATCTCTGCTTCTATTCTTTCTGGATTATGACAAGTCAAACAAGACACCGATTTATTTTGAATGTTTTGGAGATTAAGAAATATGTGAAGTAAAAAGAAACACTCTTCTTTCTCCAATCAAGGTTAATTTACCTTGCATCAGTTTCCTGTGCATGTAGAGACATTCATACTGTTTCTTCACGCTAGGTAGAACTTTTAAGACACTCATGGCATCATGAAACTGCATAGCTCATAGTCCTTATTTATTATTTGGCAATTTCTATACAGGTTCTGGTAGTTCAGGAGAAGAGTGGAAGATTCCGTGGAACAGGTGTGTGGAAGTTCCCTACAGGAGTTGTTGATGAGGTAGGTCCAGCTATAGTAGGTTTTACACTACAACTGGAGAAAAACTATCAATAAGAAACTACTGCTCGGCTTCTGCAGTAACAGCTTATGTTCACAGGGTGAAGATATATGTGATGCTGCAGTAAGAGAAGTAAAAGAGGAAACTGGCGTAAGACAAATTTCTCAACTGGTTCATATTTGATGAAATGCCAATCATTAGTGAAAAGTCGATTAATTCTGCTGTTCTTTACTGTGTTTCTGTTTCAGATTGATGCGAAATTCTTGGAAATACTAGCGTTCAGGTACTTCCCCAATATCACTCTCTTCCTAACGGATTTGAAGTGTTGGTTACGTTCTTACATACGGGCATGGTCGCTAGAGCTATGAGCTAGCACTTCTTGAGTTGGGTGCCTAATAGTTAAATGTGGCAAAAGCGGGGAAAAAGGGTTGGAACTATTGTAAACCTGTTAAAGTTATTTTAATCTAGAATCCACTTACTTCCTGTAAATCATTCATTTTGCATCTGCAGCTCAATTGTAGTACCCATTGAGGTAATTATTGTTGTCCTGAAATGACCTCATCCATTTTTTTGTTTCTTTCCCAATCCTATGTTGTCTTGCTAAAATGAGTAATTTTACTCTGAGTTTCAGACAGAGTCACCAATCGTATTTTGAGAAGTCGGATTTGTTCTTTGTGTGCATGCTGCAACCACTCTCCTTGGACATCCAGCCACAAGAAGCAGAAATAGAGGCGGCCCAGGTTTGAATTAAAGACCATCACCTATAAGAAAATCATGTTTTTTTTTCAAAAATTCCCTTGCAAATCTTCTCGTTAGCAAACTGGTCGCAAAGACAATACTTTCTTTATGACATTATGTGTAATCCCAGATGATTTTTCGCATTAATTCAAGTTAAAATTCCCTCACATTAGCATTTGCATGTTTCCAGTGGATGCCATATGAAGAATATATAGCCCAACCATTTGTCCAGAAACATGACCTCCTTAGGAAAATTGCTGATATATGTGCAGCAAAGAAAGACGAAAACTATTCTGGATTTTCTGCGGTTTCAACCACTACAGATTTTTCTCAGAAGAATAGCTACGTGTACATCAACAGCCGAGGCCTCGACTTTTTGTAAAACTTGGAACTTCGCTTTTCATCAACTTTGTTTACTTAATTTTGATTGATTCCTATCTGGAAGCTTGAAGAATAACCACCAAAAAGAACTCAAAGCCTATTAAAGTTTGGTGATGCATTGACATTGTTAATAGATCATTCGGATCTTTTGTATCATTAGCTGTGTAGCATGTTATACAGTGCCTTTGTGGCTCTGCATATATAAATGTAACGGTATCCTCAATGACATTAAGATATTACTTGTGAAAATTTTCATTTCTTGCTTTTCTTTTTCCATATTTTCTCCCTCTTTTGCAGATTTGGACATCGATGAAATTCTCTTTTAGTAAAGACGGTGTCTGGGGTTGAAACATTCCCAAAGCTCCGAAATACGCTCAAAATTAAAATTTTCAGAAAATTGGATTGCGAATGCCCTCTACTCAATGGGTTAAAACCTAACTCATAGCATTTAAAGTGTATGGCCATTGCTTTGTTGCTCTCTAAATATCTTCTAGTTGGTTCTTAAACCATGATGAGTTTTTAAGTTGCTTAAAACATCTTATAAAATGTTTAAGAGTTCATAAGATGTTAAAAAAGTTTTTGATAAATTTTTTTAAAAAGAAATTTATAAGATTTTAAAATAAAATATTATATTTTTAAGAAAAAGTAAGGAAATTTCAACTTATTGTCAAGATCTTATTAGACTTCTTTAATTTTAATTACAAAATCATAATTACTAACATTTTATAAGTTTCAAAATCTTATTTTTATCCGATCACTTCAATAACTCATTCTAAAAATAAAATTTAATATCTTATAAACTCTAAAAACATCTTATAACATGTAGAATTTAGTAATGTATTTTGAAGCTGAGTAAAAATTGGAATACTACAACTTCAAATTAGGGACAGAGCAAAGGAGGGGCAGACTGGAGTAGCTACGTACAAGTCTATATAAATATAGGCTATGTTCACTAACATTTTGGAAAAAAATTTCCCAACTCCCAAAACAATCCTAAAAAACACACACATTCTCCAATCATTTCTCCAAAACACAAAAAATTTATACCCAAAAAACCATCAGAATTCAATCTCAAAAAGACCCTACAAACTACCATAGTCCTACATATAGTATATATATATATATATTACATAAAAAAATAATTTATTCCTACAAACCTAACAAAAAAGTAAATAATTTGACATTTATAAGAAAATTTGTCCCCCCACCAAACATTAACAGACAAACAACTTATTCTCAATTCATTTTCCCTATTTTTTCAAAACACGAACAAACAATTGATACTTTTTCTAAGTTTTCTCCCAAAAACTCATTCTTCCAAATTTTTTTCTAGAAAATGACAAAAATGCTAGTGAACAGGCCCATAGATTTTATTATACGTATAATTTTAATTTAAATTAAACTTTTTTCTTTAGAGAATAATAAAATTATCTTGCATATTTTATGAAATTGATTCATCTTGTCTGCTAAGGTAAAAGTTTCTGATTCCATTCTCTTATTTTTACATGTATGATGTACTAAATAGAATTAAAAAAAATTTCAGCCTCAAATATTTAAAATCGTTACATTCTATATAAACCAAAATACCTATCTACTGTTCAAATTAAAAGTTGTGTAGATAGAAATAGGTGGGGCAGGCTTGACAAATTGAGACAAAACTCTAGTGCTTGTTTACCAAAGGCCATGGGACGTGGTTGGGTTTTTATTCACTCTTCGGAACTTCCATTTGCCATTTAAACAATACGCAAGAGATAAGATTAGGCGACCAACCTAGATATACACTTAGCCTTCCATTTCCCAACTTCCAATTTCTTGTCTATGGCTATTTCATGAAGATGCAAATAAAGAAAACATTCAAAAAGTGGCTTGCATTGACTATTATAACCCTCTAGTATATTTTAGGCCGACTATCGATTCTTTGATCTTAAGAATTGTTGATTTTATTGTCTGACTGACTTACTCAAAATAATTAGTGCGTCGATGTGTTTAACTTATTGAGCAAGATATCGATTATTATCATTTCATCAGTTTTTTTGATATTAAGAATACTGATTTTTTAAGATTAAGGAATTGCTCTTTTCGATATTTACTGCCTAAGTTGAAAAAGGATCAATTAACACGTTTCGCTTATTGAGTTTGGTTAAGGGCAGAATTGTAATTTGAGATATTCAGAAAAGGGCATGCTAACCATGCAAAGACCTTATATAAAGC
Source organism: Jacaranda mimosifolia (assembly GCA_018894105.1). Classification (NCBI taxonomy): domain Eukaryota; kingdom Viridiplantae; phylum Streptophyta; class Magnoliopsida; order Lamiales; family Bignoniaceae; genus Jacaranda; species Jacaranda mimosifolia. Next base: position 28,506,674 of record CM032129.1, read on the forward strand.
CCAAGGGTGGTAGCTCTAACTTCATTGTCCCTTCATTCTCATCTTGCGTTGGTACAAAGTTAGAGGAATTACAAACCATCAACACAAATTAAGACAATGATCAGCCATTTTCTGGGACACATGGATTTGATGAAGATGATTTTCTTAGCATTCGTCGTCTTCGTCTTCCTGGAAATTACTCCGGCAACTGCCATAGGAAAAGAGGATTTGGTGGCTGAACTTTCCAGCAGAGAAGAGGTGGTGCAGTGGGCTGGTTATGGGGAAGAAAAGCTCTCCACAGTTGTAATTGGTGGCAAGCTTCTTTGCCATGCTGGTGCAGACGACAAGCTTTCCACCCATCCATATCCAGTCTCAGGTTCTGATCATGGACTTCTCAAACTTTCAGCTCTAGTATTTGGCTTATTTTGATTTGATTAATGATGTTAGATTATATAAGTAATTAGTTATTGTGTGTTTGGCTATGCTGTTTTGTTATTTAACAAAGTTAATTTGGAGCTCGAATATATAGTAACTGGGGAGTATATGATTTTTAAGATTGTTTTGTGGATTATTATAGGAAAAAAGAAAAAGAAGGAACTGATTTTACTAAATATGCCAACAGATCATTTAATCAATTACTTTTATCATATGTTCAACTTGAATAATCGGTAGTTATGCTACATTATCTAACTGATGATTTGATATAGAGTTAATACGTCAAGTCATAAGTGTAATTTTTTTTTCTAAATGTGAAGTTTGTAAAAATGGCCGTAAGTGTAGCCATTTGTATCGCCATGCTATTAAGTATTTTGATTTAAGTTTTTTTTTTTTTTCAAGAGGTGGAATAAAATAACTTGATTGAAGCATGATGATCATACGTTTATAATGCATTGTATGTCATATAATATGTCTCATTCTTCTACTTTTTCTCGAAAGTTGATGATTATTCATAGCTATTACCTTAATACTATTGAAAAGTTCGACCCAATGCTTTAGTTCTGTCCTAGTTGACTTTGATTCAACCTTAGAAATATATTGATTTTTTCCAATAATTGAATATTTTTATTTGCAAATACTGCATTTTTGATTCCATCCACGAATCTATTTTCTTCCATTGAGTTTTACTGTTACTATTGAAATAAGAACATTGACCCTTATAAAAGATTGTATTATACTTATATTTTTATTACAATTTAAAATGTTATCCCATTAACAGGAATTGAATTGTTCTTTACATTACGTAAAAACTCACTCTTGATCTATCCCTAGTAACGAAAGTATTATGTTGTTTGAACTTTGAAGCACCTTAAATTCCAAAGGATCATGAGTTAATTAGTTAAAATAAATGGTAAAGTGTTGACATCAATTTAGGCTAAGGAAGCAAGTCAGTCAGTTGACCCGTTAATTTAAAGATGTCTGAATGCAAACATTCTTTGTTGTCCTTTTCTTCCTCGTTTTTCATCATATAGGACTCTTTTGTTTGAGATAAGTTAACCAAAAGAAGAACTCGCCATATGCCTGTGGAGAGTTAAACTATCAAACTCCCTGCACCAAATGCTAAATTGACTATTAATATTTAATTTATTTTGCTGATTTAAAAGAGTGAATCAAAAGATAATCTTGTCTAAGCACATGAGAAGATACTCAAAGGCCAAAACATTCCCTGCATTTCATGTAAGGATATCTGATTAGTCTTACCAAATTCTAGCACATGAAAGTTAGTATTAAGAACAAACCTTAAAGACATCAATCTACATGAATATCTGCAGGTGCGTCGGTGGCTGTTTTCTGCGGGACAAGTGGGAGGACAAAGAAATCATGGGCAAAAGGCAGCACAGACAGTTATGGGGAATTCCTGATAGATCTTCCTTCCCATCTCCATGCAATTCCCAACTTGGAAAAGGTATGTCTTGTTAAAGTTCTTCATCTCCCAAAAAGTTCGCCTTGCAGACGCGCTTTTACTGGAAAACATAAAGGGATAAAGCTGGAATCCATAGGCGAAGGTGTCCGTACGTACACTACACACAACATACATTTGATGCCAAGACCTTCACAAGAGCACACGAGAAAGGGCGACAAGACAGAACATCCAATATCTATCTTGTAATAAAATGGAGCATATGGGTTTATTGCAGCTCGGGTGGTTGGCGCTTTAGTCACACTCTGAGAGAGAGAGAGAGAGAGAGAGAGAGAGAGAGAGAGAGAGAGCCATACTGATGTACAGTGCGTTCTGTTTGGTTGGATTATAAACTCAAACTAATGGAACTTCTTCACGCAAACATATATCTAGAGTTCAAATCAACTATGATTCCAAGTAAAACTAAAGTTTATGAGATTCAGTACAATTTCGTCCAGAAAAAGCATATGGGGTGAAGAATCTCTCAAACATCATTCAAAAGGTAGCATATAACACTATCCAGTAACCATTGTAAGAGATGTTGCAAACAAGGAACAATATCGCTGGCTAACTGTAAAATGCAATTAAGAACTCTCTGAAAATTTCTTATCAGAACTAGAAGTAATATATTTAGCAACATCAACACAACATTTAAGCTTGTCTGCTTCGGCATCAGGAATCTCAACAGAAAATTCTTCCTCAAAAGCCATAACTAGTTCCACTCTGTCCAGGCTATCGAGGTTCAAGTCCTTCTGGAAATCGGCTTTTTCTGTAACCTGTCATGCATATTTGAAACATACACAAACAAGATATAAGGGTTTTAAGTTGGTGATATAATTGTCGACGAACAAAAACAAAGTTATAACAGCAGAACAAGGTAATTACCCTAGCAGCATCAATCTTGTCAAATTTCTTCACCAGCCTAATCACTCGATCCATCACTTGATCCTGGTTGACACTTACAGCTGTGCTGCAGGTACGCAACAATTGCATATATCTATACATTCCATTCGGATCTTGTGGAATAAATCGCCCTTTCACAGGAAACCCGATCCTCATGTAACTCAAAATAGCATTTCTGAAACTTTGCATTTTCTCACTGTCAAAAAGATCAGAGAATTACTCAAGATAAGTCAGGCCACAGCAACAGCACCTAAGGTTCGCAAAAATAATTAAGGCGTCTCCATGCATGTAAATGCTTGCAAACGAAAAAACACAATGAAATAAACATAAAAAAAGGAGTTTGTTCTCCTGGAAATAAGTCAAGACTGATCAAGATCCTTAAGTATAGTTTTCACCACACATTCTTCAAGAAGAAAACTCAAAGTTGATGCAGGAAAGCATCTGGTTCCACATTTACCAACTCTATAGAAATATGTACTATTCATATATTTTCATTGAAATTCAAAATTCTGCACCCTCAGAAATAATAAAATTATCCTTCTTATTTTGTAAAATTTCATTCTTGCCCTGAGGTAAAAATTCGTAGCTCTGTCCCTGATACCAAGTAAAATGTCTGTCATCTCTTATAGGTGGGAAGAAAATCGGAAGCATTCAAACAGGGAATATAGAACTGTAGCATCAAATCGGTGGCGTCCAGAAACCTTGCTTTCTAGCCTATATTCTCCGTAAAGATCTCTCCAAGAGCCTACAAATGGGATGGACTTCTAGCAAGATATACCAAAAGTGAAACCAGTATGCTGCATTTCTTGGCTATTCGAATGGAAACAAGCAAGGCTGCTGGAAGCGGCAGACGACAACGACGATTACAATGCGCCAACATATGGCTGCCATTTTCGTACCAATGCAATTTCATGGTAGCTCTTAAAACTAACATCTCACCATTATAAGTAGAAGCAAAAACTCAAGAATGTGCACCCAACACTTCCACCCACAAACACTATAGAAGCAAATATATTGTCAAAAGCAAGAATTGCATTGGGATTTCAAATCTTCGCTAAGATAGAATCCAAGGAGGAAAAAAAAAAAAAAAAAAAGAAAGAAAGAAAAGAAAAAAGAAGAATCAAAGACCCCATTAAGATATCCCAAAACAATGATTATCCCGGGCAATGAATAATGGATAAAAACTTTCACACATAGTTACTTGAGTACATAGTGAATCAACTGATGAAACAACATAATGAAAACTGAGTAAAAATATGAAGGCAAGAGATAAAGACTGGACAGCAATCGAGAAAGAGGTCACCTTTACCTGTTATCTGTTTGCTTAAATGACTCGGAGAAAATCTTTTCTTGCAGATTGAAACAATTAGTAAAATGGGCCGACTTTCGGATGTGCTTCAGATAACATATAAAATCAATTAAAGAAATGAAAAGGAGAACAAAGAAAAAAGTTTCCATTCCTATGTAACAATTGGTTGTCTACCAAACTTTTTTTTTTTTTTTTGACTTTTTTGATAATAATTCTTTAATTTTGTTTTTCAGTTATTCGCACAATAATTATTCTTAAACATTAAGAATAAATCTGGCTAAATTTATTTGGGCCACGTTTGATATAAAATTTGAATAATAATGACTATTGTAATAATGGGTAATTATCTGAGATTAGATTATTTATTAATTTGTTTGATAGAAGAGATTGACATATACATTAGGTATCTTTCAAATTTTCAATAATCTCATGTAATATGTTTGATATTTACTATTATCATTTTTTTACTAATTTGTCCTTGTTATAGTATGCTTAATAGCCCACATTTCAAATATTATTTTTCTGGGGTGAATTGCAATTTAATACTCCTGTGAAAATCGAAATGAGCATAAAACCCTTTTGTAATAAAAAAAACAACATAAAAAATTATATCATATAAAATAATTCTAATATTATATAAATACAAAATAAAAAATTTTAAAATTAAGAATATATAATTAATAATTTTATATTTGAGATTCCTCTAAAACTAAATATATATTATATATTATTTGTTAGATCTGATACTTTCTATATTATTTGTTATGATCAAAATATATATTTTTAATAAAATTAAATAAAATATCTAATTTAAAATATCACTTTAATTGATCAACAATACAACTGAAAAGTTAATTGAGGACAATTTTTTTTAAATAAATCAATTAATAAATTATAACATAAATAAATCCATTAAACTATTCGATATTTCACAAAAATAATTGGTTAGTGCAATAATACCAAGTATCCATTCAATTTGGATTTGACTTTTTTTTTTTTTTTGAAATTTATATTAGACCCGGCATAAAAGAAAAAAATCCCGAGAGTAAAAATTTCCAAAAATTGTCCAACAATTAGTAAAGGGGATGAGCCAAAAAGGGTAATTGCAATTTTCGTGCTGGACAGCGGGGAAGAGGGGGCTTGGCCAATTTCAATTGAACGAGGGGCAAAAGTGTAAAATAGCACTACAAAACGGAGGGCTAGAATGAGAACTTGTTGCCAATTACACTTTTCCAATATTTTATAGCACCCCAACCCTCTATACTTCAATAATACTTAATCAGGGCTATAGGGCAGGTTTATCAATAAATATGAGTCAACTCGCTTTCATTATATCACGTATCAAGCAACGATAAGGTACTATTGGAGGGTGCTATGGTGACTAGTCGCGGATATCAAACGTGTCCTTAAAAGATGTTATAATCTCTTATATTTTATAAGATATTTTTGAAAATTTTAAATTGTTAAGTGACTAAGTCTTATTTTAGAAGAGTTTATAAAATGTTGTTATAATAATTTTATAAATAACATGATTAAAATTATAAGAATTTGTTAAAATTTAATAAATAAGTTAGAGATTCCTTCATTTTTCTAAAAGAAATTATAAGACTCTCATATCTTATTGTGGAAGTTTATATATATATATTATTTTTAAAAAAAAATTACCAAACACTTTACAATATATTATAAACTCCCAAACATAAAGATATTTTGAAAAATTTATAAGCTCAACAACACTCCTCTTAATTTTCTCGATCGCTTATAATTATTTATCATTTAATGAATGAAGGATAAATGATCTACCGATATCAATCTAATAAATTAAAATATTTCTTACTTCGATTTTATATGACCTTAAATTTTCTATTTTGGGAATTTGATTCACATAGTGTTCCAATAAAGTGATTCCAATAAACATTAGAACATCTATTAAAAAAATAAAAAGATATAGTTATTAAGTATGTTGGAATTTGCATCTTTTTTTGTGAATCTAAATTTATTTAAACCCTAATTTTACCATCAATTCATCCATTATGACATCTCAACATGCTACGTTTAAATTATAATAATTCTTTTTATATGTTTATGGACATAAAAAAATATAATATCAATTACAGAATAAAATGGAAAAAAATAAAGACAAAAAAAGAGGTAATGATTTTTGAGTGCGGAATTCTAATGTCGAAAGGGTGTTTATATGACCATCCATCACCATATAAAATAATAATAATAATAATAATAATAATAATAATAATACTAATAATAATAAAATGCAGTAGTGAAATTGGGGCAGTCGTTTTCTGATGGGGACCAAAAGAGCAAAAAGTCGCATGTGTGGTAAGGTCCTGCATTCGATGATGACGTACTGTTAAATCGCTTTTTAGGTTAATGTGATGATGCAACGCTAGTAATCTGGGTTAGGGATGAAAATAAATGAGATTACTCGTAAGAAATTTATGACCTAATCTATTTAATAAAAAAATTAAATAATATTTAAAAAGAAGTATTTTTAACTAAATAAGTTAGATTTAAGTTCTTCTAAAAACTTGCAAAACTTAATAGACCGGTCAGTTTATCCTTCTTTATATAGAAAATACAATAATAATAATATAATATTAAATAACTAATTATATTTGATTTATTTAATTAATCATTTATGGAATCCGTTCTAATTATATTTGATTTATTTAATTAGTCCTTTATGAAATTCGTTATATTGTTTAATATTACTTTTTGTTAAAATGATACTATTTTATATTTAAATTCGAATTTTTATAATTATATTTTTGCTATTTGTCATTTTGATTATTACTTATCAACGTCTATTACAAGTTTAAGTATAATAAAAATTTAGATTTATGTGATGTTTATAGTTAATAAGAGCTTTCGTAAAAAATAGGTTTTTAAGTAAGTCTTTAGGCCGGGCAAAAACTTTAAAATTTATTAAAAAGATTAGGTCTAACCTTTAAAAAAAGTATTATAATAGATAATACGCTAGGCTTAGGTTTGTTATTTGCATAATTGATCTAATCTATTTAAGTCAAAATCTAATCTATTTTCATGCCTAGTAGCTGTACGACAATTAAAATAACATTTACTCATGTACAATCTTAAAATAAACAACCATTAAAATAACAATTACTCAATTAGATGGCATTGTGTTTACCATTCTACAATAAATATTACCTTTGAATAATTTTAATAAAGGAAAAAAACATTTTATTCTTAAGAACATCTCAGTTCTGCTAAGACCATTAAGAGAAATGATCTTATACCAGGGTCAAGTGATTATTAATTCAATAACACTATTTTCATATTTAAATGTAAATTTTAAAATTTAACAAATTTTTAGTATGCATATATATATATATATGTATACGTATACGATAAATAAAAAAATCTTGTGTTAAGTAAAATTTGCCAAAAATTATTGAAGGCACCTAGAAGAATAATTAACAGTAGCCCAAATAAAAATACAAAGAAAGTGGCCTGTCAATAAGGGTGATGTGACCTGCAACCCCCCATCAAACCCACATCACCCCCATGGAATTGGGCCTCTTTTTTCCCCACCACCCACGCCCCATTGTTCATCACATCACATGAGTTCCAAACTCACAGGACTACATAATATTACAGCCTTGTTTTCCACTTTCTTTCTAGTAATAATCAACAATCAAGAATCCATGTTATTGCTAAGAAAGATTCATTCTGAGTTAACCTCGCAAAGGGATTTGTTTTTTCAATCAATCTAATGATTCTAATCTATCCAGCACCTTCATAGATTGACCTCTTTTACACTTGCTCTGTTTTCCCTTTTTCTTTTTTTGGTTTTCGTTTTTGTGTTTCCCTCCATTTAGCATGTTAGATGTAAAGAGGAAGCTTTAAGTAGAGATTCTTTGAAGATTTTATTCTACCTTTTTTTGGTAAGAAGATTAAAAATGGGAAATGCAAATGGAAGGGAAGAGGGTGGCAGCGATAGCCCATCTGGGGTTGAGGAGAGTGGTGGTGCGCAGGTTAGCATGGCTGATCGAGATGGTGCGCAGGATAATTATCATGCGCATGGTGGTGAGGATATGGGGCAGTCCCCCCCTCCAAGTCCTAGGGCTTCTCAATCTCCTTTGATGTTCAGACCTCAGGTCAGTTTTTTCCCCCTTTCTTTTTCCTAATTTTTTAATGGATTCTTGAAAATGCCCTCTTTTTTGTTTCTTGTAATTGTTATGTGTTAAAGGTTTCCTTTTTTCTTTTCTTTCTTTAACTCTTTCTCTTTATTGTGGGGGTGTAAAGATGGGATCTTTTTGGTACAATTAAGTGGAATTTATGGTACTGAGAAGTGGTATTAGACTGTTCTATCATATGGGCTACTATATAATATACGCAGGAGTTACTGTAGCATACAATAATTAGGCTAGATCTGAAAGACTTTGATGCTTGGATTCACTCCGGGTGATAAATTCTTTTGCTTCACTGATGTTCCATGTTGTAATTATGGTAAACCTTTTTCTTTGAATTTTTGATTCAATTCCGTAAGGCACCATACGTCTAATAAATATATAGATATATTTTTAAATAGTTAGGATTTAGGAATTTAATGTTAAAGATCTCATATTTATTTGGGTGATTATTTGGAGAAAGGAAAGTCAGAGGGATGACTATTTCATATCCTTTTTATTAGATTGAAATTTCAAACAGAGATAGGGAGATAGAAAGTTGACTTGCAACCGGTTGTTTTAATTTGCAATGGCTATGTCGACTTGCAAGCTTTTGTATGTGTCTGTGTTTTAGCAAATAATATCTGCACTATATTTTGTGTTCGTTGTGGTTTAGCTACTCTCGACCAAGGATAGAATGCATGCATTGTCATTAATTTGCAATAACTGTAACCATCAAGCATGCGAATGGTTATGTTATCTGCTTGAATTCTCGTTTGGAGTAAGTGTGCAATACTGAATTGAATTCCATCTCTTGTTTTCTGTTCAGATGCCGGTGGTTCCTTTACAAAGACCTGATGAGCTGCACATCCCCAGCCCGTCATGGATGCCGACTGGCTCAGGTTATGAAGAAGACACATATAACGAGCAAGGTATTCCAACTATGATGACATGGAGCTATGGCGGCAAGGAAGTTGCTGTTGAGGGATCATGGGATGATTGGAAAACAAGGTTATTCTTGTTTATATATCCATGTCTTTATTTAGCTTAAAAGATTGTACAAAATTTTTAAATCCTGTTAACTTTATATAGGAAGCCCTTGCAAAGATCGGGGAAAGACTTCACCATCATGAAAGTACTTCCTTCAGGAGTTTATCAGTATAGGTTTATTGTTGATGGACAAAAGAGGTACTCCCCAGATTTGCCCTGGGAACAGGATGAATCAGGAAGTGCTTATAACATTTTAGACTTGCAGGTATCTTTTGTTTCTCATCTAGATTTTGTCCTAATATTTTTCCCTTCTATGAAAACTTTCACTCTTATGCTAGTTTCCAGTTATTCTGTTCATTTGCTCTTGGAATAAGTATAAGGTGCACTAAAAATGAAGTGACTATGTATTCTTATGATAGAGCAAGAGAAATGTGTGATTAAAATTGAAGCTACTTCACTTGCTACTATCCCACTCTGGATATGATCTTTTACTCTTTTGGATGCTTTTTTAATCAGCTATGCTGTGTCTCAGGTTCTACCATATCTCTAAGGTTTCAAATTGCTTCTTCACAAAACTATGTGGTAAAAAATGATTTCCAATTTATCATGGCTCGTATCAGCTCATAGATTATGTACGTGTGTTTCATGATGCAACTCCAAAACTTCAGAAATTTTTCTGAACTAGTTTTCAAGGCAGTAAAATTTTGCTGGCAATAGTTGGTTTATATGTGCCACAGTTGATAGAGATTGAATGGGGGGACATTAGGCTGGCTTACCTTTATTTTGAGGGAAAACGCTACATCTTTATGCCATATAAGGGACACTTGGTCCATTCAGTTTATTATCTTGATAATGAGCATGGTTGGAAAGGGACCATTTTCTCCCTCCATCTCTCTCATCTGGGTTTCCTGCATTTTGAGTCTCTGAGCCCCCTGATTCAGCAAAATTAGAAGGCAGAAAAGGGTTTAAGTGATAGAAGTGAGAGTTCCAGGGCGCACTTGGTGATTGAGGCTAGTTTGTGTTACTATACTAAGCTTTCCTTTGGGTATTAAGATGTCTAATTGTTGCGGAGATCCTGAACTATAAGTGTGAATGTTGGTGGTGTGTGGAAGCCATTAGCCATGGTTTCCAAGCTTCCATATGTTCAATGAAGACAAAATATCTCTACTTGTTTGTACTCATGGAAATAACAAGGATTTACCAGGTGTTTTGCAGCATGACCAGTGTCATTGAAAAAGTTAAAGGGACAGTGGAGAACTTAGCTTATTGTGAAGCTGTAGTTGTCATTCCGTAAGCTCAAATACACTAGCCTAAAAAAGTTTAGAAAACTAAAAATAATCCATGTTAAAAAACATTCTACGTACAACGACTTTTATAGGATTGTTTTATTTTTCATTCTGCGTCGGATCCTGATTTCTTGGTACAGTTTGATCTGTGTATTCAAGCTTGACTGAATGTGGAATTCTTCTCAAAACATTACTAAATGATCATCTTCCTACTCTGCTGGTAGTTGGTTTTAAAAATTCTTTAACTGTTTTGCACTTTGCTTTGAGTTAATCAGTGGTCAAAGTACTGAAAGAACTAGACATTAGCAGAAATGCATTTTGATAATGTTCCAGTTCGATACTGAATCCCAGTTCTGAGATTCATTCTTGTGCTTTTATTACAACTCACATGAATGAAATAAATAAAAAGCAATAACTGGGTTTCTTTCATCATGTTAGCATTTGACTTCTTGAGTGAATTAGGCTGTTTAGTGTCTGGGGTATAATGGTGATAAATCATCATCACATGGATTTTTGGCATTTTCTTGGATCGGTCCCAGGAGATTATGAAAAAGAATACGTTTGAAGCCCAAAAAAAGGATTGAAATATGAACTCCTCAATTTGCTTTTACAATCTATAAGGTTTTTGAATCACTTGCAAAGGCTTTTATCAATTTGTTTTCTCATCATATTTGGTCCATTGTTTACTTTCTCAGTTGGATGCTTACAGAGATATTGGTTGAAGTAAAAGTAGACACAAATATTTTTTATCCTATTTTCTTTCTTCTGTTGGTGAATTTATCCTGTTAAGATGGGGTACTTCTCTGAAATACAATTGATGCTTGTTATTGTTCTGGAATCAGGATGTTCAGTGATATCTGTTTAATCTCTACTGAGTTGTTGACTTTTTACAGTTTATTTACTTTTTGGATTTTTCATAAGCAGATTTAATTTAATAAGATCGGTGATTTTTTCATTTGCAAGTTTTTGATACTTATTCTTTAACATTTGTTACTTTATTTGCTTTTTATTTTGAGGCTGGAGCCTTAGAGCTTATTTTTGTGATATTGTTTACACTGAATTATAGATTTTCTATTGACTTATTTAATTTGAAAATATAATTATGCACTTGTAATTTAGTTTAGTGTCAAACTACTCATGAATTTAAATTAATTTTTTTTTTTCATCAAATGTTATTCTTTAATGTTTATTTTGCTATTCTTTTTGACGTGTTAGCTTATTTTTGTAATATTATTCCTACTGCATTATATTTTCCATCTGCTATTTTTATCTATGTATTTGTGCCCTTTTGTTTTTAAAATAGTGAAAATTAATTTGAGATCAAACATGTTCTTGGTATCAACTGCTTTATATAAGATTTTAAACTCAATTATTTACTGCGATACTGTTTACACTTTTCAACTTCTGACTTTACCATATTTTCCCATACAAATGTCCATTTTTGTATTTCAATGACATTTTTGTATTTTAACTCCCCCCCCCCCCCCCCCTCCTTTTTCTGTTTAAATTTTATCCACATAATGTAATTGATATTATTCTTTTTTGATTAGATATTATCTTGTCTTTACAATTCAAACGTTCGCACTGCAATTTATGTATTCTACCTTCATGATATTGTATAGAGAACAATTGATGTAGAAGTAAGATTAGCAACATACAAAAAGTACCAATATTGTAATAAAGTCCATTAGTTAGAAATTTGCTCGCTTGGATATCTCATAAGCTATTTCAATTTAATAAGATTGGTGATATATTTTTATTTGAAAGTTTCTCGTATTTATCTTTAATCTTTATTTATTCTTCTTTGGGAAGCTTTAGCTTATGTATGTAGCATCATTCCTACCCCACAATCTTTTCTTTTTTGCTATTTCTATTTCTAAATTTTCAACAAATCAAGTTCTTTTGATATTTCACTATGTAAGTTGGTGTCTGACCTATTGACTTTCCTTAATTTGAAAATATAATTATGCAGTTATAACTTATAAATTAATGTATAATCAACTGCCCATATGAAGTTAACTTAAAATACATCATACATTATCTTATATGCCCGTGTTGAATCAAAAAATCTCCTTAAAATATTTAAAATCTCTTCTAGCAACATAAATGCATTAAACTATTATTTTTCTTTCCCTTTTTTGTTGTAACTGGGACATTGTCCAGCCGATATAACCATTATAAGTAATTTATAGAATTTAGAAATCTAAGGGAGTGTTTGATTATGTTTTTTGTGTGATTTTATTATGTGTTTTGGGAGAATAAATTATTGAAAAATATGAAAGTTGTTTTTTGGTATATTTGTTTATGTTTTGGGGGAGACATTTTTATTACTGCAGCAGTCAAATCAATGCTTTTTGTTAGGTTTTTGGGGTGAAAATGGAATTGAGTGATTTTTTCAATACTAGAATAATAATAAAATATATATATGATGTATATATATAATATATGTATGTATATATTGAAAAATGTGTGTTTTGGAGGGAAAATGAGGATATGTTTGGTTATGTTTCCCCAGAACAATATTGTTTTGGGGAAACATAACCAGACACTCCCTAAATATTTTATTCCCTACTCTTGTTTGTTATTGAGCAAGAAACACTTGCAAGATTCACCCTTTTATATGTAGTACAAATATGTGGATATACCTTGAATTTGATTTGTACGGGAGAAAAGAATTAGGGATTCGTCCCAAATGCCTCCCAATTGTATTGATCTCGATATACTTACTTTGTAGCTATGCTCATTTGACAAACAGCCCTTTCTGATGTGCTGCAGGATTTTGTTCCAGAAGATATTGGCAGCATTTCTGGATTTGAACCACCTCAATCCCCAGATTCCAGCTACAACAATTTGCAACTTGGCCAAGAGGACTTTTCAAAGGAACCACCAATGGTTCCTCCACAACTGAATTTGACTTTGCTTAATGCCCCATCGTCCCAGATGGAGATTCCGCCGCCTCACTCAAGGCCTCAACATGTGGTGCTAAACCATCTCTATATGCACAGAGATAGGAGCCGGCCATCGGTTGTAGCACTTGGTTCGACCAACCGGTTCCTTTCAAAGTATGTGACGGTGGTGCTTTACAAGTCCATACAGAGGTAAAAAGTTAGTCGTAATCTCTTATGTAATTGAAGTAATTAGTCATCAAAAGTATGTGTCGGACGAATTACTTATGTTTACTCTGGAAAAAGCCATAGAGGAACATTCTGAAAATATGTTTTGACATGCAAATTTTTGGGCTTTTCTTCCTCAGTTTTGCTGTCCTGTTATCTCTTTCTTTGCTTGGCAGTAATGTCTTGTTGCCATATGGTGTTTTTCTGTCATTGTGAAGTTGATTCAGCAGCTTAACAAGTGTGATTCAAGTTAGTTTGAGCTTCTGAAGGTATTGTCTGTCTGAGGAGATGTTTGGCTGAATTTACCTGAAACGATTTTATAAGTTCCTATAAGATGTTTTTGTAATTTATAAAATGTTAAGTCTTAATTATACAAAAAATTATTTTTGAATTGTTTGGATAAAATAAAATTTCAAACCTTATAAGATGTAGGTAATGGTTGTTTTGTAATAATATGATCAAATTGAAAAGAACTTATTAAAGTTTTAATAATAAGTTAGAAATCAGCAAAATTTCTCTTTTTAGGGGGAAAACAAATGAAAAAGAAAAAACTTTCTATTTTTTAAAAAGAATTTAGAAATTTTTCCAATTTTATTTTAGCATCCGACAAGTTTTTTTCAAAAAAAGTTATATTAAATATTTTATCATATCTTATAAGTTCTCAAATATTTTATAATATATTTTGAAAAGTTATTAGTTCATCCAAACAATCTTTACGTCCATCCAACTTATTCAGCCGAGAATTGCAATCAAGTGGCGTGATTTTTATTAGGGGTGTTCGTGGTTCAGTTTGGATTGGTTTTGGGACAAAAGCCAACCGATTCAAACTATATAATGTATATTGGATCGGTTTGGATCGGTTGAACTTTTATTGTAAATCCAATCCAATCCAAATCATTTTAAATCGGTTTGGATTTGATCAGTTAATCGATTTTTCAATTTAAATATTTAATTAAAATATTTGACAAATTACTATTGATAAGTAAACTAATTTAATCAATCAATTTGTAAAATTTATTTAGTTATTATATCACACTAATCTTGTAGAATTAAGTTAAATTATATAAGAACACACAACTATAAAGTTATAAGTCCACAATAATTATCCCTATATATTTGATTTTTGAAAGTGAAAAAATCCTAAGTTTAGTATATTTTAATTTATTTGTGTATTTTACAATTAAGATATATATTTTTTATATTATTAGTATATAAATTTTGGTTCGGTTTGGATTGGATCGGTTTTTTAGATTAAAACCGAAAACCGATCCAATCCATTCGGTTTTAAGAAAACAAATCCAATTCAATCCAAAAAAGTTCGATTTTGATCAATTTTTGATTTTTTGAATTGGTTCGTCGGTTTTTTTTTGGATTGGATTGGATTTGAACATCCCTAATTTTTATAGCGGATATACTTATAATTTTGGGATTTTTTACTGTCTTATTCAATTTGTTTTATTTATTATTATGTAATTACTTTGTATTATGCCAAGTGTCCTTTTGTTTTGATAAAGAAAACAAAGCAAAATTTAAACAATTACCCCTTTTTAAATTAAATACCCCGAACATCTTTTTCTTATTTATTTGATCATTTATTTAACATATAATTTTATATAATCTCTTCCATATTTTATGATAATATTTTTATTTATATTTTAGTGCCCACCTATTAATCAATTAAATTATAATAATTCTAAAATTTACAACTACAAATCGTTCTTAAAATTAACAGAAAAAATAAATTCTTATTAAAAATTTCAAAAAAAATCAATTAAAAAAATAAAAATTAAATAACACAACTACCCTCTTTCAAATATGTATTAAAAATATTAAAAATATTTATATATATATGTCATATGTGTATTAGACACACACATATACATACATCTATATCCCACTATTTCAAAAATAAAAATAAAAATACATATATATAGACCCATACCCACCCACCCACCAAAATTCGACGGCCAGCCATGGCTAGTGCCGCCTGGCCAGGTGGCTGGATCCACCATGGCCGGGTTGGCCAAGTTGCTGGCTGTTGGCCATGGTCAGGCAGGCTATGGTTGGGGGGTGGGTGGGGGGCGGTGGTTATGGGGAAGAAGTCTTCTTCTTCTTCTTCTTCTTCTTTCTTTTTAAAATTTTTTTTTTGTTATTTTTATTTTTAATTAATATATAAAATTGATTCAATTATTTTACATATATTTATTATTTTAATCTTATTGAGTATATATTTAAACTTATTAAATTATATTGTTAAAATGATAACTTTAAATTTTTTGTTTAATTTATATTGAGTTATTAAATAAATTTATTAAATTCTTTTAAATATGTTTTTTAATTTTATTAAGGATATCAATTAAAATTATTAAAATTATACTGTTAGGATGACATATTTAAATTTTATTTTTATTTTTTATTTTAATTAACAAATAAATTCAATTAAATTTAATTCTATATTTTAGACATATTTATTATTTAATATTATAGAATATGTAAAATCAAAACAATTCAAAAATTTTGTTTGTTTTGTGAAAACAAAGGGTATATTTGAGATAATTTAAAAAAAAAAGAATAAATTAGGCATTCAAAATAAAACAAAACAGAGATCGAATTGTTTGAATGAGCAATTCGAATGAAACTATACCTACGGCTAAGATTTAGTTGTTTAAAAATCAATGATTACAAAATTTTTATATGACATTAAGTAAAAACGAATAATTAGAATACTAGAAAAGCACATTCTACAATATTTCTTCTTGATGTTTACAACAAACACCAAACCCAGTTTTTAACTGAAAACTGGGCACCCATCAACAACAATACCCGGTGCCGTCGGGCAGGAGGCCAGAGGGCAGTGATCAGGCTCCGATCCCCACCACTTCAACATTTTGCCCTCATTTTGCAAGGCGAAAAACAACAGAACACCCATAAAAGCTGTTCCGGCATCCAGTGCAGCAGAAAGAACATAGTTGTACCTTTGCCACCAATGTTTCCGATATTTGAACAGAAAGTAATTGAATACGATACCCGTAATAATCCCACTAGCAATATTCGTGGGAGTAGCCGGTGGCATCCCAGCAAAGCCATAAGATATCACTGGAATGTTAATCAAGGGAATCCATTTCTTCTCTGGGAATATCTTGCTCAGTATCCAAACAGGGACAGGCAAGACGGCTCCGACGATGAATAACCACATCAGGTTTCTGTACATCCCCTCCGGGCCAAACAGTTTTTCAGGCCCAATTAGACCCCAGATGACAGATGTATCAAATACGAAGCGGAATTTAGGGCAGGTCCATGGGCTCTCCGGGTGCAATGCTTTGACATCACATATGTTTTCGATGCTTCCCAGCATCCACCATCCGACTAAGAGGTTGACAGTGCCGGAAACTACTGTTCCTACCAACTGGAAAGACGGAAACATGTTAAAAAGAGGTTTAAGACATGACTGTCACATTGTTGATTCAGAAGTCGACATAGAATGCTGTAATAGGCAAACCTGAGCTGTAAACATGCATCTTGGTGGGATTTTCATGTAATGTCCGAGTTTTAGATCGGCCAAGAAAGACAGGGAATGCATGACACTGGTGCGGCCATAGATCTTGAAAAGCAAGTTTGCGATTGGTTTGCCTGGAAGCAGATACCCGATAATGAACTGGGCAACTACGTCATATCCAGGTTGCTGCAGAACATCGGTCATGGTCAGAATTACTACTAAGAAAGTGGATCAATTTAGTCTTTATATTGCAAAGGTTTGCCATGTTTACTTGGTTAGTTGTTGCCTGAATAACCCCGATGGGTAGGGTAACAAAGGAAGCTAATCCAAACGCGAACAGCATTCCCCACCATGGAAGCTGGACTTGCTCTTTCCAGAAAAAGGACATCAAGATGGGAAGAGGAATGCTGACAGCTAGTAAAACGAGGTACCACCACTGAGGAACTTGCTTGTAACTTCTCATCAGTTTTGCATGGATGTCTAGCTTAATGTTCTTGGCAGCAGACTGACTTTGCTTCCAAATGTCCCTTATAAAGTATAAACCACCAAAAGAATGTTAGTTAAGATGGATTCATTATCAAGAATCATTGATGGATTATGATTCAAGAGCCAACCTGCCATGAAATAAGGCGACATGGGATATGGTAGCTGTAATCCTGGCGAAACCTGATCCGATGGAGAGGGCAAACAAAGGGCTTAAGTAGAGTTTACTGTATTTCTCATAGGCAGCGAGGTTGAGCTCATAATTTGGGGTCAAGATTTTGTCGATATCGTACTTATGGCCAGCAGAAGTGAAGAGCTGGTTTGAGAATATGGGGAACTTTTGGGCATCGAAAGTATTGAATTTCCAGTAAAAGAGGGGGATTATGATGTAGATGAACAAGATAAAGCCAGCGGCAACGTTAAGAATTGTGGTGAAAGGTGTTACTAAAGGGCTACCATGGTAGGCTGAAATTCCAGCCCAATCAAGTGTGAAGGCACCCAGGCCAAGGCCATGATATCCAGAACCAATTTGCTGAGCAGTGATGCTGTTAGGCCAAACCCAACAGACCCATGAGAAGAATGTTAGAATTGGAAACAGGTAGCCTGGGAATGAGTAATAGGCAAAACTTGCTGCCATGAAAACAAGGAAAAATTGCATTCTTGTGAGGCCTTTTGATTTGGGTTCCTTTTCATGAAGTGCCCTGAAATGATGAAAACACCATCAGTATACACAGTTTACATTCATGAATAATAGCAAAAGAGAGCATAATATGTCATGTTTTTCATTGAGCTCTTTGTGGTTATTAATGTTGGCCTTCTTGAAATATACCAAGGAGAGAGTTCGATTTATGACCATCAAAAAATGAAGAATCACTTAACCAATATGGTTCGTAGATTGACAAGGAAAATGGGCAGAATCCAAATTATGAGCTGTTGGTACAAAAGACGCTTCCTGTATATATTTTGTATATATAAATGTCCAAATCGTCTTGCCTAATTGAAAAAATCTAAAATGTTTTATTGAAAAATAAAGTTGTTAACTGGCAAAATATTTAACAAGAAAACGGGTATATTGATGTGCCTTTACTGAAAAAACTAATCTAACAGGTGTCCCTTTTTATCGAAGTCAACTTTCTTAATTCTAACTTTAGTTTGATTGACAAAGTAAAGCTCTTCACCTTTTTATGAATTTACAATATTCCACTCATATTTCTATTTGTAGTCATTCTTTACTTTCATTTTTATCTGTCATTTGCAGCTTAAATTAGGCTCCCTTTGAATAGATTTTTTATTTTTATACACAAGATAATTAATTTATTGGATCCGCTTATTTTTCGCATGTAAAAGTGAAAATTCTTACTCTCAAAGTGAACTGATTTAAATAGTTGTCCCTTTTTGTTGAAGTCAACTTTCTCAATTCTAACTTTAGTTTGATTGGCAAGGTAAAGCTCTTTACCTTTTTATGAAGGGTTAATTATCTAGACCTCCATGAGGTTTGGCCTAATTACAACAAGATTCAATGGTTTTATGAAATTACAAATAACCACTTATGATAACAGTCAACCATTAAGTCAAACAATTTTTGTGAAATAATTGATTTACCGTTCATTAAATATATCAGAAGAAAAGTAAAAGAAAAAAAATACATAAAAACTAAAATGACCTTAACATTACGAAATAACTAAAACACCCATGTAGTTTTATGAAAATAACAAAAGTAACCTCAAAAAATAAAATTACAAAAATACACTAAAATCATTAATAAAAAATATAGATTATAAAATAATTAAATAATTATATATGCATATATAATACAATATCATATATATATTAGTCAATATATATACATATATATTTATATTTACTTAATATATATAATATACATATTTATACATACACATACACAACCCCACTCCACCCCCACCCCACCGCAACCCCCTGCTCCCCCACCCCGGGCCCCCTACTAGCCAAACCTGGCCATGGTAGCTGCTGCCATGGCCGCCACCATGGCAGCACAGTAGCGATTGCCTAGCCCTATGGGTTCCCAGCTGCCGACTGACCATGTTCGGCAGAACAAAGGGAGGGTTGGGGGTGGGGATGTATTTTTAGAATATAATATTTATTTTTATTAAAAATTTAATTAAAAAATATATTTTTACCTATTTATTTTGAATTAAGAAAGTATTTTAAATTTTCATCTTATTTTTAATTAGATATATTCATTATTTAAATATTTTATTTGTTTTAGATATAATTATTATTCTAAAAATTCATTTGGTTAAATTATTTCATTTATGTTCATTATTTTAGTATTATATAATATGTGATTCAATTAATAAATATATTTTTTATTTGGTATAATTAAATCAATTAAATTATGTATATAAATTCTTTTGGATATTTTTCATTATTATTTTTTTAAAATTTAAATTTTTATTATTTTTTATTTAATTAATTAATTATTAATATGTTAGATATTAATTTTTTTCATTTTTCATTTTTATTAATAAATAAATTTAATTATATTATTTTAGATGTGCTTTTATTTTAATATTATAGAATATATAATTTAAAATTATTAAGTTATGGTTATATAAGATAATAGATTTTTAATTTTATTTTTTAATATGTTACTTATTTTATTTCTTAATTAATAAGTAATTTCAACTTAATCTAATTAAATGATTTTAATTATAAATATTATTTTGATATCACTAATCATTATGTAATCTAAAATTATTAAAGCTATTTTATTTAAGAGATGAATTTAATATATATTTCTTTAATTTTTTACTTATTTTCTTTTTTAATTAGTAAATAATTTAATTAGATTATTTAACTTAAATTTATAGATTATTTAGTATTTATGAAATTTTGTTAATAATAAAATATATTTAAATTTATTATATGTAATTTAAATAATGTTAAAATACACCCTTGTGGCATGAAAATTTTACAAATAGGTTCAAGGGTAATTTTGTTTTAAAAATAACCATAACAGTACCGGGCATTTTCGGATTTTCACCCAAAATTTTTGATGGCGTCAACATTTTTTTGGACGGAGGCTAGCGGATTTTCATAAGTGTAAGACAAAGCAAAACCTCAGGGGGTATTTGCAATTTCTTCAAACTTTGGATTTTTGGATAAATAGGCCAAACCTGATGGGGTTTCTGAGTAATTAACCCTTTTATGAATTTACAATATTCCATTGATATTTCTATTTGTAATCATTCTTTACTTTCATTCTATCTGTCATTTGCGGCTTAAATTAGGCTCCCATTTGAATAGATTTTTTATTCTTGTACACAAGATAATTAATGGGCAAAATGCATTTTACCTCCTTGTAAAGTGTCTAATTAGCTAAATGCCCTCTGTATATTTTTAATTAGCACAAATCTTCTTGTATTTCTGAATAAGTTGCTTACTCTCCTCAATTTGTTTAAATGCTTTTAAAATTTATCAAATGATCAAAATATCCTTATTTTTATGTCAAAGGCCAGACTTCCTCTTTTCTAATTGAATGTTGTCAAACATCTTCTCTCTCAAGCAAAGAAAAAACCCTCAACCTTTTCTACCCCTAAGTTGAGCCCTAATCCTCATTTTCTACTGCATATTTGATTATTCTGAGGTATTCTGTTCAAAAGCAAGCTATTGGTCCAATTATTTTTGTTTTGAAACCATTTGATGCTAAAGCCAACTTAATCATAAAGGTAATTTACTGTTTCATTCTATTTTATACTATAATTTTTTATTTTATTTTTAAAATGTGTTTTCATGTTGTTTCTAATCATATTAGTTTAAATAATAGGATTTTTAGGTTTTATGGGTTTAAAATTATGTGATATTTTGTGTTGTTTGAATTTGTGCTTCGTTTTAAACTCCAATGTACAAATTGTTGAATTTATTTTGTTATGATTGTATTGATGTGAAGTATTTTATTTATAGTCCAGTCACCCTCATTTCATTGTCCAACTTCTAATTGAAAATTGATCAAAAAAGCAGTTTTCAACCCTTAAACACAGTCAATTTAACACATGAATAAAAAAAATTCATGAATAAATTAAAATCATAGCTTGCTAGATTCTTGTTTCTTCAAAGAGTGCTAAGATGTAGCAATTCTCCCCACAGAAAGTGGTCAAATTAAGGGGAAATGGACGATATTTTTTTTCATTGTAAAAAGAGGGCAAATAAGTCATTTTATGACACTAAAAAGCTTTAAAATTAAGAAAAAAATTCACATTCAGCTTATGTACCACCAACATGCTATGCAAACATTTTTATGCAACTTATTCAGGAATACAAGGGAATTTATGCCAATTAAAAAAATATATGGGGTTTTCAGCCAATTAGATATTTTATAAAGGGGTAAAATGCATTTTGCCCGATAAATTTATTGGATCTACATATTGCCCGCATGTGAAAGTGAAAAATTCTTACTCTCAAAGTAAGATGACATATGAACTAAAATAAAAGATTCAAAGTGAACTGTAAGGTATAATTCTACGTGGTTCAAGAAAAGGAAAAGTTGACTATATATGTTGATGGTACGTAAAAACACTATTTAAGAGAAGGTCCACTGACCTGAACAAAGAAACTTGAGCAACATTAGAAGGCCACCACATCTCAGCTGGATCAACCAAATATTTTCTTAGCATTCCAGCCCATCCATACCCCAACATCTTCAAATCAACCCAAAAAATTATGATTCTTATTTGAATTAGAACAAGTTAAGAAATTATCAATTCTCAAGAATTAATTGTACCTGAGTGGTAATTACGATCAGAAATGCACCAAGGAAATTTAGGCTGAGTTTATAGTAAGCCTTCATGACTGTAATAATACCCATCGGATAAGCATCTCCGCCGCCGCCGGTGGCTCCGCCGTTAGCCATGATGGTGATGATCACATGCTCCTTTATATTGAACGGCCCCGGATTCAGGCTGAAGCTCCACCGCCCAAACGCCGTGAAGCTTTTCGCCGGCAAGGTGGCCGCCATGAACTTCCCGATGGGAAGCACCGCTATTTGCATGAGGACGGTCGAGATGTTCAGGGGTTGAGTTCTGTATGAGAAGAAAGTGTTGAGGAAAATCAAGAATGTGCATGAAGTGAGCCCCAAGAACCAGGCGCGGAATGTCATGACAGGGAGTGTGGGGTCGTCGGTTTCCGGCACAACTAGCGCCACCTCCTCCACCGCACATCTGTCGGAAGACGGCGGCGGCTGCTGCTCGCCTTCCTGATTCTCTGCCATGGCGGCAGAGGCCGCAGCGCTAGTATTGGAAGCCATCGGCGCCTGCCTATTTCTAGAAAGCGTCAGTTTTATTGTTATGTAAACTCTTGCACTCGATTTATACTCGTATTATTGTGCATGATAATAATCAATTTTTAATATGCCCCCATTGTTTTATGGAGTTGGCTACCGTCAATACCTATTATTTTAATCTAATATTTTATACCTCTTAAAAAATTAACACGTGTACATGTACCTTTTTTAAATCAATAGTAATTAAATTAATTTACTCTATTAACCTTTTCTAACTAAATTAAAATAAAATAATTTTTAATATATTTAGTTAGAAAATGTTAATAGAGTAAATTAATTTAATTACTATTGATTTAAAAAAGGTACATGTACATGTGTCAATTTTTTAAGAGGTATAGGATGTTAGATTAAAATTATAGTATCGGACCGTAGCCAATCCCTTATTTTATTTTCTATTTGTCTTTTTTCCCTTTTTCATGCATAATTTTATGAATGTAGTAAGAATTTGTATCTTTATAGAAAGATACATAGCATTAAGAGTGAAAGAATATGAGAATTTATAAACAATCTCAATATATATATATATATATATAACTGTAAGTTTCACAAGTAATCTTAAAATAATGTGGCCTCACATTTAGATCGAATAATAAAATGAATTTTGGGTCAACTTGCTATTATTTCGTTTTAGAGCAGCTATAAAGAAGAATATTTCAAGTTTAAAAATTATGATCACAATATTGATCCATGTGACACCAATTTCTCCTTAAGAAAATGAAACTCAGTTGTAATAGTACTCTAAAACCTCGTCCAATCACATTATGTCTAAAAATAAATAAAAAAATTGCAAGTTGCATAATAAAATATTGTAACTTGAAGTAATTAGCATAACCATTTGCATAATTTTTGGCAATAGGACTCCTATAAAATTTTTAATTGACAACTATATACTTTTCTAGATTGAAACAAGGAACCACTTTGATGTAAAAATACTTAAATGGAACCCAATTAAAGTATTTAATCATCCATCTTAATTTTCTGACATAAACAACAAACCTCTTCAGTCTTCCCTATGATAAAAAGGAGACTAAATAGTCAAATTTAGTATCATTTTAATTTTTTTTTTCTTTATTGAAATGTGAATATAATAATGGGGCAGATGTCTAGATATGCCAATGAGGTTGTTAGCATCTTAAATCATGATACACGTACTATTCTAAGAATTATAATATTATCTAACAACTAATGCACTTCTGTAAGATTATTATAAATTTTTTGGTGAATTTCAATTTGACCCCTTGACTTTATACACCTGCAAACTTCTTGTTAGTATTCCCTTCAAACATTTATCAATCCCCAAAATTATAGCAAACAAAACATAGGGTTGTTGGGCTTTATTTCCATTTCCAATTTTCATTTCTATCATTTTTAAAATTTGAAAAGTTAGTTAGTGGAAATAAGTTGAAAATGTGTTTGTATTTGGATGAAATGCTGGAAATGTAATAATTATGTTGATTTTAATAGGTTATAGATGGAGAGAAATAGAAATAATGGAATATAGAGAGAAGATATACATGTTATTGGGAAAAGATATATAGTTCATTGAGAAATGTGTTTCGAAAATGATAATGAAAATGAAAATGAGGTTGGATGAAAATTTCTAAAATGTAATGGTTTCTATTTCTAGAATAGTAGAAAATGAAAAAAATGGGTTTGGAAATAAAACCAAAGAGGCTTCTTAACCGCACTTCCAAGAATACAAAAAATGATCCCCAAAATATCCCTTATTATTCTTCCAATCCTTTCATCATTACAATTATACATACATATACCAATCGGTCCATCTATATATACAAATTTATATCTAAAATTAAAATATATATTTATTTTACATCAACAAAAATGAATTAATGTGACATTTACAGTAAAATTTATCACTTCTAAAATATTTTCAAACAAACAATATTCTCCCAAAAAATCTTCTCCACCTCCCCAAATAAAAAACAAATAACTACCACACTCTTCCAACCCACTTTCCAAATTATCTTTTCTCAAAATATTTTTTTATAATTTATTCAAAATACAAACAAAGAAAGAAAGCGGATATATTTTCTTAGTACATGGGATGGTGTGTCTGCGCATAATATTGGATCCTGATGATGCCTCCCCAGGACATTGACAAGATGCATTTTTCTTAATTCATTGGGTGCTGTGTCCCCGCTTGATATTTTTCGTAGAAAATTAGGATGACAGAAAAATCCAAGTCGTCTTGATTCCGACTCTCTTTTATTTAAATGAAGCTTGGAGATGCAATTTTTTTAAGATAAAGGAAGAAGCAAATTTTTACTGATTGGGTTGTTTTCCACAATGATCCCAGTTGTTGGTTAATATATTCTCATTAAGACAGGTAGATTATTATAAGTTTACAATTTGTTGTTAGTGGAGGAGGCAGTGGGAGTTCAAGATTTGTCATGATTTACTGCTGGTTGGAGAGAGCAATATTATAAGATGCCTAATATATATAGTGTTGGCCACGTGTGATATAGAATTTGGATAATAGTGGCTATTGTAATAGTGGGTGATTGTGTGAAATTGAATTATTTATTATTCTGTTTGATATGAGAGATTTACATATAAATTAGATACCATTCAAATCTTCAATAATATCATGTAATTCGTTTGATACTCACTACTAATATTGTTTTTACTAATTTGTCCCTGTTATAGTATGCTTAATAGCTCACATTTCATATATTATTTTCTTGGGGTGAATTGCAATTTACACCCTTGTGAAAATCGAAATGAGCATAAAACCCTTTTGTAATAAAAAAAAAAAACCTCATAAAAAATTCTTTTAAAAAATTATATCATATAAAATAATTCTATTATTATATACATAAAAACTAAAAGAATTTAAAAATTAAGAATATAAATTAAAAATATATAATTAATAATTTTATATTTGGGATGACTTTAAAACTAAATATATATTATATATTATTTGTTAGATATGATATTTTCTATATTATTTCTTATGATCAAAATATATATTTTTCATAAAATCAGCAAAAATATTGAATTTAATCTCACTAAGATATCACTTTAATTGATCAACAATACCAATTGAAAATTTAATTGAGAACAAATATTTTTTAAATAAATCAATTAATAAATTATAACATAAATAAATAAATAAATAAATCCATTAAACTATTGAATATTCCACAAAAATAATTGGTCAGTGCAATAACACCAAAGTATCCATTCAATTTGGATTTGACTTATTATTTCTTCTTTTTTTCTCCTTATTAAAAAACTGTGTTAGACTTGGCATAAAAAGAAAAAAAAATAATCCCAAGAGTACAATGCGTGGTTGGAGATTAAACAGAGGGGTGTAATTGGAAAATTAATGCTCACAAAATTCATGGGCAAATTTGGTAATTTGAATACAACCCAATCAACAATCTCCAATGCGATTGGATAATCTCACGCCAGGAGGTGCTACAAGAATATGGACTAATAGGATGTACAGTGCGGGCCATATAAAAATTAAGGGCTGGCTAATTTTTTCAATCCAAGATATCAAACAATATATTAGCTGCTACTAACAAACCTAGTAATGGCTATTACACACTATCAAACATGGCCTAGTAAATAAATAGGGAGATTAAATTATGTGGCTTGAAGTGTGAATGCATTTTTCTTAAAGTGATTATTGCCCCCACTATAAGTTTGTTATTGGATTGAAATGGCAATTCATTTCTAGAATATAACAAAATCACTCGAAATCTGCGAATAGCAACTTCGAAGATTTCCCTCAAGAACCTTTAGAAAGCTTTGTAAGTATATGAGAAAATTTTAATAGAAAAGGAAAGACTCATTTAGAAATTGTATATTTTTTCTGGCACTTCTCTGGAGTTATATTTTAGATATGCATGGCAAAGACGATTTAGGTGATGTTCGGATAAATGCGTCTAACAATTTTTCATATTCTCTATCATTTCTACGTGTATAGTTTTTGTTTCTAAAAGTTATATCAGAACTTCCTACAATTGGCAATAATTGATATAACTCCAAATTCAGGGTCTTTTACTTGAGTTGGAGTTTTGAATATGATCTCAATCCCGATCTGCACAAGTGCTCCGTGTCTCCAACTTAATCACAAGAACACATACCAGGTCAGCTAAGACCATTCTCAACTAAGGCTTTTTGATGCCTAAATTAAATTTATGCAAGAACAAAGAAGGAATTACTAAGAGTTCAAGTAAAGCTTTGATAAAAAAAAATAAAAAATGCATATCCTATTATTGTTTAACGCATATCCTATTATTATTTGTTCCATATATATAGTTGCTGAAATGTCATCTTTTTGTAAGGTGCTTTGCGCGTTGATTAGATCTTATTCAAACCAACAGCGTATATATTATATCTCGTCCCCGAATTGTTTCAGGTCAGGTTGGACTTTATTCTTCTAAGGCATCTTTGAAATTCTGAAAAGCAAAATGGTCTTTTAAGTGGCAGCCTCGTCAGGTACCCTCAACACAAATCATCAATTTGATCACATAACAGAACAAGCATTTGGGTTGTCATCACTGAACATCTGATCAGGGCGATAATCATAATACTCCATGTAGTATCTTGATGGCCAATATTCGCTTTTCTTGGCGTGATCTGTTTTCTTATCATCATCATCATCTTCTTCTTCCTTGCTTTCGTCTTTCTTGTCGTCTGGTTTTTCGTCCTTCTTCTCGTCGTCTTTCTTCTCTTCATCCTTCACTATAGAAGCTTGTTTCCCAGTTCTCTTGTAAATATCATTCACCAGCTTATCTGGATCAACAACACCTTTCACTATTACCTGATCGTTTGCAATATCTGTTGTCACCGATTCTACACCTGAAAACACAATAAATATATACATTCTGAATTTCCTCCACTTCTAATAGCCAAGTGATCATCAGAGCCAAAAAGGGCGGTTTAATTAATTACCTTTAATTTTTCTAATTCTCTTCTGCATTAGCTGAGCACACTGTCCACAATGCATTCCAACTTTCAACACTACTGTTACCACTGCTGGAGGCTGCCCGTACAAGAATAGAAATAAAAATATATTAGCAACTATTTTAATCTACAGTGCACTTCTAAAAAATTAAGTATCTGCTAGGAAAAAATTATTAAAAAATTAATTTCATATCTATGACTTTAAATTATAATTAACTAAATTTTTTTTGTAGCAAATGTAATTTTTTTTTTTTTTAAAATTACGAGCAACAAAAATTATTTGTTATCGATTTGTAGCCTTGTTTGCTTAAAGTATAATATATTAACTATGCATTATTCATATAAAACTTAATATATATATATATAATAAGCATCATCTGTGGATTGATATTAGCGATAGTTAACCATACAAGGATATATTTCGAATTTGATTCGATCAATTTGACGACTAGAATTAAGAATTTGTTGTATATTCTTAAAAAGAAAAAGATCATAGCTAATACTTAATTTTTTTGTTTTTGGTGAGGCAATCAAAATTAGCTATCTGCAAATTTGCAAGAGAATTGAAGAGCAAGAAGTCTTGAAAGAATAAGTGAAGAACGATTGAGACAAAAACCAGTCGAGTAGTCCATCCAGAAAAAATATAAAGATCAACTGTGATGAATTCACGTGGTTCAATCCAATGGTCCAGGTTTAACAAAATGTCAAAAAACTAAAGTTGTCGGAATCCACAAGTAGGAAAGAGCCATCTAGAAATGGACTAATCGCTATATCATAACAGGCTAACACATTACAAGAAACTAAGGACTTGTTTACTTTGAGGGATGAGGCAGGATGAAAGCCCACATTCTGTCTCATTCTATGTTTATTTTGAGTGATTAGAACCCTGTATAAAGCTGTCGGTCCGTCATTGTGCTGACAAAATGGGGCGCCAATCAAAAAATTTAAAAATAATTATAAAAATTTAAATATTAAAAATATATTTATATTAAAATAATTAAAAGAAAAACCGATATATATAATTTGTGTAAAGATATTGTATTGGAATGGAGAAAAAATAATTTCTTTAAGCTAAATAGAAAAAAAGAAGAAATAGTTGGATATTGTATTGACATGGAAAAAAATTAAATTTTTTAGTCTAAATAAAAAAATATTTTAACTATGGGTACTTTAGTCTTTTATAATTTATTCAAGTTTTATAATTCATGTTTATGTAAACATTCTCAATACAATAATTTAATTTTATCATTCATATCATCTCACAAAGTAAACATCCAATCAAAAATATAAAATTATCCTAATCTTACTCTTTATTTCTTATTTTATTCTATCACCCCACATCCCATACCACAAAGCAAACAGGTCCTAAGATAATTCAGGTTTTTGGGAATTGAATTTATATCTCTTGATTTCGGTGCTATTGAATGGTATAGAATCAGACAGGCAACTTTCTGTCCGTGTAAAAGAGGAATTAGTGGGGTACCAATGAGATTTCTTCTTTCGTTGTTATTGCCTGGATTAAGGTAGGAGCGAAAGCTCAATTTAAGACATAAAAGTGAAATCACAACTCACAACCGTCGAAGGTTTTAGGTCACGCCTATGAGAAAGATTTAGATAAGGTTTAGCCTAGTCTAGTCCTAAGAAAAGCAAGGGCTTGTTTGTTTCTGTTTTGAAAGCCTCTTTTCATTTTCATCACTATTTGAAAATTGAAAACTATCAACTTGTACTCATTTTTACTGAAAATATTCTTTATTTTTATTTTCATTTTTTCTTGAAACCACTTTATCATGCGATTAATATATCAATCAAATTCAAATTCGAGCCCACTATTATTTTAAAATTAATAAAATATACATATTTTTTAATAATAAATCCTTTAAGCAAAATATAAATCACTTAAATTTTCAATTCTATACCTACCATAATCATTGTTTTCGGACAAAATATGAAAATACAATCTCATTTTAAGTTACAAAATTGTAATTAAATTTTCAACTTCCAAAAATGTTAAAAACAAAAAATAAAAATAAAAATATATCCAAATGAGCTGCAAATAACATAGAATAAGTGGAATCTCATGCAAACCCACGAACCAAAACTATAGTTTAATGTACTGATTTTTGGCATTACTTTTCAAAATTTATTACGGGATTGGAAACCAATGTTCATACGGAAGAAACCAATGTATATATGACAATGGAGGATGGAGATGGCACAACCATACGTACGTAGGTAGTATCATTTTCCAACAACGTGTGGCTGTTGTCCGTAATTATGAGTAAACTTTGGAATTTTTGACCCATTTACGTGGACTTTACTGCAGCAATATTGGAGCTCAATATATGCCTTGACCAGTACTGGGGTCAGAGGTTTAAAATGGTGAAATCTACAGGCGGACTCATCGTAAAATGCGCCAGTGGGTGTTCTGTCCCCCCCGGCTAATTGCTGTTGTTCTGTGTTTTTCATGTCAGCAAAGATAATATAGCAGTACACACAAGTTGCGTTGCTCCGAGGCAAAGCTGCTGTCCACTCAACGTAGGTGTTTTTACGAAATATCTTTAGAAAATACAAATATTCAAAATAGTTTGTAATTTTTATACTAAAAAACAGCTGCATTTAATTAAAAGCTGGAAAAACACTTAACAAAAGCCCTTGCTAACACTAATCACAATTGTTTCATGAAAGTCAACGTTAGTTAGCTTTTTTTCCTAGACTAATAATACTATGTGGAAGAATATATAACATAGTTCCTTATAGGCATTATCATTTCAAGCCTCATTAAGTAATTGATTTTGATGAATTAAGTCCTAGGCAGATGATGGGCCCGTTTTATAATTTATGTAGTTTTTGATAAATAATCTTCCCACTGAGCTCAAGTTATGCAATCCATACAAATATTGAGGAAAATGACATTAAATTTTGATTCAAAAATATGTAAATTTAGTCATGAAACACAATATCTATTATCCTCATCAGTATAATCTCATTAAACTATTATAATTTTATCAATTTTATCCATCTATATATATATATATATCCAATGAGGCCTATAGACAAAAAAATAGAGTGATAAGTATATATAACACTACTAATACGTTCATGAATCTTTTCATATATATATAATATGTATATCATAAATAATAATCATAATATTTTGATGAAACCTATGATCGGGCCGGGGGTAGGGGGGCGTTGGGTGCAATTAAGTGAGAAAGAGATACACCTATACATACCTGTTGTTTGTTTTCTTGTTTGGGTGGGTCTTGTTTGTTTTCTTGGTGATTATCCTGGGATGGCAGCTTAGGTAAAGGCGAAATAATTTGCACTACTTTTCGGCCACTTTTCTTTTGAATCCTCTCCGAGACCTTTACAGGGTCTGCTTCCTTCCCTTTCACCACTACTTTGCTCGCCCTGTAATCTGCCTTTACTTCCTCCACACCTGTACGTACGCACGCCTCATCATCTCAATGTAATTAAACAAATGAAATTAATTACTAATTTATCTTTTTTTCTTTGAAAAAAAAAAAAAAAAAAAAAAGCCCCAGAGAAATTAATGAATGAATGTGGACCTTGAAATCCTTTGAGGACTCTGGCAACTTTTCTGGCGCAGGCCTCACAGTGCATGTCCACCTTGAGCACAATTTCTTCACCATCAGCAGACTGCTCTTCTTCTTCTTTCTTCTTTTCTTGTTCCTTTTTCTCTTCTTTTATTTCTCCTTCTTTCTTGTCCTGGCCATGCACACACATGATCAACAGACAACTAATTTATCTGAAAAAAGAACTAAAAAGTAACTGAAAAAGGGGAAAGAAAGAATAGATTTAAAGTAGGTCACTTACTTCTTCGCCCATATTGTCTGAAAATCAGCGTCAGTGGATCGCTGGAGCAGAGTTGGGAAATGAAGGGCTTCTGTCTTTCCCTTCGTGTTGTTTTGGCTTTTAATGTGTGTTTGTGTGGGCGCGTGTGGGGGAGACACAAAAAATATCACTTTGGATCCTCTAGTCTATTCTTTATTTCATCTTTTATTTCAACTTGTTGTAATTATACAAAATTATCTAATTTTTAATTAATTATTTTTATAAAAAAATATTTAATACACACGTCATATATTTATGAAATAAAATTAGAAATGAAATAAAAGATTTAAACTGAAAAAATATGTAGGAGGTGACATTGGAGATCCGACGTGTCTGTGTTTAATTCGGGTTAGACAATCTTTGCCCAAGCTGACTCAGCGCCTCATTATTTGGACCCGACCCGGCCCCTCCTGCTACTTTGGACTTCTCACAAGAATATCCCCAAATAAATAAGGGGTGAATTGCATATGACCTCAATGTGAAAATTGAAATATGCAAAAAAATGCCTATTGGAAACCAATAAGCATCACACTCCTCTATGCTTAAAAATATAACTACCGTCTCCTTTCAACTATTTATTTATAGTTTTTGATTGTAGGGACAAAAGCGCCCTATATATTCTTGAGGCTGGATAAGCCTTGGAAAATTTTTGAAAGAATTTTGTATGAATGAAAATTCAATTAAAATATTATCTTGTTCATTTTGTCTTATAAAATTTTGGTGTTTCGTTGGATTTTAGTTTTAAAATCATACAAATATAACATTACTAAATTATGTAATTTCAATTCATATTTTTAATTTTTAAAATTTTTATTTTTTTTATATAGTTTTAGAATTATTCTATATTATATAAAAAAATTTTATAAAAAATGTCTAAAAAGAAGTCTAATTAAACTGTTATTTGATATTTAATTGTTAGTCTTATAAAATTTTTGTGCTATCTTGGATTTTAGTTTTAAAATCATATTTTAACTTATATTCTTAATTTATTTATTTTATATACATACTATTTTTATAATTTAGTTGCTAAATTAAGAATTAATAAATAAATAAAATGCAAATGTGATTTTATTCTTTACATTTACATTATTTTTATTTGATATTTAATTGCTAGTCTTACAATTCTATTTAATTCATCACTTATTACTTTGATATCTAGTTTTCCACTATATGAAAAATGATTTAATATAATTTTTTAAAAGAATTTGGTGCAAATTAAACTTCAATTAAAATATTACTTTGGTATGTAATTGTTAGTCTTATAAATTTTTGATATTATGTTAGTTTTGGTTTTAAAATCATATGAAATATAAAAATTATTAATGATATAAACATATATATGTATCATTTTAAATTCTTATTTTTAATTACACACATATATATTTCTATTTCTTTATTTAAATGCCCTATTATTTTTTATATTTTAGTTTTCAAATTAAAAATTAATGAATATATTTTCAAATGTCATTTTATTGTTTAACATTACATTATTTATTGTACTTAATTAATATTAAAACTATTTAGTAACAAAATTACCAAATTTGCGAAAAAATAAATTCAATTCAATTAATAAACCTAATCTAACCAAAAAAAATAAGTTTATCAATATTTGATAAGTTATTTTAACGTAATGACATAAGAGAAAATAAGACAAATAAAAATATATGTGTATAAAATTAAAATTAAGAATTAATAGTTAAATTATATAAAATTAATATTTTAACTTTTCCATGATTTCAAGAATAAAAGAAGAAATGGATAAAGATAAGAAATATAGTTTGTTTCAACTTTTACATACTGAATAACAAGGATAAAATGGACAATAAACATGCCAACATACATCCCCCAATTACAAAACGCGCGAGTGAAACACACGTGTGGATGGAGAGAGTTACGCTTTTTTCTTTTTTCCACTTGTGTCTTCAATGCCTTTTTTCAGATTACAGGGAGATATTGTCAATTTCAATTTTTACACGAGAGTAAATGGCAATTCACCCAACAAATAAATATGAACGAGGGTCTCGATGACTTTATTCAATTAGTAGGTGGAGAACGGGCAAAATTGCATTTTTAGTCCCATACAATAGGGGGATTTGCAACTTTACTCTCATACTTTCTTAAATTTTAGAAAACATCCCAAAATCTAAAAAAAGTTTCAAAGTTAGTCCCACGGCTCAATTTCCGTCCAAAATTTAACGGAGAAAGCGCGTGTGACGCGCGTGGCCATCTGATGTGCATCGCCCTGGTGGAAAAATTGCACTTTCAGTCCTATACATTAGGGAGAGGTTGCAACTTTAGTCCCACTGTAGATAAAATAATTTGAAGCCAATTGAGAAGTGGCATGTATAAAATAATATGCTAATTATTAATTTAAAATTCTCTATTTATATTTTTGGATTTATTAAATTTAATTCTAAAAGATAAATGATTAATTTTAATTAATAATTTAGTATTTATTTTATATTGAAATCAAATATTGCCAAGTGTCAAAGATGGAGTGTCTATATTTATGGACCAATTAAATCAAATATATTTGATATTATCTCTTGATATTGAGATTGGCAAATCAAAGATATTCGATATTATCTATGGGTGTAAATGAGATAAGACTATTCGCGAACGGTTCGGGCTTGGCTCAAATCAAATCAAATTTAAGCCATCGATTTGAAGAAAAATAACATCAATTCGAGGGCTTCGCACCTTAATCTCGAATCAAATGTAAAAAATATATGAGCTCTAAAGAACTCTTTGAACGTCGTGGATATGCTTGAATTTGCTTAATAGAATTGCTAAATTTCTTTAAAGTTTCTCTTACTTGTTGGAATTCGTGTTATGTCAAACATATATATATATATACATATACAATGATAACATATAAAATTTAATAATCTATTTAATTTATTTAATTTAATAATCAATTACATATAAAATTTAATATATTAATAATAAATTAATTTTAAATAATTATTTTGTTTATAACAAAATATTTTGTCTACCAATGATAACATATATATATATATATACATATACACACACATCATCAAATTATAAATATGCATACATATATTACATAAAAAAAAATAATTTCTCCCAACAAACCCAACAAAAAAGTAACTGATTTGACATCTATATTAAAATTTGTCCCCTCACCAAAATATTAACAAACAAACAGTTCATTCAAAAATCATTTTCCCTATTTTCCCAGAACAAAAACAAACGGTTCACACTTTTTCCAATTTATCTCCCAAAAACTCATTCTCCCAAAAAAATTTCTAGAAAATGCCCAAAATGCAAGTGAACATAGCCTTAGGGTTTTTTTCTTTTCAATTTTTAAATAATTTTATTCATTCTTAATAATAATAATAATAATAATAATAATAATTATTATTATTATTATTATTATTATAAAAGGCTCGTTTAGGCTCACGAGCCTATCGAGTCAAATACTATTAAGCTTGGTTCGGCTTGTTTGGCTGGCGAGTTTAGACTCCGCTCGGCTTGGCTCATTTAAGTTTGAGCCGAATTCGAGCTTTCATCGAGCCGAGCCCGAACCGTTCGCAAATAGTTTCGTCTCATTTACACCTATAGATAATATCGGATATCTTTGATTTGACAATATCAAACATTAAAAGATAATATCAATATCAAGAGATAATATCAAATATCTTTGATTTAATTGGTATATAGATATAAATACTCCATCTTTGACACTTGTCAATATTTGATTTCAATATAAAATAAATAATAAATTATTAATTAAAATTAATCATTTATCTTTTGGAATTAAATTTAATAAATTCCAAAATATAAATAGAGAATTTTAAATTAATAATTAGCATATTATTTTATACATGTCACTTCTTAATTGGCTTCAAATTAATTTATCTACAGTGGGACTAAAGTTGCAACCTCCCCCTAATGTATGGGACTGAAAGTGCAATTTTTCCACCAAGGCGACACGCATTAGACAGCCACGCGTGCACGTGCTTTCTCTGTTAAATTTTGGACGTATATTGAGCTGTGGGACTAATTTTGCAACTTTTTTTAAATTTTGGAATATTTTCTAAAATTTGAGAAGGCGTGGAACTAAAGTTACAAATCCCCCCATCGTATGTGACTAAAAATGCAATTTTGCCGTGGAGAGCGTATCAAGCCACGATAGATAAGATTCTTTTGAGATACATACCAAAATCCTAACCATGATTTTGTATCCTAAAGTTACAAACAAATCAAGAGTGTTAGAACGTATTTTAATAACAATTTTTCGATGCTCAAATCAGTAAAAAATCAGCAAAATAATATAAAAATATTATTGAAAAATTAAATAATAAGATATTAATTACATAAATATCATTAGTGGCATTCATTGAACTATTTATAATAAGTAACTTGTATAAGAAGTATCACGCATTAGCTTAATTCCAATTATTCATTAATAAAGTGATTCACTAGTCTGAATTTCATTATCTTAATTGGAGTTGGCCAATTATTTTGACTCAAACTGATTTAAGTGCTACCCTCGAATTTGTGAGACCCAATGGAATAATATAAATAAAATCAATATAAATTAATAATATATATTTAACATATATTTTATAATAAATTATACGATACTTTAACCAAGAAAATGATTGGTCGAAGAATAGAGGTATGATGATGATATCTTACATGCATTTACTTTTATATTTTACTTCATTATTTTAAGGACTTCTGATTATTAATTAATCATATTAAAAAAAAATTGTTTTACTGAAGGTCAAATAAAAATTGGGCTGATATTATATTATTCACTTAAATAAAGTTAAATAAATTATAAATTATTAAATTTTATATGATAACATCAGTATTTTATATAATAATATTATCATATTTTCATTCAATAATATAATTTGCAATTGTATTGAACATATATTGAAATAATTTATATGAATTTTTTTTTCAAGAATTTGAACAAATATCATAAAAAAAAAAGGGAGTCCCTTAATTAGAAAATTGAAATTGGGAAGTAAATTCATGAAAGGAGCTATTTACTTTTTTTAAAAGATGCTATGCCGCCATTTGGACTCCAATAAATATGCTCTAACACTGCTTCCTAAGAGCAGTGCGTCTATTAATTTTATCATGGTGGCTTGTCTTGAACTCATAATAATGCATAAATAAGTAATCTTCTAGATTTAAAAATTCAATTGAGTACAATATTCTTTAGAAAAAATTCAAATTGATGAATATATATTTTTTATATGGGAGGAGTTATTGGTTCAAATTCAATAATAGGTACTAGGTAGAACTTATTAGTGTGGGCCATTAATATTAATTTAATGGATGGACCCCAGCCGGTGACCAGTTAAATTAAATAATAAAAACGAACGGGATTCTGGGACCTAGCAATCACACGGACAATATACATAACTTGTGGTCCGCCTCAGCAGGTCCACATAGCTGGAAGCCCACAGGGCCCATTGCTCTCTAGGCAGCAACTGATGCGTTTATCACCATTGCTTCTCTTGCTACATTTTGCTATTTTTTTTAGTATATTTACATAGGTCGCATTTAATACAAAAGACTATTAATTGTATTTAATTTTAATTTAATAAAATTAGAAATTATTTGAATAGATTAATATACCTGTTTGATATTAGAGATTATAGTTCATATTATAAATTCAATAATCTCGCATTCATGTTTGATTTAAAAGATTGAGAAAAACTATTTTTTTAAATTCCAGTATTGCTTCCATCTCTAAAAATTAGCTGCTTCAAAATGAGGGACAAATTCATCCATTTATTTTTTAGTTGATTTGGCCAAACTATAATCTCACCTCAAATCATAAGATGATAATTGGACCCAATCGCGTAAACAGTACGAACTCGATGCGTGTTCGAAGCCAATATTGACTCGCCCGTCACCATAAT
The DNA here is from genome assembly GCA_018894105.1 of Jacaranda mimosifolia. Lineage (NCBI taxonomy): Eukaryota > Viridiplantae > Streptophyta > Magnoliopsida > Lamiales > Bignoniaceae > Jacaranda > Jacaranda mimosifolia. The sequence continues at coordinate 28,544,303 of CM032129.1, forward strand.
ATTTTTTATCAAATAAATTACTAACATGAATTAGAGGGGCTAGTTATTGAAATCTTTTGTTTCAATCGTAGTCATACAAATATTTGGCACTTCCATCAAAATTCCATGAGGGTGGCATAAGTTCATAGATCATAGGTTCAGTAATAGGTTCTAAAATTGACCTATATCAAGATATTACAACTATTATTTTATAATTTCGTACAAATTATCGATTTTAATATATCATAATTATTATTTTAAGAATTTTATATTATTAATCTCTCAACTAATTAAAAATAGATATAGCTTAGACCTAAGTTGAACTCACGATGGTGCTAAATGCCAAATTTAAGAATTTTATATTATTAATAAAATGTTATTAATAATAATTTCATAATGAAAATAATTAAAAATAAAGAAAATATTTAGATCTTGTTAAAGGTTTCATTAAAAAAAAAAACTCATAAGATTCAAATATCTGAAAGCTTCTTTCTTAAAATTTCTATCTAACACTTTATAATATTTTAGAAAGTTTATAAATTCATCAAAACAAATACATTGAAATTGCTTCACTTTATATCTTGAAGATAGCCATATAAGGATTTTGAGAGAAAAAAACTAAAATATATATATATATATATACATTCCAAAAAAATTTGAGAATATACATTTTTTGAATCAAAGATAAAAGTTCAATGACAATATTATACAAAAGAAGCAAAAAATTAATATACCATTTTAGAAAAGAAATCCACGAGCAATGACAAAAAAGATTTCCAAATGGATCATCTAACCCTTGGCTATGGACTACCGGCTAGGCCTCGTGGCTCGTGGGATTAATTATTAGGATATGGACTCATGTGTTGATACGCATAGGCGGACAAGTTAGCCCACATTATGAGCCGCCCTGGTCCATTTTGCTTGAAAGCTCCTTTTAGGAGTGTTAACGGATTGGATTTTAATTCGAATCCTATCTGAATTCGATTTAAATTTTAAAATTTTTATCTGATTAAAATATTTTATAAATCAAATTCAATTATAAATATTCAAAATCCAAAATAAGTAGATCGGATGTGGAATTAAGTAATCGATCCATTAAAGATTCGAATCAAAATCTTAATATTTTTTATTAAATTAATACTCTTATATATAATATTAATAAAGATTTTAAAATAAAATTTATGTATTATATTGACCTAATATCTATATTAACGTATATATTATACTATTAATATTGAATTTTTAACTTAAAAAATAAGAGGAATATTGATAAATTGTCAAATATAATAATATATAATAGTTCATCTATACATTAATGTAATGTGAAAAAGGAGTTTATTATTCAAATATTTAACTTTTGGACTAATATATAATAAAAAGTTGTTAAAATTTTGAATATGATATATATTTACTTTATAAATATAATATTTTTATAAAATTCAAAAGGAAAAAAATAATAATAAAAATCGGGTTGGATTTTTTAATTGAATTTTGGATATCCATCGGATTCGGATATGGTGCTAACTAACAAATATTCTATAAGATTTGGGGTCAGATTCGAATATAAATTTTATTAATCGAATTTGAATTCGAATATGATTGATTCGATTTAAATTCGACCCGCTAACAACTCTATTTCCTTTATATGTGAACACACGCGAGCCCATGTGGGTCTCCAGTCTCTACATACACAGAATGAAAATAAGAGGATTTTGTGAGGAGGCACTTCAATATTTGATAAAATTTTCCAAAAAAGAGTTTAGAAATTCTCAAAAATAAAATTTAAAATTTATAAATTTTTATTAAAAAAGTACAAAATTTTTAATTTATTTTTAAAATTTTAACAATTTTTTGTTTTTATTATATTAATTACATAATTATCATTACGCAGTACAATGACTCGTGGCAGCATAATCACAATTTCAATTACTCAAGCATTAAAAATTTTCAAAATAGACTCTCTAGTTAAGAAGAGATCTTGGGTTTAAATCTTATTTATATGGATATTTATCTAATCCAGCAGTGACTTCTCATTAAATTGTATGTTTGATTTAAAGCATTAATTTTATGGACTTGATGTTAATATATTTGTATATAATTGATTTTTTAAAGTCTTTTTATTTATTTATATACATACGTATTAAAAATTTGATAAATTTAAATTCTTAATTTTATATTATATATACAAAATTTATATAAATAAGTTAAATGACCACCGACAAAATCACAGTGGATACAATAGCATTGAAGTTAGCAATGAGGCTAGAAGATTTGTTTCTAGAAAAAGGACAGACAATATCAAATCAACAAGGATAAGATGACACGCTCTCCAAATTTATTCCAATTCAAAATTTAATTACTGAAAATAGGGAAAACCGGTAATTGAAAATATTAGCAAGACGAAAAGAAAAGAAAAAGTAAGTGCTGGATTCTCTGTATTTTAGATTAATTTTATATTATTTCAAAAAATAAAAAATGACATTATTTATACCATTTTCAATAAAAATACTATTAATTTTTATTTTCATATCTATAAATAATTTTATAATACCTATTAATTTAAAAATAATTAAAATTTATTTAATAATTAAATATTTTTTTTTATCATTCCAAGATAATGAGATCTACATAAAATTTAATACTAATTTTTCATTACATCATCATCCATTAATTTATTAAATAATTATTTCTTTTCTATCTTTGCAAGACAATAAGACCCACAATCAATTAAACATTAGGGTTAAATATAATTAACCCCCCTAAATTATTATACTTGTTGCATTTACTCTTTAAACTATCAAATGTAACAAAAACCTCCTCCACTTCACAGAAGTTATGTTCTTCCGTTAGTAAAATGAGTTAAATTAAGTTTACCCCCCTAAACTATTGTGCTTGTTGCATTTACCCCCTTAAACTTAATGAAATTTAATGTGGATGCTGACGTTTATGAAGTAGTAGTTATATGTAAATATTTATATTTATTTTGTTATTTTATTTTGTTTAATCTCTCTTAATTTGTGTTGAAATTTAGTTTATAAAAATTTATTTTTACTTGGTTTTGAATTATGAAACAAATGATTATTTAAATTAATGTTAATTATTATTATTATTTATTTATTTATAGTTGACTAATTGTTAAGTAGTATTTTTCCTAAAGAATGTATTTAAAAATAAGAATTAAAAATTTTTCAAATAATATTTTTTTTATACTATTGGAAATTTTATTTTTTGTTAATATTAAAATATTATGTATATTTATAAAATTAAATACAATTATTACGTTATACTGGTTGAACCAGTAAAATTGGCAACCAGTTGTATTGCTGAATCTTGGTCCAGTTCTATTTTGAAAATATTGTATATATGTATATATTTGTAAGGATTAATATATGATTGTGGTGAAGTAATGTGTAATTAATTTAATTTTAAATTTATTTTAAAAAATCTAAAATTAAGGAAATTATTATGACATAATAATTTGATGAAGTGAATAAAAATTATAAAACAAAAATAATAATATTTAAGTATAAAACTTTATTTAATTATAATTAAGCAAAAAAAAATGGATAAACATATATTATGCACCGTAAATTTAAGAAGTAAACTGTCTTTAATTCATTTAATTAATAAAAATATGTTCTAAAATAATGAAAATAAAAAATGAGACTGAAAACACAATCAATCAGGCCAAAGATTATCATGAGGCAATACTAAAGTGGATTTGGACCTCGGATTCCAAGGGCGAAGGCGAACCCTCTGGAACAACCTGTTTTTAATTTTCTTTTATTTTATTTTTTACGCATATAGTTTGCGCAAATCGGTGGGTGGAAAAAGTGAACTTTTTTAGGTACAAGAATAAATGAATAATAGTCTTGGACGCATATACTTAATAATTTTGCTGTTGAAAGCGAAGTTCTCGCTGTGCTTTTTTTTTTTTTTCCCTAAGTTTTATTATTATTATTATTATTTCACTGCGGCGGCACTTGCATCATTTCATCACCACTACCACCAAATTTCGGGCCTAACATGTACAATCTGCGTTGCTTCAATTCCAATTTTTTAGAGAATTAATCGTTACGTGCGGAAATAGTATAGTATAGTTTATGTCAATATCAGGACTTATCTGCTTTACATGATAAGGTATGATAAATACTTGTTCAATTTTTTTTTTTTTTTTTTTGCTTCATTTTTTTATGATCCATGATGTATTTGCAGCCCAACATGGTATCATGAGCCAAACTGATATATGGATCAGGTCTATTTTCCATCCTTTTAAATATGTATGATAATGAATAAAAAAATCATTCTTACCCTTCATATAAAAATTCTAACCATCATTTTGAATATTTACTTTCTTAAATGTTAGGATATTTTGGACATTAGAAAGTGTAATCATATTAATTAGTCTTGTCAACCAAATATTATATAGTGTCAAATGTGGGATATTACTAATTTCTAAAATCAAAACAAATAATAGTTTACATGGTACTGAATATCATTTGTAGCTTATGTATTATTAGTATATGAATCTTGGCTAATTCTATATGCTCAAGCAAATTAGCTCTTAATGTTTGATTTTTAATATGTATGAAATTGTAATTAATGATAAAAAGAAAAGATAAATCTTAGATTTTTTATCATTTGTTTTAGAGTAACAATAAAAAGCTAATAATATTGTACTATTATCGAATGAATTATGCCATGTTAATAGGCCTGAAGCAAACAGACAAGTATATAAAGACCATCTTCCGTGATTTTTCTCGGACATTTTATGAAGGTACGATGGAAGAGGATCAACTTTTCAATTTTATGAAGGGGCTTCAATTTGTATCAAAATATTCAAGATTTAGGGGCTGTCAGCAGCTAGCTTTGTTAGATTGAAAGTACTTAATGAGAGGCGTTGAAAACAGATCAAAATTTTCATGATACTAAATCTTATCTTATATCATATAAATCCAAATTTTGAAGCGATTTATAAGTTGTTTATCTTCTCTCACTGTTGAGGTGCCTTTTTATAAGGATAAAATTCTCAACCATGCTATTGAACGTGATAATACCTTGTGGAGTGGGCCTTTCATATTTTATTATGTTATCGAGCATCATTGTTGGCGTCATATGAAAGAAATGCCAAATCTCTCTCTCTCAACTATTCGATTGGGGAATTTCTGTTGATATTAGAAGGGTTTTTAGCTAAATTTATTTAACATATTTTATAATTTTTTACATTTTATGACTTATAAGATATTTTTGGATGTTATAAGTTGTCAGCTCTTATTTCTAGAGTAATTGTTGAACTGTTTGAATAAAATAAGATCTTAACACTTATAAGATATTAATAATAATAATTTTATAATTAAAATGATTGATATAATAATAGGAGCTTATTATGATCTTAAAAATAAGCTACGATCTCATTTTTTTTTCAAAAGAGCTTATAAGATCTCTTTTTAAAAAAAAAATAAAATTACCAAATACTTTTTAACATCTTATAAACTTTTAAACATCTTGTAAGATATTTTAAGGAAGTTATAAGTCCACTCAAACACCCTTTAAGTCTTATTATATATTGAGAAACTTGAAAAATAAAAAAGTTTAAAATAATTTATAAACTATTTCCTCTCTCACAATTAAAAAGTCTTTTCATAACAATAAATCTTCTTACCATACATATTGGTGAGATAATACTCTCACAAAATGTGAATGATGAATTTAAGTTTCGTCAAATTTGGATGGAGGATACTTTTGAAAAGAAAACTTTCCTTTTAATGTTGATACATTAATTATTTACATCTTCGAAAGAAATCAAAGCATAATTTTGAAATAGAAACAAAATTGACTATTTTGCTCCCATTTCTTATCAAGTGATATCCCTTGGATTTCATGCCACCCAAAAAAGAAAAACCATGCAATCATCCAAAAAGTGAAAGAAAAAAGCCAACTAATTAGGGCATAATCATAGGACTCTTCGTGGAAAGTCTATATAATGATCATTTTAACCAAAAGAATGCCGTGTGGATTGGACAACTAAGCTAGTTAAATAGCCATCATAAAACTGAACAAAATCTACGGACAAAATTTTACCTCATTAGTCTCTTTTAGTACAAGAAAAGAAAAGAGGATTAATCTAATCATATCGAGAAAACAACTCACATGATTGAAACAAGAAAAATTAATTGAGTGTTTAATTAGCAACATAGATCTCGAAAATTATCATAATTTTCGGGCAGTACCATAGCCAGGACGTAGTAAGCTAGTTATTAATGATATATTTGGATCAAATAATTTAGTGGAAAAAAGAGTATAAATTAAAGTCTAAAATTACATCATTTCATATTTAAAGAAAAACTTATTTAATACTTTTTCAATTGGTTTTCGCCCATTTTCTTTCATTGCTTTTTAATTTTCTTAATTTCAATAGAAAAACATGGTGATTGATATATTTTTTATTATGTTTAAATTTACTGTCAAATATGAAACGTCCAACTTTTTAAAATATTATCTCATCAATTAACGTGACGTAGAGTTTTGTACTTAAAAAAATGTATTTCAGTTCACTAATGAGAGGTGAGATGTGCTTAATTATAACCTCAATTAAAAGTTTGGGAAGAGTCATTTGCCCATCATTATTATATAAACACCATTGGATGATGCTCATCAAACCTATTGTTAAATATGAAAGCTCTATTTCTTACCGACACATGAAATAATTTTTTTTATATTTATGTATAAGTAGTATGGTATGAGAGAAGAAATTTAACTTATATATTATTTTAAAATTCTTGAAATAATGTGAGACAAAATCTGGCTGCAGTTATTCAATAAATTAGTACTTCTGCTCAAGAAAACATAAAACTCATTGCAGGAATATAGCAAAGCCGTGTTTGAATGCTCTTCCAATATGAAGCACAAAATTCTGTAACGCGTCTATGGCTGATGGCTGCCATGTGTGGCGCATGAATAAAAACTAATTTTTGCCTGTGCATGAATAAATCGAAACTAGCTAAGTGAGAATATTGGAAGGTGAGTTGTGCCCATCAAGGCCTGCACATGCAGACGCAGAGTAAAGAGTCAGCAATATAGGCCCCCACGACACGACCCCCCCCGCCCACCCCACCCCCACCCCGCGCCTTCTCCTCCATTTTCCAACATACAATAAGTGCCCACTTTGGGCTTCATTTCTAAGGCAACCAATTTGTTTTCTATCAAAATAAAAGTCTCTCTCAACTTAGTTATTGGCAGCAGCAATCAGATCCATCACTGATCAACAAATTCTGTTACTCATGGCTACTGAAAAGGTGTGCAAATTTGCAAGCCTTTTTACTTATCTTTCACAGTCCTTTATCATTATGTACACTTCTTGATGATTGATTTCCATTGTTTTGCCTTCAAACTTTCCATCTGATGAAATGAATTAAAAATCCAGGTGACTCCAATGGTGCTCAAGGTTGATCTCCAGTGCTCCTGCTGCTACAAGAAAATCAAGAAAACTCTCTGCAAGTTTCCCCGTAAGTCTCAGCCTTTTATTCCACACATTTCTGCGTCAAATAGTTCTTATCTTGATATGTCTTTTGGACCATAGACAGCAATAATGCATGTTCTAACACACATTTCAACAAGCCCACGAGTTTATTTTTTGTCTTTTCTTCATTCTGGCTAACATTTTTCTTTGAGAAAACAAACTAAGTTATGGAGTATTATTTGCGATTGTGGACAAGAGAAATTAGAGACCAGGTGTATGATGAAAAGACAAACACGGTCGCAATCACTGTGGTGTGCTGCAGCCCGGAGAAAATTCGCGACAAATTGTACGCGAAGGGTGGGAAGGTTATCAAGAGCATTGAAATGAAGGAGCCCGGCAAGCCCAAAGAGCCCGAGAAGAAGAAGGATGCAGGGAAGCCTAAAGAGCCCGAAAAGACCGAGAAGCCTAAAGTAGTTGTGATTGATCAGCCCAAGGGGGCCGAAAAGCCTAAAGAGGCTGCGGAGAAGCCGAAATCCGATGGGAAAGGTGACAAGCCCAAATCAAATGGAGCGCCTCCCGCCGAAAAGCCGGCCGCAGAAAAGCCGAAGGAAGCTCAGAAGGCTCAATCCGCGCCGGTGAAGGGGCCCGAACCGATCCCAGCAAATGGAGTCCCATCGGTCTTTCCATACTGCGGGCCAAGCTACGATGGTTATGCTGCGGGCCCGTATTATCATGGGTATGGATTACCCCCGCCACCACAGCCATGTTATGAAGGATATAATGGGTATGGGCATGGGCATGCACATGGGTATGGACCATATGGTAGGGTGGGCCACGTGACCCGATGCGATAGCTACTTCAGTGAAGAAAATTCTCAAGCTTGCTCCATCATGTAATGGCCATGGCTATGGGGTCATGTCATTTTGGGCATGAGCAGTGTTCTTTTGTTATTGTTTTTTTTATTATTAAAAATTATAGAAAATTAAGGGTGTAAAAAGAAAATAAATACTATAGTGTCGGTGGGCATAAATGTCGGGATGGTTCAAAATTATAATGATTATTGTTTTCTTTGCATAAATAATAGTTGTCACTAATCATTGATGACTTTTTGTACACTTTGTAGTGGTTTGTTTTTATTTTCTTGCTTTCTAACATTTCCTTTTCAAACCTTTCCATTTCAATGGAATTCGATTGGTGGAGGAATTGACATTTATGGTAAAGATGAGATCTCATCACTTTAAATATTAGATTTTGACACTAAGGCTTCATTTACTTCTTACGATGGAGGAGATGAAGTGTCGTATCCATTATCATCACTAGCATACTTGGATTGATGAAAATCTGGTAGAAATTCTTTGGCCCCCATTGCTCAAAAATGAAGAAGGATGTATCATTGTAGATGTGGGTTGTGATACAAATGTCCAATAGTTCATTTTTTGGTGGGATGAATTGCCAAAATTACCAGATTACTCTCAAGAATTTTAAGTGAACAATTTCTTTTTTCAAATTGTCCTTCATATGGAAGTTGAAGAATTGGGATTGTGAATGGTGAAAAATACCATTTGGATCATTTATTTCATTATGTGTTTCATCTTCTATTCCAATGTGATGTATATACACTAAGTGTATTTTATTTTTAATTAATTATTTTTATAAAAAAAAAAATAATATACGTGTCATGCATCAATGCGATAAATATGAGATGAAATATATAATGGAATAAAGAATCTAAACTGAAAAAAATACATCATCTCATCTGCAAGTTGAAGAAGATGAACTTGTCTGAAAAAAGAGCGAGGCCGTTGCAAGGCTAATGACGAGTAATGGGTTGAACTCCGCCTTAACTATGAGGCTGTCGAGGCGCTTCTTAGTAGTGAGGGGACAACACAAGGTGGCGGAGTTGGGTTTGGTGAGGAAAAGGGTGGTGGAGTTGGTGGGCTTGTTGAGACTTGAGATGAGATCTTGAAACGTTTAGATAAATGGATTTTGTAAGAAGGGGAATGGATGGACAAAGTTGAGGCTTGGAAATTTTGAGATTCCACTTTTGAAGTTTGGTATTGGATGGAACAAAGTTTTTTCTTTTTTTAATAAGTTTCTGATAAGGGGATCGTCCCCAATCTGCTCTAAGTACTATCGCGGCCTCAAATCCATCCCCAAATAAGGTTAGGATTGGTGCAACCGAAATTGTTTCGCCCCCCACGTCGCCCCTGATAGGGTCACATGCTTGCACAACTGGGCTGGCGATATGGATGGAACAAAGTTATTAATGAATAGAAAGAAAATACACACACACACACATGTTAATATAATAACAAATAGATTTTTTTTAACTAAGGGCATTTTTGTCTATATATAATTTGTTCAACTTCTTTCATCTACACAAGTAAGAAAATATACTTATTAATCATCCTATATTTTATCATACAAAGTAAATATAATATAACAATTATATAATAATCATAATTTTTACCATCATCTTAAATTTTATTCCGTCCCTCCTACATTTGATCATATTAAGCAAACCAACCCTAAATATTTTCAAAATATAAAAAGTGGAGCTTGTTTCTGAAAATGTAAATTTACAGCACCTTCTCTCAATTACATACTAGTCACATACATATATTATGGCATGAGCATCTTTTGGGGCTAAAATGTAATAATTTTACATTCTAAGGGGAATATTTCATTTGGTGTTTTGAGAGAGGGTTTAAGTACAATAATCGAATTTTTATAGGGGTAAAATACATTTTGCTCAATAAATTTTTTTTAAATACACATTAAGTATATGTGATCATAATTAAATATTATTTAAAAAATATTCTATACATTTTTATATTTATCTATGTGAAATAAACAATGAAAGACTAATTTAATATAATTGGATATGAAACTTGTCGGTTGTGCCGTAAAATATTTTGGCTTCATGTGTTGTATTTTAATTGAGCGAATGGATGCAAATGATTAGCATTTATTAACCTAGGTTCTAGATTGGTTGGATCATAAGTCCCGCAAATTTTAATATGAAAATAATATTCATAACAAAGATATGTAAAAAATTGAGTGAGCAATTTGTCTAATGATATCATTCCCACACATATAAATGTAGATTTAGAGTTCAAATTTTGATGAGTTGTATGTTTGCATACGTGTATAAATTTAAAAAAAAAAAGTGACATAATATATAGCACCCCACCTAGGATATCCCTAAGTTGAGATGTCACTTCGATTCAATTTTAAATTGAACCCACAATACAGTAAATAGAACCATCAGAAAATCTTTCAAAACTTATCAGAGACAACAACGGATTTCAACTTAAGCAAACCTCAACAAAAGTACTATATACAAACCATAACTGATCCCATAATATTTAACATAATATATACACCCCCCAGATGTTAAATTCAGCCATAACATATCACAACATCTCTAGGGTATACAAAATGTCCGAGAGTACCCATAAACATATACAAATGTTTTTCTATTACAAAATGTGTTCGCCGATCCAAGCATGGAGTTCAAGTTCATCACTTAACTCTGGCTGAGAAAATCAAAGATAAAACAGAAGGGTAAGTCCAAAGGACTTAGTGAGGGATAATCGTAATGATAAGCAGTAGGGACCTATCGAAGAAGAATCAACTCAACAGATTAACAATAAACAATCAGAACAGGAGCATATCAAGAGATTACAATCAGGATCAGATTACAGGCAGTTAGGATACAATCAAGTAAAACAATCCCGAATACATATAAGGACAGAACAAGCATAACAGAATTCCCTTATTCCAGTCAGTCAGTCAGTCTCCAAAGCGTGACAGCTTGGTACATGGCAGATGCTGATGCCTAGGGAATAGCCCCCGACTCATCGCTGATGCCCAGAGAATAGTCCCTAACGGTATTGCGGATACCCAGGGAATAGCCCCTTGATCCAAATAACATATGTAATCCAACATATCATAACAGGACATGTTTTCAATCAGTTAAACTTATCCAAGCATGACAGCTAGGTACATGACATATGCCGATGCCTAATGAATAGCCCCCGGCACATCACTTATACCCAAGGAATAGCCCCTAGCGTATCGCTGACACCTAGGGAATAGCCCCTGACGTGTCTCATGTATCTAGGCATTCCATGGAAGATGCTGATGTTCAAGAAATAGCCCCCAGCTCATCGTTGATACATAGGGAATAGCCCCTAGTGGTATTGCGGATACCCAGGGAATAGCCCATAGCGTATCGCTGACACCCAGGGAATAGCCCTTGACATGTTCATGTATCCAGGCATTCCATGGCAGATGCTGATGCCCAAGGAATAGCCCCGGCTCATTGCTAATACCCAGGGAATAGCCCTTAGCGGTATTGCGGATACCCAGGGAATAGCCCATAACGTATCTTATGTATCCAAGCATTCTGCTAGGATCACACTCGGCCCAACAAATCTCCGTACATATATCACATGACAATTAACAGATTGCAAATAAGGCAAGACAGTTAGAAAAATAGATTCAGATAAGCCAACAAGGCCATATAACGCTGTAATGGAATAACAGATATGCCGGCAAGGCAACAGATAACAGAACAGAACGGTAATAGAACAGTAACAGTTAATAGATGGGAATAGATAACAGGACAGTAATAGATAACAAACGGGAGTTCTGGGCGCTAGAACAGATAGGACAACTCTTACCAGAGGCAAAATCAAGATACAACCCTCACAGGGGTATACGCATCAATCACAGATAACAAACGAGATCTTAAGCAGTTCATAGATTGCAACAATCAAGATGCAGTTGCAGTACAGAAACACGTTTAACCCTCTAAGAGGTTTATCCAAATAACAAATAGGTATAATCAAGTGCCAGATTGGCAGACCTTCACCTTAAAAGCCTCAAAAAGCAGTCACAACCTACTAGTTCGTGGGACCCAGCTCTTTATCACCTAATCCAAAGGAATATGTTCATTGTCAAAACCCTCATTCGACCTTATAATCATAATTATACAAATAACGGTCAAAAATCGATACTTAATCGGCTAAATAGATAGTCAAGGGCTTCAATCGACATAAACATTATGAAATCGTGCTAATTACACTGGTCTCGATAAAGGGATATAATCAAGTCTTTATTTACATAATTAACCTCACAACGGTATACCAAGTCAATGTTAATAGTCCAATTATCCTTAATAACCCAATTTTATTAAAATTAGGGTTTACTCACTTAATTATCTCAATTAACCCAAAATTATCACATGATAATACAAATTCGGGCCCATTAAGCTATATTATAATCCATGCATGGAGAATATATATACAATCATATATCAATTTATTCATTTCTTAACATAATACAAGGTTTGGTAAGAAATAACTGTACAAAGTTTAAATCCAAACTCCTAGTCGTTTATCTAAAAGGTCCTTATCGAAACTCCAAAACCAAGAACCAACTACACAGCTACGATCGTTGCGACGAGCTGAAGATTCTGTCTCAGCTCCGTCGCCGCCACCGCCGGAGATAGTCAACACCACCACCAAAAGATTCCTTTAAGCTCCACTAACCAAACCCCCAAATCAATTTTACCAATCGCCGTCGAATTGAAGTCTAATTTCAACTTCAACCGCACAACACCACTACCTCCGCCGCTGTGGTTTTCTTCCAATTCTGCCGTCGCCAGTGGACGAAACACAACACCCAATATAGCAACTTGTTCCTTGAGTTGAGAGCAACAGAACCCACTATTCACAATCAAGGTTCAGTCTCCAAAGACGAGAGATCCATCACCACCACCGTGATCGAGACTTGAGCGTCGATTCTCAACAATTCGCCGATGGTTTCAAGCTTGCATATGGTATGGTTGGGTTGCTGGTGAGGAGAAGAAGGTAGTGGTGGTCTTGACCGGGCATCTTGTTATTTGAGCTAAAATGCACCGTGTAGTGGTGTTGTTGGTCATATCAGGCGGACGGTAGCGGCAGAAGGATAGATTCTTCGTCTAGATGAGAGGGACGTATGCACGAGGTCTGATTGTGAAAATTATGATCCGATAGTGAGATATTTGGTAATTAACCAGAAGAAACAATTTTTGTATTGCATGTATATATATATACACGTTCAAATCATACCTAACCTTGTATAATCGAAAAGAATAAATGGATCGACTGAAAAAATAGCCATGCATGGGAAATCAAACATGCATGCACTTACTTGAGCTCGAAAAAGCCCAAAATTGTATTATTTCATGTGATCCATGGTTAGATAAGTCTATTAAGTGAAGAAAACCCTAATTTTATGTAACCATGACTTAAGTGACAAAATTTGGATTTTTATTGATAATTGGGTTGCTCTAATCGATATCATGTAATGATATAAGGTTAAATATGTAAATTAGGGATTCAATTGTATTATTTTACTGGTATAGGATAAACTCCGTAAATAATTTATATATCCGATGCGAATAACATATTTATGGCGATAATACCAGAGCATAAACCCTAACCATAATATTAGGTGGATAACTACCGAAAATGGGATTGTTATTAGAATGATTATGAATGTTAGACATCATTAGGGTTGAACAAGGGTTTCGATAGAAAATTACTCTTTTGAATAGGTGATGGAGGAGTTTGCCCCGATGATCAGTAGATATTGACTTCATTGCTGAGGTTGATAAGGTGAAGATCCGCCAATCTGGCACTTTTTGTACCTATTGATTTCTTGATAAACCCTTGTTAGGGTTGATATTGACTTGATTATCGTACTCTGTTAATTATTGTTACTGCTGTGAGGGATTTGCTAATTGGTTCTTGTCTGGTATGAGCTTATTCTATGTCTATCGTTGACCCCGTTAGGTTCTGCTGAATTGATATCTGTCTTGATTATCATTATTGATTGTCGAACCCTGTGAGGTTCTCTTGATTTGAAACTGATTAATATTTTATCCGTTTTTCTTGAAAATGATTATTTTCAATCGAACTCTATGAAGTTCTCTAAATTTGTAAGTTCTATCTGAAACTGAATTGTACGCCCGAGTGGCTCGTGGTTTTAAAATTGTTCTGATCACAAACTGATTTACCGTTCTGGTGCCATGAACTTTCATAGTTTTATCGTATTATTTTTGTTGAATTGAAATCATTATTTTCAAATATCGTATTGGTTTTGTTGATTGTTCAGTGTATCATATATCGCCTTGTTGGCATATTTGTTCAGTTGTTCTACCTTGTTGGCAATTGATCGTTCAAAATATTAACTAAAAATTATACAAGAGAATTGTTGGGCCGAGAGCCTTGCCAAGCTGTCATGGTTGTGCCTTTGTTATTGCCAAGTCGTCGTGCTTGTGCCATTGTTTTCGCCAAGTTGTCATGCTTGTGCCATTATTATTGTCGAACTGTCATGCTTGTGCCATTGAATTGTTATTGTTGATCGATTGTACTATCATGGAGGTATAAGGGTATTCTGATATGCATATTTTGCTCTTTTATTAAAATGCATATTCTGTTGGATTTGTACTCTTATTTGTACTTTGCTCATGGAGCAATAGGTTGGAGTGAGTTCTCAGTCTAGATCGGGTTGATATCCCAGGCCAACTGAGCTGTTTGTATTTCTGCCCAAACTATGATCGATTGAGACGCTCTAAACCTCCCGAACAGCATCGATCGAGATGATCCCGGGCCTTTTGAGCTAACAGTTATGGCATTCCGACCTAGCATTTGTTAATTGTTTGAAAACTGTCCTTTCTCTTCATTCTGGCGTATGATTATGCTTCCATAGTTCCAAATTATTGAAATCCACTGTTAATGTTGACGCTTGATAATCGTCTATTATTTTATCTTATTCCTCATTGAGCCCTTATGACTCAACTTCGTACCATTTATTTCCTTTCAGACAGGTATGAAATAGGAGGCTTGGGCTGATGGCAGGTTTTGACTTGATGTTTTGTATTAGTGTTTGGTGAATGTATGTTTATATATAAATTCACTGTTGATATATTTTGGTATTAGAAATGTGTTATATATGTTGGGATGAATGTAGGACTTTTAGTATACATGAACTATGTTGCTTATGTTGATATCTTGGTTCTGATTATTAATGGGTTATTAGCATGAATTAAGCACTCTGATATTATGGTATTAAGTTTAATGCATGCTGTGAGTTGTGATCATTGTGGTTTATTGGAGAATTTTGAATTTTTTTTTATAGGTCTATCGGATATGATATTGCATTCTATAGGATTGAATTGAGTGGCATTCCGGCTTTTAGGTTATATCCCGAGTGGGGTGCCACATTAATTTTCTAAATGAGTATAAAATTTGGAATCTATTTTGTAAAAATGTGTTTGGAGAAAAAAGTTGCCCTCTTGAACTGGAGGAAATCGGGAAGGAGATTGTTGAAAATTGCAAAGGGCTCTCTTTGTCAATTGTTGTGATCAGAGGAGTTCTAGCAAAGTCCAAACAAATACGAGAATATTGGAAATATATTGCAGAAAACTTAAATTCAATTGTGAATCTAGAGGATAATGAATGTTGCTTAAAAATATTGCACATGAGTTATAATCAATTACATGTTCATTTAAAACCATGTTTTCTTTATATGGGAGCTTTTCGTGAAGACATTGTGATTCGTTCCCGTGAGCTTATCAAACTGTGGGTTGCTGAAGGATTTCTAAAACATGTTAATGGCAAAATCTTGGAAGAGATTGCAAAAGAGTGCTTAGAAGATCTTATTGACAGAAATCTCATTATAGTTCATAAAGGGGAGATTACTAGAAAAATAAAATCCTTCAAGATCCATGATCTCTTGAGGGACCTATGCTTAAGAGAGGCTCAAAAGGAGAAATTTCTTTGTGTGAGAAACGATTGTAGTCTTAACATTCCACAAGGCGGCATAAATACCCAATGCCACATTGCTATACATAGAAGCACAAAATTGGTCGAGGAACATCTTAGTCTAGCTTTTGATGCTGTGCATTCTGCGTCACTTGCTCATTCTTTGATATGTGATTCTTGGGAAGTTATACCATCACTCGATTTTAGATTTTTGAGGATACTAAGAGCAGCTGATCCGGAGTTTATATATGTTGAAGGGCAATATGTTTTGGGAGCTATTTTTTGGCTAGTTAATTCATGATACCTTGAGATAATTGGTTAGTTTAATCTAAAATTCATAATTCCTTCTTCAATCTGCTTCCTTTGGAATCTACATACATTAATTGTGAAGAATACATGGGAAAATATTATTGCACCGCCTGCAATTTGGAAAATGCCTCAACTTAGGCATGTGGAATTCAGGGAACTCTATTTCCCAGATCCTCCGAGTGGGGAAGATGATTGTGTTCTTGAAAACCTACAGACGCTCTTGAATATAGTGGATTTCAAGTTTAGTGAAGAGGTAGTTAAAAAAATCCCCAATATCAAGAAATTGGGAATATATTATTTCCAATTTGAGAAAGGCTCAAGCTACTCTCTCAACAATCTTTGGCGTCTACATAAATTGGAATCCCTTTTTTGCTTTTTTCCTGACCATGGGACACTAAGCCGGTGAAACTTGCTGAAGAATCTCCTCACATTCCCGCATTCCCTCAAGAAGTTAACTTAATGAGGCAACTACCTCTATTGGGAAGATATGACGACAAAGATAGGTTCACTACCTCTTTTTCAAGTGCTCAAACTGATATCCATTCTTTCATAGGATCCAAGTGGGAAACAGTTGAAGGACAATTCCCCAACCTAAAATTCATGCTAATTCAACATTGTGAAGATCTGGAAGAGTGGATCACATACATCACCCACTTTCCAAGACTTGAGCATCTTCGTTCTTAAGAGCTTAGATAAGTTGAATGAGATCCCTTGGGGTATTGGAGAAATACCAACTCTTCAATCAATTAAATTGGAATATTGTTGCGATTCTGTGGTGATTTCTGCTAAGGAATTATGAGAGGAAATTGGCGGTGTAGATTGAATTGTTCGAGTTTGTACAAACTCAAGTTCAATGGAGAGTCTGGCAAGTGATAATTTTCTAGTAACTAAAGTTGGAATGTGGTCAGATTTAACTGAATATGTGGGGATTGATTAATCCTATGGTGCTTTTCTCATGAACCTACGGAGGATGTTTGAAGTTTCATTGATTGTTTGTAACAATTTGTCTTTTTCACTTTCTTTTTTTTCTCTTTTTTAATTTATTTTAATTTGAATTCGAGCTTATCATGTTATGCGTAAAGCGTCCTTTTCTTTCTCCTCTTAAATCACACTCATGATGCACAATTTTCATGGGGTTTTGCTATTGGTTGCATTTAAATTGTTGATCAGGGTATTGAACAATAATTCTATAGGTGATTGATGGAGAATTAAATGATCCATATATATATATATATATTTCATATTTACAACTACTTATTTTTTAGCTAACTAGTTTAACTAATTTTATGAGCTAGATAATTGTAACGATTCTACACTTGTATGTTTGATGTCTTTTTTATTCTATACTTGGCATGTATTTATAAGGCAAAATTGCAAAATTGGTCATGTAGTTTTGCCATATTAGTAAAAATTGACTTTAACTTTTTTGGCCGCAAAATTTGTACACTATCTTTAAAAATTTGGCAATTTGAGGACAAATTGGGCCCGTGTCTGTGTGACAGTTGATTTGGCACCACGTCATCAAGCCTATCCCCACTCTTCTACATGGCATATGATGTGGCGATTCAAATTGCCACTTCAACAAAAAAATATGCAAAAAAAAATAAAAAATTATATGTAAAAAACTAAAAAAAATAAAAATTCATAAATCTTGAAAAATATATACATTTTATTTATACTCTAGATAACAACCCATCCCCTGGCAGCCATGGCATGGCCAGTCCAGATCTGCCTGGTGGCTGGCCATGAGGCCGCCATGACCAGGCAGCTGCTAGCATGGCGGCTGCCACATTCAAGCGGTTGCTGGTTA
This sequence comes from Jacaranda mimosifolia, assembly GCA_018894105.1. Classification (NCBI taxonomy): domain Eukaryota; kingdom Viridiplantae; phylum Streptophyta; class Magnoliopsida; order Lamiales; family Bignoniaceae; genus Jacaranda; species Jacaranda mimosifolia. Next base: position 28,562,679 of record CM032129.1, read on the forward strand.
GCGGCAATCGTGACTGGAGGAATGGGGGGGAGTGTGGTTTTTGGGGGGGGCGAGGGAAGAGAAGAGGTTCTGATGGTTCTTTAGGGTGGTCACGAGCCCATTCGGCCACCATGTTCAGGTGGTTGCTTGCTAGCGGCGGCCATAGTTAAGGGAGGGGGGTGGGTGATTGGGTGGGCGGGGGAGGGAGCAGGAGAAAGGGAAAGGTTGCGGGGTAGCCGCTGGCCCATGCGGCCGTCATGCCCAAGCGGCTGCTGGCCAGCGGCAACCAAGGTTGGGGGAAGGGTTCGGGGGAAGAGAGAGGTGGGAGGTGGGAGGTGGGGGAGGGAAGGGTAACATCCATATTACCATTTTTTTTAAAAAAAATTTATGATTATGATTATTTTTAATTAATAAATAAATATATTTTTAGATATATTTATATTTTAATATTTTCAAGTATGTTCCTTAAATTATATATTATTAATTATGTAAGTTAAAATTTTATTTAATTAGTAAATAAATTCAATTAAAGTTAATAAATTATTTTAGATATATTTATTATTTTTTATATTATTGAATATTATTATCAATTGTTAAAATTATATATTCTAAGATAGTATATTTTAATCTTATATTTTTAATTTTTTATTAAATTTTATATCTTAATTAACTTTAATTAAATTATTTTAGCTACATTACTATTTTAACATAATTAAATATGAAACTCAAATCTATTAAATTTATATAGTTTAAAGTGATGCATTAGATTTTTAAAAAATTTAATGTGGTAAATTTATATAGGATAAATCCTTGTAAAATTTGAGGATATTTGGGTATTTTAATTTCTAATGTGCAATTTTTAAATTGCATTATAATTTGTTCTATTGGTTTTTGCTTTTTATTGGTTTATTTTTTAAATTTTTTTAAGATTAACTCTCTCTCTCTCTCTCTCTCTCTCTCTCTCTCTCTCTCTCTCTCTCTCTCTCTCTCTCTCTCTCTCTCTCTCGTGTGTGTGTGTGTGTGTGTGTGTGTGTGTCCACATGTAAATAGAAATTGCCAAACCATATGCCGCATAGGAAAGAAGTAGGTGCCTAGACTGACAGGGCACCATGTGGCGCTACTCGAAGCCAAATCAGCTACCACACCGACATTGGCCGCCCGCAATTGAAATTCGGACACAATTTGTCCTTAAATTGTCAAATTTTTAAAGGTAGTGTACCAATTTTGCCGCTCGAAAAGTTAAAGTTAATTTTTGCCAGTAGGACATAACTACATGACCAATTTTGCCTATTTATAAAGAGGAATGATATATAAAATCGAAAGAAAGAATCTATCGTAGTTCAAAAATCACATTAGCAAAACAATAGTTGATTTATTTTTCAATTATTACCAACAAATGGAAAAATGTGCCTCTAGAGTTCAATTTTTTTTTTTTTGTGACGAAAATTTTCGTTGCAAATTTTTAAAAGAAAATTAGACAAAAAAATATGCATCCTATACCAAATTGGAGCCTACAATCAATCAAAAAATTATGCATCCTCATTCTAAATTGCAAATAACCAAATAATAATAATTCAAATCAAATAAATACATTAAACTCAACAAATACAACAAACTATTGAAAAATTCATTCTCTTTAACAAGAATCAAATTAACATTATAAATCTAGAAGCATAATTTATATTACAATAAACATCAAACGGCATATAATACAAACTACAATATAATACTAACTCTATATACAGATTTATACATTATTTCAACATCTTGACATATCCAAATCTGCAATAGAACATAATAAAAACAAAATCAGAATAATTAAAGATAAAAAAATTATTAAAAAAATGAGAAAAGGAAATTGGCCAATGTTCTCCAAATGAGGAACATTACAACAAAAACAAAATTAGGATCATGAATAACAAAAATACAAACTAAACTAACATATATTCAATATAAATCCACTAGATAACTCAACTTAATCAAACACATAGTTTAAAAAATATAAATTCAATATAATCAAACATACATCTCATTATAAACCAGCATATAGTTTAATATAAATCCAACACACAACTCAAATTCTAATCAAACATATAATTTACAGAATGTAAATCTTACAAAATCTAACACATAATTCAATATAACTGCAACTTTATGAAACCATAATCTAATACATAATATATAAATTAATAAGCAAAAAAATTACCTTTTTGAAGTAACCAACACATCTAAATGCTGAAAAAAATTTCAAACTTGCAATATTAGCAAAAATAAAATTAATATAAAAATTTAAAAATTAAAAAAAAATCTGAAGGAAACTATTGCCTCTGGTCAGCTGCCGCGAGTGGCCGCTATTGGTCGCCATGTGAGGCTAGCAGCCACGCAAGGCCTCGAGCAAAGCCAATGGCGTGTGGTCGGAGCTGCCAACGGATTAAGTTAAAATAAAAAAAAATAAAAATAGAAAGAAAGAGGAGGAGAGGAGAAGGGGGGAGGAAGGAGGAAGGAGGAGAAAACACTACCTAATGTGAGGAGTGAGGAAGGTGAATGAAATTTAGGGTTTGTGTAAGATAATTTTTTGATATTAAATTTTTCATTTTTCATTTTACATATAATAGTTTATTTTTAATTTAAATTTTAAATTTAAACTTTGAATCTTAAATCTCAAATTTTAATCTTAAAGTTTATTTATTATGTATCATTTTCAAATTTGTATTTTGATTATTGATAACCTTTTAGTGTTATGTTGTATTATATTATATTTTTAATAATAATTTTATTTTAAAATGAATTTTTGAATATTAATTATTTAAGTTTTAGATATTTAAATATCACTACCATATAAATATGCATATTTATATATATAATTCCTTATGTATGAATAAAAGGTAAATGTTAAATGATAGATAAAAAATAAAAATTCAAAATATAATAACAAATAAAAGTTAAATAATGGACTTTATCTATTACTGAACAGAAAAGTATAGAATTAATATAAGTACAGAAAAGTATAACAAATTTGCTCATTCTTTAAACTCACAACACATAAATAACATTTTCACGATCAAATGCTTACTAATATATATATATATATATTTATATTAATTAAAAGTATAACATTATTGATTATAATATATAAATATATAACTAATATGAGTTATAAAACATTAATTAATAATATAGAATTTGTATAAATTAGTATGTAATCATTTTATATTAATTAATCTTTACTTTAGAATGATCAACCCATTTGCTATAGGTAATGAGATAATATACCTTCCAGTTAATTAGAATATATAAATATATATTGAAATTAAATTTATTAATTCATTATAATTTTTTTATATGATAATTATATTTATAATAAAAAGTATATTATTTACATAAATATATTAATAGTCATAAAGTATTTACAACATAATATATAAAAATAAAAAATAAACATTAAATGATAGATAAGAAAATAAAATTTAGATATTTAATAACAATTAAAAGCTAAATAATTGACTTTATCTATTACTGAAGAAAAAAAAAAATAGAATTAATATAATGACTTTATCTATTTAGAAATTTTTAATGGTATGAATAATTACTTTAAATTTACTATTGTATATATTATATTAAACTATTGATTCTAAATTAATGTATTTAACAATAAATATCTTAAAAGAAATTACCAGTGTAAAATAACATTTGACATGATGCTAATTTTACTAACTAACTAGCAGTTATACAACTTATAAATTTATATATTATTATCTTAATTAATTTTGCTCATTGTTTTAACTCACAACACATAAATAACATTGTCATGATCAAATATTTTTTAATATTATTATTAATTTTATTTTTTATGTTAACTAAAAGTATAACATTATTGATCAAAAAGATTTTTTACCTTTTCCCCTTTTTTCTGTTCTATGACGGAAAAATATTTAGTTTTGATATTAAATTTAAATTTTTTTATTTTATATATAATAGTTTTTTTTCAATTTTAAATTTTAAATTTTAAACTTTGAATCTTCAATCTCAAATTTTAATCTTAAAGCTTATTTATTATTTATAAATTTATATTTTGATTATTGATAACCTTTTAGTGTTATATTATATTATATTATATTTTTAATAATACTTTTATTTTAAAATAAATTTTTGAACATTAATTATTTAATTTTTAGATATTTAAATATCACTACCATATATATATATGCATATATATATATATAATTTGTTATGCAAGAATAAAAAATAAATGTTAAATGATAGATAAAAAATAAAAATTCAAAATATAACAACAAATAAAAGTTAAATAATGAACTTTATCTAGTACTGAACAAAAAAGTATTGAATTAATATAAGGATTTTATCTATTTAGGAATTTTTTTTATGGAATAATTGACATTATTTACCATAATATATATTATGTTAAACTATTGTTTAAAAATAATGTACTTACTAGTAAATATCATAAAAGATTACTAGTGTAAAATAACATTTGACATGATCCTAACTTTACTAACTCATTATCAATTATACAATTTGATTAGGGTTCGTTGTGTTGCGTTAGGATCCCGGCTAGAACGAGGGTAGAACTTGACCCGGATGGATCGTGTTTCTGTTTTGTAGGGAAAGAATCCTGCAGTCACAATAAACGTTAGGCTAGCCGAGTGGCCCTCGGCTTAGGCCCTCCGACGATCAAGTCAGTAAGATTCGACCTCAATAATCGATCAGAGGGGTAAGGGCATTTCTGTGTATATGAGTCCGTACCTCTAAAAAGCAGGGTTGAGGGTATATATATCCTTCTTTTTCTACGAAATATCTGGAAAGCCCTTAGATATCTCCCCGGGCCATTAACCTTGGGCCTGGGGTATTTGGTCATTTCTCCTACCTGAATATTTCCAGCCAATTGCCCTTCCGGGTCTCAAGGACAAGATAGTAGATTGTAGCGGCGCCTGCTGTGTCAGACGGTGAGGGGGAACGGCACGCGCCATTAATGCGGAGGCGTGGTGCCTGCCAGTGCATTAAATGCGGTGGCAGAGTACTTTACTGGTCTCAACCTCAGATGAGGTTGAAGACTTTCGCAGGTCGAGGGAACCTGACTGGGCTTGTGCAGATCCGGTCGAGTGAAGTTGACGAGACGTATGGGCCCTGAGTCTCAGTTGGGCCGCCGTCTCTCGCTGGGCCTTGCTGGTCTGGGCCCAAGCATTTGGGAGCATTTGGGCCATCCCATATCATGAGTCCCCCCACGTCGCAAGGCTTAACAGGGTACCGATGAGAAGCGTTGGGAAGTAGCGAAAACGGTTCTACTAACAGTCGACCAGGGTTTTTGATCAGTCGACCAAGGTTTTTGAAAATCGACCAGGGTTTGGTGCATTTATTGAGCGGTTACATCGTGGCGTATGCGGGACGATGTGGCGGTTACAGTCATTATGGCAGACGTTTGATTTACCGCGCCCCTTTCCCTATAAATATCAACTGTAATTCTGGCCATTTTTACTTTTACTGCTTTAGAATCCGTGCGTGAGCTTGTAGAAAAACTCTTTGGTGCCCAGGGCTTCTGAATCTAACCTTCTCATTCGCTCCCCCGGTTTCCTGCGTTTAACTTCCATTTCCAGTAAGTGTACCGCTATTCTGACTTCTTATCATCTGCTTTTCTTTTGAAACATCATGTTGGGATTGTATAGTTCTAAGGGTAGTCAGGGGGGGATAGTGAGGCTACCCCGTCTAAAAGGCGTAGGTACCGCCCTGTGGCGTCTAACGAGTCGTCGCATGATGATTCTAGTTCCAGTAGCTCAAGCAGCAAACGTGGTGTGGAGGAGGCTGGGCCTAGCTAAGTACCTTCGTCACGCGGTCGATTATTTACCCGCAGTCATTTTAGCGAAATAGTGTCTACTATGAACCCTGGGGACTTGAGACGTCTCAGGGAGTTCTATCATATTCCCCTTGAATACCAACTTTTAGCCCCTAGGCCACCTGGCCGAATGCATCGCGCCCCTGCGGGTTGCATAACTGTGTTCGAGGATGCCTTTAGGTGTGGGCTTAGGTTCCCCTTAAGTGACAACATGATAGGTCTGCTTAGGGATCTTCAAGTGTGTATAACCCAACTTCTGCCCAACTGTTTTTCTACTCTCTGTAGTTTCATAGTTTTGATGCGTCTGTTCAACCAACCGGCCAGTTTTGAAAACTTTTCCAACCTATTTCATCTTCCCATGTCTCGTAAGTCTAGCAGTGTCGACGATTCAGGGTTCTATTACCTCACGGCTCGACCTCATTGGAGATTCCTGGTAGTCCCCTCCTCTTCGTATGGTCAGGCGTGGAAAAAACGTTACCTCTATGTTGAGTGAATGGGGGTTTTAATATTTACTGGGGTTGGTGGCGGGGGCATGTCGACATACCCGGGAATCGCACCTCAACCTGGCCGAATACATACGTGCAGGATCTGGTCAAGTTTGGCCCCGTGGAAGCCTCTGTCTTCATCAAGGAAAGGCAGTTAGTGTTGGCGGGGCAGTTGCCGGCCCCAATAGATTTTCCCATTGATTATGAGATAGGTAGATAGAGTGTGCTTTACACTTTGCTATTTGTTTATCTTTGATGATCTGCGTGGTTCTTTGGCTTTGACTTCTGTTGAATTTGATGTGCGCAGATTGAGAAGAGATCATGAACAGATCAAGAGCCAAGGCGCTGGTCCGAGCAGAAAAGAATAAGCAGCACAAACAGGGAGCTGCTTCTCGTCGAGAGTCCTCAACAGGCGACGAGCCACATTGATTGGAGGCAGCTCCCACCCCCTCGCCGACCCCCTCGCTAGGTCGAGCAGCAGCCGCCTCGAGCGGGGTCCCTACTGGTCGAGGAAAAAGACCAATGGACGAACGGAGTAGTCCTCCGCCCAAGAAAATTGCAGCAGGGAAAGGTAAAGGAAAAAGCAAGGGGCTGGGGATGCTGACGGGGAATGATCTCTTTGGAGATCGAGGAGCCGATGCATTATTTAACCTGCAAAAGTTTTCGTCTCCTCGGTTCGGGTCAGACCTGAGCCTCGCCGTAGGCGACTTCTCGAGCATGCTCGCGTCGGGGCCCATCGGGGTGGATGCTTTGAAGGTGCTGATGGCAGGTCAGTTCTTGCCTGACCAAAAGAAGATAATGGGCATGAGCTAGGCTGCTGCCTTCTGTGAGTTCGCATATCACACGATCATGGTAAGATTTCGTCTTCTGCATCTCTGTATATTTATACTTTTGTTGATTTGACAGTTGTGACCTTTATGTCTCAGGTCGGGCAACTGGGCTACAATTTCTACCGCTGCTCCGAGCTGGCCCTTGCTGATCGAGAGTAGTTGGATGTTGGCAGTGATGCTGAAACTTTGAAGGCTCAGTTGGAGTTTTCCCAACTGTGACTCGAGGAGCTGGAGAAGCAAGTTAGCCAGCATGCCGGGGAGATGGAGGAGAAAGACGAGCATGTCCTTCTTGCTGTTACAGAGAAGACCAAAATGGACGCGAAGCTGGAAAAATTGCAACTGGACGTGCAAGGTGCTTATGAATCTGGTCGAGCTACTGGCCAAAGTGAACGTCTGGCTGAGGCCAGGGCTGAATTTACTCGGATATTACCGGAGGTGCGCCGGGAGGCCGTGCAGCAGTTCATGGTTAGCCCAGCTTTTCAGGATGCAAGCACTGCGCTGGCTCTAGATGACGCGCAGGACGCCTTCGAGAAGGCGATTCAGCAAATGCAGTTCTTGGGCCATGCTCTCCAGCCTGAGGAACGCTCCAAAATGAGCTACATTCTTGACGAGCAGCTGCGTCCATACACCGAGGAGAGTGCCGATGCCGGGGAAGCCACCATGGAGGCAGGTCCGAGAGTCGAACCATCGCCCGAAGAGAAGAGGCGGGCTGAACTTGATGAAAAGCTGAAGGCAGTGGCCCGGGAGATCGAGTTCACCGGCGACCTAGCTTACGACTTATCGGAGGGAAAAGTCGATATGGCCTCTTTCTTCCCGGCTACCAAGCGGTTGTTCCTACAAGCTGCTGCTAGCCCCTCTCGGCCTGTGACCACTGTTGTCCCTGTCGCAATGGCGCCACCCGAGCCTCAACCGACTTCTGCTCCATCCAGTGTACCTGACCTTGCCCCAGCCCCCAGAATCGAAGAGACGAGCAGCTCCAATTAGGCCCGATTATTTGTTTTGTTTTGTTTTTGATGTATAAGCCCTGCTGAGGCCTTTGACATTTATGGAATTATCGCCTCGATGAGGCTTTTACTAAATTATTATGGAATTCAACTGCAATTTCTATCATTATCGTCTTTACGTTTGCGTTGAATTGTTTTGACGGATGGCCACGAATGTGGCGAGTAGCTTCTCTTCTTGCCCTTCATTAGATGATGATTTGCTTTTTTGACTTGATTTTTAGCTCTTGTAGGACAAGTTGTCCTAAATCCAATAAGATAATAACTAATGTTTGTGTTTGGAACATCTTTCGCATAAGTTTATCATCGATAGCTTGGTTTCGGCGCGGTGGCCTCGACTTGGCGGCGTAAAGCCTAATTGGTCGACTATGGGGTTGACTTTTTGGTCTTGGCACATGGGCCTCGACTCTTTGGCATGGAGCCTCTCGTCGACTACTTGGTCGACTTGTGGTCTTGGCGCATGGGCCTCGACTCTTTGGCGTGAAGCCTTTCGTCGACTATGGGGTCGACTTCTGGTCGTGGCCCACGGGCCTCGACTTTTTGGCGTGAAACCTCTCGTCGACCTTTTGGTCTTGGTGCATGGGCCTCGACTCTTTGGCGTGAAGCCTCTCGTCGACTACGTGGTCGATGTTTTGGTCTTGGCGCATGGGCCTCGACTTTTTGGTGTGAAGCCTCTCGTCGACTACGGGGTCGACTTTTTGGTCTTGGCGCATGGGCCTCGACTCTTTGGCGTGAAGCCTTTCATCGACTACGGGGTCGACTTCTGTTCGTGGCGCATAGGCCTCGACTCTTTGGCGTGAAACCTCTCGTCGACCTTTTGGTCTTGGCGCATGGGCCTCGACTCTTTGGCGTGAAGCCTCTCGTCGACTACGTGGTCGATGTTTTGGTCTTGGAGCATGGGCCTCGACTCTTTGGCGTGAAGCTTCTCGTCGACTACGTGGTCGATGTTTTGGTCTTGGCGCATGGGCCTCGACTTTTTGGCGTGAAGCCTCTCGTCGACTACGGGGTCGACTTTTTGGTCTTGGCGCATGGGCCTCGATTTTTTGGAAGAAGGTTCGTTTTGCTGCACACATTTAGACATGTTGTAATTTCATTTTCTTCAGTAATACAAAAGTCGTCGGTGACCAATTATACAAAAAACTTTTTCAAGTTTATGGCATTCCATGGTCGAGGTAGTTTATGACCTGATGAATCAGCTAGTCGGTAGGCATTATTTTTAGCCACCTTGACCACCGAGTACGGTCCCTCCTATTTTAGGTCGAGTTTCCCGACAGGCTTGGATACTTCCACTTTCTTGAGGACGAGGTTGCCCACCTTGAAGCTCCGTGGTCGCACCGACCTGTTATAGCGATCCGCCATCTTTGAACGATATCGCTGCATTGTGTTGTAAGCTGCGTGGCGTTGTTCGTCGATAGTGATTAGATCTAGTGTCCTCTCCGACACATTAGTTATCGGGTTGTAGTGGATCACCCTCGTTGTATGCTGGATTAATTCTGATGAGATCACTGCCTCATATCCGTAGACTAGGTTGTATGGGCTGTGTCCTGTAGCTATTCGAGGAGTTGTTCTGTAAGCCTAAAGAACACCAGGGAGGTCGTCCGCCCAGCTGGCCCCTGTCCCCGCTATTTGACTCTTGACGTGGTCGAGGACAGTCATGTTGGTAACCTCAGTCTGTCTATTGGCTTGCGAATTTCCCACCGAAGTAAAGTGCTAGGCGATCCCTAAGGTTTTGCACCATCTCCTCGTGTTTTTGCTCTGAAATTGGGTGTCGTTATCTGATATTAGGACCTTAGGTAGCCCAAATCAGCATACAATATTCTTCCAAATGAAACTTTTAATGGCGGCGTCGGTGATCTTCGGGATTGCCTCGGCTTCCACCCATTTTGTAAAGTATTCGACGGCCACTATGATAAATTTTCGCTGGCCGAAAGTTTTTGGAAGTGATCCTACTATGTCAATCCCCCACTGGTTGAATGGCCAAGCGATGTTAACGTTGGTCATTGGTGCGGCTGGCTGGTGATGGATGTTCGAATGAATTTGACATGATGGGCATTTTTTAGCAAAATCGACAAAATCTGTCAACAAAGTTGGCAAAAAGTACCAGTAGCGAATGACCTTATGTGCCAAGGATCGGCTGCCAGAGTGGTTGCCACAAATGCCGGCATGTACTTCGTGCAAAACTTCGTTTGCCTGGTCAGGGTCCAAACACCTGAGTGGCGGTCCTGCTATTGATCGCTTGTATAATTGTCCGTGCTCATCCAGCGTGTATTTAGGTGCTAACCCCTTCAGTCTGCAGGCCTCCTTGTCATTTTCAGGCAGGGTGCCTCGACTTAGATAAAGTTTGATTGGGTGCTGCCAAGAAAGGGTTGTTTTGTCGAGATATCCGACCATAACCTGGCCGGGGGCAGGGACGCAAGGCTGTGCAGCAACAAAAAATGTTATTGATTTTTCTCTGGTGCCTTTCGTCGAATTGGCCAGCTTGGAGAGTGCGTCTGCTCGCTCATTTTCTGATCGAGGTATTTGGCTCAGCGAGAAGTTTTTGAACATTTGTCTCACTTGGCGCACTTCTGCCAAATATTGGGACATTTTGTGTTCATTCGCCTCAAAGTTTCCTTCGACCTGTTCTGCGACGAGCTGAGAGTTGGTGAATGCCGCTAGTTGCTCGACCCCGCGGTCTCTGGCCATGTGCATTCCTGCAATAAGAGCCTCATATTCTGCTTCGTTATTAGTGATCGGAAAGTCGAGTTTCACCCGAAATCATATTCCTCGGCCAGTGGGGATCGGAGGGATATCCCTATTCCTCCACCGGATGAGGTTGCGGACCCTTCGACATGCAAGGTCCACTAGATGGTGCTTTTGACCCCCTGCGCCGGGAGGTCGAGCCTTTCAACGATGAAGTCAGCTAACACCTGCGCTTTAATGGCGGTCCGATGTTCAAATTGAATATCGAATTCCCTGAGCTCAATGGCCCATTTGGTGAGTTAACCTGAAGTGTCTGGTTTCGACAACACCTGTTTTAGTGGCTAATTGGTCATCACCAAAATTGAGTGGGATTGAAAATAAGGCCGCAGTTTCCTGGCTGACGTAACAAGGGCCAGAGCGAACTTCTCAATCTCTAAATAATTATGCTCGGGTCCCTGGAGAGCTTTGCTGCAATAGTATATCGGATGGGGGTTTCCTGCTCTCGTCGTCGTCAGCACTGAATTGATGGAGGCCGAAGAGACTGCCAGGTATATCTGTAGTACTTCTCCCACCTCGGGCTTGGTGAGCATGGGTGGCGAAGAGGGGTATTGCTTGAGGTCGAGTAGGGCCTGATCACACTGTAGGTCCCACTTGAATCCGGATTTCGTCGTGTTTCGCAGGATTTTGAAGAAAGGTAGGCTTTTATCTGCTAGGCGAGATATGAATCTGCCCAAGGCTATGATCCTGCCGACCAGGCGCTGGACATCCCTAACCGTGCGAGGTGGGGCGATGTCCAAAATTGCTTGAATCTTCTGCGGGTTGGCCTCGATGCCTCTTTGGCTGACCATGTAGCCAAGGAATTTGCCTCATCGAACCCCGAAGGTACACTTGCTAGGATTGAGCTTCATTCCGAAAGCTCTCAAAATGGACAAGGTGTGGCTGAGGTCGATTAGGTGGTCTTCAGCCTTTTCTGTCTTTACAATCATATCATCAATATAGACCTCCATCAATCTCCCAATTTCATTCTTGAACATATAATTAACCAATCTCTGGTAAGTTGCCCCCGCATTTTTAAGTCCGAATGGCATAACCAGGAAGCAATACACTCCGTTGGGAACAAAAAATGTTGTTTTGTCCCTGTCCTCGTGTGCCATGAATATTTGATAATAGCCTTGAAATGCATCCATCATGCTAAGCAATTCGCAGCCAGCAGTAGAGTCAACAAGTAAATCAATACGAGACAAGGGGTAAGGATCCTTAGGACAAGCTTTATTCAAATCTGTAAAATCATTACACATCCTCCACTTTCCCTCATTCTTGGGAACGAGTACAACATTACAAAGCCAAGAGGGATATTGGATTTCTACAATATAACCTGTTTGCAAAAGCTTGCTGACCTCCTTGTCGATAATCTGGCTCCGTTTAACATTGAAGGTTCTTTTCTTCTGCCGCACTGGCTTGCGGGCTGGGTCCACGTTGAGGCGGTGGACGATGATGTTGGGATCGATGCCTTAAAGATCCGCCGCCTTCCATGCAAAAACATCGACGTTCTGTCGGAGGAAGTCGACCATAAGGCATTCTAGTCGATCTCCCATCTCGGTCCTGATTCTGGTGGTTTTCTCTGGATTTCTCGGTTCGAGCTCAATCGTTTTGAATTCCCCAACAGGCTCGACCCTTGTGTCCTCCAACTTTCTCTTTTTCGACGAGGATCCCTCTTCGGGTTTCGCTATAGGGGCATCCCCTGAGGGCTTCAGCACGGGTCGCTTCTTCTGGTCAGTTGAGTCGACAGAGATTGTGTAGCATCGCCAAGCGTCCTTAAGGTTACATAAAAGCTCACCCACTCCGGCTGGGGTCAGGAACTTTATCTTCATATGATAAGTGGACACAATGGCTCTGAAATCATTCAAGGCTAGTCGGCCTATGATAACATTATATGCGAAGGGAGCGTTGACCACCAGGTAACGGATCATTAGTGTTCGGCTGCGCTATCCCTGCCCGAACGTGGTGGAGAGACTGATGGATCCGACTGGGATAATCTCGAACCCACCAAACCCGACCAAGGGCATTCTGACTGAATCAAATTTCAACTGTCCCAATTTCATTCTGCTCAAAGTCGACAAGAATATTATGTTCACTGAACTTCTGTTGTCGACCAGCACATTTCGGACCTCAAAATTAGCAACTTCCAGGGCCACCACCATCGGGCAATCTATCTTACGGTCGGCTTTCTCCAGGAGGTCCAGATCTGCGTCGGTGAAAGAAATTAGTTCGGTACTGGTCGTCAGCTGAAAAACTGCTTCGACCCTGGGTGGCCTGGTTGAGTCGAGCTGCCTCTGGATTTGCTTTCTCGCATTTCGGGAATCCTCTCTCGTGGGCCCTCCGGCAATCATGTCAATAACACCCTTGATGGGTGGGTTGGGTTCATGGGCTGGTCTCTTTCCTTTGTCCTCTCTCCTTGGGTTGACCGACCTTTCTCTTCTGGGAGTCCGATTGGTCAGGCCTTCCTCTCTTCGGACCTGCTCCTCGATGAATTTTTTTAGGTGGCCTTGTCTGATCAGTCTCTCAATTTCATCTTTCAAATTAAAGCAGTCTTCGGTGTCGTGTCCTTTCTGCCTGTGGAAATAGCAGTACTTTTTTGACTTCTTCATGGCTTTGGTTTCTGTGATTTTTTGAGGCTTCTTGAGCAAGTTATCATGTTGAATGGCGAACAACACTTCTCTCCTCGGCAGGTTCAAAGAGGTGTATTCATGGAAGCGCTTGATCGGGGAATGGCATCCCTCCTTATTTTGTCTATCATCTCTCTCTTTGCCCCTCTTCTTGTCGGCTTCCAGGCTAGGTCGAGGAGCTCCTCCATTGTTCTGGGCTGCGCGCGCACCAAGGCATTGGCGCACTCCTTATGCTTCAAGCCCAAGAACAATACATCGATTAGAAACTCGATCATCGGGCTATCGATTTTCAACACCTTTGTGTTGAATCTGGTGAAAAAATCCCAAAGGGATTCTCCCTCAGCCTGTTTCACTGTGTGTAGGTGTGTGTGTGGGAGCTTTGCCTTTCTCCTGCTAGCGAACTGGTGCAGAAACTTATCACACAACTGGTCGTAGGAAAAGATGGATGCCGACTCTAGTTTTACAAACCAGTCCAAGGCCATTCCCTGGAATGTAGTCACCAGTATCTTTGCGTGTATATAGTCATTATGCCCATGCAGCTGCATTATATGCTCAAACTGCAGCAGATGCTCATTCGGGTCAGTGGAGCCATCATACCTTGGAAGCCTTGTAGGGATCTTTGCATCGACAGCGATGCGCTCCTCAATTATCTCTTGGACGAACGGCGAATCCCGTTCCCTTCTGAACCTTTGCGGCCCGTCTGGTAGGGCCACCCTATCCGCATTCCTTCTCGAGATCTTCTCCAGGCGCCTATTCAACTGTTGCACCTGGTGAGATACTTCATCCCATTCTTGTTGATCTGCTTGGGAGGCACCTCTGCCTGGCTTGTGTCTAGAACGCTCGGCCCTATCGCGCTGCGGGGCACGAATAGGCCGCACGTCATGATCCACGGAGTCTGCTACCTCCTCCCTCGGCGGGGGGCAGGCTGCTTCTCTAGGGAAACGGCCAGGGCTCGAATCTCTCCTGAACTGGTGTCTTGGTGATTCCGACCATTGAGAAAGCTCTTCAGGCTGTGCTTTTTCTGGAACCGTGGGCTACGGCGTGGCGCTGACTGCCGGCTCTGGCTGCACCGTATGCCTATTTAGGGTGGCGGAGAGTTGTGCTGAAATCTGCGCAGAAATTTGCTCACTAATGAGCTGCATTAGCTGCGGCATCGTGAGTGTGGCCACCGGCTCAGGCGGAGCGCTTGGTCCTTGTGTATTCGGCTCTGGGTCTTGACGATGGGGGGGGAGCTGGACCTCATATTTTCATCTCTTCCCGATGGGGCTCGCCTAGTGTTTACCATTTTCCGACAGAGGATTCAAGTTTTCCCACAGACGGCGCCAAATGATGAGGGTTCATTGTGCTGGGTTAGGATCCCTACTAGAACGAGGGTAGAACTTGACCCGGATGAATCGTGTCTATGTTTTGTAGGGAAAGAATCTTGCAGTCACAATAAACGTTAGGCTAGCCGAGTGGCCCTCGGCTTAGGCCCTCCGACGATCAAGTCAGTAAGATTTGACCTCAATAATCGATCAGAGGGGTAAGGGCATTTCTGTGTATATAAGTGCGTACCTCTGAAAAGTAGGGTTGGGGGTATATATATCCTTCTTTTTCTAGGAAATGTCTGGAAAGCCCTTAGATATCTCCCCGGGCCATTAACCTTGGGCCTGGGGTATTTGGTCATTTCTCCTATCTGAATATTTCCAGCCAATTGCCCTTCTGGGTCTCAAGGACAAGATAGTACACTGTAGCAGCGCTTGCTGTGTCAAATGGTGAGGGGGGACGGCACGCGCCATTAATGCGGAGGCGTGGCGCCTGCTAGTGCATTAAATGCGGTGGCAGAGTACTGTACTGGTCTCGACCTCATATGAGGTCGAAGACTTTCGCAGGTCGAGGGAACCTGACTGGGCCTATGCAGATCCGGTTGAGTGAAGTCGACTAGACGTATGGGCCCTGAGTCTCAGTTGGGCCGCCGTCTCTCGTTGGGCCTTGCTGGTCTGAGCCCAAGCATTTGGGAGCATTTGGGCCATCCCATATCACAATTTATAAATTTATTATCTTAATTAATTTTACTCATTCTTTTAACTCACATCACATAAATAACATTTTCATGATCAAATGCAATCTAATATTATTATTACTTTTATTTTTTATATTAATTAAACGTATAACATTATTGATTATAATATATATAGCTAATATGAGTTATAGAACATTAACTACTAATATAGAATTTGTATCAATTCATATATAATCATTTTATAATAATTACTCTTTATTTTATAATGATTAACGCATTTGCTAAAGGTAATGAGATAATATACCTTCTAGTTAATCAGAATACATAAATGTATATTGAAATTAAATTTATTAATTCATTATATGATAATTATATTTATAATAAAAAGTATATTATTTACATAAATGTATTAATAGCTATAAAGTTTTTACAACATAATATATAAAAAATTCCATATGTATGAATAAAAAAAAAACATTAAATGATAGATAAGAAAATAAAATTTAGATATTTAATAACAATTAAAGCTAAATAATGAACTTTATCTATTACTGAACAAAAAAATATATAGAGTTAATATAATAACTTTATCTATTTAGAAATTTTTAATGGTACAAATAACTTTAAATTTACCACTGTATATATCTTATATTAAAATATTGATTCTAAATTAATGTATTTAACAATAAATATCATCAAAGATTACCAGTGTGAAATAACATTTGACATGAATAATTTTGCTCATTCTTTTTAATCTACAACACATAAATAACTTTATCATAATAAAATGTTTTCTAATATTATTATTACTTATATTTTTTATATTAATTAAAAGTATAACATTATTGATAAAAAAAAACTTTTATTTTTTTCTTTTTTCTGTTTTATTTTGTGATAGATTATTTTCCATGGCAAAATTTTAGCTTTGCAATGGATAAAACTTAGATTTTGCGATAGATTTCTTTTCATCACAAAATTTTTCTCATTATTTTGTACTGCTGAAAATATTAGCGACAGATTCAATTTTGCGACGGAAAATTCATCGCAAAATTTAAGTTTTGCGACGAATTATATTCTATTGCAAAATTTCACTTTTGTGACGGAAAAGTCCGCTGCAAAACTTAGATTTTGTGATGGATTCCTTGCCATCGCAAAATTTTTCTAATTATTTTCTAATATTGAAAATATTAGCGACGGATTTTCTAATCTTCTCATTTGCGACGGAATTTTCCATCGCAATTTTTCATTTTTTTATTAATTTCTTGCGACGTAAGCCAAACTTAATTTGTTCAAAGATTGTCATTTGCAATGGATATTTTTGTGATGGATTTTCCGTCACAAAATTTGTTGCAATTTGCACCAAATTTTTTTGTCACAAAAAGCAATTTTTTTAGTAATGAATGAAATGCTCATCATTTACTTAAATGTCCAATTAATAACAATATAGTAAAAGCTTAGGCGCTCGAAAAAGATTCAAAAGAAAAAAGTACATCATGATTCTGATATAAAACAATAAAGCTAAAATAGCAATCTCAAAAAAATATGGTGAAGATTCAATATGCTAGTGGACATGTGAGATCTGATGCTTTCAACACCACTCTACAACCTGGCCGGTGGAGGAGCCCGAGGAGCATCCCACTCAGTCACAATGTGATCACGGGTGATCTCACTAAGTGTGCGGCAACCACTCAATGCCATGGTGAGCTCAAACTCGTCCCGCAACATCTGCAGTACTTTTCTCACGCCGGCTTCTCCTTCAGCAGCTAATGAGAAAACCACAGGTCGCCCAATCTGACAGGCATGCCATAACATATAGTTTCAATCCATAAATCAGGAAATAAAGGCAGACAAGACATTCGAGTTTGTGAGGTAAACAGATAGGCAGACAAAGCATAAGAGTTTGGGTGTTTATGAACTCCTCAAAATGTTTAATAAGATACTTGAGAGTTTATAAGATGTCACAAAGTATAACTCAATATTTTTCATAGAAGTTTGCGGGAGCTTATAAGATGTCATAAGTACCACGTAAAATTTTTGAAAAAGAAAAATTATAAACTCTTTAAATAAGATATCAAAATCCTATAAGCACTTTTGGAAATATTAAAGAATTTCTAACCTTTTTTTTTTTTTTAAAATTTTAACGAACTCCTTTATTGTGAACAATATTATCATAATTATTATTACTAGCATCTTATATATTTTAAAATCTTATTTTATTCAAATTAATACTTCTAGAGCTTTTTTTTTTTAAAATAAAATTATGCATCTTATAAATTGTAAAAACATTTTATAAAATCTTTTAAATAAATTTAGAAAACACCCATCTCCACGGACATAGATTTTAAGATTTTTTTTAAAAGAAGTCTTCTCAGTTATATATCCATGAGAACAAGGGAAAATTAGTATTAAAGTCTTTCTAAAATAGCATAAAGCTAATGAAATCTTTTCATGCATTGGTACACGCTACTCAGATATCTTTGGTGTACTAAATGTGCTTACAAATATCCCAGAGGCTCCCAGTGCCAATGCCTTGAATACGTCTGTTCCACGCCGGACTCCTCCATCCAAGAAAACTGGCACTCGGCCTTGTGCAGCTTTCACAACCTGAAATTTCGAGAGATGATTAGGGAGAAGTCGGGCCGACAGTAATAGCCATATATGTAAGTTGGATATATACCTCTTCTAAAGCCATGATGGAGGAAGGGACGTAATCAAGCTGGCGACCACCGTGATTGGAAACAATAACACCAGCAGCTCCATTCTGAATGGCAATCCTTGCTGTATATTCAGGACAAGGAAAATTCATTCTGCATGAGTATTTATATACAATGAAATAACTGAAGAAATTAAAATCATCGATCAGTTGTAGTTCTTACTGTCCTCAGCAGTGAGTACACCCTTCAGCAGGATTGGCATCGAAGTAATTGATTGGAGCCACTTGACATCCTGTCAGTGTTCAAATTACAAAGCATTCATATTATATATAGACCTCCTCAAGTTCTCAATAAGTGAACTCAAATACCAAGCCAATTTTACCTTCCAGCTCAATGTACGAGCAATTTGACCTGCAACATATGGAGCTAATCCGGAATCATCATCCTATGCACAGAAATGTGAGTTAAGATGATATTTAAACCTTATCAACAGAGCCAAAGCAATGAGGTTGTTCCCACTTACTTTGTCTGTCTTCCCGAGGTCCAAACCCTCAAAATTCTTCAATGTCAGAAAAGGTGGCAAAGTAAATCTGTATAAGAGCAAATTAATTCTCTTAAGACACCACACTCATTTTTATTAGACATCTATCTAATATGATGGTTAGAATTAAAGTTTGGACCTGTTTTTAATATCAGCTTCTCTATGTCCCATTCTTGGGGCATCCACAGTAAGTGCAATGGCCTTGAAACCTGCCCTTTCAGCTCTCCTCACAAGCTGAGCCACAACACTCCTAGTAGCCCAGTCCTTGTAGAGCTGAACATAATTCAATATTGTCATAACTCAGAAATTAACCAGATAAGAACGTCTCAATATCCAGATCACTATCGTAATGTTAAATCATAAACTGTCTCCACACTTACATAAATCTGGAAGAATCGAATGCCTGGTCCTGTTGAAGCAACTTCTTCAATACTGGAAGTGGCCCATGATGACAATGTCTGAAATAATATTCATGCAGCATCAGCAAAGAGAAGAATGTTCATATATATGGATGTAATACCGATTATATAGTATTATGTTCGTTTCTATCTCTCAGCTATAAAATCAGGTTCTCAACAAAATCACTATGTTAAAAAAAAATTGACAGTAATGTCAGAAGCCTCTAAGGCAGAGTTGAAAATTCATTTACAAAACAAAGAAGCAGTAGAACCTCCATGTTTTTGTGCTTCCTGGATGCTCTATATATTTTCCCATTTTTCTCTAATTGAAATGCATTATTTGGAACATTTGAAGGTTCTGTTTGAACAATATTTTTTCTGTCTTGGTGTTCAGATTCTAGTACGGTAGGAGAGAAACCAAACCATGATTGTTCCAGCTGCAGATGCGGCTCTAGCTATCGCATTCTCTCCTGCATAATATATAATCCGGTGTTATCAGCACATTCAAAAGTGAGTTCAAACTAGAAGACAATAATTTAAGGGGAAAAAAATGTAAGACATGCTCAATTTAATTGTTCAACTAAGGTATTTGGGAGCAAAGTAGAAATCCACATCATACTTATAAAGATTTAGCTTGCCATAGAACTGATATTTAAAAGAAAGTGAATCTCAAAAGTTGCATTTCATGATTTCTTCTAAAGGCCTTCTGATAATCTTGAACTTAAAATCAACTTCAGAACAAAGAATTGCTCTTAAACAAAGTAATGCAGAAATAATCTTTCATGGACTGCAAATTTGTTCTTTCTCACAAGTAATTTGAAATATTCATATGCGCAACCTATAGACCAAGCTAGAAAGAGTTATTTCAATCAGAATAGTGTCATATTCTTTGGGACAGGAAATTGTTACCTTCAGGGTGAGCCATTTTCTGCATAGCAGTCGGGGCAATCATAATAGGCATTGAAATCTTGAAGCCTAGGACAGTGGTAGTCATGTCAATCTTGCTCACATCAATTAGAATCCGGGGCCTGAACCTGTATTTTGTTTGAATAGTGTCATCAGAAAGGATTAACATTTCATGAGACAAAATAAACTAACACTCTTGCAGAACCAATATCTTGCCCTCCGTAATCTGAATTAAGCAACTTACAGAATCCTGGAGAACGCATTTCTGTTCTCAGCCAGAGTCCACTGATCCTCTGCACCCGATGCATAGTAGTCATACACCATTTTCGGCAGTTTTTCCTTGGCAATAGCCTGATACTCGCTTACGTTTGTCACCTCAGCCATCTTTGCGGTTGATCGATTTTTCGCAAGTTCCCTCCCAAAATCTTGATCAAAACATGAAAGGGAAAATACATATATTGTTCTCTAGTGGATAACGCGCTGACTAACAAGAGTTACGCAAAACAAAACAAAGGTTTATGAAACATTGGGCTTGTAAATTGGAGCATTTTGTCAAAATGATTTTTGGGAAATGGGGTTGGAAAATGTGATGGTTGTTTGTTTGAATTTTTGGTAATAGGTGGAGAATATTTTGAGAGAAACTTGTTTGTTTGATTATATTTCGTGAGGAACAAGATGTCACATAAATAATTTTTTTGTTGGTTGGTGGGGTGAAATAAATATTTTAAAATTATTTATATTTGTATATATATATAAATTGAATGATTGATAGTATGTGTATATATGTGTAATGTGAAAGGGACAATTTATGACAAGTAGCATAGTATTGGAGAATGTATTAAAGAGTGAATAATAAAGGTATTTTGGGGAATTAATTTTGTATTTTGAGAATGAAATTGGAAAATGTGTCTTGTTTATTTATTTAAAATTTGGAAATTGAAAAATACAATGGGAATTTGCAGCCAAGCAAGGCCATAAAGTATGCACATAAACTATGACTTTGTCTTTGTACGTAACCTAAGAGAACTCATATATGTCATCAGATAAACCGAATATCAGAGCTTAATTAAATGATCCAAGAGATAAATTTACTATGTACTATAATCTAATGATGGCCAGCAGCAAAAACAATCATTATTACCAAATGCTCAACAAGTACTACTTAAGCCAATCCAGAAGCAACAACTGTTTGAGCTGAACTCAAACAACCCATCCTAGCAAGAACCAAAATTTCCTTAAACTAACTAGAACTTCAAAATCAAAACTTGATCACAAGAAAGAGCAATCTTCCCTCCCAAACAAATACCCATTCCAACTAGAACGCACATCCGATGAGGGCCAACTGGCTTTTTGAGGTTAGTCCACTAAAACATAACACATGATATAGACTAAAACACGGGCTTGTCGACAAGCCCGTGTTTTAGTCTATATCACCATAGTGTCCAATGACGGGACAACTCACCTTATTTTTATGAATTAAAAAGGTGTATGGGTGTATGTTTTAATAAAATGAACAGGGGTAAAATTGACTCTAAACGTAGAAAACTATTTAAAAAGGAAGATAGAATGCTTTGATATTTTGACTTGATTAAATTACAAGATAACCCATTCATATAATGAAAGAGTGAGAAAAAAACAAGAGAGAAGAGAGAGAGAGATTTTTTCCGTGAAAACCCAAGCTTGAAAAAACAATTGAAGTTGAAAAGAATTTTACCAAAAAATCAAGAGGAATGATTACTTTTATAATAATAATGTATTAATAGAGAATATATATCCTAACAATCATGTTACTTAATATAAAGAAAATATAAAATATATTAATATAATTACTAATATTAAGTGTATATAATTACTAATATAATCACTATTGATACGATTATATATAGAGTGACGAGAGGTAAGTCAATCCGACTTACTTGTATCTATACTTCTGTATATCGTATATTCTAATATTTTAACGTATAGATATATGGACAAATATTTAATATATATATATATATATCTTACACATAGATATGTTATAGGATGTTTTAATATATTAAATAGAAATTTAAAAACATATTTAGTATGTATCTTATACGTTAAATATGTGATGACTTACATATATTTTTTATATTTTATATATATATTTAAAATAAATTGATGAATTAGATATGTTTTATCATTAATTTTGTTTAATATATATTTTATAACTTAGTACCGTATTTAATATATATGTATATGTATATGTTTCATATTATATAATATCAAATAAATTTTTATATCTGAGGTTGGCATTTATATAGTAAAAGCTCTACACTTTCTTCCGACTTTCAAAATTTTTTATGATAGATCTTTCATTTTTATGTTAGTCTGTGATAAAAGTTAAAAATATAAATTGAAATATAAATAAATAGAGGTCTATTAGATTTAAAGATATTGTGAATCTGACATTAGGCATGGTGATATTATTTTGAGATTCAAGTTTCAAATAATTTTAAATTTTGTATATTATTTATAGGGATGAGAATGGGGAAGATTGGTCTCACCTACTTATGAGCTCGTCAGGCTTAGCCTATTTAATAAAAAAATTAGATCAAAATTTAAAAAATGGTCTTTTAATTAAATAAACTAGGCTTAGACGCTTTTAGAAGCCCATAAGCCTAACAAATTGTCTCGTTTATCATTCTTTATATCATATAAAATAGTTATATTTATATTATATAATAAGTTAATACAAAATAGCTTTTATTATTTAATCAACATTTGATGAAAGTGGGTAGGCTCTATATCCATATAAGTTTTATTTATATACAACTATTTTATACTTGAATTTTAACTTTTATAACTATATATTATTTATATTTTTGGTTGTTGTTTGTATATATTTTTATAATATGCATAACTTTTAGGTCTATTAAATAATTGGCATATTAAGGTCTATTACAAGTTTGAGATTATTAAAGATTTAAATTTATGAAATACCTAAGCATAATTGAAGCCTTAATAGAAAATAAACTTTTAGGTAGACTTTCATGCCAGATAAAAGCTTTTGAATTTATTAAAAATACTATGATTGGCCTTAGAAAAAAAATCTATAATAGATAATAGATCATGCTCAAACTTATTACTTGCATAATAAGGCTGACCTATTTAAGCCAAAACCTAGACTAACTTAGCCTATTTTCATACTTAATTATTTATTAAAAATTTACTAACATTGGTGTAGTATTTATTAGATGTCATTATTATATTTTACTATTTTCTTCTTGAAACAATAAGTCTTTTAATTGCTATAAATTATTTAATAAAAAGATATTCTTTAATTTTGATTTATGTATTATTAAATTGAGGGCCTTATTCCCATTTTTAATAATTTTCATATTTAATTTATCAAATTCTATATTTTTAATTACAGTCATCATTATTTTTGATTTTTTTTCTATTGTTTATATTTCTAGTTTGTAGTTTTTAATTATTATTAAATTTTCGTCCACAACAAATATTTTGCAAAAGGAGAAACACTTATTTGCTTTTTTCTTAAATAACCCCACCTAGCATGGTTCATGACCCATTTCCATAGATGCAAATAATTTTTTTCAACTACAACATAGATTTTGAAAAGGATAAAAATTTATTGGCTTTTTCTTCCTACCCCAATACAGTTAAAGATCCACTTCCATGATGCAAATAAAATTTTCTTTTCCAACTAGAAATAGATTTCCGAAAGGATAAAAATTTATTTACTTTCTTCTTAAATATACCCACCATAATACCGTTAAAGACCCATTTTTAATCCTAATTATCAAACCTTCATCAAATCATGGTAGCCATCATTTGAAAATGGCTCTCTCAGGAAAGAGCAACAGAAACTTGGAGTTTCTTCTCTTAGGCCATCTTTCACTTTTATATAAAATTCTGGAAGAAGTAATTGTTGGTTATAATGTGGCTATACCCACATTCAGATGTGATTCGTATAATTGTCCCATGATAGGTGGTTTTGGCTATAACCACCTGTCCACTAAGACGACTTAATTGAAAGATAGTATCTTGATGGAAGACATTATATATGAACATAGGTTGGACATGTTTATGGTGAGGTATGCTTGTATTTACCTCATATGAGGTATCATTAAATTAAATGACATATGTCTTTTTACAATATGCTACTGTTAATTGTACAATAAGTTGTTGATTCGCATTTTTAATACATTAAATGCTTGATAAATATTTAAAAATACTAATTAAAAAATATTTTTCAAAAAAAAAATTATTGTATTAGATAACATAACTTCATAGTTTTGAATTATATATTTTATAACATTAAAATAATAAATAATATTTAAAATAATATAGTTAAATATAATTATCTTTATTTATTAACTAAATTAAAAAAATTAAGAATAAAAATAAAATATAAAACTATCATCCTAAAAATATAATTTAATTTTAAATAAGCAATTTAATTATTTTAATCATTTTAAATAAATTAAAAAATAATTATTTTGAATTAATACTGGAAAAAAAAAAAAAAAAGCCATCCGTCTTCCTTTCCCACCCCCAAACTGCCTACCCACAGCCCCCTGTCCCATTATTCTCGTCTCCCTCCTTTCCCCGCCGGCCAACAATCGGGCTGGCTAGCCGCCCGACCATGGCAATCGGATTTAGATGGGATTGGGATTTATATAGATATATATATATCTATATATTAAATGTATAATATAAATGTGTGTATATGTGTAAATTTATATTATTTTAAAATAATTTTTGTGGTATTTGATTTTTAACTCTTTTATTTTTCTAATTTTTTTAGTGATGGTTAAATGGATGTTTCATATTTTGTGAGTTTTTTTATAAATAGATCAAATTTTAGTGTTTTTTTTTTCATAAATAGGGTAATAATTTCCGTCAAGGTTTTAGTCGAAAATTGGACAAAGAATAAAAAATGTTTAACAAGTTATAGAATTTGGACTGCAGATGTTCAATACTATAAGTTTGAGATTAACAGTGCATACACAATTAAATTATAGAAATAAAAAGGTAATTTTTCAATTTGGTTTAATTAAATAAGTTTTTAATAATAAAAATTTTATTATTGGTAGTCACTTTTTCAGTAGGATGAACCATTAATATACAATCACAATTAACCATTAACCAGTCGTACAGGTAGTAGGTTAATTGTACTTATTATGTTGTCAACTAATCATTAAAATGAAAGGTTATGATTTTACATTTTAAATCAAACGGTTTATGTTAAGTACATTTGTACATCCCCCACATGAGGTATGTACAATCAAGATTACACTGTAGACTACTCCATATAGGTTAAGGTCCTTAAACTCAAGAATTATTATCTTCAGTTTTAGACTATCAATTAAGTAATTTTGGTAGGTTTAGAAGTACTTTAGCCGGGAAGTGCAGAATGTTTTTTAAATTAGAATTTACGGAAGGCTTAACAGCAGATAACTCAAGTAATATCAATGGCAGAAAGTAAACTCGAATTTATGTTTCCGCTGCAATATTATGCTTACATTTGGTATCGAAGATCTGCTTTGATGTTGAAGTTTATGCCTTCAAATTATTCATTTGTATTCCATGATTTAATGCTTGAATTCAACAGAACCATAATATTGTTTACAAGGAATGTTTGTCCTATAAATCTTCTGATTTTTGTTGGTTCTCGGATTGTTGGAAAATAGAATATTTTTAAGCCTTATAATTTTTGAGCATGCATGTTTTCCATCATTTTGGGTTGAACATAGAGAAACATCATGTTTATTTGCTTTTAAAAATTGGAAGATTAATAGGCCCACAAATTCATGTTACTTTAATTGAAAATTCTTCTCTTTAGTTGCATGATTTAGGATTGTCTACACATCTGATTAAGGGAATTATTTCTCAAATTAAAGTTTGTTTTAACATTCAAGTAAGGGCCAAACTTTCAATGCTAGTTTGGAGATATTTCAATGATGTATGGTAGAAATCTTAAGGAAATTTAATTTTGAATAAAATGGATTTTGAATCATTGAAAATTGAGTCTTATTTATTGAATGGAGGCTAGATCTCTAAATGGGTTCAATTTTGATGAATCATCTGGAGGTTGAAGATGATCATTTTGGAACTAAAAAAAAAAAAAAATGGACCCAGAAACTATCCAATTTTGTGTAGGTCCGTTTGCTTATTTTTGTCTGATTGTATTATTGTTGGGATTTGATTGTATTATTAGGGTTTGTTTGCTTGCAATGATAGAATTGGATGTGATTGATAAGTGTAGAATTCACTATTTAGAAAATATGTCCTTATCATCTAATATCTTATTTGCTTATTTGAATTATTAGTTTGGATATCCTAATTTTAATAGAATCAATTGTTTGGATACTTAAAAATTGTAACTTATGATAAACGTAAAATATCAAATTTATCTCTCAACTTTTTTTAATAGTTCAAATATCTTCATTAAAAGGATTTAAATATATGTTGTATACATAGTGACTAAGTCTCTTTTTTTTTTTTTTTTTTTCTCCTCAACCATTTATAATTTATTATTACCTAGAAAAGAGAAAATAATTAGCTTTCAAATTTTATTATAACATCTTACAATTATTTGAAAAATTAAACTATTTATATTTGATGTTCTTATGGATATTAGTTTGTAATTTTACAACAATATTTTTATATTAAATGTAAATCTATATTTAAAATAATATTATTCATTTTTTAATTTATAGGAAAAAAATTAGTTATGAAATCTTATTGTTATGGAAGAAATAGTTTTTTATAAAAAATGTTTTGAATTTCTTAGATAAATATTTTATAAAAATAAGTTTGATTATGGATATAACTTAGTATTTTCATAAAAACTTAGTTATATAAATCAAGGTTTAGTGATATATATATATATATATTTTAATTAATCATATATAACAATGTATGAATATATACAAAAATATTGGTGTATAAAATTATCCAGGGAAAATTTTATCATCTAATATGTTAATCTCAATATTTCTAATCTTAGGATTATTAATCAAGTCAAAGGGGTGGGATACATAATCCCAACACTTTAGGATAAAATGCTGGGTTTTTTTATTAATGATGGGCTTCAAATATGCAAACCAAACATTCAATTACATCGGATTACACACTATCCTATACAATCCTGGCAATTGTTGGGATTGGATTGGATTATTGGGACACATTTGGATATATAGATTGGATTGATAAGATTATATTGATACAGTAGGATTATACTATTCAAGAAAAAATAATACTAAGTTTGGGGCTTAGGATTATGCATTTTGGATATGTATTTATTTTATTAATCCTTTGTATGGATACAAGAATTAAATAATTGGACTACTCAATTTACTAAAATACCCATTATAATAAGACAAGTTCAAACTCCAATATTTTTCATTCATGGGTATAATTGTCAAATGACTAATTTCTTTTTCCTACTCTCATTTTGGATTACACAATCTAGGCCATCTTGGAGAAATTAATTATCAACTAGAAATAGGATTGTGGACCGGGCCCTTTATCTATCCTGGGCTTTTTTCACTTCATCCAAATATTTGATGGGGCTTGATAATATAATCTATCAATGTATGAACATATACAAAAATATTGGTGCATAAAATTATGTAGGGATAATTTTGTCATTTAATATGTTAATTCCAATGCTTCTAATCTTAGGATTATTAATCAAGTCAAAGGGGGTGGGATATATAACCCCCAACACTTTAGGATAAAATACTGGGCTTTTTATTAATCATAGGCTTCAAATATGCCAACTAAACATTCAATTACACCGGATTACATATTTATCCTATACAATCCTAACAAGCAAACGAAGCTTTTCTAACAAACATGCCCTTATTGTATTATTGGATTGTATTATTTGTTGTATTATTGTTGGGATAGTATTATTGTTATGATTGGATTGTTGATTGTATTATTGTTGGGCTCCACGGCCCAACTCTTCTCGAGCCCATGAATTTACCTTGAAGCAAAATGCATATTGGTGTGCTGATTATTGTTGGGATTGGATTGTATTATTATTGTATTATTGTTGGGATTGCATTGTATTATTGGTTGAATTATTGTTGGGATTGGATTGTTAACTGTATTATTGTTGGGATTGCGTTGTATTATTGGTTGAATTATTGTTAGGATTGGATTATTGACTATATTATTGTTGGGATTGGATTGTATTATTGGGGCATGTTTACTTTTCTCGATGATATGGGATGTTGGGCCACATCCCACATCATCCCAAATTTACGTTGCAGGTGTTGGGCCCTGTAAATCAGCCCAGGCCTACAACTATTTGGACTAAATGAAGGATGTAGAATTCGGCCCCAAAGGTGTGACAGTTTTATTCCAAGAATGGCCAAAGTGGGGTGATGAGTGAAATTTATAAATTTATCCCAACTATTCATAATTAATTACACCAGTATACCCACTGACTAAATGATGTCTCAACTTCAAAGAACTTCTAGTTGTATCACCAATCAAACAGTTAAAAAATAATTAAAAATATGAGTATATTAAAAATATATTTATATTAAATAGGCTAAGCCTATTTTAAAAATATTTATATTAAATATTTTAAAAATATTTAAATAAATATTAAATATTTATATATTTAAATTTTGAATATTTAATAAAAATATTTATATTAAATATTTAAATATTTTAAAAATATTTATATAGCATAAATAAATTAAATATTTTAAAATATTTATATTTTAGAAATAGTTTGATGTTGTATTGAAATGTTGAAAAAAAAATAATTTCTTTATGCTAAATAGAAAAATATTTTAATTAGGGGTACTTTAGTCTTTTATAATTTATCCCAATATTATAATTTATCAAAATAACATTCAATAAAATTATCCACTTTTATCATTCATATCATTCCACAAAGTAAACAACATTTCAAAAATATAAAATTATCATAATCCCACTCTCCATCCCTCATTTTATCATATTAACCCACATCTCATATCACAAAGTAAACAGAGCCTTAAGGCATGTTTGGATATATAGATAGGATTGATAAAATTATAATGATATGGTTGGATTATACTGTTGAAGATAATATAATGCTATGTTTGGTGACTAGGATTACACATTTTGGATATGTATTTATTTTATAAATCCCTTGTTTGGATACAAGAATTAAATAATTGAGTTAATGAATATACTAAAATACCCATTATAACAAGACAAATTGAAACCCCCAGTTTTAAAGGTAATAATGCCCAATTTTATGAATTTGCATAGGTATAATTGTCATAAGCCTAATTTCTTATTCCTAACACTAATCTGGATTATATAATCTGGGCCCAAGTGATGTGATTAACAATTAATTGAATGAAGGATAAAGGACCAGGCTTTGTATCAATCTTGGGTTTTTCTCATTACATCCAAACACTTGACATTGATTGATAGAATAATTTCTATCAAGCCATGTCCAACAAACCAAACGTGCCCTTATTGTATTATTGTTGGGATTGCATTGTATTATTGGTTGTATTATTGTTGGGATTGGATTATTGTTAGGATTGGATTGTTGATTGTATTATTGTTGGCCCAACTCTTCTCGAGCCCATGAATTTATCTTTCAGCAAAATGCATATTTTTGTGTTGTTGCTAGATTTCAAACCTAGCACTTGGGCCATAGAAAATGTGCTACACCACCAATACTCTATTCTTCTTCTTGTTATGTTGGATAACTTGATTATTTGTTATGATTCACCAACTACTTATCGCATTGATTGTTCAATTATCCATTATGAGTTATATACATAATAGTGAGAGTCATGTGATTTATATAATTTTTGTAATCAAAGAATAGCCACAACATCTATGGTTATCTTAAATTATATATTAAGTATTTTTAGATCACATGTGGAAATATGACATCAATTATGATTAATCATATTAGACATAGTAAAATTTATCCCACAAGAACTTTTATTATGTTTTGTATGATTAATTAGGGTTAAATGCCAAATTATATTCCTTAATTTACACAGAGGAATTAAGAAAAGGAACATAGTATTGTATATGAATCTGTTTGAATTAGAAACTTAGCCCACAGATAGTTCCTATGTCACATGATTAATATTTTCTATGTTTTGCATTGGTAAAGCATATTATGTATTTATTTGTCCTCAAATTTTTTATATAAGCATGTATATAATTTATTTTGTGCAGTTTTTCAACTTGTGAATTTTCTGATATGAAATGTGATATTCCTAAGCTCAAATGTGATAACTATAAAGTTTGGAAGAAGAGGATTCTTCTTCATTTGGGGTGGATGCACATTGATTATGCTACTCGGAAAGACGTACTGCCTCTGATTACTAAGAACAACCAACCTAATGATGTTGATCTTTATGAAAAATAGGAGCGATCTAACGCCTTAAAGTGATGGCATAATGACCAACATCTCAGCTGGTATTCGGGGTTTTGTCGATAAGTATAATAATGTCCGTGAGTTACTAAAGCTATTGATGAGCAATTTGAGTCTTCAGATCAGGCATTAGCAAGCACCCTAATCATGAAGTTTTCAACTATGAGGCTCACTGGTATTAAAGGAGTGTGTGAGCACATCATGCACATAAGGGATATAGCAGCTCAACTTCAGACTCTTGAGGTGACAGTGTTTGAGTATTTCCTTGTACATTACATTCTAAACTCTCTGGCACAGCAATATGGACCTTTCAAGATCTCTTATAACACATATAAAGATAAGTTGATGACTATGTGTGTGCAAGAGGAAGGAAGGTTGCTTATAGAGGCTAGAGAGATAGTGCATTTGGAAATTCAACAAAAGAATAAGAATCAAGCTAAAAAAAAAGGAAAGGAAAAGACATCTTCCGAAAAGGATATCAAGAAAGAATCCAAGTTTGACAAGAAATGTAACTTTCTTTCATTTGTTTGTTATGAATCTAATATGATTGATGTTAGTCATAACACATGGTGGATTGATTCTGGTTCTACAATTCATGTTACAAATTCCTAGAAGGTTTACAAAACTTACGGAAGCCAGTGGGAAGTGAGGAATACATCTATTCTGGAAACAAGATGCAATCTCACGTGAAGGCCATTGGGACATGCAGCTTAGTTCTTAGTAGTGACTTTATTTTGGATTTAGAAAAGACATTTTATATTCCAAGTTTCTTTAGGAATTTAATTTCAGTTTCAGACGATGTTTTCAATTATTTTATAAATCTGAACTTGTTGGGAATGGTATTCTGTCTGATGGTCTTTTTCAAATCAATTTACAAAATGATGCCACTCATACTGCTTTGCATGCTGAAAATAATGTTGGTGTCAAAGGATGTGTTATGAATGAGGATTCTTCTATGTTGTGGCACCGAAGATTGGGACATATCTTCATTAAGGGCACGTTTACTTAGTGATATGAGATGTAAGGTGATAGTATGAAATGAGGGATGAATAATAGGATTAGGATAATTTTGTACTTTTTAAATTGTATTTATTTGGTGGGATGATATGAGTGATAAAGGTAGATAATTATACTGAATGTTTACTTTGACGAATGCTAATATTGGGATAAACTTTAAGAGACTAAAATATCCTTAAGTATAAAATTATTTATTATTTCTCTCTAGCACAATTTATGTCAAAAAAATTGTTTCTTGATATAAATAATTTATTTTTCCTCTCCAACACAATACCAAACTATTTGATCTTCTCCCGAATGTTCCTAAAACAATTATTTCTTCTTCGTTCAACTATCAGACATAAAATGTTGGGTATATTTATATTATTTTACAATTTCTTATTTTTATTTTTCAAATAAAATTAAATATTTCATTTAGAATTAATTTCTTTTCAAAATACTATAAAATTTTCGTATTAATATCATTACCACAATTACAATTATATATATATATTTAGCTTTCAATTATTTTTAATATAAATACATTTTGTTTAAGTAATATTATAACAACAACAACAACAACAACAGTAATTGTAACACCCCTAAATTTAGCATTTTAGAAGGTAAGATTTCAAAAAATCATAATATTAATTTGACAAAATTTTGAGACTCAAAATATAAATAAGGAGGACTTAATTATAAGGAAATTGAAAGTTTCCAAGAAAAGACCACATACATGCATTGTAGAATCACCTTGTACCATTCAAACATTAGTTTACCTAAGCTTAACAACTTGGTATATAGCAGATGTCTATACGAACTATATAGCGCATCGCAGATGCCTAGGGGAAGCCCCTAGCGTACCATTGATACCTAGGGGAAAGTCCCTAGTGTACCGCCGACACCCAGGGGAAAGTCCCTGGCGTATCGTTGACACCCATGCGAAGCTGCATAGCGTGCCCCACATAACCAAACATATCGCCCGGATCGGCCCTTGGCCTACATTTTCTCCGTACATATAACATAATTCACAACTATTTGTGCAGATGCCCAGAGGAAAGTCCCCAGTGCACCGCCGATTCCAAGACAAAACAGTACAGAACAGAACAAAACAAAACAAAACAGAAACGCCGTCAAGGTAACACGATAGTGGCAAACAAATCCAGATGAGCCAATATGGCCAAATGAAGCTGAACAGATAAACAAATATGCCGGCAAGGCATCAGAGAACGATATAGATCGGTACAGATACAAGATAGACAGACAACTGAAATACAGATCAAAGATAAGGTTTTGGACGCTAGAACAGATAGAAGCAAAATCGATATCAAAGATAACCCTCACAGGGGTGTTCAAATTAGATAACAGATAACAAATCAGAATCGATATCAAGAGATAACCCTCACAGGGGTGTTCAAATCATATAACAGATAACAAATCAGAACTCCAACACATTTTAGATTTCAAACAAACAGAGTACGTTACAAAAATAGAAAACCCACACAAGGGCTTATCATAAATAACAGATAGTTAGAAAATGTGCCAGATTAGCAGACCCTCACCTCTTGTAGTTTCAACAAACAACCATAGCCCGCAATCTACTGATCGGCAAGACCCACTTCTTCGTTACCTAATCAAAAGAATATTTCCATCGTCAAAACTCCTATTCATCTCTAATAGCCTTCTAGAATTGCATCATAAGTATCCTAACATTACTAACTTATTGATTAACACGATGATATAAGTTTAATAGTCGCTACCTAAATCAAGTACTCCAATAAACCGATTATTCTAGAATTAACCATGATGTCTTATATCAGTTCCAAAAATAACATGATATTTCATTCTTAACTACAAAGTCATTATCATATCATCATCCTAATCAATCCACACAAAATAGTCCAATCTCTATATAATTAATCCTAACAAATGCCACTTAGTCTTACATTACATAATCTTTAATTTAGATTAATCACTATACCAATAATAAATCTAAATTTTGGCATTTAGCACAACATGTCCGGGTCCACTTAATTGAATATTTTTCTTGCATGGGAATCTTACACACACACACACACACACGCACACACACACCAGTCATATCCAAAATCCTCATTCTTGGCATATAATACAAGGTTTCCAAAGGTAAGGTACAATATATACATATACATATATATATATATATCAAAGTGCAACCAACAAATTTTCAAGATTGGCCACCGAAGTTTCGAAACCACAAACCAAATACGCTGTTGTGTTCATTGTGTTGAAGAGGTGAAACTGCCTCTCCACCGCCGCCGGAGTAGACCAACATCACCACAAGAATGCTCATCTCAACCTCATGAGTCCAATGCCACTATCCGTTTCAAGTTTCATGGCCAAAATCTCCTTCAATCGAGCTCAAACTTCAAATGGGTCTCTCTCGCCACCGCCCTCCGATCGCCGACTCGCATGCAAAGGTATTTTTAGCTTCCTCACGCCGAGAACTTCTAATATCTCCACCCAAAAACGAGCTTTGGCCGCAGCTCCACCACCGCCTAGTTTCAGTTCCTTATTTTCAGTTACTCGCCGCCCGTACCACCTTGCATGTGGTGTGCGAGTGTAGCTAGGAGTGTGGGGAAGGGTTTAAATGGTTTGTTTTGGGCAGAATCCAGCTGCCAGTGAAGATCACCGGAGGTGGTGGTTGTTGCAGGAAAAAGAAAGAGGAAGAATGGGGGTTCAAAATGCAAATGCCATCTTTTATAAAACTAATTTTTTTAATTTTTAGATTTGACCCCAAAATCTTTTTAAGAACATCAATTAAGTCCCTGTAATTTTTAGAAAATAGGGCTTTGACCCCATTGACCAAACTTTTTCCATCCAAGCCCCAATGTTTTTAAAAAGTACCCAATCAGGTTTTCATAAATTCTGGATTGACCCCAAACTTTTAAAATTTCTTAAAACTAAAGTTTTTTTGTTAGCAAGTTGACCGCCAAAATTTAATAAAATAATAAATTAGCAATTATAACATAAGATTCATGAAATTTAAATATAAAAAAAAATCTATAAATCATGATATTTTCAGGGTGTTACACATACAATGGTTATTAGTTACAATTAAACTAGCAAATTGTAGGTCTTCTTCCTCGTACATTGGGAAAGACTCAGGCTGCAGTGATTCATTATCTGATTGTGAGTTGTTTTAAGTTGATGTTGAGGCAGAATAAACTTGTGTTCCATAGAGTGATAGAGAAATACATGTTTGTACATTGATCTTTCAGTTATTTATTTATACACACGCACGTCAGGAGTGCGCTAAGTTCGAACGACCTTACTCATAAAGTGTGAGACTAATGCCACTAGGCTAAGGGCTACTCGACACTTTTATCGACATTGATAATAATGTATGGGCTCTCTTCCTTCATGGTGGTCGTAATTTCTGGGCCACGTGGATTCCATGAGAGAATTCCAAAGTTAGATTTATGTTAAATCTCACATGAATCACCTTGTGTATTCTCCTTAATTAACAAATGTCTAATTTTAAACTCTGGTTCGAAGAGAAGTACATAGTGCTAATATGTCCTGGATGATCCATTTAAGTGGGGGATTGTTGTAATATATATATATATATATATATATCTTGAAAATTGCAATTTGAGTTTAAGAATGAGTGTGTTTGTTCCACATTGAAAAAGTAAGAATGTTTTTTCTACTTTATAAAGAAGAATACACCTAAAAGTTCAAATTAGAACTTGGAAGGAAAATATAGATTGAAGCTAATATATATATATATATGTATATATATTATTTAAATTAAATTCAATTGGCTTAAGACATAAATATGTTAGAGAACTAATCTCAGATGGCATAATAACTATAGTCTTTGTGAGATCATAAAGGAATCTAGTGGATCCCTTAACAAAAGGGATCTCAAGAAATTTGGTCATTGGTACCAGAAAGAGAGAGCATAATAATTTGTTTTAGCTTATAAAAATTGTATGTTACAAACTACTTATTGACTTAGTTATCAAATAATTAATAGCCTAATGTAAGTTATTTTTTTAGATAAAGTACAAAGAGATTATATATTTACTGTAACAAAAAGAATTTAACCTTTAAAATTCTCAAATGTCATGAAAGTTATAACTATAACTTCCACATTATTAACAAATCATACAAAAAAGCTTTATATTAGAAAAGAAACTATTTGCTTATTTATCATACCAAAATATGTATGTAAATATATATATCTAATTTAAAAAATGAATTTAGTAAGATATTCTGCGCCCTATTTTTATTTTCTTAATTCTTTTATTTATTTTTCTATATTTTATTATTTTATAAATTTGTGTATAATTTATAAACTTAGAGTGAGCAATTCTTGATATTCTGCGATTTATTTAAGTATAAATTATCTTCAAATATAATATTTTTAATTAAAATATTCATATTATTTTTTTAAAATAGTAATATATTTTCTTTCATTAGTGCTAAAAATAATTATTGTTCATATTTTAATCACATGAAGTAAAATAAATATTATTATAAAATAAATTATTTCAATCATATAATTATATTTGATGCATCGCACTGGGTACATGCTAGTATATAAAATGTAAATTTTGAGAGTTTAACGAATCTTTCCCAAATAGTCATTTAACCAATTGACATTAATTTTATATATACAATGTGAAGTAAGTTGATCAAACTCCTAATATATGTACTATGTAAATAAAAAAATTCAACAACTCTTGAATGCACTACTCATATAAATAAACAAGCAAAATTGACAAACTCATCCTACACCGACCATTATATTCCCTAGAAAATTAACAAGCTATGTTTATTTGTGTTTTTTCTAAATATTTTTCAACTCCTAAAATAATACCAAATATTCAACTTCATTCATCGAATTATACTTTCAAAATAATTTTTTTCTACTCAAAATTCCCTGGAAAAAATAAAGAAAAAGAAAAGAAAAGAAAGTAAGATGACACATCAATCATTCATATATATACACATATAATATTTAATATAAAAAATACAATTTCACCCTAAAAATTTAATTAAAAAGTAATTGATTTAACATATACAGTTATTTTTGTCTCCTGCAAAATAATTCCAAACATAAAATTTTATTTTTTATATTTTCTCTAAATAAAACCAAATATTTGATACATTCCCTAAATTTAATTCTCAAAACACATTTTTTCAAAATATTTCTCAAAAAAATGCTCGAAGCACATCCAGACATAGTGTCACAGCGAGGAAGAGGGCAGTGTTGTAATTCGCTCTCTCAAACACCTCTTTCTGATAAGCCTTCTCTTCCTGAACCTCAAAGCCAATAGCAGAACCCAAGCAACACTTCCTCGACGCACACACAGGGTGGGTGCAAGGGAGGACCGACGATGGCGTACAACCTGAGTGCCACACCGTCAACTTCGCTCTCCCGCGAAACCCATCTCTTCTGCAATTCTGTCTCGCCTCCCAATCTCTTTCAACTCAGAACCCATAGAAACCTCAACTTTCCTCTGAGGCTTCACCCTACAAAACCCTCTCTTCGTATCTCATCCAAAGCCTCTATACAAGAACAAGCTCTCAATGCAGTCTCTCAAGATTCTGAAATCCCAGGTGAAAAAATAATATCTTCGCCGAAGTCCTACATCTGGGTCAATCCCAAGAGTCCCAGAGCCTCAAGACTAAGGAAAAAATCTTATGATTTCAGGTATGCTTCTTTAGTGAAAATAGCAGAATCTTTAAATTCATGCAACCCGGTGGAAGACGAAATTTCGAGTTTGTTGAATGCTATTGGGGATAATATAGTAGAACAGGATGCTGTGATTGTTTTGAATAATATGTCGAATATTGAAACTGCACCGTTAGTACTTGATTACTTTCGTGGAAGGTTGAAAGTGAGTAGAGAAGTCGTTTTGCATAACGTGACTTTGAAAGCATTTCGGAAGTGTAAGGATTTAGATGGGGCTGAAATTTTGTTCCGGAAGATGCTTGAAAGGGGGGTTGAGCCCGATAATGTAACTTTCTCGACATTAATTAGTTGTGCTAGGCAGTGTTCTTTGCCTGAAAAGGCAGTTGAGTGGTTTGAAAAGATGCCATCTTTTGGGTGTGAGCCTGATGAGGTGACTTGCTCTGTGATGGTTGATGCATATGGAAGAGTGGGCAATGTGGATGTTGCTTTGAGTTTGTATGATCGGGCGAGGAGTGAGAAATGGCACCTTGATGCTGTGACTTTCTCCACCTTGATTAGGATTTATGGGTCAATGGGGAATTTTGATGGATGCTTGAATTTATATGAGGAAATGAAGGCCTTACGGATTAGGCCTAATGCATCTGTGTATAACTCTCTGTTGGATGCCATGGGTAGAGCCAAGAGGCCATGGCAAGCGAAAAATATTTACAGGGATATGGTTGACAATGGGATTGAGCCGACTTGGGGTACTTATGCTGCATTAATTAGGGCTTATGGTAGAGCTCGATATGGAGAAGATGCACTTGCTGTGTATAGATTAATGAAGGAGAAGGGATTGGAGTTGAGTGTTGTTTTATATAATACTCTTTTATCCACCTGTGCTGATGTAGGATTTACTGATGAAGCTTTGGAGATTTTTCAGGATATGAAAAGTTCAGGGACCTGCATGCCGGATAGTTGGACATTTGCTTCTTTGATTACGATGCGTTCTTGCAGTGGAAATGTTGAAGAGGCAGAGGCTACATTGACCGAAATGTTGGAAGCTGGTTTTGAGCCTAACATCTTTGTCTTAACCTCACTCATCCAATGCTACGGGAAAGCTGGCCGTACGGATGATGTGGTCAGGACCTTTGATCGGCTGCTCGAGTTGGGCATAACTCCTGATGAGCGATTCTTGGGTTGTCTTCTAAATGTAATAACTCAAGTACCAAATGAGGATCTTGGCAAGCTAACCAGTTGCATTGCAAAGGGCAATCCAAAGCTTGGTTACATTGTGAAACTCCTAGTTGATGGAGAAAACATTGAAGGAGAAATCTTCAGAAAGGAAGCTGGCGAGCTCCTCGAGTCTATTGGTGCTGATGTTAAAAAAGCATACTGCAATTGCTTGATTGATCTCTGTGTAAACCTAAATCAGTTGAAGAGAGCTTGTGATTTGTTAGACCTTGGACTAGCACTTGAAATATACACTGACATAATGTCTAGAACTTCAACACAATGGTCTTTGCACTTGAAGAGCCTTTCTCTGGGGGCAGCCTTAACTGCACTACATATATGGATGAATGACTTGTCCAAAGCTCTTGAAAACGGGGAGGAGTTGCCATCTTTGCTTGGGATAAACACAGGGCATGGGAAACACAAATTTTCGGAGAAAGGCCTAGCAGGCATTTTTGAGTCGCATCTGAAGGAACTAAATGCTCCATTTCATGAGGCGCCAGACAAAGTTGGCTGGTTTTTGACAACAAAGGTTGCAGCCACATCATGGCTGGAGTCGAGGCGTTCCCATGATGTAGCTGCTGCATAATCAAATCGTGAAAGCTTGTGCTAGACTCCCATTAGGTGCTTGATCTGCTTACACAAGTCACTATAATGGTATGGGCATTCTTGAAAATTTTCTTTCCTCCTGTGCTTATGCTGATTCCAATGATAGAGGAAGTTTTGTTTTAGTTTGTCAAGTTGGCTATAGGCTATAGATAACCAGCTATTGTTGCTTGTAATTTTATTAAATACTAGTGATGTTATATAGATTGTTTCTCCTACTTATCCTTTCTGGGAGTTGTTAGATGGTCTGTTGAAGAATAAACTTCTAAAGATAGTTTTGGTGTCAATGAAGCTTGTTAATGAGAGAATGTCATATTAAATTTCAAGATGAGAATCGCAAGCCTAGGCCTGGACTAATCTATCTATAGTCCAAATTTTGGCCAGGAAGAACTAACTTGCAGTATGCTGCACTATTGCATATCAACTTCAGTCATTTCCTTGCTGGTTATTCTGCCCCACTTGTATGTCTGCTTTGTTGCTGTGCTATAGCCAATGATTTGGAGGTTGACAAAGCATGGGATTTCCAACTTCCAAGGAGTTGACTCTCGAGGGTCTTCTGTACTCTGGATGCAAGGCACAGAGAATGTTGCATTAGAAAGTTTTGACTTTGCGAAGATTATTATTATTATTTATTTTTTTTGACTTTGCAAAGATTAATAATAAATAGCTTTAGAGTCAAGCCGACCACTCCAAAAAAAGCTTAAAAGAGTCAACTTAAAGGGTGCAAAACCCCCTCTTCAGAAAACTGAAAATGTATGGTAGTGTTTTACTAACATATCACTCTTAAGACT
The DNA here is from genome assembly GCA_018894105.1 of Jacaranda mimosifolia. Lineage (NCBI taxonomy): Eukaryota > Viridiplantae > Streptophyta > Magnoliopsida > Lamiales > Bignoniaceae > Jacaranda > Jacaranda mimosifolia. The sequence goes on from CM032129.1 coordinate 28,602,364, forward strand.
TCTAATTATTTATATTAGCCAGAGAGTCATATAAATAACTCTTGCTCCATGATGAAGAATGAGAACTTAAGTCTTAAAATAAAGTATAATGTGGCCTGCACGTTTGCTAACTGGCTGAGACTTTGAAACCAGTTATATGGAACAGTATATATAGGTACTACGCTATTCCAAGTGCTACTCATTCAAAATGGGAAACTGCATTGGCGCAGCATTTGAGGAAGCTAACCCTGACGAAGGAAATAAAGAGTTGAATGTTTTAGCTGATGAAAAGTTCAGTTTGAAGCCCACCGGCGGCTGTAGGAGTGCACCAGGTTATAAGCTCTGCAAGGCACAATTGCCCTTCTCAGTGATGCTGAAGTCTAGAAAGATTCATCGCCTAATTCCTCAGATGATTCAGCAGAATAGGCTTCAAATACCAGCACAACTGGCTGTGGGTTGCAACGGCCAGAGGGTAAAGTTAGTGATGAGTAAGGAGGAGCTGGAGCTGCTAATGAGAAGAAGCAAGGATGTGCTACAACTGAAACATATTGTGGTAAGAAGGGCTAAGAAATGGAGGCCATCTTTAGCTACAATTCCTGAATTTTAGAACTACCGGGATATGTTTTTGCTTCTTTTAGGCCTTCTTTACAAAGATATATATATATATATATATCCTAGACAAGCTTTGCTACCCCAATTTTCCTTAGAAAGTTACATGTAAAGGGTGAGAAACTACAGGAAAATTGAGAGGTGTTAGAAACTTCTATCAACAATTTTCTCAGCAATTGCTTGCTGGCAAGCCATTTCTGTTTTCTTCTTTCCCTGAATGTATAGTTATGCCCTTCTCCTGAATCTGATATATTTTGGTATTTGCCAATAAAATTGAAGGATGTATAGCTTATTGAATAATTTGCTCAGAATAATGGTTTATACAGATCTGGCTAGCTGGTACAGAATTTTGTATCAAAAGATGGACTGATGAGGAAGGCTGAGGGTGGAAGAGGAAAGCCCACAAACTATTATATCAAAAAGTTTCCCCACAATGATTTTTATTTTTAAAAGCAGTATCGAGCTTGAAGTTTGTTCATCATGCATCATTTGCATTGAGCTTTTAGTGATGGTGGATGCCCTAGATTGTGATGTAGATCTCTTTTTTCTTTCGGTATATTACAAAGAAATTATTGAATTTCTCATCTTTTGGAAATATATATTACTGTTTATAGGATTCACTCTCGTCTGATGTTGCTGTTGATTGCAAATTTACAAACTTTGCATTGTTTTCTTCAACAATTGTCCTTTTGCTCCTATTTTTAGAAATCTTTTGTTTTTCTTCCTCTTGATTTTCAGACTTTGTCTTCAATAATTATCCTTTTGCTCTTATCTTCAAGAATCTTTTGCTTTTCTTCCTCTTGCTTTTCACACTTTGTCTTTCAGTAATACTTCTACTAGCAACCAAGGTCCTTCATTCTAGTGATCTGGCTCCCAAATTTTACCTCATGGAACGGAGCCAGTATACCAAGTTCTAAAAGTTAGCCAGTTTTAATAGCTAGCACATATTATTGACATTTTGAAAAAAAGTAAACCTTGACTTGAAATGTGTCTAAAACTCTAACCGGTATTAGGGATCTTTCTTAACCTTTCTGATGCATCTTTAAAGCCACTTAATAAGAAAAGAACTTATTCAAGTTTTAAGCAAAATTAATGGAGAGTACTTGACTTCGCTTTTAAATTAATTAAAAAAAGTTTTACGTACCGCACACTATATTTATATTTAACAAATCATAAACAATATTAACTAACTTAATAAACAACAATCAATGCAAAAGTGCACTTATTTCCCTCAAACCCTATTTTCAAATCCATAATCAAGTTGTCTGAGTCTTTCTCATAGCCTTTTCAATGCATTTCTATCTTACACATCAACTCATTTTTCTTTGCTGCTAACATCTATCTTACTCTTCCTTGATCTCTTCTCCTTACAAGATGTCAAGAATATGAAATAGAATGAACTTGAGGACACGATATTAATTGGGTACCTAGGAGAATGTTAAGAAAATTAAGAATGATGCAAAAATTCAATTAGCCGCACATATCCAACAATACTCCTATATAGGTGGCCATCCATAAATAACAATACTTCTGTTCTAACGCTGCAAAGTCAAATTATTTAATTTTGCAGTAAATTATCATATTAACTTTTTTGATAATTTTAGTATTATTATATAAGATTTTAATATTATTCCGTCCGTGTGTGTGTGTGTGTGTTTTTCAGGCCAATTTGCTAAAGGGTTATATATGAAAATTGAAGAGTTGGGAAATTCCTAAGATGGTCCCAGCAAGACTACTTAGACAATCTCTATATCACAAAACCATTTTAAAAGACTAAAGCTATCCCTTGCCCAAGTCATATGGATTCCACTGGGAGAATGCTAAAATGATCTAAGCAACCAATATGCTAATCCAGCAAAGAATATATCCAAATGTCAACATTCAAGGCTTCACTTGTGACCAAAATACCACCCCCACCTTTTTGAATGTTGTGTTTATGCTATGCACCTATAGGGGTCAATCAAGTCATTTTCCACATGGGGAGCCCTCAATTTTTATTTTTTTTTACGGGGTATTAGGATTTGAACCTCAAACCTCAATTGTATAAGTATGAGAATGGCGTCACTCGACTAATTAAACAATGCGAAACCCTTAAGATTGGAATAGTTAGCTGAGGAAACAAAGGCTACAAACAAAGGCAACCTTGTTAAACAAAGAATATTTGCAAAATAAGTGATCTCCTTGGCAAAAGGCACTTTTCTCACGTCCTATGTTACAAATAAAAAGCCTCTAAGAGTTTTTCTAAAAATGTGCATCTCCAATCTGAAGAAAAACCATGGAAATCTATGCCAAGATTTTGCAGTACAGATACTTCTTTGCTGCAGCAATAGCTATATTACTAAGCCTGACAGTTTTCTTGACAGTTATTCCTCGGCTCACCAGCATTCTCCTTTACTTCTGGCCTCTTTTCCTCTCCACAGCTTTAGTTCTGGTGGCAATTATTGTTATCAGCCAAATATCTCCTATACCACCGGATTTCTATGGCGACCGAGAAGGAGAAGCATTACTGGATTTTGTTGCCAGACAGCCAGAGTTGCTGGAGAATTACAAGTGAAGAATTAGAAATCTTGAATGGTTCAATTCTTCCAATTTAAATAGATAATTGATCTCATCTTACATCCACCCTGTATGATATCTGAAAAACTTTATTTATCATAAATCATTCTGAATTATAGCAACTAAAATTTCTTGTGGTGGGAAGGAACTAATTAACTGTTTGAACAAGATTATGATTATGCTTTGAGCCCTTTTCCAGTTATTCGATCCCTTATGAGAATTTAGCCTTCTAATGATTGAATTTGCTGGTGTTAGTTGATACAGAGGTAGGTCGAGTGGATGATACATTTGGCTTCTGATTGAGGCATGCAATCCTTATTATGATCAGTGCCTTTCTCGCGTTGATTGATCATGATTTGATTGAGGCAACTTTTTTCGTCCAGAGTGCCTTTTTTGTTTACCATTCAGTGCATGCCATTGATATGTGTACGGCACTAATTCTTCGTGTCGATTCAAGGTCGAATTAAATCATACAAGTTGGGTCGATACATGATCGAACCGATTATGTAGATCGGTCGGATGGTGAATGATCAATTAAATTAAGATATATAAGGCTTTTATCACTACAATGCATCAGAATCAACTAAATAAAATCATTTAATACTCAAGTCAGTCCAAATAGACAAAAATAAGATAACAAGTTAGAGAGGATTTTATAATAACATAGTGGACATAGTACATTTTGTAAAGCTATTTGACAAACATAAAGTAATGTCGCACATTCAACGATGATGATATGTTATATCGAGATTTATGTCAGTTTTATCCCACTCAATTTTACATTTTGTAATGCCATTTGGCAAACAAAAAGTGGTGTCGCACATTCAATGATGATGGCGACATGTCAGGTCGAAATTTGGATCAGTCTAATTCCATTTGATTTTTAAAAGATTCGGATCGAAACTTAACAAGGGAAAAATCACAATTTCATTTACATCCGGATCACCAAGAGATCTGCAATGAGTGATTCAAGCCATAGCCGCACTTTTCATGTTCTTGAAGTGAAACACTTGTCTTGAAATTGGTATGTTGAACCGTACAATTATTTCTCTACTCGCAAATAGACATTTCTGGCTCGTTCAAATAAAGAGACTTATCATCCATACTTCCCAGTTCCCACCCGTGGAGGCCTATTCTAGAACTATCCCCCACATCTATGATCCAAATTGAAAGACAGCACCACACAGTATTCACAATTGTTCCAAACCAGGGCCCCCTCAGGAGTCCTTGATTGATGTCTTACTACATATTCAATGTAATGATAGACAAGATTATTACAAAGAGAGCCACTTTTAAACCACAAAAAATTTGGAACCTCTCTGTCTAGTCATTTTGGGAGTACTGTAGCAATTGGATGAGGACAACAGGGTAAACCCATATTCATATTATTGTGATAAAAATATGAAGTGTTTCTTTCTTCATTCTTTTAAGGGGTCTGAACGTGTTAAAGGCTATTTTCTTCACATTTTTGGTGATCAATCATGTGGGGTGGAGGACCCATATCCTTTTTCTTACAAACGGTTCTGTCCCTACCATTTGCATTATTGTTAAATTAATTTTGGGATTAATTTGGTGTCTGAAATGGAGACAATTGGCATGTTGGAATCAATTATAGGGTGGTTGTGATTGTACGTAATAACAAAGGCTGCAAAAAATGATGTCCCCATTGATAAGTTATAGTGTGATTAGAAGATATTTACTCCTCAGATTGTAAGAAGAATCAGTATTGTGGAACCCTTTTTGTGTTCATGCAACTATAGAATGATCAGTCTCCCAGATAGAGCAATGAGAAGTACCCATCAATTGTAACTGGGGTATATGATGACTTTGCTGCGCCAGCTAAATATCTTGAAAATCATAGCATAGCACCAAAATGCATGAGATTGCAAATCAAGATTTCAGGTCTATGTTCAAATGTGGTAGTAATTAAGAGTTCAAAAATGTTTAGCCCTTTTACATTGCTAATTGAGAGAATTGTGGGTGTCAAATTTCAACGCTGACTGAAAATACAAGTGCTCAAACATGCACAAAAATATATAAGTTGGGTTGGGAGATTTTGAGTTTGGACATGTTTCTGATTTGAAAATATAATCTATACATGCATGAAAAAATAAAATTCGACTTGGGAATTTTTGGGTTTGGGCATGTTTCTGATTTGAAAATTTCGAGCTAGGTTTGAATTGGATTTCATATCAATCCGCATAACTTGAAAATGATTTTTCTTGTTTTGTAGCTCGAAGGTTGAAACTTTGGTTCATATTTGGTCTTTATCTCTTGTGGAGGATTTTTTTTTCTTGTGGAGGGAATTGAAGATTGATTGATTGATTCACAAGATGATTATAAGTCTTTTATAATTTGAACTTAATTTATTGTGTTGTGTGATTGTAGTTGAAATTTTAAAATTATTGATGTTACTATTGAACACTTTGTTTATCATATTTAACTATTAAATTTTGAGATGTTATTAATTGTTTTACGAGTGATTGTGAACTACTGTCGATTGAATATTTTTGCCAATTTTAATCAAATCAACCCAAAATCTAATTAGATATTTTTAAGGTTGGGTAGCATTGAGTTTCATCGAGACGGATTAGGTAAATTCATATTATCCCTTATCTCAGTCCAACCCATATTATCCAATCCGCCTGAATTACTACTCTAGAATTGTGTGCTTTTTATGAGAGTGAGGAAAAATTACATTTGGACAATAAGGTTATCTTGAAGAAGATTCTCAACTATTTCTGCACAATAAGGTATCCAACATGTCCGTTCATGCCCTAATCCCTCGTGTCGGTCTTTTCATTTAACTCGGACCAAAAGTAACAAGTAGCAACATGTAACAAAGATTTATACATGTCCAAAACCTACATAATTTAAAAATTTTGAGTTCCAGTGCAAATAATGTTCAAGAAACTGGACCGAATCCCCTGATTCGACCGGTTCGCTAGAGGACCTACGAATTGATTGAACTAGTGAATCAGTTTTTCTTTTAAATAGGTTAGTAAGTTTTTTAAGTAAAAATTAAAAAAAAATAATTTGACATTTTAAATTGATGTACAAATATTATTGTCGAGTAAAGTTTGGAGAAAGTTTAATAAATACTAGACAATTTTTTTCCCATCTCATTTTTTGATATTTTTTAATATATTTATATAATATATTTTTTAATATATTTATATAATATTAAATATAATTATAACGTCACACCGATTGAATCAATAGTTAAATTTATTGAACTAATTGAATTAGTAACCAATAAGGCCACCTATCCGATTTCTCAAATATTGGGTGCAAAATGTATAAAATAATGTAATAGAACACATCAAGGATGAAGAAAGGAAGAAGGGAAGAAAGAAAGAAAGAAAGAAAGGAATATTGATCATAAGTGATGCATATCTAGAATTAATGGAGAACAAAGAAAACATAAAACTCCTTTTATTTAATTTCTCTTTCATGGGAGCTTTAATTCTACACTGCTATGAGGTGTTGTCTGGCTTCAATCCTAATCTCTTCCTTCATCTTTCTAATAAATTCTTCAAACCTCTTATTCAACTCTTCTGTGCTAACACTCGCATCAATTAGCGATGTGCTCTCTGGACCTCTACTTTCTTCTATCTCATCATCATCATCATCATCATCATCATCTTCTTCTTCATCTTCATCTTCATCTTCTTCCCATGCGTCACTCTCTAAAATCATATCTCCAGTCTTTATAATTTCTTCAGCTCCTTGGGAAAACCCGCCACGATCTTGTTCATGTTCTTCTTCTGGAACTGCAACATTAATTGTTGGGCTGTCGACATAATCTCGTTCTTGTTCCGAGGTTGTCTGTTTTTCATCTGAAACTGGGACATCCAGTGGACTATCTGATATGTATCCTATGGATGCTGTGTTTTCTTGAGCCGCTGCTTCTTCGGGAAATGCTGAGATTTGCTCCAAGCAGTCTTCAGCATTCTTCACGAATTGCCCGCCATAGTTCACGCCGGAGGAGCTGAGTTTAAGGTTCTTGGCAAGAAGTGCGAGGATTCCGTTGCAAATCAGGAACATGTACTTCCTGTCCGGAGCCTGATCGAAGAGTGGGAGAATCAAGGTGGAAAAATGAAGATTGTGGGAGAAGAATAAGAAGGAAAAACCGGAAAAGTATGAGACAAAGACCGAAAAGATGGAAAGTGGGACTAGGAACTGTAGTGTTTTTCTGATGAGATGATGATAATTATTCTGAGTAATGTTGGATGTTCCAGTGAAGTGATCCATTTTTGTTTGTACTTTTTCTTTGATTAGGATTAGAGCAGTGAGTGTTGAAAAGAAGAAAATGAGGGCTTTGAAAGAGGGGTAAATATTTGTGTGTTGGACAAGAGGAGGAGTGGTCCTTAAGAGTTTATATAGCACGGGAGAGCCCAATTATTTGAGACCAGATTTTTGCATGACAAGATTGCTTTTCTAATCATCTATATTAATTTGATTATTGACATGGGAGTGAATGAAAAGTCTATTTTTTATTCATATCATTCGAATTAATATCCCTATGTTTCAAGATTTTTTTTTCCCGAGTTGAATACAACTTATTAACTCAATCATCGATTAGAGCATGCGGTCTTATCAGCATATTCAACTTAACATCCCTGTATAAATACACATTCACATAATTTTAAATGTATGCTTTATACGGATTTATTATAATATCTCTTCCAACCTTTCAACTAAGTTAATTTTAGAATATTTTCACTGAAACCTCACAATGATTTCAGGTTAGATCCCAAATTCAATCATTCATAATATAACAATGATTCTAATCTTGTGGTGGTTCTAGGTTATATCATAAATTTGACCTATTTGCAATAAAACAGCACGAATTACAAAAAATTGATCATTAAATAAATTTATCAAGCGACACCAAATCACATATATTTTATAATTTATTCTATTTTTCAATGCAATAAAATTACGTAGTGTCTATTTTCTTTGATACAGGTAATACACATCAAATGTTTCAAAAAAAAAAAGGAAAGGACATAAGAGGAGAAAGTTTCTCCATAGTTGGGTGCCCGGACCCGGTCGGTCAACTTGCATTACTGCTGGAATTCTGACAGAATTAATCACCCATAAATGGTTGGGAGGTGGTGTTGGTGTTGCTCTTCGCTGAAGTTTCTAGTAATTGTCTATAACACGGGGATCTTCTCTTACCAATAGTCATGGAAATTTATAATCTTTACATACAAATTTATAAGATAAATTTATTGTTTTATGTTATGGAAAAACACTAAAATAAACCATTTTTTTTCTCTTCTAAGTCAGTATAGTAATGAAATGAAGTCAAAAAATATTTGTCACTAGTAATAATAATACCATATAAAAAGAAATAAAATAAATATATAAACCAACAAATATACCTGATAATTTTTTTTATTTACATATGCACATATATATCTAGAGTTCATTAGAGTTTGAACTTAATACAGACCTTATACAAAAAATACGAAAATAATATTATTGAATTAATTAATCATTTCGTATAAATATATCTATGAATGAGAATTTTCCTTTTTCTAGACTATTTTAAAACCAAACAATGTTTACTGATATGGGCTGGGTCACTTTTCCAACTAAGCTCGAGGGCCCAACTAGTGGCCAGTATTGATTATTGCGAGGGCAACTCTGTTGGGTCTCCTGGCTCGATTTATTTATTTATTCATTTTTTTTTTGGGTCAAATAGAATTAAGTGTAATTTATTGAAATTTGTTATGATTGGCCTCAAGGAATATGTTATAATGATAAATTTAGTTTTTTGTTTAGGATTAATATTTCTTATATCTAATTTGTTGTTGAACTCGTTAGTTTGATTTATATAATTTCAAGATACACATTTTTTAAATGTTTTTGTTGTTGCAAGTATAATTTACATATTCAGTTTTAACATTTGACTAGCAACGCTAAAATTTAAAAGTTAAAAATATATAAAAGATTATCCTTTGACCCCCAATTCTCCCTCCTTCCAAAAAATATACTTAAAAAATAAATAAAAGATTCGATCAAAATCCAACCTAGAAAAAAAAAAATTAAATAAATTTGACTCGATCAACAAACTCATTGGTCTCAGGTTAAATGGGAGATGATGGGGTACATAGTTTTATCTTTTTGATACGGGCAAACAAGATAATATCGTATCTTTTTTGTGTCGTAACTTTTTTATATGAACAAATAAGATAGTATTTTATCCCAAATAAGATAATATCCTATCTAAATATATTTTCAATTTGATATTTTTTATTTATTGAAACATATTTTTTTATAATAAATAAGAATGAAATTTGTGTATACAACATAATATATGGTTGAATACAATTATACAAATTCATTCTAAAAAAAAAGTTAAGTGGTTAATTGATTTAATAGAATCATCCTTATAATTTTATGTGTAATCAAATCTTAACAAATTTTAGGCGTACATATACGAATAAATATTCGCTCGCAACTTAATTGTTTCAACGGTTGAATCAAGAAATTCTATGTCTAGGACACTGTTCAAGTGAATTGCATGGAGTATAATATTTCAAATAATAATATTAATATTTTATTTTATGATATTATAGTTATACATTTGATGGCTTGAAAATTAATTAATTAATCAATCCATGGTACTCAAATGAATTGCATCATTTTTCAAATCAGACAGGCAGAGTACTGTACAAATGGAGTGGCGAAGGGCATGGACAATGTCATCAAATTAAACGACTTTCACAAATTCTGGTTACTCTTGTTTCCCTGCCTTTTTCTTGTCATACAGTGATTCACTATAAAAAAAAAAATTAGAACATTTGTTACGAATTTAATATTAAAAATTTATAATTTTATTTATAAAATTAATTTAGTCTAATCCAAAATATGTGTTCTTGTAGCTGATCATTGCTACAGCCAATTTATAGTTGATCATTATTTTATATTGCACAAATAATTTATTGAGTTTGTATGAAAATGATTATGAATTGATAGTTAATAATTTTTATTATTTATTACTTTAAATTAAAAATTATATTTACTACACAAAGTTTGTAATTTATAGCGATAATTATGAAATTAAATTAAATTTCTTAATATGAATACTTAATTGTCTGTACTCATTAGAATAACAACTTTTTTAATTCAAAAAAATCCAAGTCACCTGGTATATTGGGGTTTATGATACTTAAAAATGTGTACCTTTTTAAATGGTATTTACAATTGGATCTTTACAAATTATCCACTTTAATAAAACACATTGTCACATGCAAACTTGCCAAGCGGTTTGTGGCCCAATGACATAAGTTTCACATATAATGTGAGAGGTCAGAAGTTCAAGTTCGAAAGGACTCCTAATATGCGTGTATAAATAATAATTAAAAAAATAAAGATAAACTTATATGTATTTAGAGTTTGTCGGAATTCAGATTCCAAATCAAGAGATATTTTTCCCCCATAGTTGGAACACAAAATCACTTAAAGTAATGAGAATTCTATAGTTTTTTTTTCTTGTGACTCTTTATTTTAAATGTATTTTGCTACACATTTTTTCCATTTTTTTCTTTTCTTCTTTCCTCGTTGGATAAAGTTCATCAGAATTCTAATATTTTTGCAGATCCCACGAAAGAATTTTCAGGATGAAATGTCTAACGATAAGTAAAGGTGAACAAGAACGGAAGATTTGCGCGGCTCAGAGTTTTGCTTTTGTTGTTGTGCTTTTAGGTATATATTACTCAAATCTCTCCTTCTCTATGTGAAGGCACTAAACTCCAAGCATTTGCATGTGTTTTAGTGATTAGTAAATTGCTTTAAATGTGGAATAATTGAAATTCAATATTTTTTCGACCCTATTTGAAAAACTCTTTTCTTTTCAAGGCGACGTGCACTACAAAAAATAATCATATTAGCAAGATTATTTAATAGGAAGTTTTATAAACTCCTACTAATTGTATTATTGGGAGTTTTAAAAATCAACTCGAAATATTTTCTTGATTATATGAAATAATTGATGTCATATTTTTCTCTAATTTTTTCAATAAACAACACAATAGTATTTTTGTTGGAGCAACAATTGTTTCTTAATTAGAAAGAAAAAGTAGTGCTAATTCAATCAATTTGACAACATTCAATTGTATTTTTTTTTTTTTTAAATCAAGAGTAGGTATATGTACACACATATATATAATATGAAAATGACTGCAATGTGTAGTATTGAGTATCTGATTGCGTAGTTTATATACACATATCTGATTGTATAGTTTATATTTCAATTTATTTAATTTAAGAATAAAAAAATATTGATTTGTTAAAAGTATAAAAATTCGTCATTTGTAATGTTCTCCAAAAACAAAAATAATTGCAATGTATATGATTGCCAATAAAGTAGTGCTAAATATAGGAGCTTCCCCATATTCATGTTTTCCCGTCCCTATTTTTTATTTTTTATTTTTTATTTTTTTTGTTAATCCTTGTCTTTATCCAAAAAGAAAAAAGGGATAAATGAAAAACTGACGTTTGCTTTGTTTCAAGAGTATGTATTAATTTATGTAGATAGAATTCCTTCAGAACCATAAGTATTAATTAATTTAATTGGATGATATCATGCAGTTGTGGGTATTGATGGTGTGTTTGGACCAATCAATGTAGCTGCCAAAGGAAATTATACAGCCACTGGTAAAAATGGCTTATGCTCTCTCTTATTTTTACTATTTACCATCTTATAGGTTATGGTTGGTTCAAGAATTTCAGTGAAGGAAAAAAAAATTGAGAAAAATATTTGTTATTATTTGATTGGTGAAAAAAATATTATTAAAGAAAATTTGAGGAAATAAGAAAAAATTCATTTAACCTATCTATTTGCTAACATATTTATTACCCATCTTCGTCTTGATCCTTTCTTTATTGTTTTCTTTAACAAGCAATAAACTCAAAATTTTATGTTTTTTAATTTTAAATTTTTTCTTAATACTTTTCTTCCTTCGTCAAAATTGTTAGACAAAACATAAAGTTTAAAAATTTTGGTGAGAAAAATAAAATGTTAAAGAAAATAAATTTAGAAAAATATAAAATTTTAAATTTATTTAATTGTTAAAGAAATAAATGGAGAGAATAAGAGTGATGACTGATGAATATAGTGAAAAGGATTATATTTTCTTTCAAGTTTTTTTTTTTTAATATTTTCTTTATTAGCCAAATAAGTGAAATTATTTTCCTTACCACTTTCTTTCCTTTTTATAGCTAAATTCTTCAAACCAAACGTCAGCACTAATTACTCATTTCGGTTTTCATTTTCTGAACAAAAGACGACTACAACGGTGACCACAATAACAACGACGGTGGTGGCGGCGGCGGCGGGTTGACGGTGAACCGGATCGGATTCGGTGACTCATGTTCCAAGGACGATATCCTGGTATTTCAAGGCGCGACGTCCCGGCTACCAAACGGGATTCCGACGTACACTGTGGAAATTATGAATGTATGCGTGTCGGGGAGGTGCAGCATTTCCAATATCCATCTGAGATGTGGGTGGTTCAGCTCCGCCAGATTGATTAACCCGAGGATTTTCCGGCGGATTGGACACGACGATTGCCTCGTGAAAAATGGGGAGGCCCTCAATCCGGGGGAAGCCCTTTCTTTCCAGTACGCCGACACTTTCAAGTACCCTCTTTCCGTCTCATCCGTGGCTTGCTAAATATCTATTTTTAGAGTAAATTGTTAATCCGAAACCCTCGATGTATAGGAACTACCTTGCAGAACTTTAGCATTAGGGTTCATAGTAGGAGTTAGGAGAACTGATTAATTTGATGGAGGAGAACTCTTTTGAACAAATAAAGAATTAGTTCTAGTAATTTGTATCATTTGAGTTATAAAATATGCGAGTTCTTCTTTATAAATAGAAATATTATGCTATTATATTCAAATTAAAATACTATTCTAGATAAAAATCTCTATAGATAACAAATTTTACAATAGGTTAATTGATATTACTGCATACTTGTAAGTGTGAAGTGCTTTATTTTTCTTTGACCAACCTATCTTTTCTCTATTTGCAAGCTCCCTTCGACCGTCCAATCCCTAAACGACTCAATGTTCTTGAGCATTTGAGAGATTAGGCAAGAGTTGAAAGAGCTACTCGAAAACTTGACGAACTTGACTTTCCTTGCTGTAGTAAAAAAGATTTAGGGTCTGATTGCTTGTGGTTTCAGTTTATGTTTTCCATTTTCCAAACCTAAGAGATAAAAAGTGAGGTTTGTGAGTTTTGAGGTAGAAAATTCATTTATAAGTGTGTGATTAGTTGTGAAGTAAAAGTGTAATAATTGGGATTGATGTGATAGGTGAAAATATGATATGGTCTTTTGTTATGAGGTTTTTTATGAGAAAAACTTGTAAGACGGGGATTGATTGGGAGGTTATTTGTGAAAAAAAACTTATAAGATAATGATTAATTTTGAGGTATGAGTTAAAATATTGTATATGTAATAATTATTATATAATATTTATATATAGATTTTATTATAATAAAGTAAAATTAGTAAAACATACCTTAGAATATTCTATAATATATAAATTAAAATATAATAATGAATTCATGTAATAATTTAATTAGTTAAACTTAAAAAAATATTAAAATAAACATTTAAATAATTATAATATAAAATAATATTATTTAAATATTAAAATCAAATAACTTCAAAGACTCGCTCAAAGCTACAAGAAAATTTTCAAGAGGGGGACGTGTACGCTCAAAGAAAGAATTCAATAGGAGAGGAATAAATTCTAAGAGGGAAAAAAGTGAGGGAGGCTTTTTTTTATTCCTTTAAGGTTTACTTGTGCGATATAACTTTTAAGCTTATATTCAAACACATATCTTCTCGGAAAAAAAAAAAACAAAAAACGTGCTTGTGGAAAAATCTCACAAACAATCACAGCATAAATATTCTCCCAAGATGCATGTCACAAGAGCAATGCATTCTCCTAATTTTTTTTCCATAAATTATTATTTCTATATATAAATGCATTAAACTAATTTAAACATTTTACTATCTTGACTAAGCTTAAATAGATCAATTCACGCCCTCTAATTGTAAAAAAAAATAAAAAATAAAATTCACCTCTTATTTGTCACTCGCAAAGCATAAGTTGTTCACCTTTATTAACGTCTATGAGCCCATAACATCATATTCTTGAAACTTGAAAGCTAATCCAGAAATCATAGTCATTGGGATTGGATATTTAGATGGTTGGTGGTGGCTGTCCTGACTCATGATTCTTGAGTTTGTTTCTATCCATTCTCTGGGCCTATGGGTTGGAGGAAAGTGTTAGAATCAGTTCTTGCGAAAAGCCTATTGGGGCCAGTGGTCTTTACCTTTTAGAAGGCCCAATGGGCAACATTCAGAGTCACAGGACCAACAATCCACCAATAGGAGCAACCGACTCCGAGCAAACAAACATGACCTGCATTAAAGGCCATGATGATAATCATATATTACACTTGATTTTGATTTTAAAATATAATACTTATAAATCTCAATATATATATATGTGTGTGTATATTTTATACAGACGACGCGCACCTAGCATTCATCAAGATTCGAATCATGAAATTCATGCATATAAGTGTGAGGGTAAGAGTGCAAATGAGTCGAACTAACTCGCAAGCTGAGCTCGAGCTCTATTTCAAGTTGATATCAAGTCATCTACATCTAATCTAAGCTAAAAGCTCATGAGTTGATTTATATATATATATATATTGAGTTTGAGTTTAAAGGATTTCTCCAAGCTCGATTCAACTCGATTCCACCTGTGTAAGGACGATGACGTTGGTCCAATTAACCTTTATACATTATATATGTGTGTGTGTATATATATATATATTTGAATGACGATATGCATAAGTATCAAATTATTTAACAACTCAAGCGAAAACGAAGGCTTTGTTTGGTATTATTTTGTGAAATTTTTTGATGTCAAGGAAACAATCCCAATGTGACTGTGCATTCCCTGAGGGCAGGCTCCAAAATATTAATGAATTATTATCAAGATATCCTCATGCAACTAACTCTAATTCCGTTACTTTAAAAAAATTAATCATTATGTGTGTGTATACATATACATATATATATATATGTATTTGCCACATGCATTACAATGTACATACAAAATAAAATAAGTACAAAAATACAATTTCATCACTAAACCAAAAAAAAAAAAAAAATTATTACTTTTATATATACGACAAAAAATATCATATTTTTCATTCCCAAAATATCATCTCGTAAAATATTTTCTCTCAAAATTTCCAAAACAATACGAAACAAACCAAAAACTTCACGACTTTTAAAATGCAAATATATTTAAAATAGAAAGAAACTGAAATTGGTAATAAATCCAACATAATAAATATTTAAATGCCAAAATAATAAAGTCATCAATTTGAGATCAATCATTCAATTCAAAGGCATGATACAATAGTCAGACAATCAAACATTTCTATCCATACCAAAGCAATGAGCATTTGTTAACATTTATTTGGAATCAATTAATTTTCACTAATATTCCTTTTTCTATCATCACCAAAACAAAAGAACAAAAATTCCAAAAAAAAAAAAAAAAAAAACATGCTTTTTGTTTTTTTCTTCGCTATAAAAAAGATTATATTAAAAGTGGGCATTCATATAAAACACTTTTTGTATATGTAATAATTGTTTCCGATAGCCATATATATTTAAGTGTTGAATTAACAAGAGTTTTTAGTAGATCATAAAAAATGTATATAAAATAAGATTTCCCATACCAAATTTTCTAAAAAATAATTAAAATTAAATGTTTTTAATAAAAATGCATGATATAATTGTGTCGATTTTTTTTTATATATTTATGTATTCTACATATTGGCACAACATAAATTTTATTACTGATGCATAATTGTTTTTGTCATTTTAATGAAATCACTCAATGTAAGAAAAAATTTCAAAAGGGAATGCGCAAAATATTAAAAAAAAAACCATGAATTTTCAAAATGTGATTTGGTAATAAAATTTGGAGAATGTATTGTATATATATTTGCTTTTATTTAAAAAAATAAATAAAATTTACCGTACACGCCATTTCATACAAATATTTATTTGATTAGTAGTGCCGATCAAACTAATATAATAATTTAAGATTGTTAATATTTTTGGCACAATATAAATTTTATTATTGATAATTATTTTTGTGATTTTAATATGAAAACACTCAACGTAAGAAAAAATTTCAAAAGGAATACCCAACACATTATAAAAAGAAACCATAAATTTTCAAAATGACAATTTGGTAATAAATTTGGAGAATGTAATGTATATATTTGTTTTTATTTTTAAAAAAATAAACTTTATTGTATATGCCATTTCATACAAATATTTATCTGATTAGTAGTGCCGACAAAACTATTATATAATATATGATTTGTTATGTGACATACTAATAAAGTATTTATATTGAAATATAATTGAAAGATATAAATATATACAAATTTGGGTAGTATAATAATTTAAAATTATTACAAAATTTAATATTATTTGTTTTTCTTTCTTTATTCTCTTCCTATTCCGAGTGCAAATACAAAACGTGCTATTCCCTGGATGACTAGGAGGGGCTCCCAGGAGAAAACCATCAAAAACCTCTGCAAGAACTCTGGAAGCAAAAACCCCCAAGGAGTGTAGCATTTTAATGGCACTTGGCCTTTGCATATCCCCGCCAACAATGCGTCTTCTTTCTCTCTCGTCTTTATAAACTCTCTTCCGTTACTCAATCCATAAACCCTTAACCGCCAAAAGCTGTCACCAAAGTCCTACTCATCCTTGCTCTCTTTCTCTGCGCTGAACTGAATCCGACCTGTTTTTTTCTTTTTTCATATAATTTCAGGTTAATATACAATCACTTGCGTGATTATTAGCTCTCTTGTTTGGTATTTTGTCTTGTTGAAGTTTTGGAGGTGTTGCATCATATGCTATAAGGTTTGTGGGATTGTTTTGTGCTTGTTTGATCAGACGTAGTTCTTGGTTGTGAGTTGGCCATTGTATGTGGATGATGTTAAACTTGGTTAAAACTAGCTAAACCCGTTTTGATTTTTCTATAAAGATGTGATCTTTAGTTTAGTTCGGGGATTTGTAGGTTTGTTTGATGATTTTTTAACCCTTCTCTCTGTTAGCCGCTCTGAGCTTTATCTGATTTTTATTTTCCATTTGTTGTTGATTTTTATCTTCATGTTTATGAGAAACCATGTTTATCTTAGAATTGTTAACGATTTTACGGTACAGGGTTTGGTATAATTCTGAATGATCATAATGGAATTGTTGATTTGATTATGTTCTGGTTGAACAGGATGTCTGATAATTCGGTGCTGAGGGCATGGGAAGAGCATGTCATTTTGCAGGAAAAGGGCCGCCGCACTGTACACTATATATTAAAGGACACAAACGGAAATTCTCTTCTTGCTGTGGTTGGGAGAGAGAGGAGTATAAATCACATGGTGTATGAGATTTCAGAGGACTTCTTATGTGTTTTTGGGTCCACAAGCACTGTCCACGCTGGAAAAAAGTGGCAAGCAAGACGAGATGTTGTTGAGTGGCTCATATCAGTAGTCTCAAGAGGCGGCCCAATCTTGGGTAACTCAAGTATGTATTGCTCATTTAGAACTTTAATGGTTTAGTTTGCAAAGTTAATGATTTGAAGCTGTCCTGATAAATTCTTTATTGAGTTTTCAATCATGATTCCAAAGGAAGCATCATTAGGACAATGTGGTCTGAAGTGAGAACTAAGCAAGGGATTGTGCATGAGCATAGAAAGATACTTTTCACTCCTCATCATAATCATGTCTTCTGCATTTAATTTGTTAGCCAGTCCTGTTTTAACTCAAATAGTTGAACCAAGCCATTGGCTTAATATGTGCTCAGTCCTTCTCGACTAGTTTGATAAGATTATCTCGTTCAAGTAAGAGGCTGGGGGAAGGCACTAGTCTGCAGAAGTGGTGGTTGATTGCCAAACATTAGTTTTATCCTACTTGGAGAAGACAATATTTGGGGCTTGAGTTGTAATTCCTAGTGAGGGTGTATCCTTGAGTTTATATCCATCCACTCACTTATTAATTTTGGGAGGAACAGGAAAGGGGAAGAAGCAGGGTAAGCTTTGGTAGACAAGTGTTTCACATTTGGAATCTGTAATATTAGTTCATCAGATACCCAAGAGCTAGAACTGATCCAATTTCTTTTGCAGCACTTACTTGACTCAGATATCTTTGTTGTTGAATATTGCTGTATTTTTGAGTCATGGTCTTTAAAAATATGGTCACCTGGACATTTATTGGCTTCACTGTTTCTTGTTATTACTAAAAGATACCTCCAATGGGATGAAATTTTCTAGGGGAGAATTGGCAATTCTCAAACCTTTCAGTCTCTTTGGCATGTAGGCTGGCAGTACTCGACCATTTTCTCATTGTTGGTTCCTTTTTTAGCTCCTTAATCATGTGCCTTCTCCTTGTTGAGACTTTTAAAGTAATATTTACAATTAAATCATGTTTTGATTATGAGTTCCTTCATGTCATTTACACATTAAAAACCAGTTCAGCTATTTAGAATTCAAAACCTTGAGTATTTTGCATTAATACTTTGACTCTCTCCTATTATCCCATGCCAAAGCTACTAAATGCAATTAGCTTTATTCGTTTTTTTCTCAGTAGAACTCTTTATTCATCTTCGTGCTTCCTCATTTGGAACCATTTTACTTCACAGGCACATCGACAACCTGTACAGTGCACATATGCTATCACTTCTTTTTTTACGAAGTTCACTTTTCCAATTTGTTGATGTCAGCCTCAATAGTTAAATGAAGATTTTTAGCACTTTCTCTCGTAAGACTATGGATCTTAAGAAGGTCGAAAGGCAATCTTGAACAAGTTTCTTCATGTAGCTTTACTTGAATGCAGTGTCGAACTGGCTAAAATTCAGCTATTTGTGAACTGTTTGCTGGAAAAACTTAAATTTTGACATATTTTATAAACATTCAGCTATTATGGATTTACACTTTTTAACAGAAATAGAAACATAACCTGATGGAAGATTAATTACAACAATAATTTATCTTCAATCAATCATTGAGGTATTAATGTGTCTATGTAAGATACCAAACTCACAATTTCAAAAATCTGGTGTCAATTTACAAGATACTGGATCATGTTTGCATGCTTGAAAGTTGTTCTTCTCAGTCTTTCTAAGTGATTTGCCTTGCCACTCTATGCAGCCAATCCTTCCTATCTTGAATGCCAAGTCTCCCGGCAAAGCAACAACAGACAGAGTTCAACTGAAGAAATAGGAGCTTCTGCTCCTGAGGAACCTGCAATGCAAGCTTCAAAGAGACTTAGAAGTTTCAGGGTGGATCGGGCCCTTGAAAGTAGCCATGGTGGTGTCACAAATTTAGTCTCAGGCAATCGGGTAGTAAAATGGGAACCAACTCGTAAGAGATTGAGATTAAAACCACCAGGCAAGGGACCTGCTGTTGTGAGGCTCTTTATGCCATATCCACAATATCAATTGTTCTCCAAGTTCAATGAAAATATTGAGCTTCTTAGTCAAGACAGTGGCATGCGAGGTTGCTGGTTCAGATGCAAGATCTTGTGTTCATCGCTAAATCAACTAAAGGTTCAATATAAGGATGTCTTGGAAGTTGATGGACCTCGGAAACTGGAGGTATAGATACTTGTTATTTTCCTCCCTATTTTCAAGTCAAAATCCATTTAAGATTACAGCATAAATGCTAAACAAAAGATGCTACTCATCCTTGTCATTCCATGCATGAAATGACCACTATGTGGTAAACAAGAGCTATAACTAGACAAGCTAGTGGGATATACTTTAACTTATTTTGTGCAAATACCCCCACACACATGCATCTCTTGATTTGTCTGTATGAATTGTATAGGAATGGGTTCCAGCATCCAGAGTGGCAGCTCCTGATAAATTGGGTATGAGATGTGTGGGCCGTCTTACAGTGAGGCCTTGCCCTTGTGAGGAGTCTTCAGACATTGCGTTTGAGGTAGGAGCTGCAGTTGATGCCTGGTGGTGCAATGGCTGGTGGGAAGGTGTTGTCATTGGATATGATTCACCGACAAAACGTAATCTCCAAGTTTACTTCCCTGGTAAGTATTTTTTGGAAGTCCAATTCTCCTTTCATCCCTTTGTTCAGTCATAAATATTCGTCTCCAGACATTTACAATGATCATTGTCCTAAATAAAAATATGACAATTTATGGCAGGTGAGAACAGGTTCCTGACAGTTGCAAGGGAAAACATTAGAGTTTCAAGAGATTGGATTGACAACAAATGGATGAATATTAAGGCAAAGCCTGATATACTCTTTTTCTTATCCTTAATTTTCAACACTGGGCCGGAGCTCCCACAGCTCCCAGCTTCGGCGGAGGCTAATAGCGCTCCTCCAGCAACTAGCAAAGTTCTCAATCCTCAGAAACTCGAAGGATCTGAAGATGATAAATTGGAGACACCAAGTTCAGCTACATCTTTTAACGTGAAAACTGTTGAGGGACTTAATTTGAAGAAACGACTTATAAGTAAATACAATGAAGAGATGTCTCGCGAGAGTTGTGGTTAGGCAGGCTGTGGTGATGCTATGAGCAAGACTGTTGGAATACACTTTGGCTGCTAGCCTCAAAACTGTATAGAAGTAGTCTGGTTCGAGTGCTTAGGAGTAATTTTTATTTTGTAACTCCTGGCTACATTGTATTTTCGTTTGTTTTGGAAACTTACAGTGATCTTGAGAAGGCAATAGGCAAAGGGGAAGCTTTTCTGAAAATTTTTGGGAGGTTGTTTGTTGGCAATTCTAAGTGAATCTCTCTGGATGGTTTTAGTTCATCAAAATAGAGCAATAAGAAATAGAGTTTGTGGCTATCGGTCATGCCAATATGCCACCCTTCTCATGTCCTTTTTGGCTATGCATATGTATATAATGTGTGTGAGGGAGATCTTTTTTTTTCAGATACTATCTCTAATCTGCATAAATTTGGTGTTGATCGGTAAAAAAATTGGATCCAAATGAAATTAATGTAATGGAAGAAATTCAAGTGAATGGAAAGGTAAATGAATTTTATTTTTCAATTTATAGAAATTCAAAACTAATATTAAAGAGTATACACTAATAAATTAATAAAAAAAATGATACATAAGAGAAATAGAAAAGTCCTAGGAATAAGATTATGTAAGAAAGAAGTCTTATTCAAGCATTAATTGCTCGTCTATTAACCAACACAATATATATGTGTGAGTGTGCATATAATTTATTCAGTCAAAATCAAGACATTAGAACTAGACTTGTAAATCAATTCATAACCTTTCAAATACAACCAAAAATTGGAAAGAAAATTATAAAAGTCAAAAACAGTAAAAGTTCAAAATATTTAAAGCTTGCAGCAAATGAAGATTGCTATTAACTTTTTAACTTCTTTCCAACTTAAATAAAACACTTTAGGAAGCTCTTATAAACACTCCCATATTTTATATAGCAACAGATGAGGATTCATAACTACTTATTGGTTGAGATCGACTTGAATTGCTAAATGATAAGGCTTTCCAGCAATTTTCTTTACAGCCATAAGCTCATCCCCATATGGATGCCCAGTAATATAAACAGTTTTCCAGCATAATGGAAGACCTTCCAAGAAAAGTACTGATACTATCAATGGACCACCACATGACAACCTTAAACAATACAACAGTTTGACAACATTCAATTTGCAAGGAGTATCTGCTACTTAGTATCGATGACGGGTCCTAAACATGTCTACAAATATCAAATTTAGATATTTGTACCATGCGAAGTAAGATACCATCCTTAAAACCTACAAAAGAATTATCTATAAATATGTTCATTTATTTACCCATTTCCAAAGGGAGAGTTTTGTGAGCCTTCACGCAATATCAGGGTTGAACAATCCCCTTCTTCGAAAGCATATCATAAACTTTGTCGATTTTGGTTGGCTCCATTTGGAACAAGGAATAGGCATCAGATTTCTTAGTGATATTGCCGCACATAATTTGTGTTGCCATGTCCTCCTGCAGCTTCAGATAATGGAGAGGAGCTAACCTGATCTCACGGCAAAGTTGTTTCTCCTGTCAACACAACGAAATGTATGGGTAAGCCATCTGTGGTTAAACCCACAAAATCGTCATCTAATTTTACTTAAGTTATCCAATTCTTTTAGTAGTCTGAGTAGAAAAAGATAAAACAGAAAAGGGCTCATACTAAGGAAAACTGATTTGCATTGAAGCAAATAAGAAGCGGTTACTTACAGATTCGGACAGTAAATTGGCCACAGAAATGGACACGAAATCCAAGTCAGTAGATGAGTTGGCTTGGCCTGCAGATGTTGTAGTTGAGTATGTACCAAATGAATCTGAAGAAACTGGGACGCTAAGACTTTCTTGGCTGCTTGGACCGGCCTGAGAACTTTCCTTCCGACGAGCACCGTCTTCAGCTTCCCGTCTCTTCCGTTCAAGATATATATCAGCTTCAGCAGATGAACGACAACCAGCAGCTTGTGCTTCCTGAATATTCATTTATAAAAGTTAAAATAAGAGTAGAAGATTCACTAAATCGAAAGATTTATCAAGATATAACTGTCCCCTAAATTACCAGCTAAATTTATATTTCTATGTAATGCTAAATAGTTGTGATAAACAGCAGTAAGGGGGAAGAGAATTTCTTTCTTTCTTCCTTTTTTTTCTTTTTTTTTTTTTAATTATATATGTTCCTTGGATGCATTTCTATGGAGTAAAAGAAGCTAACGAACTTTTTCTGACGGTGCAGTTTCAGTATACGGTATACCTTAAGTTCTAGAATTCGTTTTCGAATCCTGTGCTCTGATACAATAGATTTTAGTAGTTCTTCATGATCCTCCTTAGAATGGAAACGCATAAAAACATCGTAACGTCGGCATATTTCCTTCTCTTCTTGGTTCAAGTCCTTCTCAAATGGACTAGGATGGAGCAAATTTCTTTCCAGAATAAAATCCTTCCTCCGTTTTCTCTCGTCAAGTCTGCCAACAACCATCTTAACTATGAACCCCGGAATATAAGATAAATAAGATAACTGTAGTCAATACAACAAATTAACAATGAAGAGCAGATAACATGACGGCATAAATTTAACTGCAAAATTCTCTCTTCATGATGTGGCAGACATCAGCGACACAAGTGCAAATTAAGAGGATTATTGTTAGGAAGAGATTATACTTGATATATTATGGAGCATTAGCACCTCAGGGAAAGTGAACAACAATCCAACCTTTTCAGATAATGAGTCTGAGGAACGTGTACTAATTGGACTTATCTCCCTTCAAACAGTTTTGCTTTGACAATTTTCAGTTACTAGAAACAAATTAGGATGTTCACAAGATACCTCTTCGAATATATTCGAAGCACTCGCAGTTTCAACTCATGCTCCTCTTCAGTATCAATTTCCTTGAATTCCATATCAGCCAGCAACTGCTCCGCATCATTGTCATATTCAGGATCAAATTCTTGTCTTTTAGGGTTATAACCACTTAAATCCACCAAAGATGGTCCTTCAACCTTTGCAGACTTAGGTTTGTTGCCACCAAAACTCCGTCCTGATGTATGATCTGGCGAAAAGTATAAGCTTAAATGAGGCTGAAAAAACAAACAAAAAATAGCGTCAGAATTCAGAGTTTTAATAAGCACTAAACACATCTCCCACCCTCCATTTTTAGAAGATCCTCCTGATCCTTGCCCTGGACTGTGTTGGATGCCTTTTTGTTAACTTTAGCTCCTGCAAGATTTTTGCTTTAGAATGGTTCCAGAATATCTTTCAGTTGATAAACATTAATTCAGATCTTATAATCAGACTGAATTCAGCATGGTTGCTAATCAAAGTAACTCTAATTACCTGCAATTGATGTGGAAGGTAAACGGCTTGAAGTACCACCTTTATATGAATCTTCAACCCTAAAAATAAGCATGCAAAAATTTAGAAGATGTTCAAGATAGTGCATGCAACATTTACCAAGAAAAATCATTACTATACTTGACTCTTGAGGGGGAAAATGGAGATTCCTCCTTTAGCTGAAGCTCCGCTGAAAAAGGAAGAGAAGTGCGATCAGTTAATTGGATAATATTCTCTAAAGGCATGTCTTATGTCATGCAGCAATTCCAAAAAATTGACAACTTGAGAGTCACCAGATAAAATGCAGAACTGCTTGAGATTACTTATTGATATAAAAATTTTGTACATAATATTTCTTGTGAATGGTAAATATATTCTCTCAAGTCATTACAAGGCAAAAGTGAAGTAATTAATTATCAAAGCCAGGAGAACACCACCAATGGAAAGATCGGTTCACTTCCTCATATCATTATTAATCCACAGTAAACATTAGTATCTTTTAAATAAAAATAAACAGCATAAGTCCAAAATCTTAACAATTGTGATCTGAAAAACATGCTTCCGATTGACAACATTCCCCACAACTATCAGGTCCAGATATAAGAAGAGGAGAATGGTATCTAAATGATGTGTTGAAAACTCCTACCCCATATATATATAGGGATAGGATCAAGTTTTGAGTAAAAGAATGGTGCCAGAGATATATGTACATATATATATATATAATTTATACAGAAAATAAACCAAACAAAATAAGACTACATATTAAAAATATGGCAACACTACCCTCCAAGCAGTGTTCGAAAAACAAGACCATTCATTGGACCGAAAAACTTACCAATTCACTGGTTCAACCGTTGGTCGGACCATAATTGAACCGCAATTGAACTGTGACGTCATAATTACAAAATATATATATTTATATTATATATTATATATTATTTAAAAATTAATAAAATGCCAAAATATAAAGCATAAAGAGCTTAAATAATATTATCTAACATTACAATCCAAATTTCACAATTCATATTATAAATGATTGCAATAATTTAAATATATCAAGTCTAAAGTTTAAAGTTGAGAGTGTGTAGGTTAATTCTAAACTCTAAACTAAGGGTTTTTTTACCTTTAGATAGCTTGTGAGGTGTATCTTAACCTTCAAACTTTGCACTTGGACCAAAAAAATTAAATGAAAAAATCGGTCCAGTTCACCGGTCCAGCGGTCTGAACGGTTTTTACAAAATATGGCGTGTTTTTCAGTTTTTCGATTTTTTGAGAAAATCAGACCGGTTCGCCAGCCGGTTGACTGTCCGACCGCCCGATCTGGTCCGATATTTTAAACAGTGCCTCCAAGTTGAGCATTTCTTGGAGTATGGAGAAGCAAAGAAAACGTGTATCAATTAAAAGTAAAAGCTAATAGAGATCACAAATAAATTCATGAAGTTGTGATAGAGTTAGCCAGGAATCCTGGGTGGATCATACGTGCCCATAACATATATAAACAAAGATTACGGCGAGATTTGACCAATTCATGCTAGAACTAGACAAGGATCACAACGAAATTTTACCTAGCCGTGACAGAATCACATATAAATTATAGCAAGATTTTACCAAACTGTGACAGAACAAGACAACGATCGACTTGAGATCTTATCTAACTATAACAGAATCATGTAGATTTCACGACATAGCCAACAACTAGAGGAAAATCGGGTGAGACTTTTATTTTATTTTATTTTTTTCTTTTTGGAGGGGGAAGGAATTCAAACATACAAAAATTAAAGGCAACTTAGTAAAGCTTACTAGAGAAGCTAGGATAGCGAAGCAACGGAAGACAAGGTGTCGAGGCTCCTGAATATGCATTTAACATGGTTTTTGGTTTCTTCTTCACCAAGTTTGAGGCCATGTTAAGAGAATGGCATCTAAATGATATATTGAAATCCTATAGCATTTATAGAGATTGCATTAGGGCTACAGTACAACAATGATATTGGTAATGGGTGCAATAAGGTTGTTGACCTATGAATCCAACCTAATCCAATTAGCTTTGAATTATGCTGGGTCTTAAGATGTTTAAGAGTAGGTTGGGCTGAGGTGGCCATTTTGGGTTGTGAGTTCAAAATGAGTTCAAATCGATTCAAAATGGGTCCAAAATAATCTAAAGTTTAATGATTTTTAAAAATAATTTTATAGCTTTCATCCATTTTCTACAAAATTCTAAACATTCTCTCACATCTCTAATTTTATGTAAATATAACAAATGATTAAGTTGATGATTTTAAGTGTTTTGGCTGGGTTATGCATCCAAAGCAAGTTCAAGAAGGTCCAAATTGGTTCAAACCCAAAAAATCTAAATACTTCTTAAAAAGGTGAAAACTATGATGTTCTTCTACTTTACAAAATTCTACATTCCCTTGCACTCCTAAATATTTCAAATAAGCAAAATGGAAAATACTTAAAAGGTAAGAAATACGAAATAAGCATAAAATTTATTAAAAGGTTCCTTGGGGGAAAAATATATATATATATATGAGCATGTAAAATTGACTATAATGGCAAATACAGTCATAAAACATACCAAATGATAATTATGTCATTAAATTATGGAGCAAGATGGAGTCAAGCTAGCTTGCAATCTGAGTCGGCTCAACTTCTTGAGCTTGAGTCGAGCCTATCAAACTTGAGCTTTATATTAGCAAAATTTGAGACAACTCCCAAGCCACACGCGAGCTTTTTTCTATTTTTAAATATTCTTTTTATTTTAGAGAAATATATTTAATAATTTATATAAGTGTGTTTTCCAATACGAATAACATAACAAATGAATTTCTTCAATCCTTTCTTCATTAAGATTTCTATCTTTCAAGTTTTATTCATTTCAAACTCTTCCTAGCTTCACTTGTCTAGCCAACTCATCCCCACCCACACCACTGTTGTCGGCCACTCATTCTTGATGCTAAGGACGGTTCCGAGCATGCAGAAAATGAGGGGGACAACAACAAAGGCAATCTAATCTACGAGAGGCTTGTTGAAGCTATATGAAGCTTCCATCATTGTATCCATGCCTCATCCCGAGAACATATGATCTAGGTAGGTCATTTTTCTATATAATCTCTTCTTACGGGTTCTTTTAAACTTCTCTTTGATTTTTCCTTCTAGGATCTAAAGAATAGTCTTTGATGTTTTCCCCTATAGATTTTTTATGATACTTTCCTTTTCCTTTAATTTTTCCTTCTAGCATTCAACAAGTGGTCCTTAATGCATTTTTCTCTACAGATATTTTGATAGTTTTTTGTTCTTTTTCCTTCAATTTCCCCTTGTAGGAACCAAAGAATAGTCTTTGATGAAGGAAAGAACTGGTTGCAGAAATGGAGAAAAGAGAGATGCTACGCTCAAGCTAAACTCAACCATAAGCTCATGCTTGAACTTGGCACGATCAAGAATGAGCTTGAGCTCTTTCTCTTTATTTCAAGCTTGAGTTGAAGCCTACAAATTTTGTTGAGCTACACACGAGCTCGACGCATTTGTACCTACCTTAATTGAATGAAAACAATAGATACACAATTGAATTAGACCCCTACCCACCCACGCCCCAAAAAAGGCCAAAATAATATAAGAGCATATAAAGCGAGTTCTAATACATAAAAGGCATGAAAATACAAAAGCAAATACCAAGTTCAGAAGTAACATAAGATACCTAGAATTTCATGATAAAATACCACGCTATTCAAGAGAACTGAATGTAAATATGACCAAATTAAGAGCTGACCAGTCTACATGACAAAGAGAGGACAATCAACAGCACCAACCTTTTTTGTCCTCAAGATGCCCTTTAGCCATCGCAAGGAGTTCTTTTTTATTTTTACCAACAACATGTGTCATGTCCTAAGAAAGGGAATGAATTTCATGAGGTACTCTTTTAGAAAAAGAAAATATAATCTTAAAATAACTTGGTTTGGCTGCAAGTCATACCGGTAGAGGGAAGTAAGGAGAGTTAAGGTAAGCATTCCTATAATGTTCAATGCACACTTCCCTTGCCTTGGTCCCTACATGCTCAGCAACTTCAGCCCAGTTTCCCATGCCATACATTTCAATCCCCTACTAGGTAAAATTCAATGAAGCAGACAACAACAAAAGACTTCCAAATAATTTACAAGTTCACATATCAATGATCTTGAACATTCAAAAGAGATCTCAAATCACCTCCAAAAGTAACATTTCTTCATCAGCATTCCATTCTGGACATATGAGAGGAAATGATAGAATATCCTGTACAGATCGTATTTTGAAGACCATCAGCACTCTTGAGTGAAGAAACCTCAGCATTTATAGTAACAATTTGAATGTAAAATCTTTTGGCAAAAATGGATCATAGGATACAAGAAAAATATTTAGCATGATCCATCTGGAAACATATTCTGATCCATGTTGATTTAAAGATATATCATACCCTTCTCGACATTTTTGTTTTATAATGCATACCATAAACTCTTCCAGTCAAAATATAAAATTTCAAAAGCGTAGAAAATATGCATTAAGCAATATACTGTATGCCATGCATACCAACAGTAATCAATATCAACACCCACACATGATAATCCAGAAAGTTAGGCATCAGGTTTCTCTTGTTTTCATTTAAATGAAAGAATATATTTTTTTTTGTTCAAAGATCTCTGCGATAAAGTAAATTAGTACAGATTCAGGATATTGGAGCTTTCCAGTTAATTTCAAAAGCTACAGCCTTCAGATGAGGTACTCACCATAACCCGATAAGGGTGACTACTCTTGTGCGGATAAACCTCAGCGCCTACAGAGAAACACTCTATGCATAGGTCAAAATCAGAACATACAGCACATTTGATACGAATTCTGCCTGTAATGTCTTTGTTGCAATAGTTACAATGGTACAACGCCCTTTTCCCATCACTGGTTCCTTGACCTGAGCAATCAAGTGCATGAGACAAACAAGTTAAATGCATTGCACATTGAGAACACAATATAAGTATCAGTTAAAATGTTGTAATAAGTTAACATATGAAATATCAATCCAACAACTAACTTCAAATGCATGCATTCTACAGACTAGTCTAGTCATCAACCCACAACATGCAGGAATCACTTGGTGAATGATATATCCACGATGACATACAGTGGAAGGCTTAAGAGAAATGACTGGCTGTATGTGCCGTTATGCTGTTTCTCTTCTGAGACAACAGAACCCAAGATAACTGCAGTTCCCTCACTCAATGCTAATATAACTGATAAGAGAAGACAAGTCACCTGCAGTAATAGATTCTAAATTTTCTCCACTCGATGCACTCTTTTTTCTCCTTGATCTGCCAAAAATTGCATAGGAAAAAGCATATAGAGATAATCTGATTAAGTTCAGTGAGAAAAAGATGATAATAATAATTTCACATCACTCCAGCATAGAAATTCAAGAACCAAAAGAAACTAGTTAGATGGTAGCATGACTACATATAATTTTATAAAATCCACAAACGTGGTACTTACAAATATTCAAAGTTAACATACTCCCCATATCTAATAAATAAATTCATATTACAAGAAAATGCAAAATAGAAATCACGTAAAGTAGAAAGTCAAAACAATAAAGAAAAGACAGCGTATACTTGCATTATCAAACGCTGTAAATAAAACCCATTTCACAAATGTTTATAATAAACGGTATGAAAAAAGGCAAACAAATACGAAACCTTTGACTAGGATCTTCTTCAGCATGAAAATTTCCACGGGAGCGACCCATTTATCTGCCAATTACATAAAATTCCTGTATACAATCACATAACTTCCAGAGAAGTTTGTTTGAATTAACTATGCATGACCCTTATTATTCCAAAAGGAAAAGATAAAAATTCAGTTTCAGGTGTTCATAGGCAGAAATCCATTCTTCCAAGAACCCTAATTCAGACAAAAGGGTAATCGAAAACCTAGATTTTGACTAAACTTTGTGTTTTCTGTTTAACGTTGTAAAAGTGGAAGAAATTAGTTGTACGCTTTCTATCCCTTTTTCTTTTAGTTTCTATTTCTGTTTTCCTACTTCTTTAGGACGTGTTCTCTTGAATTTTCACACAATATTTTTCAACTCTCAAAATACATTCAAAAAGTGAACACATTTTCTAATCATTCTTTTAAAACACAAAAAATTTCCACCTAAAAAATCCTCCCAAAACAATCTCAAAATATGGCATACCTATCCTACTCTACATATCACTTTCATCATACAAAATCAATAAAAAGTTAATTGATTTGATATTTATAGTAAAATTTATCTCCCCCAAAAAAATATAAAAAAACAAACAACTTATTCTCAATTCATTCTCCCTCTTTTCTCAAAACAAAAAAAAACGATTGGCACATTCTTCAAAACTTTCTCCCAAAATTTCATTCTTCCAAAATATTTTCAGAAAATGCCCAAAACATAAAAGAACATAGCCTTATCTTTTCTATCCTTTTCCATTTTTATTTTTCTTTTTTCTTAATTTTACCTGGACTTCATCATATAATAGATTTATTCATATTGACTCTCATTTTTAATGAAGCTATTCTAAAAGTGCATAAATATCCAATTATTATAAATTTTAAATAAGATGGATAATACTAATAAATTGTATTAAAATGTACAATTAGACGTATTACACTTAGCAACTAGCACTCGAAATTTCGCTTAAAAAAATTGCATTTTAATTTAAAACCTAAAACATTACAATTACTTGTTACTAAATAATAATTAAAAACAATATTTAGCATAAGATTATTATTTGATTATCATTAAATAATCACACTTACACTAGAATACTTATCTGTACAATTATTTTTACATAATTTAAAATCAGTATAAGAACAATAAATCTAAAAATAAGTCTAGTTTTTTAACCCAAATATTTTATTCATATTCATATCATATCAAAAGTAGGCTTTGTTTGGTTATGTTTCCCCGTAACAACATTATTTTTGGAAAACATAACCAAACATATCCCAATTTTTCATACAAAACGCACATTTTTCAATATATACATACATATATTATATATATATTATTATTTTAATATTAAAATAATCACTCAAATCCATTTTCACCTCAAAAACCCAACAAAAAAGCATTGATTTAACTGCTACAATAAAAAAATATCTCCCCCAAAACATAAACAAACATACCAAAAAATAACTTTCACATTTTTCAATAATTCATTCTCCCAAAACACATGACAAGCTTACTTACACGAGCAATGTATACTAAATTAATATGTATAATTACAACATCATGTTGTTTGGGGTATTATATCTAAACACACACATTTGAACTTATTAGGATTCGAATTATTAACTTCACACATTATGTAAAAAACTTATGTTATTGGACCACAGTACCAAATGTCATGTGGATGTTGTTTGGGTAATTTTACCATAGTTGCACAATTTTGACAAAATTGTAATTTTTTAAATTTTAAATTATTTAAAATAATTTTGTTCATTGATTGACATTAATTATGCAGTTTTTTTTCCCCTCTAAATTATCTACATATGTTGACTAACAAAACCTATTGCCTTTTTACTACATCCTTTAAGTATTAAGTATATTCAACACAATTAATTTATATGAATGAGGTATTTTTACATAATGGGGTAATCTTGAGCAATTTTGAAATTCTTATGATTTAATTCTCTTTCATTTTTAGAATAATATTATTGATTGCTTAGCATTAATCGCCATTCCTTTTTTCAATTAACATATATGCAAACTAACCAAATTCATAACTTTTGAATTCATTATTTGAACTCATTCTTATATACATAAATCTACATAATAGTACTTTAGAATTGGTTCTTGACCATAATTGTCTAACTTCGAATTGTTGATTATTTTTTTTAATTATTTATAATAATTTCATTGGTTTTCTAACATCAATCGTGAATTTATTGATTTTCTAATTTATTAAAATTATAAAATATACCAACTTATAATTAAGTTTAAAACTCCTTAATATGTTTTTTGAGTAAAATTATGAATGGTCATTTGAGTACAACTCCTTAATAAGTTTACATATAAATCTATATAATGAATATATAATTTTCTTATCAAGATATATTAATGAATATAGGAAGATGGTCTTTTGAGTACAATTATTAAATATCATCAAAATTTTAATTTATTTTTATGTCAAAACAAACGCAATCTATAATATCTTATATGCATATTTTCTCTTTTAAGTTTTTATTACTATCTTTTTCCAACTATAACCTGCTAAATTTTATACAATCATTATTTTTTTTTAAAATTTGTTTCAATATAATCTAATTTTAATATATTTTCTTTGATTATCTTTTAAATTAAAAACAATAAAAATAAAGACATATCCAAACAGGTAAACTATTTAAATCGATAAAATTTTATGGGACACTTATTTAAAAGTACCAAATACACTTTCCACTTTTGTGATCAGTCCCCACTTAATTTTTGTTAGAAAAAACTCCCTAATTTTGTTAAAAGTTTAGAGATCACTCCCCACTCACTTGATTTGACAAAAATGCCCTTAAATATAATATTTTTCATTAATTTTTTCTCACTTCTTCTTCTTCTTCTTCTTCATCCAGACAAGCAAACAGTAAACACTATCATACCAGAAATAGAAAGAACAGAAAAAACGCAACAAGCTCCACGGCGGGAACAAGAATAACGTTAGAGCCAAAAACCACAAACCCGATAGCTGTATTGTCTTCTTCTCTTTTTATTTTCATCATTTTCGGGTTTCTTCTTCTTCTCAGTTTCTTCTTAGTTGCTTCTGAGTTTCTTATATTTTCTGACAATGTCAACCAATAGTGAAGTAGGAGTGTTCAATCAAGTTAATGGACATATACATTAATCTCGCAAGAAAATGGAGTGAAATCAACGCCGAACACTTCAGTTTGCAATACATAGCTCAACATCAAAGATTATACATGAGTTTGACTGATGATGACGGTGTCATGAATATGGCCTTTCTGCATTTGACATTGAAGATGAACGTTGTTGACATCCTGGTAAACCGAAAGGATGAATTGAGCAGCAGTGCAAAGAAAAGCAGTGATGATTTAAGGTAATACTTCTACAGAATCTAAATTGTACTGCAGTTTGTAAAGTTTTGTACTTGAAGTGTTCTAAAATTGTACTCTATTATGTAAGTTTTATACTTCAAGTGTTCTATTAATGGATTATCCAAAATTATACTGCAACTTCTAGCAGTTTATACTTGAAGTGTTCCTAAACTATACGTCTTCTATATAAAATTATTCTTTTGATTTTCTGAAATTATACTTCATTTTATCAAAGATTGTACTATATTTATTGAAGTTATATACTTTAAGTGTTATATTTATCAATTAACCAAAATATATTGTAGTTGCTAGGGCTTTATACTTCAAGAGTTCTGAAATTGTACTTCACTTTATCTAAAATTGTACTTTTATTTTATGAAATTATACTTTCTTTTGTACTTCATTTTATCTAAACATGTATTTTATTCATTGAAGTTCTATACTTCAAGTGTTTCGAAATTGTACTTCATTTTACCTAAACTTATACTTTAGTTATTTGAATCTATTATTTAAGTTTAAAGTGTTTTACTAATGGATTATTCAAAAATTGTACTGCAATTGCTAAAGTTTTATACTTCAAGTGTTTTGAAATTGTACTTCACTTTATCTAAAATTGTACTTCTATTTTTTGAAATTATACTTCATTTCATACATTGTTTTACCTAAACATGTACTCTATTCATTGAAGTTCCATACTTCAAGTGTTCTGAAATTGTACTTCATTTTATCTAAACTTGTACTTTAATTATCTGAATCTATTATTTAAGTTTTATACTTCAAGTGTTCTACTAATGGATTATCCAAAATCGTATTGCAATTGCTAAGGATTTTTACTTCAAGTGTTCTAAAATTGTACTTCTTTTTATATAAAATTGTACTTCTATTTTCTGAAATTATACTTCATTTTACATAAGCATGTACTCTATTCATTGAAGTTCTATACTTCAAGTGTTTCAA
Organism: Jacaranda mimosifolia; assembly: GCA_018894105.1. Lineage (NCBI taxonomy): Eukaryota > Viridiplantae > Streptophyta > Magnoliopsida > Lamiales > Bignoniaceae > Jacaranda > Jacaranda mimosifolia. The sequence continues at coordinate 28,636,507 of CM032129.1, forward strand.
AATTGTACTTTATTTTATCTAAACTTATACTTCAATTATTTGAATCTATTATTTAAGTTTTAAGTGTTCTACTAATGAATTATCCAAAAATTGTACCGCAATTATTAAGATTTTATACTTCAGGTGTTCTGAAATTATACTTCACTTTATCTAAAATTGTACTTTTATTTTTTAAAATTATACTTCATTTTATACATCATTTTACCTAAACTTGTACTCTATTCATTGAAGTTCTATACTTCAAGTGTTCTAAACTTATACTTCAGTTATCTAAATCTATTATTTAAGTTTCAAGTATTCTACTAATGGATTATTCAAAAATTGTGTTGCAATTGCTAATGTTTTATACTTAAGGTGTTCTGAAATTGTACTTCACTTTATCAAAAATTATATTTCTGTTTTTTGAAATTATACTTCATTTTATACATCATTTTATCTAAACTTATACTATATTCATTGAATTTCTATACTTCAAGTGTTCCTAAATTTTACTTTATTTTATTAAAATTTGTACTCTCGAGTCAAAGTCACTTTCATCGTATGACTTTACCGATCAATATTACCGAGTTGAGATGTATCAACAAGCATACCAATCAGTGATAAACACTATTCCTACGTATGATATGCATATGTTCCCTCTAGATGATGATTGCGTCATTAATGCACCTAATTGCCGATCTCAACCTGGGCATAGAAGGACACAGAGGATTCCATCACAAATTGATAAACGTGTAATTAAGTGTAAAAGATGTGGTAGAACAGGGCATAATCATCGAATCTGCAAAGAATCAGTAATCTAGCTAAATTTTGTACCTTAATCTAGGAGATTTATACTTGATTTCATGACATTTGTACTTTATTTCGGTAATCATGTACTTGATTTAGCGTGAAATTGGTATTTTTGTATATTGTCCGAGATATCAATTATTTTGTACCCCAATCTGGGAGAACTATACTTGGTGTCATGACGATTATACTTTATTTCGACAACTATGTATTTGATTTAGCGTGAAATTGGCATTTTTGTATGTTTTCGGAGATATCAGTTATTTTGCACCCTAATCTGGGAGAATTATACTTGATTTCATGACAATTGTACTTCATTTCGGCAATTATGTATTTGATTTAGCGTGAAATTGGCATTTTTGCATGTTGTCCGAGATATCAATTTTTTTGTACCCCAATTTGGTAGAATTGTACTTGATTTCATGACATTTGTACTTCTTTTTGGCAATAATGTACTTGTTTAGCGTGGAAGTTAGCAAATGGATGTTGTCCAAGATATAGTGCTTTCGTACCTTAATCTGAAAGATTTATATTTGATTTCACGACATTTGTATTTCATTTCGGCCATTATGTACTCCATTTCTTAATATTTTTACTAATATTGTTGAATTAAAATTTGTTCCATGATTTGCTTTTTAAGTCTCAGTAATTAATAACCAAACTCTAAAAATGTGTGTAATATTTATTATATGAATAAAATAATATTAAAGTTTTAAAGTATTAACCACTAATGTTCAACGAATGAATGTTATCAATCGCAGTAATATAAAGAATACTTATGCTTTCAAAGATATAAACAAATGAGCATTTGACAATAATATTCACCCTATAACCTGTACAAATACGTACTTCATCTGATCCGATAATCTCAAAATATTATATTTGACTATCACTACAATTATTGGAGACTAATTATTCAATTGCAATAAGTGTACTTCAACATAACACTATTTATACTTTGTTTGTTCTACGTTTGTACTATATTTTCATCATATTGTACTCAAATTCACTATCCGGTTTCAATTGAATTGAAGTGTACTTTAACATAACACCATTTATATTTTGTTTGTTCTATATTTGTACTTTATCTTCATCATATTGTACTCAAATTCACTGCCCGATTTCAATTTAATTGAGGCGTACTTCAATTTATACTTTGTTTGTTCCATATTTGTACTTCATTTCTATCATATTATACTCAAATTCACTGTTCAATTTCAATTTAGTTGAAGTGTACTTCAACATAACACCATTTATATTTTGTTTGTTCCATATTTGTACTTCATTTCTATCATATTATACTCAAATTCACTGTTCAATTTCAATTTAGTTGAAGTGTACTTCAACATAACACCATTTATATTTTATTTGTTCTACGTTTGTACTTCATTTACATCATATTGTACTCAAATTCACTGTCCAACTTCAATTTAATTGAAGTGTACTTCAACATAACATCATTTATACTTTGTTTGTACTTCATTTCCATCATATTATACTCAAATTCACTGTCCGGTTTCAATTTAATTGAACTGTACTTTAACATAACAACATTTATACTTTATTTGTTCTACGTTTGTACTTCATCTTCCTCATATTATACTCAAATTCACTGCTCGATTTCAATTTAATTGAACTGTATTTCAATATAACACAATTTATACTGTATTTGTTCTATATTTATACTTCATTTCCATCATATTGTACTTAAATTCACTACCTAATTTCAATTTAATTGAAGTGTACTTCAACATAACACCATTTATACTTTATTTTTTCTATATTTGTACTTCATTTCCATCATATTGTACTCAAATTCACTGCTCGATTTCAATTGAATTGAAGTGTACTTCAACATAACACAATTTTTACTTTGTTCGTTCTACATTTGTATTTCATTTCCCTCATATTGTATTGAAATCAAAATATTATAAATGCTTGATGGAAAATTATACTTACATACAAAATAATATTATAAACAAAGTATGCTCATTACATATGTATGTACATACAAAGTATGATTCAAACCCTACAGGCTTAAATGTTTTGTACTACAATTGCTTCTAAAATGTACTATAGATACACAGGTTATATACTACATTTTCAGTTAATGTATACTACATGCCTGAATATTTTTGTACTACAGATGCTTCTAAAATGTACTGCATATATGCAAATATTAAATTATAATTTAATTTAATCTACATGCTTGAATGTTTTGTACTACAGATTCTTCTAAAATGTACTGCAGTTACATAGATTATATGCTACACTTTTGCCTGATGTGTACTGCAAGCATAAATGTTCATACTATATTTGCTTCTAAAATATACTGCAGTTACACAGATTATATACTACACTTTCATTTAATGTATACTGCAGGCTTAAATATTTTGTACTACAGTTGCTTCTAAACTATACTACAGATACACAGATTATATACTATATTTTCAGTAATGTATACTGCACGCTTGAATGTTTTTGTACTACAGATGCTTATAAAATATACTGCATATACACAGATTATATACTATAATTTCATTTAATCTATAGGCTTGAATGTTTTGTACTACATTTTCGCAACTTCCTCTCCCGGTGTCCAAATCACTTGCCGCTTGAACCGTTGGATAGCTCTCGGCTTATACATTAACTCCACAAAGTTCCAGCTCTGTCCGATTCTCCATGGAATAGTAATTTCCCTCGCAATAAGCTGGAATTACAGCATTGCCACTGCACTGCCGCATTCTAAAGATCTTCGCCGTTTCCTATCCAAACGGAACCGTCTACTGGTGAAACTTGGTGGGAACGTTGCCAACACCTCAAGGAACACCCCACTGAAACAGTTTCACAAAATTCCTTTTCCAAGCCACTCTACTCAATGCATCTTTGCACTACCTGCGTGCAATAAGACCGCTTCAGGTCGCCCTCAATGTTCGGTGCCCAAACGGACACGGAATGACTTCAAACTTGGTGGGAAGCATCCTCATAACTTAAGGAATATGCCATTGAAATAGTTTTTCAAACCGCACCTCGTAAGAGTCTCTGCTCATGGGCTTTTTTCGCCTTACCGAGTGAGTCAACAACGCCTTGTCGCTCCTAATGCCCCTTGAAGTCAAGGTTGCCATTCTTCTCTAATGAGCGACCCATGACATTCTCCCCCACTTGATCCATTGACATCCTCGTCAACATATACATAAGGACTCGAAGTGTATGCGGTGCCCCAACTCAACTCTGATCTCTTTTTGCACCGGATTAATTTAGCTCCTCTTTACACAGATTATATACTATACTTTCATTTAATGTATACTACAGGTTTAAATATTTTGTACTACAGTTACTTCTAAAATGTACTACAAATACACAAATTATATACTACATTTTCAGTTAACGTATACTGCATGCTTGAATGCTTTTGTACTATAGATGCTTCTAAAATGTACTGCATGCACACAAATTATATACTATAATTTCATTTAATCTGCAGCTTTGAATATTTTGTACTACAAATACTTTTAAAATGTACTGCAGTTACATAGATTATATACTACACTTTTGCTTAATGTGTACTGCAAGCTTGAATATTTATACTACATTTGCTTCTAAAATATACTACAGTTATACAAATTATATACTACACTTTTGCTTAATGTGTACTGCAAGCTTAGATGTTTTGTACCACAAATAATATACTACCACTTTCAGATAATTTCATCGTATAATTTCAGGTAAAAAGAAGTATAAACCTCAAAAAAGTGAAGTACAACTTTTATGCCTTTCAAGTACAAATCAAAAACTTCCCATCTCACAAATAAAATTATATATATCAATTGGGTTCAAGTGTTTAACAACTAAATAGGAAATAAAAACCCTAAACATGAGAAAATAGACAAGAAATAAGTATAACACTGAAAAATCATAGACATTTAAAACTGTAAATGCAGAAAACATACATTTGTTTCTTTTTATCACTTCTTTTTGTATTTCGCTTCTTGTTGCCATTGTTTCTCCTTCCATTGTCACAAAAAAAATGGCAAAAATTTTGGTGTCTTTTTTTTTTTTCTTTCTCGCATCAATGGCAGAGGAACGATTTCGCGTCCTTTTGTTTGGCCGCTTGGAGAAGTCGTCGATTTTAGAAAAAAAATAAATGAAAGCATTCTTCTTGAAGAGAAAAACGCATTTCTCAGGTATTTTTGTTGTTTTCTCTAACTACAAGGATATATGTGTCTTTCTAAAAGATATGGGGAGTGATTTCTAAGTTTTGTGAAAAAGTAGGGAGTTTAGTGTGTAAAAATTCAAATGGGGACTGATCACTAAAATGAAAGTAGGATTAGGAATTTTTTTCTAATTAACCGAAATTTTATTACCATTAAAAATCTATAAATTACGAACAAATTAATTTGATTGACAGAATATATGTGAAGCGAATTTATGTACATCCTGGCGGCGGCGAAAACAAACAGCTAATTGACACGTCAGTCGTCGTCTGGTGGCCCTTCAAAAATCAAAATCCCGCCACTGCGCAGGTCATATTTGTCCCGACATACCCCTAAATTTTGACATTCGACCGCCGCTCACGCCAAAATTTTTGAATTCGGACAGCACCTCCACCTCCCAATAATTCTCAGACAAAATCCATCAGACGCACATACACACATACAATTCTATCTCGTCATCTCTGAAAGACAAACCAAGAAACTTCAATTGCCAAAAACAGAAGTAGGAAAGATAATTTCTCCAAGAAGAGAACGAAAATGGCTTCTTCAATCAGGCCTGCAACTCGCTACACCAACAGCCTGAACAGCTCCACGAAATCCAACCCCTCCTCATCCACTGAATTTCATTCCTCACGTGACACATCACGTGCCGTCGTCACCAAGAAGAAAAACGATGCCACCCACATCAATTTCAGTTCCATGGTCAAGAAATTGGTGGATAACAAGAAGGCGGCCAAGAATTTCAACAAGGAGCCCAAGTTTGTAGTGGCGGCGGACTTCTTGGCGGAGGATTTGAAGAAGAATGTGAAAAAGGGCTCCGGGTTAAGTGGGCTGCACAAGAAGCTGTTCAAGGGGTCGACGGGATCGTCGGCAGGGGGAAAACGGGGAGAGGAGAGTACTGGGAAGGCGCTGACTGAGGTCAGAGGGAACACGCGGACTCTGGCTATGGTGCTGAGGAGTGAGAGGGAGCTTTTGAGTATGAACAAAGAGCAGGAGGAACAGATTGCTGAGCTTAAGATGTTAGTAGAGGAGAAAAGCAGAGAGGTAGTTGAAAATATTGATTTTTTTTCTCAATTTGTTCTTGTTGGGTGGATTTTGTTTAATCAAGATTTCTGGCAAAGTCTCATTTGAATTTTATTCTCAATTTGTTCAATCAAGATTTCTGGTAAAGTCCCATTTGGATTTTGTTCTCAATTTGTTCTTGTTGGATGGATTTGTTTAGTGAAGTCTCAATTTGATTCTACTGATGATTATACGATGTTTTAGGTTGAAAAGCTGAAAGATTTGTGCTTGAAGCAAAGGGAAGAAATAAAGTCTCTGAAAAGCACCGTACTGTTCCCTGATGTTATGAATTCACATCTTCAAGATCTTCTGGAGAAGCAGGGTTCAGAACTAAAGCAGGCAAAACAGCTAATTCCAAGTCTTCAGAGGCAGGTTACTTCACTTACTGGACAATTACAATGCTTTGCTGAGGATCTTGCTGAGGTAGCACTCATTTTCTAGTTCAAACAAACACATGATAGACAAGCATTTACTTTCAGTTGGATAAAAAATGGACCAAAGATTTTCATTACAATGTTGTCCATATTCATATTGGCCCAGACTTGTATTTAAATGATTTGCTTCCCGAGGATCATGAGTGAATAATTGCCATGGATACAAAGCTAACAAAGTTTTTGAATGGGTACCACCACCTTATTGCTTTTGACCGACGGAACATAAAGGAAAAGGCAGAGTTTAACCTCAAGAAAAGTACATGAGGTTTTAAAGGGCCCTTTGGAAATATAAAACATTATTTGGTATTCTAGAGGTCTCATTTCATTCTTTCTTGATCCGCATAAATGTCTAATGTGATCAATTAACAAAGAAAACTAGTGTGTGTTACTTCTGAATTAATTTTTAATAGCCCATGATGAGATATATATATAAATGTGTGTGTGTGTGTGTGTGTATCCTATCAGAAACATTCTTTATGCTTCTTACGGAAACTTCATGACCTGTTAATCATGTATTCCTAACTTTATTGCACTTTAGTACTGTTGTATACATGCACGTAACCTAGTTGTATAGGAACCAATTTCCACTTTAATGTTTCTGTTTGCAGGTGAAGGCGGATAAATATTCTGGGAGACGATACGGTGACAATCACTTCAGCTCTCCAAGGACACTGTCATATGATCAAGAAGATGGAGCTAATTCTCTGGTAAAAGCACTTTGAACCGGTCAATCACAATTAACAAATGATAACAATTTACAAAGGGAAATAGAAAGAACTACTAATCTTGTAAACCTGTCATGTGTATAAGCTTGAGATATCTGCAGGCTTAGTTCCTCTTATTTCAGATGAACTAATATATACTAACATGAACAATATGATGGATGTTAATAATGATCTCTAAGTGTCTCATTCCGCATCAAATTTCAAACTATATTGCAAAAAGACCATATAGTTGACTTTATTAGTAGATATTTTTGAGTTTTTTCCCATAGCACAGACTCGTTTCATCAGCACCAATTTTGTAAGTTAAGTATCTTCCTCTATCAAACAGGTTGATCAGGAATTCAGCTCTGGAGATTACACAACCCCAGAGAGCCCAGACAACATGTTTCTGAAAGATTTGAATCCCTGCCTAACACCTTATAATGCCAAGATGAAGTCCAAGGTTCTTGTCTCTGCAATTCTTTGATAATCCCATGAAATTTCCATTTCACTGAAACCCCAGCATACTAACTCTTAAGACATTTTTTCCTAGGAATTTGATGGTTATGATTCCCCTGATGATCATGGATTATATAGAAGTGATATGGCACCATCTCGCGATACTGGCTTTAATACCTCTGCAGCCAAGCCCTCCAAGAGTTCCGACTGTTGCCAATCTTCCAGGACAGGAAATGGTTTAGCTCGCAGATCTGATGAAAGCAAATGTAGGTATGGGAAACAAATGCATCATAAAATTTTCTGATAAATGTTAAGTTCTGGAGATCTTTTTGGGGCATTTCATTTTGTCGCTGCAGCCTATCCTGTTCCTAGTTCTTGATGCTTCTTATGTAGTTTCGGAAAATTTTGGTTGTCTGTATATCATAAGATGTTTTGGCTATCTATTTAAAGGAAATTTAGTATATATCAGGATTTTTTTTATAATTTATTCACATGAAAATTGCTCATTATAAGCATGAAAAAGTATATCAACTATGCAATTGCATAAGTATTATATTTTCTGGTTTCATTCAATTTCTTGCATTTTTATTGCATGCTGCGGTGCTGTACGATGACGTGAGGAATTAGATTACTCTTGTTCAATAGTTTAAATTCTCTATTTCTTTGGTGTTAATAAATTAATTGTAAATTATATAAGTTTGATATGTATGTATCAAATAAAATATATGATGAGATATAAATTAAAATAAATGGTCGAAAATAGTGATTGTCAATGAATACTAATTCAGTCTTAATTTGTTGATGGAACTATGAGATGTCACTCATTAACAAAACTACCTCATGCCTTCGTTGTCACTACAGAAAATATAGCATTACTTATGTTCATTTGGTGATGATTTTTCTTTTGTTTGTAATAATATTGGTTAATTGATAGAAAATATTATAATAATGATAAAAATTAATGTTTAAAGTCATTACACGCATATGATAATTAATAAAAATTAGAATTATGATATGTGATAAATTTTTTGTTATTGTTATATATGTGTGCCACTTATTAATGAAAATAATAATTTACACCCAATTCTATGATTGTTAAGGACCCGCCTCAGCGTTATTCCTTTCTCCCAAAATGCACTAGTACTTTTACACATGAATTTAATGAAATAAAAAGAAGATAAACACAAAGAAAATCTATTTTGAAGAAGGTATGCATATATAAATATATATATATATATATATATATGTATATGTATGTGTGCCCATGTATATATACATAATATTTGTTAGGATTCAAATTTTAAATTTCACATTTATACATATGAAGATGTTATCGTTGCCAGTTGGCCATTCTATGGTATTTTGAAGGATGTTGAAAATCAAGGAATAAATATTTATAACATATTTGAATACATTCTAAACAAGTATATATTAGCTAATATATGAATTGCTATATATTATTTCACTGAAATATATATTTCAATTCTGAACAATATATTTTCATATGTTATAATTTATTTTATGCAGAAATAAATATATAAATATAGTTAGTACCCATCGAGTATCAAATTAATTTAACCATTTCAAACAGTCCAAATACAAAAGTCCTAACTAATAACAAAATTGAAATGAATGTGTTGGGAGTACATTCTAAGTAAATCGTACCAATAGTATTTCGATATAATTAATCTCTGTTATTTAAAATTATAGCCGTCCCTTAAAATTTGGCTCACACAGATTTTAGGTATCCTTCCACACCTCAACTAAGCCCCAAATTTAGGACTACATAAACAAATAAATTCAATTCCTACCCATTAACAAAGTACGAGTCGGGAACATCATATGAATGATATTATGTTAGCCATACTTCAACCAAAATTATTATTTTTGTGAAACAAATTTTATACTCCAAATTACATTTAAAAAAATTTACATCTCTTTCTGTATTTCAATCCACCAGCATTAAAGAAGTTGCTAGAAAATGATACAAGAGCTACATCTTCCATCAACATAAACAACAAGCTATCAAATTGATAAGACAATTATACATGTACATATACATAACAAGGAACAATTTCCTATACAAATAAAACATTCTACCAAAATTGGATTCCCATAGAATTGTACCGCCCACCAAAAAAGAGACAAAAAAAAATTGTGATATGCACATAGTTGCAGTACAACTAAGACAACAACTCTAGTGGGCAGATCCTTATTACATGTAACTAATTGTAAGTTATTACTCAAAACAGTAACTTTCTCACCAGTTCTGCAACTGAGAGGAAATACTTTTCATGACCGGATGGTATTCTGTGCGCAGATGTCTCTTTGCTTTTTCTGAACCAGGTTCCCCAAGCCATTCGTCATATAGCCTTTTGATTCGAGGATTTTCAAATGGTTTGGCATCCAAAACCTAAAAGATTAGGAAACTAGAATTATCAAGCATCTACCAAGTTAAATTTTCACTATATTAAGGAGAAGACATAAAAAATTGTCACTATATCTTGAAAATTGAATGGAATTGCAAATTGCAAATTTGAGCTATATCTTCACACACACCCAAACTATAGAAGGCCAGCACTGCCAATTAAAACTTACATTTTCTGAGTAAGTTGTTTCCAACAACTGAATCAAATCTTTTGCAGATTGCCCCGGCTTGGGCTTGATCTGACCTCCACCATTCAAGCATCCTGTTACAGGTGCAAACGTGACAAAACTCAACAAGGATCTATATAGCAAATAATAGACATAGATGGATGATCCTAAATTTACATAAAAATCACTGAGACAAGGGTACTACCTGAAGGGCAGGCCATGATCTCCAAAAAGTGATATTCACACTTTCCACTTTTAATTTTCGTAACAATGTTTCGCAGGTTCCTGAACCCATAACACAGCGCAAATCTCAACAAAATTTTACCATTTACCTGCATTACAAGCAGCAAATACTGTTTTCTTAGAACCAACATAATATGAAAAATAACACTACTTACAGGAAAATAGATGGTGTGCTGACATAGTCAGAGAGCAGACAATCTTGTGCTTATTTTTGCAGAGGCTAGTGAGATCAGTGAAATGGATACCACATATGAGGTATCAGATCTCATTTAGCAACTAGGAAATATTAAGTCAAACTAGATCATTTCGAAGACAAGGACCAATATTTTCCACAAATCTAAAAAGATTGTTAACAAGGACAGGTCAGACTTACTTCAAGAGTCACTTCACGAAAATCAACATTCCTTATAGTCTTAAACTCAAGAGGGCCTTCAATGTCCTTTCCGAACAGCACTTTTGCTGCATATCGGAATACTGTGTCAGCATATCCTCCAGAACTTCCAGGGACACCATAGAGATGGCCTTCTTCATCTACATTTGACAATCTGTTGATGAATAATATCATTCTATTAGTCATAAGCCATCTGTTAGATTTTCAAGATAACTTAGGAATTGTATAGATTCTTACAGAGTATCCACTGAAGATTCCTCCAAGGAAGTAAAATCAACTGATCTCGACTGCAAGAGTCAGATATTATCAAAAAATTGAAGAAAAATGTACGAAAAAAGAGAAAAAGGGAAATAAGTTATACTATACTTCCAGATTTTTATCACTAAAAGCTTACCTGAATTAAATCTAAAACCTCTCCAGTAGTCAAAACTGAGTCTACCTCTGTAATCCTTTCACTATCAGAATCTACTTGAAAGACAAAGTCATCACGAGCAGCCTCAAGCTTTTTGTCATAACATGGCATCACAGTAACATGATATATATCCTCTGGCCTGCCGAGACACATAATATATCAACAAGATTAGTAACTAAATCCTCTCTTAACATTACCAATGTATACTTCGAGCCATGAGCCATTCCAATGACTCCTGATTAGCTAATACAAAGGACGAAAAACCATTTTACAACATAAGACTGATTAGTAGCTATCTCAAAACAATAGAGCATTCAAGTTCCATATTACTGATTTCAAACTATATCACTTCTTCCATGATTTGAAGGGTGTCACATTCCAATGAGAACTCATCTCAAGACAAAAACTATGTAATCATGGAAGCAAAATATATATATACACAAATAACAATAACCTCAGACATAGTTTTTGGCACAGGTGGTTCTTAATGGCAGCTCCAATTGTTTGTTGGGGACTTTTCACTGAAGAAATATACGGAAGTATATAAGATCCAAGAGTTTTTTCTGCATAGCATATCCAACCTGCAATTTCAAATCATGGAATTATTAGATACAAGCCCAAAAAATACCATGCTAAATCACAAAATGAGTCACACACCAGGACACGCTGATGAAATCATGGGAAGGGATGATTTCAATTTCTCATCATCAGTTGAATTGCTTTGCTTGTAACGATCGATGAATTCATTACAAGACTCAATAAGTGTTAAATCTCGACTGCTGCTGGTATCAAATATTGATCTCACCCCCAAAGACTTAAATAATGTCGTGAGTTTTCTAAAAACCTGAAGCCATTAAGAAACTCATAACATGAGAAACACAGCCAAACTTGAAGAGTAGATGATTCATCCATTCAACATATAAACAGCAACAAGATCTTTTCCATATGTAACCTCTTAATTACCTGAATGGGAGAAAGCCCAAAATGAACAGCAAGAGAAGCTCTAGACTGAGGAGACAGGGAGACAATAACAGCTTTTCCTTTGTTGAGGTTTGCAAGAAACTCATCTAAACTCTGCTTCTCAAGCATAACTGTTTCTGCAGATGTTATGCACCCACTGCATGAGCATTGCGAACATCAGCTTTTTTTATTTTTTCTATTTATCTTGTAAAAATTATTTTAAAACTAGAGAATTAAATAGTCATACTGTGTGACCTCTTACCCCACGCACCCCCCCCCCCCCCAAACCCCGGGTGCCATCATAGATTGTATATCATCACTGCTTGTGATCAACTAAAAGTTTGATTCACCAAGGTCACAAACAATACAAACGTACTTTACCTGCAAGCTAAGCAGTCTTTGAGCGAGATCTTCACAGGCTCAGTTTGCACTGCTTTAGGGGCATTCCTTGCTTTCCCAACATTCTGTTCATAAGCAGGAAAAACTCAAAAAATAGAAAAATCGGAAAAAAAATAGATAAAACACATTTAAACGGTCAATTATGTATTTCCAGAGGGCATTTTACATTTTCCGATCTTTATGCCAACCTTCTTGTTACCTTAAAAACGCAAACAAATAAACCAACACAGCACAGAAACTATCAACGAAGAAAATAAAGTAAAAGTTGCTGATTGTAAAATTGCATATACCAAGAAATAGAAAATTTTCAATGAACTGCAAGTCAAAAAAATTCAACTGGGAAAAAAAAAATTAACGAGAAGAAAACAGATTACTACGTGAAATCCTATACCAGAAGAATTTTTCGAAAAACCCTAACTGAAATACAAAACAATTCGTTACCTCGGTTTTAATGACACAACCCTGCGAGGGTGCTATGTAATCATTCAAGTCCCCAATTCTTAGCGTCGCCGAGAATTTATCCGACATTATTTTGTGTAATAGAGTATATATAATCGTGTAAATATAAATATAGTTATTCGGTATATAGCTCTCGGATTTGAAATTCTATTTTCGGAAAGTTACGGAGAGATAAAGAGGTGTTTGCAGAAATTAGGGCTTCAAATTGCGATCTGAGGCGGTGAAGAAGGGGTTATGTTTCCCTATGCTGCGGATGCACAGCAGAACCACTGGCTATGTGTGTAAGATGTTAAAAAATTGAAGAGTATTTAGAATTTTCAGAAATGGTAAAATAAAATAATAAAATTATATATATAATATATATTTCTAAAATAAGAAGTCTTAAATTTAGTTTTTGGGCTTGCAAATTACTTCATTTATAGCCATATAAATATAATTATTATTTTTAATGTTTTACAAATTGTATGATTAATTTTTTTTTATCTCAATATTTCAAAAGTTTATTTTTTAAATAAAATTCTTATAAATTTTAAAAATATATGGCAAGAGGCCAAAAGATTTCTTATATCAGCTTGACCAAATATTTAGTTCAACTTATTTTTTCCAAATTTTTTTAAATGTTTATTATTTTCTATTTATTATATATATTTTTGTTGTATTATAAGCATCTATCTGCATATGGATTAGCTTATCAGCACACGCATGTCCTAAGTACTTTATTGTATAAAATAAATACAAATATTTATTCATTTTCTATATAATAATATAATTTTTTAATTATTTTAATACATTTATTTAATTTTTTATATAAGTTAACAAAAAGGTTACGATAACATAATGGTATTTTGGCTATAGAGTGATAATAATGGACTATAACGATAATTATTCCATGAATAATTTAAAGTTATAAAAAATAAATTAATAATGAAGGTATTTTAAAAAGATAATTTAAAATATTTTATTAAAGGTATAGATACTGCACAATATACTTGAAAAGCTTATTGGATGTAAAATTGGTGACTTTATTGGATATTTGTTTAGTCAGACCAAGTGATAGTCATAATGAAGTAATAATTATATTTAAATTATAAATTTATATAATTTTATAAACATTAACAAATATAGAAAAAATTCAATAGAAAAGAAAATTCATAAAAATTTCTTCCAAATATTTACTCATCTTTTAAGTTGTTCTTTTGAAAAAAAATACAACTTTCAACATTAGTTAATTATAAATATATAATATAATTAATTATTAATATTAGTACAAGTAAACTTCCATTTCAAGTTTCAAAGTCCAACATATAACATGATGAAACAAAAAATTTCATACGAAATGTCCAACATAATCTAAAGTAGGAATGTTAAAATTATTCATTCCCACCAGTACCCGCGGGGAATTTCTCGCAATAGGATGGATACAGGGAGAATTTTCTCCCCGTGGGGAGAAGGACAATTTTGATCCCCGATTGTTAAACGGGGCGGGGATGGGGATCATAATATTTGTTCCCGCGAGTACCCATTACCCATTTAAATTAATTAAATTAATTTTTTCTCTAATAAACTATATATTTTTTTGTAGGAGCCAATCTAAATGGGGAGTTATTAAGAGGAATTGTAATATTTTATTGAAATTTTATTTATATATTATTTATCTTTAATATTTTGTTGTAAAATATAATTAAATATTGTGTGTTGTGTACGAAAATCTTTTAATTTTGAAAATAATTTACATTATTGAAAAAGTTTAATACTTTTTTTTATAAATTTTATAAATATTAATTATATTAAATCCGTGGGGTACCCGTGGGTATTCATCTCCCCATGAGGAAGAAGGGATCGGTACTTGTCATGGGGACGGGGGCAAGGACGGTGACTATTTTGACTTCCAAGGCGGGGGGCTATCCCTGCCCCCGCCCCCTCCGTCCTATTGACATACTAATCTAAAGGAAAATAACTAACTCAATCGAAAGTATTCAAATATAAGTATTACTTCATTGATTTTTTAAAAAATAAATTCATGTTTCAAATAATTATGTACTCAAAATTTATAGTCATCATCTTCAAGTCTAAATTTCTCATTATTTCTAATTTTTTGTCTTTTTATTTTTCTACAAATAGATAAATAAATAAAGAAGTGTATTGATGGTCTACTGATTGAACTACCACTAATTAAATTGGATTATTGATCCTTTTCTACTAATCAGCCCTTATTCAATTAGTAGGCAGTTTTTTGGACTTCCTTTTGATCAGATTGAACTCTAATCACGAGTTAGACTGATTCGATCCCATTTTCAAAATCTTAATTTACACCATTTATAGAGTGGGAGGGTTTAAAGTAGTTATCTATGGTATATTTTTAATTATTGTTGAAATTAATCTTATTTGATAAGATAATGCTAATGCAGTTTTTCTACTACTTTCTAATCTTCTATACACACACTCTCTCTCTCTCTCTCTATATATATATATATATTATCTTTATCTTATTATTTTTCAATATCATATTTACTTTTATGGATGGAAGCCTGATAAATGAAATATGAGATGGGAGCCTGATAAATGAAATATGAGCCCGGTAGTGTAGCACAATTTTGAGGATGAGCCATCCCTCCATTTTGAAGGGACAAACCATCCAAAATATCTTGTTGCAAAGGATGAGGATAAAATGACTGTTTTCTCCTCCATTAGAGAGAATTAGGGATGTAAATGAGTCTAACTCGATGAGCCTGCTTTTAGGATGCGAGCTTGAGCCCTTGAGCTTGAACTAAGAAAAAAGAGCTTGAGCTCCAACTCGTGAGCTTGAAATCGAGCTCGACTCACCAAAAAATTCTAAATCAAATAAAAATGTTCAATTATTAATATATTATAATTTTTTAATAATAATTTATAAAATAATTTAAATTATAATATATACTATGATAATTACTATAATTATTTAAATTATAAAATATTATAAGTATTAATAAAATATAAAGTTATTAATATATTATAATTATTTAATAATATATAATACATATTTAAAAAATTAGAAAAAAGTAAATTATTAATATATATATATATATATTAGTTATTTAATTAATATATAAAAATATTTTAAAATAGGAAAAAGCTCATGAGACGGCTCATGAGCTTTCGAATAACTAAAGTAAAGTTCGATCTCAGCTCATGTTAAAGTTCGAGCTCTAGTCGAGCTATAATCGAGCCAACTCACGAACCTCACGAGTTGACTCAACTCATCTTACAACCTAGATAGAATTTGGCTCAAAGCAGTCTATGTATTTCTTCTTTGTTTCTTCTTCTTCTTTTTTTTTTTTTTAAAAAAATATTTTTGGATTGTGAATTGTTTTTAATGTTAGCTGTGAATTAATTTAAATTATGTCTAAAATTGTTTTTGATTGTTTTAAAATAATATTTAGAACAATATTGAATTTAAGTAATTAGGTTGGAGAATATATTATAAAGAAAATTATATTTGGTATTTCTTTTTGAAAAAAATAAATTTTATTATAAAAATAATTTTATACAAATTTAGCTCTGATTAATAATATCATATTAAAATTTTATTATGATTATAATATATTTTTATACCAATATATTAGTTAAATAAAATATATTTATATTAAAAATAATTGATAGATAAAAATATATATAATTGTAATTGAGGTGATAATATTGATAATTATTTATTATTCTATTTAATATATATCACATAACGTTTTTAGTAAAACACATATTTTTGAATTACATACATTTAATATGTATTTATAAAAGTAAAATAAAAAACTAAAACATGAATTAAAATAGATGATGTAAGATGCGTCGATCTCTATTTTTTTATTGAATTCAAAATATTTATGACTCAAATATTAATTATAAAAACATCAACTAATGACACTTTTACTTGGTGATATGGTACGTAAAGTGATGGAATGAAATGAGAGACGAAAAGTAGGATTATAATAATTTTATCATTTTTTATTTATATTTACTTTATGGGATGATGTGAATGATAAAAGTGGATAAATATATTAATTATTTATTTTGATATATGATAATATTAGGATAATATTAAAAAAAAACTAAAATAATTTATAATTAAAAAGAGAAAAATAGAAATGTAAAAAGTTTGAAACTATAGGCTTATTTGTTTATGCATTAGAGCATTTTGCCAAAATATTTTGGCAAAATGATTTTTGGGAAGTGAGGTTAGGAAGTGTGATAGTTTTTGTGTTTTGGGTGGTAGGTGAAAAATGAAATAAGAGAAAATTATTTGTTTATTTGTGTTTTGAGAGGGAATAAGATGTCACATCAATAATTTTTTTGTTGGGTTGACAGGGTGAAATTGATATTTTAAAATTATTTATGTATGTTTATATATAAATTAGGTAGGGGGAACAAAAAATAAGAAGGCTAGATTAGGGGAGCAATCGAGCCGAGCCGAGCTGAGCTTGAGCCTAATATATATATATTTCGAGCTCAAGCTCAACGAGCCTAAAATTTTAAGCTCGAGCTCGACTTTGCTCGGCTCGAATTGACAAATAAATTGCAAAAAACTGCAGGCTCAAGCTCGAGCTCGAACTCGAAACAAAAAAATAGTAATATAATACATATTAATAAAATAAAAAATAATATTTAATTATATACTGGCACACGGGCCATGAATGTTTTTATTTTTTATTTTTATACACATGCACATCAAGAGTCCGTTCGAGCTTGAACTCTTGACCTGCCACATTATGTGGTCTCTATACTGTTGGGCCGCAGGCCACTCGGCACTCATGAGCCATGAGTTTAGATATGGACGGCTCAAGATTGGCTCAAATTAAAGTTTGAACTCGATTCAGCTCAATTCGAGCTTGCGCTCGACTCATCTGCACCTAGAAACTAGACATTGAAGAATGGGTAGGAAATAAATTGTGAGGGTATTTTGGGCTTTTTTAGATATATTTTGGATAGTAAAATTGAAGAATGTGACGAGTTATTTGTTTGTATTTTGAGAGCTAGAAAAATATTTTGAAAATTTACAAAGTAAATGTTAGAAGGATTGTCCCATACTCCCATGCCCATCATGTCGCGAATATACAAATTGATGAAATAAAATACATAATAAAATATCAATTTAAATAAAAGATTACAACATACATTTATTGTACATCCAAAACATACATGAACCAGAATTAATGCACACCTTTCTTGTTCAGGAGACCTAATTTTTAATTAATTACCATATTCTTCCATTGCTCTTTCTTTTGTTCCTCCCCATACAAACGGAAGAGACTAAAGCTCGAAATAGCCGAGAGGACCACCATGGACAGGCTCACAAGCAGCGCGGCCGCGATGCCCTCCCCAACTTGGGTGCAGAATTTCCCGTACATATTGCAAATCTGCATCCACTGCTGTGCTGGCTGCCCCAACTTGGCCAACGCTGCCGACTGGGCCGCGGCTGCCGCTGCGGCGAAAGTCAAGTATGCCATTACCTGAATTGAGCAAGTCAGCACAAGAACATGTTAAAGCATTGTCAATATTATTGGGTGATAGAATGTTTGAAGTTATGTCTAATATATCCTTTGAAAATTTTCACTAGAAAAACAAAAATAACGTGTCAGTTATAATTGATTTAAATTCTCTATTTCATTATATTTTCATATTATAGTTTATTGCATGGATACACATCAAGTGAATCAAATATTTTTTTATAAAATAATTAATTTGAAATCAAATATACTTGACATGTATTCAGTAAATTGAAATAGAAAATAAAACACAAAATAAAATGAAATATTAAAATAACTTAGAGCCCTACATGAGAAAATTGTAAAGCATACTTTTAGGTTATGTGACTAACATTGAGCCCAAGTGGGCTTTGTTAGTTTCTTCTTCTAGCTTTTGCCTAGCTTTGGTGAGTAATAATGTAAGTAGAGGGAAATGCTTGGATATCTATTGTTGATTGATTGCGTAGAGCCTAAGATAGTATAGAATTAAGAAAATAAAATGATTTTCTTTTTTTTATTAATCCAATTTAGTGATTTCTTTCTTTCATGGTAAACTATCACTTTAAATCTTCTATTCCATTTTCTATTTCATCTCATATTCCAACCTGCTGTACTTATGCCAAGTGTATATGATTTTTAATCAAATATTTTTATAAGAAAATATTTAATACACATATTATATATTCATGAAATGAAATAAAAGATGAAATAGATGATAAAATTATGGACCAAAGAGAGAAAGGGTTCAGCTCGTAGTTTCAAATTTTTACAATATTGACAATATTAGACTCATTACTAGCTAGTTGCATGAATGAATGAGAATTGTAAAGTCATGGACACAAACACAAAAGAGAAAAAGGCCATAAATGTCAGCAGAAAGAAAGCCATGCATACCTGATCACCAGAGAAAATGGCCCAAGCCAAGGGCTTGTTGAACAGCACACTTCCTCTGATCACACTCAGAACACACCTCAAAACTTGGACCAGTGAATAGGCAGCAGCCAGCCCATTTGCTATTACCAAGAAACTGCAAAAATTTTCAAAGAAAACAAAATTAATCCAAGAATTAGCTAAAAAAAACATTAAAAATGAGTTGAAATTATCAACTAGAAGAAGCATATATATATATATATATATATATGTAAGAACTCACATAAGGGCTTTCATGTCTGTAAACTTGGCCCTTTTCTGAACTGTGAAAACTTCCTTAACCTGAGTATCAAACCCTATTAGAGCAGCAGAAAGAATGGCCAAACCAGAGATAACACACCTCAATACAAGTTCTGCAAGCCTCACTCTCCTATCAATCACAGTCAAATTGGTCCCATGGTACACAGGAACATTGCCTGGACTCACACCCACCCCAAGATAACTCATGCTTACACTTAATTCCTAGTACCAAGCTAATTTGAACCTAGTTAAGGATAGACAAAAAGACACACACAAAAAGAGCCAAGAATGTTATAAGTCCCAAACACAATGTGTTCACCTACTTACCTACATCCTGCTACTTATATAGACTTGACAAAAATATTAATTTCCATTTCTTTATTCCAAAGATTTAATGTGCCCCACTATGCTTGTCTTGGGGAAAAGTTTTAAATTCCAGATATTGGGTGGTGGAGCTTTCTTGAAAGGGATATGTGACTGCCAAGTTTCTTGGCCAAGAAGAGGACTCATCATATTAAAAGAGGAGAAAATTTTAATTATATATTTAAGAGAAGGCTATTAATATTTTGAAGAATTTAACTTTGTCCCATTCAATTAATAAGAAATATACATTATAATTTGATTTTACCTATTTTTTTCCAAAAGATTAGTAAAATTATTATTTGAATTTAATATAATTAAATATAAAACAACATAGTTGAATTTTGTAATTTGATTATTAATAAAAATAATTTTTACTTAATAAATTGAGTAGATAATAATAATAAAAAACAGTGTAAAAACAATAGTTCTAAATCTTAGGCATATGAGAATATAGACGTGCATAGCTGGCCTGGTCACCAACTTTCTTAGTCTTTTTAATAGACATTATTTTATTTATTTAATTTTGTGAAAATTTGTGTTTTTGACAAATCGTGTTCTGGTTTGGTCACTTTGACACTTTTTGCATCAAGGTATTTTGCCAAATTTCTTAAAAGGAGATATTGTAGTACCCTCTTTGAGCTTTTAAAAATACACTAATTTTAATAATGTATTAGCTATTATAATTAATAGTAAAAATAATTTATTCAATCGAAATTAGTATTTTATATGGTAAGCTAAGCATAAAATTCAACCATGTCATCTTAAAGTTGTTTTACTTTAACTTAGTTGCTTACTTGGTTTATATTAATGCAAATAAAAACTTAAAGTTTCAATATTTTTTCAAATATATGAAATATACAAGTAAACTTTGAAATACAAATTATATTTTCTTAATTTAATGTGCAAAATATATATTCTCAAAATTCTTATTTTTTATTATACATGTAAGTACACATATTTAGGATTCGTTAGGATTCTAACTCTAAACTCTATAAGTATATGACATGTCGAATGCTCAATATATATTTATTTTATTGGGGAAAAAAGATTGAAACTTACCTTTAGAGGGTGATTGGTATTTATAAATGGATTGGGATATTTATTTCCAACTTTATTCTGAATTTTATATTTAGTATAATTAAAACCGAACTCCAAAAAATAGGATCAACCTTATCACTTCGGCATCCCTCATGGATTTGTCGAAAACCAAATTTTGTCATATTTAAATATAAATATATATTACTAAATTAAATAATTTTTATATTACAAGCACATCGCATATTATTATCAGATATATTAAATGTGTACAAAATTTGCATATAATAAACACACACACACACACACATATGTATGTATTTTTTATTTTAATTATTTTTAACATTATGAATACTATATGAAATATGTACAATTATATTCATATATATATATGTGCATCCATACAGACGTATACAATATAAAATAATTTAATGACATCAAATTTATTTTTAATTGTAATTAATATATACAATACACTAAATATAGCAAGGCATTCATGTGCTTATAAATATAGCATATGTAACAACCATAAATTTTGGTATTTTGAAAAAATAAGGATTTAGAAATTAAGATATTGATTGATCGGATTTTAAGGCTCGAAAAATAAATAAAAAGGACTTGATTGCAAAAGTTTCGAAAGTTTAGGGGGTAATGTAAGCAGAATAAAAGTTTAAGGACTTCGAAATAATTAAATTTGGATTTGATTGCCCAATAATGGAAATGTTAGAGATCAAAGTGTGAGAAATAGGAATTAAAGGACTAAATTGAAGACTGAGGACCAAAATGAAGGCAGTTAAAGAATTTTGGGGTGAAAAGTAGGACGGTCAGAAAGTTTGGGGCCGAATTGAAGATGCTGGAAAATACATTTATATATATAGGATTGAGGACAAAATTTCCTCAGATTCTCAAGAAACACCCAAAATTCACCCTAATGGCAAATTGCCGAAAAACGGCCGTAAAGCTTGAAAGTGAACCGATAGAAAAACTTCCCTCAGCTCAAGGATCACTCCCATACCAAACTTTATCCAAAACAACCGACGAAATCGCTAGAAAATAGGGGCCAACAACGGAGCTCGGCGAGCGAGGGGTGGCAGTTCTGCCATTTTCGGCAGCATAAAGTGGTCATGTTTTAGTGGGTTTTGATCGCAAGGAGGTGGGTAGGCTGGTGGTAGAGTTAATTTGGTGTTTTGGTGGGCAGAAACGGAGAATTGAAAGTGGCGGAGGATGGCGGTGGGTTAGGGCTAGCCGCGGCTTCGAACGGCCAATTGGCCAGTCTATCGTCGTCAGAATCAAAAAATGGTTGGGGCATTTTGCTCCTGGCAACAAGGCATGCCTGCTGGTGGTGGCAGTCTTCATCGCCGGCGGCGGTGCGTGATAGTGGTGTTCAGGCAGTTTGCGCAGAATTGGATTCTAGACGCATTTGGGCTATTTTCAGCTTGAACTTCGATATTGATTCAACCCAATTTGGGTATATTTTAATAATCAAATTTTAATTTGATTAAATTATCGAATGTAATTGAATTTTTGGATGAAGTTGATTGTAACCTGAATTAAGATTGTTAAACCACAATTTAGCCTAAGGTTATAGACTAATCTTGTAATTAATAAAGAATTGAATTTAATCGACTCGAATGAATTATTAGATTGTTGTTGAGACCTTAAACAAGATTTTAACAATTAGTTTATTGGCTTGTCGAGTTAAGGACTATGATAGGTGATTACCTTACACGGTTGAGTATAACATGGGAATTTGAGAATTATGATTGAATAGTTAGAGTAATTGAGGAACTTAATAAGGATATTTAAGTGCATTAAGAAATATGATTCAGAAATCATAGTTAACGTTGGGTTTAGGTTATGTACCCCGAACTTTAAATCAATTGGGAAACAAGGTCATGGACTGTTTAAATATCTAAAAATTATCAGGACAATGATGAAATACCTTTAAGTTTAATAATGACTTTCGTTATATTTATAGTTAAGATTCAGAAGGTTTGATTGTGAACTTATTCTTTTGGTAGGTGACGAAGTAGTAGGTCCTACAGACCAGTAGACTGCCGATTGTGGTTGCATTCTGAGGGTTGGTATTGATTTGATTATCCTATTCCATTCATTATTGATACCCCTGTGAGGGATCTGCTAATTGGTTATCGTTTGTATGAGCTTATTCCGTATCTAACGTTGAACCCGTTAGGTTTTGTTGATTTGATATATGTCTTTATTAATGTTGCTTGATTATCGAACCCTGTGAGTTTCTCCTGAATTTGAAACTATTTGGTATTTTTCGTATTTTCCTGAAAATAATTGTTTTTCAATCGAACTTTGTGAATTGCTCTGATACTAGTTAGTTTCTTATAAACATGTTGTTTGTTCAAATGTATCGTTGATCACTTTGTTGGCAAAATTCTTAAATTGTTTTGCCCTATTGGCAATTGAATGTTGAAAATCTTAACCATTTTAGATATCTTATTCGGTCAATACTGTAAAATATGTGCCGGGCAGAGCAAAGAGCCACACTAGTTGATAGAGCATGTCCAGTGGGGGCGCCTCTTGAATCTGTTACAGAGCAAAGGGCCACACTAGTTGACAGGGCATGTCCAGTGTGAGCTCCTCTTGAGTCTATTCCCGTTAGCACCTCTGGATTTCAGTACTAGACCTCTTCCAGACTTTATTTGGTTATACTCGTGTTTATTGCTTTAAAGGTTAAATTCTTATATGTTGGCATTATATCTTTTCAACCCATGGGATGCCATGGGTAGTTTTCACCCAAAGGGATGCCACGGGGGGTTTAGGCCCAGGGACTAGGTTTGGAAGACAGCCGAGCGGAACGGACCGACGGACATAGGTCTTACGGCTAGTACCCACCTACAATCTTGACTTACAGGTAGCCAGAGGTAGCAAACTGTGAGTGACGGGATCTGACATGTGACCGGCCATGCCATATAATCAAGTTTTTACCCGCCGAGCTGAGTGCTCAAGCAATGGAGTGATAAGAAAATTTTATTTATACAGTACCGATGCTCGGTACTTGCAATTATAATTTGATTTAGGAGTAATAAGGTTGGAATGACCAACAATCTATCAAGTTCGATATCATGTATGTCATGTACTCTATTGATCATGTTAAAAATTCTTGCTTATTATCGAATTTTATTGTTGATTGTTGTATCTCAATAGTTTTCCTTCTCATCTTATCATTTTCTTCTCCCTCACTAAGTCTTTTGGACTTATCCTCGTTTATTTTGATTTCACAAACAGGGATTAAGTGAAGGATTGGACTCCAGGCAAGACATGAATATTTTGTAATAGATCAAGCATTGAATATATATATGGAAATTATCTGATTGCTAAGTATGGACTTGAGACACTGTGATATATCTTGTTGATGTAGTCGACTTAAGGAATGTAAATATTTTGTTATGTAAGAATGTGAATCATGACATTTACTTAGTAGGTTGATAAGTCTGTTAAGTAGGGTTGTACATTCAGTTTTAACCGATCGAACCGAACGGTTCGGTCAATTAACCAAAAATTTTGATTTTTCCAAACGCAGAACCGAAACCAAACTGAACAGTGTTCAATTCGGTTTGATTTTTAATTGAACATGATCAGCTCATTCGGTTTCGGTTTTTAACCGAAACCAAACCGCTTTTTTTTTTTTTTTTTGGGTTTTTTTTGATTTTTTCGGTTTCGATTAAAATCGAACTGGAAGAAAATGTTATGAAAGTTTGTCTGACAAAAGTAAGCTAGTTTGATTAAAAATTTGAATTGGGTAACTTATTCTTTTAGTACCAAAAAAATTATTTGATAAAAGTATATTGATAAAAATATTTATTTTTAGGTGAAAAAATTGATTTAGATTACTTTTTTTTCTATATTGAAAATATTTGTTTTGATAAAATTATAATTTATCTATTCTAAACAAATACATTTAAAATATTAAAAAATTTAGAAGATAAATAAATAATTTAATTATTTTATGTTATAAAAATTTTAGTATACACATTAAGTATGTTAAAATTGCTAGCTTATAATCGTCAAGGCAGATGCACGCGATTTTTGTATATTCAAACCTTAACTGCTAAGATCGAATAGCGTAAATCTTAAACTCAATCTACTAAAGTTAAATAGCTAATTGATCCAATGACATCATAATATAGATTGCGGATTTGTAAATTTTGTAAAAAATACAATTATAACCTTATTAAATCATCATTTCTAAAAGATAATTATAAAATGTTGATAAAATTTGTATCCAAATTATCCTTTTTATGTTGAATTCTCCAATTTATCCTTCAAACTATATTATCAATTTTTGTTGTTGAAATAATTAAAAGGACAAATTATGTAAATGAACAAAAATAACTTCTATTTTAGATACAAAATGGTCTTTGTTTTTATAATAATATAGATAAAATCTTTATTAATCAACAGATACAATATACTACTAGTACTACCACAAGAATAGCCGAATAAGATTCAATCCCTTATCCCTTAGTTTGCAATTTAAGTTGAAATTTCAATTTTGCTCATCAACATACCCTACAATATATATAAGTTTAATTAATTAATTAATTTTCTTTTAATATAACATTTTTTGCTGTTTAAATCATAATCATCTGTTTTTTTATATGTAATGTATATTAGTTCATATAATAAAAAAAGTATGCAATTGGACCATTTGAGTTTAGAAAAATATATCTTTTTTTTTTCTCTTTGTATTATAACTATTCATGTTTTTATATGTCATATATTAATATCTATATTATTTATAAAACATAGGGTTTTTAATAACTATTTTGATATATTATTTACTTCTTTTTTCTCAATTGTTTAACTTTATCAAAAAGAAAAAATTATTTATCCCAAAAATTAAAAAATACATTAACATTTACATTATTTAAAAAATTATATTTATTTATCTTAGACTTAAAAAATTTAATAAAAAATGTGAAATAAAACTTAAACTAGTAGTGATTGAATAATAAAATTTTGTATATAAAAAAAAAGTTTTGATTTTTTCGGTTTTTCGGTTCGGTTTCGGTTAACCAAATAAAAAAATCGAAAAAATCAAAAACCAAATTTTTTTTAAATGAAAAACTGAAAAGTTTGGTTCGGTTTCGGTTTTTTTTTAACACCCCTACTGTTAAGTTTGAAATTCCGCTGCTTCTGATAAGTTGAATTTGAGACTTTGTGGCATGTATTTAGTATATGTACTGTATGTTACAGGATTGTTTAAGATTTGAATGTATTGTCTTATGACATGTTTGTTTAAGTTGGAATCATCTGCTATTTCTGATAAGCTTGAAATGTTTGATTATGGGCTATTGATTGAATTATAGGTTCAATTTAAAATTGAACTAAGTGGCGCTTCAACTTAGGTGCTATCCTAAGTGGGGGCGTTACAGCATAAGTGATATTTACATATACTTTATATATAAGTGTGTGAATTATGAAATATTGTAGTTAATACATAAACATATGCTTGTCCATAAATGTGTTTATATATTTATTTTGGGTGCACAAGAAATATTTAACTATGAATACAAATATATTAATTAATGTGTACTATACAATATTATATTAATAAAGGTTAAAATCAATTATAAGCTATATCAAACATATTGAAATACGTAATTTTTGCACAGAAATATAAAAATTGTTATATGATATTAATTATATGATAATAAATATTTACTACATATATAGAGATATGTAGAAACATTTAATAAAATGTATTATATTTAAATAAATATTTTAAAATATTTTTTTGTGGCGATAATTGGTTAGGCAATATAATCTAGAGCGATCCATGAGAAAAAAAACTGATTGGAAAATGAAAGCATACATGAGCAGAGATCACAAAGAAAAAGACTCATCATCTGTAGTTGAATGTGGTGGAAAGAAAGCCTACGTATCAACTTAGCAACCCACATAAAAAGAAGAATGAGTAAATAAAATGAATAAAATTCACGTCTATAATAATTTACAATTGGTAAAATCATATTGAATTAAATCAAGTTGAAAATTTAATATTCGATTATATTATATCCAATATCAAACAAATTATTTGTTCGACTTGGTGTACATCGACTTTTTCTTTTCAATTTGATTTGGTTGGAAATTAAATTTATCAAAAATCTAAAGAAAAAATACGGAAAAAAATAAAAGAGAAAAATACACTCTTCAATTTTCAAATTGAGGGCAAATTTGAGGCGAGGGTTCATTTAACCTAAACCATTTAGGAGAAGGAAAGAGAAGTGATGTTCATAATAAAATTAATGTTAAAAATTATATATTAACATATACAAATAAATAATTTTATAGTTTGATATGATGCAATTTATCAGTATAAGAAATCAAAATCAAATCGAATACCAAAATTTTAGAAAAAGAACTACTACTAGATCTCCGATTTTGGCACAATTCTATTGATTTACCGAATAATGCTCATTCTTACAAATTAACATCCCTGCTTAAATCAATCACTAAATGTTAGTTCAATTATAAAGTTTAGAGTATTGATTTCTACATTTCATATTTTACCTCCTGCATTCCATGCCCCATATTCTTCAATTGCAAATGACTCAAATACCCCAATATATTAATCCTCTATATATGACAATCATTCACAAATAAAATTATCGTTTTCTCACTCCAGTACTCTTATACTATATTTCTTAACCTAATACTTTCTTCAATTTCTCCATGGAATTTTCTAGAATAACTTTTTATGGATTAATCCTCATTTCTCTAGTTAAAATTCGTAAAAGATACATTTTTTTTAAAAAAAAAAAGTATACTTAAAGAGTATGGGGTTCAATTTATAAATAATGAAAAACAATGCTTTCTCATAAGCTATTAAAGCATTTATCCAATTTGTAGCTTACAATATAAAGAACAAAAAATTGTATTTTACGTAAAAAAAAGTCAAAAAGGATGTAATACTAAAATAACACAAATTTGCATGATAGTGAAGTAGGAATATTTGATTTTTATTGAGCAATTTTAACTACTCTTTTATTGTTCACATGATCAAGACAACTATAATCACTCTTTTTAAACTTTTATTATTACTATTTTTAAATAGTAAAGCAATGTCTTGTCCTCAAAAAGCATTCAATATTTAAGAATTTTAAATGTATAGGGCAAATATTGGAATTAGTTTGGCATAATACACAACCGCAAACATTGACAAATGCAATCACCTATTGTAAATGATTCTGCAGTAACAAGTAAACTATAAAAAACACAATCAATTACTTTGTAAATAATCCATCAAATAAAGGACCAATATTATAAACTTCGCAAAAACCAAAATAAATGTAATCACTATTAAAAAGGTAAAAATAAACATAGTTGCTATTAAAATTATATTAATCAAGGTCAATGATAATTGAACAAAGTGTGAAGACATCTACTACATTGTGAGCTTGAACAATTTTGAGTTGTATTAATTCTCTATTATTTTGGTATTCCATGTTTTGTGAGTTTTTCACGATTTACAAAGAAAAAGAGTTGAAAGATAAAAGAATTAAAAATGTATTATAAAAATATTGAAGTGAGAATAAAGATTCTTTTGCTTATAAAAAATAAAAAATATTACCTAAAACGAATTAGGGCAATTAAGTCATTCTTGATTACACAATATGGAGTGTTGGAGGTAAAATATAGAGTGCAGACATCAGCTCTCGTTCGTATAAATGAATTTAATTTAAATGAGACCACTTCAATGACTGTTTTACTCACTACTTCAATATTAATTACTCATTTATTCAATTTTTCGTTCTCGTATCCTATAAATTATTATTACTCACCACAAATAAATCAAGCAATCTTGATTTAATACTTTCCTTATTTCTTTCACTCACCAAATATATTTTCTCAAATTCATTCTATTTATAAGTTCATGTATTCTCCTTTAATATTTTGATCATATGTACAAGCATACTCCGGAATGGGGCATTAAATGTGACCTAATCTAAAATTGAATGAGGGGTTATCAGAAATCTGGGACAGCATTTAAGGGCAAAAGGCCTAAGATTTAGGGCTCTTTTTTTGGGGGAAAGGGCAATGGTTTCTTGTTCCAAGAAAGAGAAGAAGAGGGATAAGGGAACTATGGCTTGAGATTGTCCTTTCAATTTCATAATTTAATTTGTGGTGGAGTTTATTCATAAAAAAATAAATAATAAATAAATAAAATAGTGGTAGAGTTTATGATGACCCATTCCTTCTTCCACTTGGTATAAGACACAAAATGGGGAAACACAAATTGGTACATGGTAGTGTTATCAAGATTTCAATTCAAATTGAAGACATGTGCAATTGAAAGGGTCTACTCTTTTGCAACCAATATTATTAAAACTTTCAGCAAGTTAATTGGAATCTATTAGAATTTTATTGTTATGATTGATTGATAAGACACAAATATTATAACAGGTCGAAGCAAATAAATTTCTCTTCATAAATCGAAAAAGAATGAATT
Source organism: Jacaranda mimosifolia (assembly GCA_018894105.1). Taxonomy (NCBI): domain Eukaryota; kingdom Viridiplantae; phylum Streptophyta; class Magnoliopsida; order Lamiales; family Bignoniaceae; genus Jacaranda; species Jacaranda mimosifolia. The sequence goes on from CM032129.1 coordinate 28,666,173, forward strand.
GAGAATAATTTTTAAGCCTATCAAAAGTGAAATTTGTACTTGTAAAAATAATTTGAGTAATTCGAGTGAAAAACAAAATACCTGAAATTATTTTTTTATCTTTAACATTTTTCTTCTCCTAATTTAATACAAGGCTAATAAAATCAAGATGATGTATAATATACAGCCATTCAGGCCAGAAAAGAATAATCAATGATAATATAACAATTTTTTGGACTCACTATGATATAAAAATAATTTTACATTTTACTGTACAAAAATATTCTTTCCCATACCCAATTTTTTTTAATCATCTAATTTCCAACACCAAGACATTAATTGCTATAAAACTAATTTTGTAGCTATAATTATAAACTATAGGTACAAATTTTCGTAGCAAATATGATTTATTTATTTTTTAAATAAAAAACTACACAAATTATTAATTATAATTTATAGCTTTATTCATTGAAAGCACAATAAATTTTAGTAAAATTAATATATAAAAAAATAACTATTAACTACGAATTTACTATAGCGAGAGTAAACTGTAAGAGTATCTATTAATTTTAAATTTGATTATAATTAAAATTATAAATTTCTAACATTAATTACAAATTCAGGTTGTGAGCTAATTTTTGTATAGTGTTATTCATATTGAATATTAGAATTTCACTTTTATATTTGACAAAACTATAAGTGTCTGTTTGGTTTTGTTTTCAAAGCCTCTTTTTATTTTTTTTCTAAAAATAAAAATAAAAAACTATCAATTTCTTTTTGATTTTTACAAATATTTTTATTTTCAGCACATTTTTTCAAATACATTATTACACTATTTCTTCATTTTTATTTTTTATTTTCTCCTACTCACATTTGCACAATTTTTAATACAAAAATACTATATTTTTTAAAAACAACTCATTTTTAATCCTACATAATAATTATATTTTAAATAAAATCTTCAAAACAACATTTTATTTTGAAAAACATAATTATAAGAACAACTAAAAACTCACATCACTACTATTACTTTAAGGTAATGAAACGAAAGAAAATTGAAGACAAGATTTATGATGGCTGTCAATTAAGGGACTGACCCAAGATCTGATGTTTTCTAGGACAGGCCATTAATTTAGGGCCATTTTTTTTGATGTAATGCTGACGATGGTTTCAGCAGTTATGTATTGGTACTGACACTTTTAAGATCAGCGTCAATTAATGGGGAATCATTACATTAAAAAATGGTCCTAAAAAAAAATAATAATAAAAATAATGGGCTCTCAATTATAAGACCCATGGCATTGAGAAGATGGCTCTCCACTACCACTTTTCTACTAAGTGATAGGGGTAAGCTAATCCTTTCTTATCTTTATATCTTATCACCTTCTTTCTTCTTTTTCATACAACGGATTTAATATGGAGTCATGTTTTTTTTTTTTTAATCCTTTTCTTAGGGGTTGTTTTGTGGGGTAAGAATGGTAAAATAATCCTCAATTTTGGAATTCTCAAAAGAAATTCATTTTTATGGGGATGAAAAGATTCCCAAAATTAATTCAGAGATAGGGACGGGGAACATACTCCCTATTAGGGTTGCTTAAAAAAAAAATTGATCAAACAGATCAAAAATATAAAAAAAAATCGAATCGAACTAGGTTCAGTTCGATTTTCGGTTGTGTATTTAAAAAAAAATCGAATTTTGGTTTGATTTGATTTTTTTACTCGAATAACCAAAATCGAATTGAAAACCAAAAAAAAGGGTCCGCTTCAATTTTTTAGTTCGGTTAAAGCGAATTGAAATTGATTTTTTTCATTTTTTATATATATAATTTTATTATTCAAATGCTACTAGTTTTAGTTTAATTTCACATTTTTTAAGTCTAAGATAAATAAATATAATTTTTCAAATAATGTAAATATTAATGTATTTTTAAGTTTTTGGGATAAATAAATAAAATTAAAAGGTGAAATAATTAAGAAAAAAAGAATTAAAATTGGAGAAGAGAAAATAAAACTATATTGTCTTTATTTTATAAAATATAATTGATTTTATCATCTTATTACTAAATATATCAAAACAGTTATTAAAAGCCTTACATTCTATAAATTGTATAGATATTAATATATGGCATATAAAAACATGAATGGTTATGATACAAAGAGAAAAAAAAAAAATCTGAACTCAAATGGTATAATTGCATAATTTTTTTATTATACGAACTAGTACACATTACATATAAAAAATAGATAATTATGATTTAAAAAGCAAAAAATGTTATATAAAAAAAAATTAATTTTTTTAATTAATTAATTAAACTTCTATATATATTATAAGGTATGTTGATGAGTAAAATTAAAATTTCAATTTAAATTGCAAGTTAAGGGATAAGAGATTGAATCCTATTCGACTATTCCTGTGGTTATACTAGTAATATATTGTATCTGTTAGCCAATAAATATTTTATCTATATTATTATAAAAACAAAGATCGTTTTGTGTTTAAAATAGAAGTTATTTTTATTCATTTACATAATTTGTCATTTTAATTATTCTAACAACAAAAATTGACAATATAATTTGAAGGATAAATTGGAGAATTCAACATAAAAAAGATAGTTTGAAATGGATACAAAATTTTATCAATATTCCAAAATTATCCTTTAGAAAAATGATTTAATAAGGTTCTAATTGTATTTTTCACAAAATTTACAAATTCATAATCTACAATATAATATCATTAGATTAATTAGCTATTTAACTTTAATAAATTGAGTTTAAGATTTAATTCACTACTCGACCTTGACAGTTAAGGTTTGAATATGCAAAAATTACATGCATCTTCCTTCATGGTTATAAGCTAGCAATTTTAGCACACTAATGTGAGTACTAAATTTTTTATAACATAAAATAATTAAATTATTTATTTATCTTCTTAAATTTATAATATTTTAAATGTATTTGTTTAGAATAGATAAATTATAATTTTATCAAAATAAATATTTTCAATATACAAAAAAAAGTAATCTAATTCAATATTTTCACCTAAAAATAAATAATTTTTTTTATCAATATACTTTTATCAAATAATTTTTTTGGTATTAAAAGAATAAGTAACCCAATTCAAATTTTTTATTAAACAAACTTACTTTTATCAAACAAACTTTTATCACACTTTTTTAGTACAAAAAACAAGGTTTTTTTTTTTTTTTTTTTGAGTTCAACTTTGATTTCGGTTTTAACCGGTTTTTTTCATTTTTTCAATTTCGGTTTTAATCGAAATCGAACCAAACCAGTTCGGTTCAATTTTTGGTTATGATTTTCGAAAAATTAAAAATTTCAGTTAACTGATCGAACCGACCCCGTCCCTATCAAATAACTATAACACCCTTAATTATATTTATATATATGTAATATTTTTTTTTATTATTTTAGTAATTTTATTCAAATTATAAGAATTAATGAATCATAAATAATAAAAATATATAATATAAATCTAATTTTTATTCTTGAATCTTAATTTTCAATCCTAATTTCTTACTACAAATTTAGAATAACTTGATAATGTATGCAATTTCGGGGATACTGTGAATACCCACGACGATTTAGGAAATGGGACATGGGGCAAAATTTTTCTACGACGAGGATCAGGGATGAGGATAGGGGACAAGGTAAAATACGGGGATTCAAAAAACGGGACAGGGAGCAAAATTTCCCGAGGAGAATTGAAGATGGGGACAAGGTGGGATTCGGGGATGGGAACGGGGGGTAGCTCCTCGCCCCGTTTGCACGCGGGTGCCATTCCTTTTGGGGTGGCGTGGGGGTTGGAGTTGGATTTTGGATAACTTTTAGGCCTAGGCTTAAGCCCATCAATTATTTATGGGCAAATCATATTGATTGCTTGTTTTGAATTGATGAGGCCTTGTGAAAAAGTATCTTTCTTAATGATTCAATTAACATGAACTTTGTTAGGTAATAAGTTGTGTAGAGTTTGTTTCATTTGAAGAATAATGGTGCATCACCTACTATTTATCATTCTCATTCAAGAGCCAAATCAAACACATCTATTATTTTTGTACTGAATTTTCGGCCAAACATGGTATCTTTGTTGTAAGAAATCAAATATTATGCTCGAATAGTTAAGTGTCTGAAAATAAAAACAACCTCACCTCCTCTGTCGTAAATGGTGTTAGTGAGATAAGACTAAATGGGGCTTATCTTTGACATTTATATATTAACTACATTAATTGAAACACTCAATCGTAGTTAAGTATTTTTTAAAATCCCTCCAAAAGCATGAGCAAAATCAAGTAGAAATCAAATCAAGTTGGGCTGAATTCCAACTGGGCCAAGATTGGGCTTCAATGCTCACTTGGAAGCCCAACAGAACTCGTATAAGCTATTAGCAGTTCATTAAAAGGAAATTATCTGACCTCAGGGGAAGAAAAGAAAAGAAATAAAAAGAGCTCTTAAGTTGAAAGTACAACTCAATATGAAGAATATGACTTGCAAAAATATCAAACTCATGTTACCATAAAATCATAAGATGCAAGATTAATTCTGGATGAAGAAGCCTGCGTCTTCAAAGATAGGCCTCTCTCTCTCAAGGGAGATACTCAAACTTGCACGAGGCGTGACCTGCCGTCCGTCACATACCAAACGTTAATGTATTTTTTGATAAAAAGAAAACAAAGAATGACAGCCATCAAATTGATTCACACTTAATATTTTATCGATTATTAGGTTCAAATAAATTGTTTTGGTGAATGGTTCCAAATAGGGTTGCAAACAAGGCCAACCAGCTTGTAAACCTCAAGAGCCGAACTCAAGTTAGCTCGACTCAAGTTCGAGTTGAGCTTAATTGAGCTTCAAGGCTCGTGTATTAGATTTTATTTTATTAATAAATATATATTATATTACTGTTATTTTATGTCGGGTTCAAGCTCAAGCTCAAGCTCGAGTTTGAGCTCTCAAGTAGAGTCGAGAGAAGTTTGAGTTTTCATCGAGTCCAATTCAAGCTCAAAATATTAAGCTCGTCGAGATTGAATCGAACTTGAGCTAATGCATATATTTCAAGAGCTCGAATTCAAAAATTCTCTCAAACTCGATTTGACTTGGCCTGGCTGCAACCCTAGTTCCAAGAATGTGTAATTGTCATTTCAATTGGTCTTACTTGGATTGAGACCGGTTAAAACTGCAGCAGCAGTGAAATAGCAACTGCCTCCGTTGTGCTTCATATTCTGATAGTAGCTGTTGAATGCATAAGAAGCATGGTCTTTTGTTGTGTTCGGAGAGAAGCACATCTGGTTCTCTTGAATTGCGCTGCAGTCTGCACCGTTGCTGCATGCCCATTTCATAGCATTCACCAGCTCATCTTCTGAAGCTTGATCATCTGCTATGCAGTAGTCCTCAAACTGTGCATCTAACACGGACAGTAGCAATATGGTTATAGTTTTTGGACTTTGAAAACGTGGATTTCCATTTCTCAATCATGGGATGAATCTAAAACTTCTGACCAAATAAGAATTAGTTCGCCCCAATAGACTAAATCTTGATAAATTTTCGGAACAAACAACATATGTTAATCAAACAGCCAGAGTAATCTGCTCAAAACAGATCCCAGATAAGGAATTATAGTTTGCACTGTAATAAGAATATTACCTGAAACTTGCCATATTGCCAAAATGAAGATCAGGACAAGTGGAATCTTGGCAGGCATTGATCTGCACTTGAAGCTTTTACTAGACTTGAAGCAGATCTTTAGATCCTAGGAGGATGACTTTAAGATGTGATCTACTTTGAAATCCCAATCTCGATGCAGATTTTCTGCAAGTCACCAGATTATTTAATAGAAAGAAAGATGTAAAATAACGCAAGTAATATGATTTCCCCTTATGTTTGACCCTGGTTATTAATAGGGTTCACACATACCGCAATCCGCGGTGCCTAACAAGTTTTACTAGATTATGGCTAAAAGCAACTAATGAAAGGGAAATCAATTCTAACAACACGTCCACCGACATTGTGGAGTCCTTTCCTCTTCCACCTGCCAGAGTTCTATTGCGCCATAATCACCCAGGGACAGACATGTAAAACATTAAGAATCGGAGCCAGGATTACCTTGCCTCGCGATGGAAACTTAAAAGAGTACCAAAATGGAGAAATTTTTTACCGTCTGTCCTTTTTTGTTAAAAAAAATAATTCTTCAAAAATATCACCCGGATAATCAGCTCCTGGGTCATTAAGCATTTTTACTATGAAAAAGAATTCAACCCACTAGCTGCACCTGGATTTCACAATACAGCCATTTTTTATCATGTACAAGGGTGACAGACAATATATACCATCATTGCTATTAACAGAAGCACTACCAACCAATACCACTTACAATTGATAAACAAAAGGTTTAACAGCAGTGATTCAAACTGTGAAGTAAAAGTCTCATTCCAAGTCATATAATTAAAGATCTAATTTACAGACTAACACACTCTTAAGGGATAGCGCCCAGAGAATGGAGGTCGCTGGATTGGGCCTCTGCCTTTGAGGGTGTGTTGTACATGTTCTTGAGCAGGTCCTGGATTTTGTTGTACATTGAGTTGGAAGGGTCACTTGTTCCTGCACTGCTTTGTGTTGGCCTCAAACTTTCCTGAAGTTTAATCTTCTCAAATAAATACTGCTTCTCGGCTTCAGCTTCATGCAACCTTTGCTTGAGATACCGACTGGCATAATCCTCTTTTGACTTTTCGGTCTTGGCGAGTGCAATTCTTTGCAGCCTCTCGGCCTCTCGTCGAGCCTCATTTGCCTTCAGCTCAAACATGTCAGCCTCAGCCTGTTTAAGCCTTACAATACTATCAAGCTCATCAATTTGGATTTTCTTTCTTTGCCTTTCCATCTTTAGTGCAGCAACTTCCCTAGCTTTATCCTTAAGCTCTTGCTCACAAGCGTCTACAGCCAAGCGGGCCTTTTTAACCATCCGCATCTTCTCTTCTGCAACCATTTCCATCTTTCTAACAGCTTCCTGCACTACATCAGCTATCCTATTGAATGCCTCCTGTGGGGATATCGCCCGGCCAGCTTCTTCACTCTCTTGATTCTTCAAGGAGTCTGCCTCAAGCTCTGTGAGGGAACATGATTTGAAACAGAATGGAATGAGAAAAGGACACAAGTGAGAATTCTGTGAAGAAGATTATGCCAGATATCCCTAAAAGGTGAACAAAAATTCTAAAGAGTCCTTGAGAATCATCAGAGCAAAAAGGGGAAATACTTCGAATATTTTAGAAAGGTGAAAATAGTTAAGCTTAGTTTACTGGATGCTGGAATCTTTGATTTCGTATCTTAGCATCAGATAACAGAAGCTGCATATTCAAAAACTTAAAAACAGCACAAAACTAAGAAGCAGATTAACAAATTCCCAATGCAGGACCCCGAAGGGGAGTCCAGCAATATGACAATATAAGCTTAGATGCAAAAGATAAAATTTCGTGAAAAGAATGCAAGTATGCATCTCCAGAGATTTCATATGCACTTTGAATGTGTTTGAAGTCATATTCCTAAACAGAACACATGCACCATCTCAGACCAAAAAAAAAAAAAAGAAAGAGGTAGCCAAAGAGCATAACGTAATAACCTCATGAACAAATCTTACCTTGAAAGAACATCAAGATTGCTTTACAAGCCATAGGTTCCGCAACCCCAGTTTTCAGCTTGTCAATGAACTCCTCACACTTCCAGAACAGTTTCCTGCCTTTTGGATCCTCACTCCCACGGAAAATTCTTCTTACAAAGTCAAGTTCTCTAATCAAAGCATCTCTATCCCAGCTTGGGGCACAATGCTGGAAGACATCTTTGACCCATCCTACTAACTCAGAAGTCCTACTGCAAGCTTGGCACCTAAAAAGCATCTCAGTGGAGCTTGACCCATTTTTAACACAAGGGCCCATGCCAATCTGCCCATTTCGAATAGCACAATCCGTGTGAGTCCAATGAGAACATAAATCACAACCGATCCAGCGGCACGTGTTCACCTCAAAATCAAACTTGTTGCAGATCACACACATGCAAAGGTTGCAGAAACCATTTCTCTTTGAGCACAACTCACAAATACAATCCTCTGCCGGCAATGCACTTCCACATGCTATGTTTCTGCACCTCTTGTATAAGAAAATGTCAATAAGAGAAGCCTGAGAGAGGCTGACACTTGGATGCAAAAATGCCTGAATACCAGTCTTTATAGCAACTAGAATTTCTAGTTGAACCCTGTGTGCCATAATCAGTGTTTTCTCTGTCAAATCACCCCTACTTTGCACCAACTTCTGTAGAAATAGGAACTCTTCTTTTTGCTGGGTACCGCCTAGCCCTTCAAGAAAAGAACGAAGCTCATTTTTAAACTTGTCCAGATGCTTGTCTGGGAGATTTTGCATTCTTTCTGCTATAATTTCCAATCTTTCTCTGGCCACATCTCGAAGAGACATCTTATCTGAGCTCGAAATGTGGCGGACAACAGAGTGCTCAGCAAAACCGTTATCTCTTTCTTTTTCCTTCTCCAGTTTCTTTGCTACCAAAGCATCAGAGGTGGGCCATGTTTCTCTTGAACTGGCACTTTCTGATGGGGATTCACGCAACTGATCAGAATTTGAACCACGCTCCTGAAGATTTGGAGATCCACAGGCATCTGGTGACACTAAGGAGAGGGAGGTCTGCAGCCCCCCACCTCCAGGCCGTGGTTGTTGACGAGGAGGCAGCATTGAGGATTGATTATTGAAATGAGATCCAGAAGATGTTCCCATCTGAGAATACCCTCAATTGCCTGGAGGGGCAAAAAACCAATCACTTACTAACCTATCTCATTCACTTGTTATTCTATTAAAAAAAGTAATCTCAATCTTCTATTCAAAGCATGCATTGGGGGATTAGATTAATCTAATGAAATTGGAAAACTTGCATATAATTTTTTTTTCCTTGAGAAAGCAAAGCAACAGTCTAACTGATAAATCTGTAAATAGAGTTATTTTAGTACTTTTTTATCATTAGTATTGGTTAAATCCTTAAAATAATCTAGGAAACTTAGTTTTAATTTTTTTTTTTTTTTTTTTTCCTCATTTGGTTTTAAGAATGTTTAGGTTGTCTGATTTCAACAACTTAATTCAGTACTTTTTAAGCATTACTATTGGCTAAATTCTCGAGATTAATCTAGAAATTCTTAGTTTTTACTTTGTTTCTTTGTTTGGTTTTAAGCATGTAGAAGTCGTTTGATTTCAGCAACTTTTGTTACAATTTATATTAATATGAGTTTTTTCTTGTTAGTAATTTCGTGTATGTCTTTGTAGGTGTACCCATAAGAAGCTCCAAAATATAGAAGCAATGACCAATTGCCAAGACAAGTTCAAGACAGCGATTCTGTGCTGCAGGGCCAGCACAGGGAAAAAGGGGGAAGATAGAGATCCCTGTGCCAGCAGCAAGAAAAGAAGAAAAATTACCGGCCAACCCAAGAATCCAGCAGTGCTGGACAAGCTGAAGCCATGGCTTTGGCTTGATCTGTTTTGATGCGATGAGAGTTTTTTCAGGCTCGGAAGTTGGATATAGATAGATTTTTGGGTCCTTAAGCAAGACACCTCGGGAAATAGACTTCTGGAGAGAAACCAAGGGCTTCAAGAACAGAAGATCAGAGAATCTAGGAGAACTTAGAACTGAAAATTGAAGGCTGACTATCTCTAGTTATTTGGTCTCTCTTTCTCCATTGTCTCTTTGAATTTTTTGTAATATCAAAGATGATGAATTAATTTTGGTTTATGTTTTCAGTGTTAGCATTAACTAATTTGCTTCACCAGAATTGTGACTGAACTCGACATATGGTTTGAAATTTTCATTGTTCTCTTGTTCTTAATTATGGGCATTAAGTTGTTTACTTAATCTTGTGCTGATCGTGTCTATTCCTTGACCATTAAATTGAATAGGTAACTCCAAGTAAACTTGGAAAAGAGAATTTTGGAATAGCCATGGTGGAATAACACATATTCAGTTTCATTCACTTAGTTGAATGGATTAATTCGCATGTAAGATAGGAATATACTTCATGCCATGGGTAACTGTTTTGTGGATTTCAGTGAATCCTTCCCAAATTTAAATCAAATAACAGCATAGTGAATTGACAAAGAAAAACATTTTTATAAAAACTATACCAGAAGATGCTTATACATAAAGTATACCTTAGAGTTAAGAACCCAATCTATTCAGTAAGTTCAAAGAGAGCGAACAAGATCAAATGAAGTGTAGAGGGAAATCGAGATCCTAGATTTTCTACATCAAGTAGTGAATTTCATGTATGGTATAGTTCATTAACTTTGTCTTATTAATAATCTGAAAATTTTAGTAGACTATTTGAATAAGCCAAGTGGCACAATTTCAGTAATTAACAATTGCTAGTGGGAATAATATTCCTTTCATCATTAGTCATTACATTACTTGTTTGAGACAAGTGCACTTGCATGATGAAATTTAAGCAAGAGTAAGCGAAAAAAGCACCAAGATTTGATGCTACTTTGTACTAACAAAAACTTGGAGAAGCGCATAGATTAGAGGTAGCAATAAATCATTAATGTGTGTAAATATATATCATACAGATAACAGTATGCAACATTTTTTCAGGTTTGTGCAAAATCAAGTACAATTTTACCATTATCATAATAAAAATTGAAGAAACCAACTCCCGACTACCTCCAGAAACAAAAGAGGGTTATAGGACTTCGTGAAAACATCAAAACGACTAGAGCAACCAAAGAGAGGTGGATTGTCATTCTAATACCAAAAAATCACAAAAAAGAAAAATGAAAAATCTAGCACAAACAGATTGACCATCCAATTCAACACGTAATTAACCGTATTCCGAGCTTCAAGTTAAGAAATAGGAATCACTAAAGCAAAGATGGAGTATTCTATTCCAAAATCTTCATGCATATGCCTTCACGACAAACCAGGAAAACAGAAGCAAGCAAACTACTGAATGTTCAATTCGGCAAATCTAGACGAACAAAGAACAAATCCCACGATTACAAAGCTGATAAATAAAATCAGAAAAACGAAGCCAAACGTGAATCACATAGCAAATAAGATCCAAGGACAGTGAATTGAAATTACGCACCAGCAAACAGCAACATAACTAGGAAGAAGTTGAAAAAGATACTCCTTTTCACCTGGGAAAAATTCGGAATCGATGTAGACGCTCGAAATCTGTTCAATTTTCCCCCTATTTCATTCCGCCAGACCCTAGCCCGACCGAGCTGATTTGGGGGTAGGCTTGTTTGAAGTCTCCTGCTTTACCTCTTTGACCCGTTGAAAAGTGAATGAAATAGGAAAGTGGTGAGTGAATAAGATAACCGGATTAGGAGGTTGACGGTCGTGGCGGGTCCCACTTCCGGCAACGTTCCTATTTCTCTTGTGTTGACTTTGCTCACTGGACTTCCCAGTTTTTCCTGCCTCTTACCATTTTTCATTAATAAAATTTTAATATTAAATTAACAAAAATTTAATTCTACAATAATAGTTTAATGACAACTCCTAAGGGCAACAACCAACATATCAATTGCAAATTCGAATTTCATATAAATTAATTTAAAATTTAATGATGATTCTTTTTTGAATTAAAAATTCTGTATAATTAATTGGAAAATTTTATAAAAACTAACAATGGGAAAACTTCTTGAAACCAAAATATATGCTCATGGAGAGAATTTTGCCCGAAGCTGTCACTATGGGCACATTACTTGCCGACATTCTCCAAAATGATCCCACCACGACGGATCAAAGTAATCCACGTTAGAATTATTGTGCTGTTTGTCTTAATTTATTAGGTTTTAGTTCGATTATTCGAAGAACAAATTATATTAGAAATTTTAATTTTCAAAAAATTAACTTTTATCATTTTTTTGTGTTTGAAGAATATAATTATGGTTTTTAGTTTTAGATGGAACAATCTACTCTTATAAATAGAGGTATTTATTAATTATTTGGGATACATTTCACGAAAATACTCATGAAACATTAGTTTTGAGGCAATTAAGATGGATGTAGCAAGTATTTGTTTGGTAATTTTTAGGGTTATCTTGTATTAGTAAATTTCTTACATAGTTGCAGAAAGACAACTCTCACGGACAAAGGATGATTTTGTCAAACCACGTAAATTTATGAGTTTTATTTTATATTTACATGTATTATTTTTTGTCATTTTATCATTAAATTTGTAGATGTGATTTAATTTCTAATAAATCAATCTCCTATCTAAATTACTTATTACATGTTCGATATAGTTTAAACTATTTCGATAATATCAAAATTTATCCCACATTAATTAATGATTTTGAGACATTTTATAAGATGCTTCCTCTCCTACCAACCATTGAAGCATATTCAGTTGGTCATGCTCAAAATGGTTCTCTTAACCGCAAAAAGAGGTTGTTGAAGGCAAAGCAAGTGATTGGAGTGAAGTGGTAATAAGGAAGCCGTATTAGAACGTGCGACTGAATTACTTTCATTTTAAGGAGAAGAAATGTTTATACGTTATTCTAATTGAATCCTATTTCAAACCCAAAACAAAAGAAGCTTATGAACTATATTTGTCCTATGTCAAATAAGTTAGTAGAATCCTGTTTGTTACGTCCCGATGTCCCAATCCTCGACTTAAGCATTAAGGACAAGACAATATCAAGACGAGCATTGCTAAATGGAGATTGAGATCTATGTCCTGTACCTATAGGGCTTGTTTGCTTCACATGATAAGGCATGATAAATATATTTTCAAGTCTTATTTTTTGTTTGCTTTACATTTTTATGGCCCATGATACCTTTGCGGGCCGACATGGTATCATGGGTTAAACTAGTTTATGGATCAAACCAAGATGGCCTGATCCATTTTCTATCCTTTTAAATCTACTATGATAAAGAATGAAAAAGTTATTCTTGCCCCTCATATGAAAATCCTAACCGTTATTTCGGAAATTTACCTTTTTAGAAGTTAGGACATTTTAGACATTACAAAGTGTAATCATATTGAGCAATATTGCTAATCAAACATTATATACTGTCAAGTGTGGGATATCACCAATTTCTAAAATCAAAGCAAATAATAGATTACTTGGTATTGGATACCATTTCTAACTAATGTATCATTAGTATATAAATCTGACCTAATCTTATATGCCCAAGCGACCAAGCCCATATAGTATATATTATACAGATCAAGAAGAATTCACAGTAGTATTTTTGCACCTGATATGTATAGACTCCATAATAAGTATGACAGGGACTTATTCATTATATATAATGCTTGGAATTACAACTAATTAATACTCCATTTATAGATACAAATGAGACAAACCTCACAAGGCATGCATTGGATTAATTAATTCTCATTATAGGATCTCAGAAAAAAGATAAAAGAGAAATTAAGAACAAAGGGATGCATGCATGTTTAATTACTACAGACGGAGAGAAGTATCGATATCATCGGACTGATCAAAACTTTCAACCTTGACTGATGACAGTGCATCAGAAAACAACGACTTGGCAAGATTTGATTGGCCCGCCATCCCCGGTGAAGCCGCGTTCTTGTTCTGAGAATCCGGCCAGAGGGACAGAGAGAGCAATTTGCAATGTGACTTAGAATGATCGGGCAGAAACTCCTTCATTCTTGGAGGACTGTATTTCTCCGTCTCAGACAACATTCTCAAGAGCTCTCTCTCCTGTCTTAATTCCTTCATCTTCTGCAGTTGTCTAAACCTCTCCTGCAGCAAAGCAATGGAGGAAAGAGCAGCACTACCGCCATTTCGATTATTAGCTTCTCTCACCATTTCACCAAGATTATTATATATTTCAAAAAGATAAATAGAGGAACTAATTAATGGGCTTGGATGAGTTTAAGCTGCATGGCTTTCTTTTCTCTTTATATATATGTGGGATTGGTGGGTTTAATCGGTTTTTTTATTTTAGAATGAGGAAAATATGAAGGAAAGAATCGCCAAAAAATGCAGAAAATCCAAGAAGAAAGGGATAAGAAGATAATTGCAAAGTACGATCTTAGTTTTGTGGGGGGGAAAGAGGCCAAAATAAGGGATTATATTAGCACATGGAAGGGAGTGTTTGGAGGAATAATAAGTTGGATAGATGCTCTGCACATTGTCCTGATCAAAGACCCCTTTTTTTGTGGGTTGCATGCATTATAGCAACTTTTCCTACTCTTTTTTTCGCTTCAATAATTCTGTTTGCCTTTCAAGAACTTGGGTTCTTTTTCTTCTTCTTGTTCTTAATCATACCTGTCTTTGAAAACCCTTTTTTGCCTTAGTTGTTATGGTCTTGGAATGTAGTTATTGGAATGTAGGGGGTAAAGGAGGAGGAGAATAAGGACAAACATTGGGAGTGGGAATAATCTAAGGAGGTTATGATACTTTGATTGAACTATAATTGTACTATGTTGGGATTTATAAATTAGAAAAAGGGTGTGAAACATTCTCTCTACGACCTTGATAATTGGAAAAACAACAAAACATTCTTGCTCACCCTGCAAGTTCTTTGTCTTTGTGTCGTTGGAAGGAAATGGCATGCAGAGATGAAAGCTGCAGATGCTGCCGTTGGTGATAGATGCTTGTAAACTTTTAGATGGAGCAAAAAGGAGGGTCCTCTATTATTAAGTAAGAGCGTTCCATATGGAATGTCCTAGTTGGAAGGGCTGGATAGATATTTAGGTTAGATCTAAGAAAAACCATGCTTTTGATATTTTTATGTATTTTTAGAGCTATCTTAAGGGAGTATTAAATAGTTAGTTACATGTAATTTATGGTATTGAGAGAAAGATAAAACATCAATCAATATGGATGATATTAAATCTTGGTTTATACCGAGAGAATTGTAGGTTTTGAAACGGTTTAAACTGTCCATCTCTCATTTATTAAGATGTTTTTTTCAATCAAGAATAGTAGAAAGGATAATTAAGTGAATGGCCTTTTTCAGAAAAATAGAGTAATCGTATTTGCAGTGCTTGTTGCCGATTCTAATCCTATAGAAAAAGCTGATCTTGGACTATTTCGCAGTTTGCCCCTTAACTATAAGCCTAAACTCTGAAAATTGTTGAACTTAAGTTAGGATTCTGGCAATGCAATGTAGTTGGACTCTCATATCGATTCCAATGAATGATCCTTTCTGCGTAGGTAAATCTTTGCCTGCTAGACAAGAGGATAACAAATTACAACTCTGTCTCGGTAGGACATGTATTTCTATTACTATGAAATTCATAAATGAAGTAGTTAATGGTGGGGTTATTGTTATCATTTTGTAGTGACGAATCTTGTATGTGTTCTTAAGAAAAAGAATTTGTCCATTTTTTAGGATCTCAAAGAGACGTGAAAACACATCAAACTCTTGAATGTAAATGAAAAAGGGATATAATTGAGTGAGTCTGAAGTCATAATGAATAAAATAGGGCAAAACCTTTCTTTAAATTATTTATGCAAACATATGAATACTATACATATGTGCATTAAAGATGTACTTCACTTTATGTTTGAATAATTTGCCTAATTAGGACAATGGCCCATAATGGACAAAAGTGAAATAAGGCCCAACATGAGGGGTTACCTCATGTCTTAATCTCTTTACTAATTAGAGCTACCTGACATTGTGATTTAGAAGTTTTTATTTTCCAACATCTCGTACATTAGTCGGCACCTAATTACAATTCAAAACTTAACATAGACATATTCAATATTAACATGCATACTGAGATTTTGTTTGCATTCAAACTCCAAAGTTTATACATGTAAACATAAGTGTACAAATTAATTAACTGCTCGACAAATATTATAAAAGAGTTCGTTAAGATTTAAAATCCTAACCTCCCATATTATATGAGACACTTATACTATTGGGCAACATGTCACTGGACGAATGTCATAAATTTTTATTTTTTTATTTTTTAAATGTTCTAAAAGACTTATCAGAAAACAGCTTAAGCTGCTAGATGGCGGTCCAATGAACCAATCTTCGTTTATGTGACTTAATCTCACGAAAATCATTAAAAGTAGAAAATCATTAATGCTCACGAAGACTTGAAGTCTTGAACAAAGAAAATCTATCAATTGATTTGTGAGACAGCGACTATTGATTTTGATGATAGGCGCGTAAATTGAAAAATCGAGGCTCAAAGTCAAACCTAGAGAAGTCATTTGTCCTACAAATATCATATGAATGGATTTTTCTGGTCATAGTCAAACTTCATTTGTTTAAGGAAATTTATATGCTTAGTATCATTCAAAATATTGCCATCAGCCATTTATTTATTTATTTCTCTTTTTTTTTTTTTTTTCAATACCCCAAGGCCCGAGTGATTTTTTATTGGATGCTGCTATGTGGGCAGATTTCTGTAAGAGCTAGCAATTTTTCCTTCTATTTCTTTGATTATTTTTTTTCCATTTTTCTATTTTTGGGAACGTAAGATCAAAATCTCTTGAATCTAAGACGGTTCAAATATTTAACTTGATCTTAATATTTAGAATTTAATCAATTATTTAAAAAAATTCGCATAATACCAATACAATAGCTATACTTTATTTTTATCTATACTATAAAAAGAGAAAATAAGAACTCTTACGTTTGCAGAATTATGATTTTCACAACACTATATCATGGTTTATACTTCAGAATTTAATTGGTTGGGAGAAAAATTTAAGATTACAAACGAAATTTTACTTGATAAAACAACATATCTCTCATATTCTATTTTATTCCCCCACCTTTTTCTCTTCTCCTACCACAATCCATAAATTAATCATATATTCTTCCTAAAATTAGTCATACAAAATCATCCCATCAATTCCTTTTAATTCTCATCTGCTTCGAATTTAGTCAGCATGAGTAAAGTAAAAGGAGAATAAAAAACCCAGAATCTTAAAAAAAAAAAAAAAAAGGATAGAGATTAATGACATAGATTAAAGGAGAACTATTATCGGGTCATTTTATTTTATTTTATTTTTTGTCTTACACATAATTTTATATTTTTTGATGTGATAGTTTTATTTTGATTATCTTATTATTGTATTATTTAGTAATATAATTAATATTTATATTATGTCAATATAAATTAATACGCGTAGAAAATGACGTGCCACGATTCAAATTCTAAAAAGTAAAGCAAATAGATGGAATGTGGTGGTCGCCTTGAATTTATTTTGTGCAACTTGGTACAACTACAATTTGGCATTTAGAAATTGACCGACTAATCTTCTTACGTCCAAGAAAACCGGTCCAGTAAGAAATGCTCGTCCGATGTCGGAAAAGTCCAATTGATTGACCAATTAGTTGGTTTCTTCATTTATATTTATTTATTTTCTTAATTATTCTTTTTTAAATTTTTTCACATATATAATATTTCGTCCTGTTAGATGGTCATGTTACACTTTGTTGCAAAAATACTTAGTGTACTTAAATTAATTTTTTATATACTAATGTATATAAATAATGTCAAAACATTTTATCAATTTTTTGAATAATTTTTATTAAATTGGTAGATTATCATTACATCATGAATATGCATTATCAATAAACTACAATAATTATCAATCTACTAACATAATAAATATGCCTTGTCATCTTCCAAGGTGTGATTAAACTTTCACCAAATTCAGAGCGTCTAAACATTGGGAATAGGTAGGGTAACGAGTTTCTCCACTTAATTCTTGCAAATATCTTATGTTGTAGTGCTTTTTTCTAGGTAATTTAACCATAAACTCTCTTGACCTTAAGTTTTCATTCCCTTTAAACTATTCTTTTGTTCTTGTTCATAAATCATATTGTAGGTTCGGAGATTCATTTTTAACATTTTACTTCGTTCGAACTTATGGATTAAATATCATTATATAGCGTCATAAAGTCTTAAATCTCAATTTCAGACAGAGTATGTAGTAATCTTTTTTTGAGGGTTCCTCAGGAATTGATTCACTTATTATGTTCTTTCTCAATGAGTGCCCATATTAATTATTTATAACAATCAACTATAATGAAAGTAGGCAAAAAGCCAAATTTTTACGAGGTTTAAACATAGTCTTGCTCACAAAAAATTGTACTTAAATTCTCACTTTTTCTCTTTGGCGTATAAAAGGGATAAATGAAATTGATTGGTGAAGTAGATTAGTAGTTGATGACTCCATGGGCACCAACCGTATGCTTTGGTCCATTTTCTTGCTTAATGTCTTTAACCCACTAACTTTATTATTATGCTTTGGTCTTTCTCAGTTTTCACCTTTGGCGTCTTCGTTCCAGAAAGCACAAAGAAGATTCTCCACACAAATTAACTCGTCCTCATAAAGAATTTTTTTTCCTTTTTTTTTTTTTTTTTTACCTCTTTTTGATTGTGGGGGTTTTGGGGTTTGGGGGAGGGGGGGGGGGGGGTGAATGATGCAACCTGAGGCAATAATTAATGGTATATTTTTTTGCAAATGGGACCCACCAAGAAAGTCTCCCCTGGTTAGCTGAGATTTGAGAAGATCAAAAGCAAATTAAAATGGAGATAAATGAGGCCCCAAACAATGGAATTTAATTGTAGAAAAAGTTGAGTCAAGATTGCCGATTTGGTCTTTAATGGCATGACGCAGGGAAGATGATTTTCCCGTGGTGACGACACGCCCTCCATTTTACTTTTTTAATTTTTTAAAAATCTCCCAGGCTTTTACTGTTGGCATGTGTTTAAAGGTTTATAATTTTCTTGATTTTGTTGATTAAAAAAATGATAGTGGACCCTCGATGTATGTATTTAAATTTTGGAAATGTAAAGATATTTATCAATTTATATATATGATAGTTTTTACTTATTTAATTTTCACTTGTTTTGTAGAAATTAAAAGAATTTTAAGACATAAAGACCATATGGTTTAAAACTATATAAAGAAGAGGGAGTAAAAAGGTAAAGAATATCAACGCTTTGTTTGACTTAAAAATTTTGGTGGAGAAAAAATGTCAGAGAAAAAGAAAAGAAAATTGGAAAAGTATAAGTTTCACATTTATTTAGTGTTTAAAGAAAAGAAGAGAAAAGAAATGAAAAAATTGAAGATAATGAATGCATTGAAGAAAGAGAGACCCATAAGTTTTTCTTTCATTTTTCTTACCATTTTGAGAGAAAAATAAAGAAAAATAATTTTTTTTCAATTATAATATTTTTTCCCTTGATTTTTTTTAATTATAGTATTTTTGTTACCAACAAACCGTCAAAATTATTTTTCTTAGTATTTTATTTATTTTTCATTATGAAAATCCTTGTACCAAACATAATGTGAAGAAAGATGAAGAGGAGAAACAAAAAAATTACTTTGACATTAACTTGTTTAAGAAGATTAATTATTACAGGACGTTAAATAATATACTGACATAGTTACTTTAAATTTACTAGTAATTTAGTGCACTTTATGTTTGTACTAAATTTTTTATAATATAAAATAATTAGAAATATTTATTTATTTTTTATATGATACTATAATTATTTTTTTTATAATTTCGGTGCACTTATTTAAAATTTTAAGATATATAAACAAAAAATGATAAATTAAAATAAATAAAAATGGAGAAAAAGGTAAAATGAGGGGAGGAGAGAAAAGAGAGGGGCGGGGGGGGGGGGGGGGGTTAGTTGAAAGGGGATAAAATTTTAAGAAAAAATGTCTTGCTATAACCTTTTAAATTATAATTAATTTTGTCCAAATCATTAAATAACATATGGAATTAGTTATTAATAAATACTTTATAAATAATATAAATGTCTAAATATTTTATAACTCGTTTTTTTTTTTTTATCCATGATAAGTTAATTTGATCATATCTCATCACCCAACTTTCTTTTTCTCAATCATCTTATTGAAGTTGAATGACTATTTTAACGAGACTGAAATCAACAATCATAGTCAATTTTTTTACTTTTATGAATTAATTCTAATAATTAATTAGATCAATATGAGAAACAATTTTTCAACCCTAATCGAATTCTTTCCATGAGTCATATCACTCAAATGGGAGATTATTATTCTTGAAAATTAAATTTGCCACTTGTTTCTCATTTGATGATAGATGAATTCAACTTAAAAATGATTATTCCATCACATGTATCTTGCTAGATTTCAAATTCCAATTCAATATGTGGATTCGACATCCTTAATGAACCGAATCCGCCCACAGATACCCACTATATATTAAACTATGTTTTTTTGTAATGAAAGTGGTTTTAAGAAAGAAAAATAAACAAAAAGTGAAAAAAAAAAAAAAAAAAAAAAAAGGAACCGGCCATACAACGTTATACTTGTTTTTGTCTGGGAAAGCGGGGCACGTGGTTTTATCTTGGACATGTGGTTCTTCACGAAAAGTTCAATGAATGTTCTAAACTGGGACGGAGCATAATTTCTGTTTATGGAAGCAAAATGTTGAATTATTAAAAATATGAATTTTTTTTTTTATTATTATACTTATACATAAAAAAATATAATGGGACAAAAGGCATATTTTTAATAAAAAGAGAGACAGATTTATAATATAAAGATGATAAAAATGTAATATTTAAAAAATTTTAATATAAAAAATAAAATTTTAATATTTTGAGGGGGGCAAAAGTATAATATTTTAAAAGTTTGAATATTTTAAGTAGACCTGGCAATTAAGTACCCATGGGTAACCCAATGACAGGTACCAACGGATTGGATAAATTTACCCATTTTTTATTGGGTACGAGGTAGGGGACTCGTTACCCATGAGGATGGGTAACGGGTAACCCGCGGGTACTCGTGATTTTTTTTTCTTTTTTTAATTATTTAAAGGTAAACATGATGTTACTCAAATATTAACTAAATAAAACTAGAAAAAAAAAAAAAGACTACAAATTTCAAACATTAAATTGAATAAATACCTAAAGCATATTAATAATATTGTAGTTTAAAACTTATATATTAAGTATTCAAAATCTACCAAATTTAAAGTACATCACATTCAAAAGTTCAAACTTAAATTCCATTACATGCCAAAAAAAATTTGAATTGAAAATTTAAATATCAATAAGACATTGTTGTTCTTGTGGAAGAAGATGTTGCATCCATAGGAATATGCACAACAAGTTGTTTTAGGATATAATTTAATTTAATTTGCTATAGATTTTTAATTTATGAAATCAAAAATTAATATTTAGATTAAAAATATTTATATGTAAATATATATAAATATATAATATATATTTATATGTATATATAATATAATATAATATAATATATATATTAAAGTACATCACATTCAAAAGTTAAAACTTAAATTCCATTACATGCCAAAAGTTTTTTGAATTGAAAATTTAAATATCAATCAAACATTATTGTTCTTGTGGAAGAGGATGTTACATCCATAGGAATATGCACAATAAGTTGTTTTAGGATATGATTTAATTTAATTTGCTTTAGATTTTTAATTTATGAAATCAAAAATTAATATTTAGATTAAAAATATTTATATGTAATATATATATATAAATATATAATATATATTTATATGTATGCATAATATAATATATATATATATAAATTACGGGTTTTCTGCGGGTACCCGCGGATATGAGTTGAATTTTGCCAGGTCTAATTTTAAGGGAACGAAAGTGTAATATTTTTAATATAAAAAATAAAAATTTAATATTTTGAGGGGGCGGCTGCCGCTGTCGGCAACCCCCGCCCCCCCCCCCCCCCCCCGGGCCCGGGCTCCGGGCTCAGTGGCTCCGTCTCTGGTTCTAAATCTAAACAAGGTTTCCTCTTTTCCAATGATCAATTATGTTGCGGATGCATTGCACTTTCGCCAAACAATGGGGGTATAATTTGATTAAAAGTTATTTCAAGAAAAAAATAAATCTTACAAAAAAATCAATATGTTAAAATTCAAAGACAAATTAAATGGAATTATTAAAAATTAAGTAATCAATGCAATTACTTATAAATCAAAATAATAAAATTATTATTGAGCCTAATACCCATAATGTCATGCCCGAGGCCAGCAAACTTATTGGTTGCAAAAATTGTATTTAAATTCACCAAGTGCATTTTGAAATTAAATTGATCAACTTGCTTAAAAGAGATATTTAATGAATTCATTTTAATGAAATTTTATTAAATGACCACTCTTTTAATATTTTATCAATATAAATGAAGCATTACACATAAATAAATAGAATTTGACCTCGAAAATTCTTATCAATGATGGAGTCTTAGGGCTTTATAATTTTTTTGATAAGACAATATTATCAAATTATTGAAATCGAATCAATTAAGCTAAAATATAAACTACATAATTTTTATGCACATAAGACGTTCATTCGGGTCGAACTCAAGACCTCCCACATGCCACTGGACCTTAGGCCTGATAATTACCATATATGTTTTAATGCCACTTGATACAAGAATTAGTGCAATTTGGCACAAGAATTTAATGAGGCAAAAAAGAGAAAAGAAATGTTAAGAAAGGTAATTTTAGTCTCATGCTCATGCTAACTGGATCTTTGCTGATTAAAAGGCCTCCCCTTTAATAATAAACTTGCAAAAAACATGTTGTGGGTGTTTGAATTTGTTCAAATGCTGGGGGTGTTTGTTTTTATTTCCAAAGTTTAGTTATCATTATTAATTCAAAATTGAAAATCATCAATTTCTATCTACTTTCACTCAAAATAATTTTTTTTTAAATTATTTTTAGACCTATCCTATCATCCTACTATCATATCAATTAAATTTAAATTTAATTTGATATAATATGCCCACTATCATTTTAAAATTAAATAAAAAATAATTTTTTTTAAATATAAAAAATATAAATCAATTAACTTTTCAACATTATAATACTATAATCATTATTTTCCAACAAAACATTCGAACACAATTTTATTTTCATTTCCAAACCATAACTACTTTTCCAACTATAAGAAATGCATAAAAATTGAAAATGGCTCTAGAAATGAAAGCAAACAGGTCCACCCATCTTTTGCATTTTCATAACTATTTGAAAATTAAAAAGTATTGCTTTCTATCCATTTTCATTCAAAAAAATGCTTTTTTTATTTTTAATTTTTTTTTAAACCTACCCTATCATCATACTACTCCATAAATCAAATTCAAATTTAACTTGAAATAAAATACCCAATATCATTTTAAAATTAATAATATATATATATTTAAAAATCTTTCTAAATATAAAAAAAATACCACTTTTCAATCATATACATATTCTAATAATTACTTTGCAACATTCCATCCAAACACATTTCTATTTTCATTTTTAATTTATTACTAGCTTTCTAACTTTTAGAAACGTGTGAAAATTGAAAATGGCTTTGAAATAAACCAAACGAGTTCTAACTCTTTGATATTTAAAAATACATATATATTTTATTTTTTGGAAAAAAAATAGAGAAAGTGAGAGAAAAACTTTGCTCAAAAATAATGTGAATGGACAAGAGCTTTTTGGTCATACAATTAATTTTTTGATAAGATACTTTCCTAAATAACTGTCCAATAATGACTTGTTTCCTTTTTTACCTCAGTTGTGCCGTACTACTTGGATGACAAATAAAGATCGAGGATTGGACCTTAATAGTCAATCGTTCGTGCGCCTTCTCATTTTAGTATAATGTTCCCCAAGAACGGTCACATATACCGCAGTAGCTTTATTGACTAACCGCAACGAAACAATTGTGTCATTACATCAATATTCCAAATTAATGAAATATAAGTAATTACATCATTTGTAATTAAGAGATTAAATATAAATTACTACACAAATAAATATAATATTTTTTTAGAGAGCATTACAAATGATGAAATATTATCATTTTAATAAATCAATCAATATATTCATATTCTCAAATCAAATAAATCTCAAGTCAAATAATCAAAATATACACTATACACAAAGTACATAAAGTGCACAATACGTTCATTACAGGTCAAATACAAGACTTCCCACTTAAATATGAGAGACGAATGACACTTCAACTACAAGCCACTGGCCAAATAAATATAATTAATTACTATAAAAATAAACTAATATCCACATTTGGTGATATTCAAAATCATAACCTGAGTTGAATAGCACTGAAAATTATTAATTGATGATTGCTTTACTTAAATGTCACTTGTGAGTAATATCAAGGATCTCCTTTTAGTAATAGCCTTATAATTAATATAAAATAAGATATTAATGTTATTTATCGGACATGAGTGTTTAAAATATGATGGTAAAATAAAAATAATTTATAACTTATTGATATAGGGAAATTCAACAGGCCCAACCCATTAACAATTGATTAGGTGATTGATCAGGCACAAAACCTCATTGGGCTGTTTTGATAACTCAATTACTAGCATCTAGTTAGTCGACTAACATGTGGTCGATCAGCTCGTATGACCGATAGACCCTTAGCTAGAGAGGCCTTTAGGCCGAAGGAGTCCCATCATCTCAACCAGAGTATGCCTAGGTGACTCACAGCTAAGGAAACATCTTGACCAGAGGAGGTCGATTAGAGAAACAGGAAATATTTCCTCACCACTAGTTACTACCGCATTGAATGCATTGCAACTACCATTCTACCGCATTAAATGCACTGACAGATGGCATGCCTCTACCGTACCACCATTCTGCCTCCGCATTAAATATGGAGATCTTATTCATATCTTGGGAAGAAAAAGGAAGCGCCATTTGGAGAAGGTTTTAGGAGGAAGAAGACCTAAAGGTCCTCAAACAAGGACAAAGGCCCTCTCTGCGTATGCAAGGGCACCATAGACATCCTAATCTCTCAAGAGAGACTATAAATGCCCCATTACAACCCTTCAGCAATGTATGTTCACTATCATTCTAGCCCTCACTCTATCGCTCCATATTCTGGTCGATTTGCACTGACTTGAGTGCCATAGTCGAGTGTCCCTTGATTAGCCTGACGTGTGTTATATGTTGTTGGACTCGAGTTACTTCCATCCAACCATTCCACTCCAACCCATATTATGGTCGACTGCATTGGGCCAGAGCCCAATTCTTTGATAAACAGATCCGACCATCATCACTTACTATTTGAAAATGTATTGTTACTTATCTTAACATGTTTATTTGGATTTATTATTTAATTAGTAAAAATTATTAAAGTGACAACAAAATCTTTTGTCGCCTAATATATATAATTAGTGACAATTTTTGTATTGCCACTTAATATTTTATCAATAATTCGTCTTTTTTTATAGTGATCTAAGATGAGATGACTTTAAAAAATATAAAGATAAAAGAAGAAAGAGTGGAGACAGATGTGAACAAATTAAAACCACTTTTAAATGAATGTACTGATTGGCCAATGATATCCTTTATTTTATAGTGTATATCAAGTGATATAGATACATCCCATTAACAATATATAGATTTTTAATAAATAATCCACACATGATTTTATAGTAAATTGAGTGTGCTGCATTCAACTAAACTGCGCATAAAATATTTAATTGCGTAATTTTCATCACTACTATTTTTATTTCAATATAAAAAAAATATACCAAGTTTATTGAGCCAATCGTCCAATAATGAATAACCCCACAAAGATATAATCATTTTCAACTCTTTTCCCTCACCCTTCCACCATTATATTATTATTATTATTATTATTATTATTATAGAGGTCACTAAATCATGTGTTAGGAAAAAGTTATTATTAGAATATAGTTATTATAGAGGTCACTAAATCATGTTATTATTAGAATATAGTTTGATGGCATCAAATTAATCATATAACAAATATCAAGTTTGTAGGAAAGAGCTGCATAAGAGGATGTTTTCTTTAAAAAAAACCTAGATAGATTAGATTTAATTTTTTTCATCAAGTTTCTCTTTATATAAAGTAGGATCTATTTTCTAATGCATCTATACTTGTTATTGAATTCGCAAAAATATTTTTTTTATATCAGTACCTCATATTTTAAGAATTTTAACTTTCCCTTCAAATTAAAAAGGAATTATGAAATGTTTAGATAAGAGCAATTGAAAGAAACCAGTCTTTTATATTCATTTTTTTATATTTACTATCTTTTTTGAAAAAATATACCAATTATGATAATTTATCTCTCATTTAATTGGCTAGGACCTAGTGTTCAACCCACATGCAATTCCAAATTAAAATTTTATAAAGCAAAAAACGTAATATTATCAATTTACCATCATTATATATAAGCCACCGACCCTTAACTTTATTGGGTAGCATCTCATATCACTTTATTAATTTTCATTGCAAAAAGAGGCTACCACTTAAGTCTTTAACGTCAATTTCTTATCGAAAAAAAGAAGGGAAAAAAAAACAAAAAAACTTTAACGTCAATTGACAAAAGGAATAGAGATAAAAATATGTGACGTGGACATGCACCAGCTGCTCCGCGATTTCCAAAATTCTCGCTGAAAAATATGTTAATATACAAATACCAATTAAAAGGATTTATTTGTATAAAATAAGGAAAAAAAAACTCAAAAAAGGAGAAACATATGGGGAATTTATGCTGCTTCTGGGAATAACACTGCTGAAGCGGCGAAGTTTCTGAAAGAGAGGCTGCAGTACTGAGTACTCCCGTTAAAACGATTCTCACGTCAGAAACGCGGCAGAACTCAATAGGAAACCCCTGTTTCGGTTTTATTTACAGAGACGCCATTTGATGACTTTATGCACCAAAGTACCAAACACGTCTGATATGGGTTATTAGTCTTATTGTCCCAACGTAATTTTTTAATATCACATAATGCGTTGTTTAATATGCAAAATAAAAATGTGGGTCGATTTGCAATTAATCAAAAACCCTGCATTGTTCATGCGATTGCACAATTATATAATCGCATCCACATAATTGCATTATCTTATTACAATTTTGCTTCCTTGATTGTCCTTTTTATTTTCTTTTCTTGTAAAGGGGAGATATAAGGGTTTTATTCAAGGGCAATCTTGTTATTTATCTAATTAATCCTACATATCAAACATACATCGGACGTGTTTGATACTAAAGATTATTGATATCACTTAATCATGGGTAGACTACAATCTCACCTGCAGTTATGGGATGATAATTAGGTCCAATAGCGTGAATAGTACAGCCTTGGAGCCAATCTTGCTCAACCCGTCACCATAATCTCTTCTATCAAATATGTTGCTAATATTGATTGAAGGAGCTAGTCACTGTAATCTTTTATATCAAATGTGGCCATAAAAAGATTAAGGTAGATTTAAGTAGTAGCTAATTTTAAGGTCAATCTTTAATATCAAATAAACAAATGAATTATTTAATCTCATTTTATCTCATTCTATTTAAATCTCCATTACTATCTATATTTTCAATCAAATGTGCCAACAAATGCATGAATCCCAATATTTGAGTCTAGAATTTTGTTTAGGAGTGTCAATGGAGTGGAATGGGGATTGCCCCTTTGCCCCCACCCTAATCTCTATGACGGGTACTCGTCTCCATTCCTTTGTGGGGAGACAGGCACCCATTAGTAT
The DNA here is from genome assembly GCA_018894105.1 of Jacaranda mimosifolia. Lineage (NCBI taxonomy): Eukaryota > Viridiplantae > Streptophyta > Magnoliopsida > Lamiales > Bignoniaceae > Jacaranda > Jacaranda mimosifolia. Next base: position 28,693,693 of record CM032129.1, read on the forward strand.
TCATAGATTTGATATAATTTATAAATTTTATTAAAAAATTTGTAAATAAAAAATTAATATTAAAAGTTATATATTTTTTAATAATTTAAATAACTTCCAAAATTTAAAACCTATCATACAGAACACGCCAAATTTAATTATATTTTATAATAAAACATTAAAAATATAAAATATCAATATCAATAAAATCTCACAATTCTTTTCAAAAGGTTCTTCATTGAGTGTAGTTCGTACAAAAATATATGTAATTTATTAAAAAAAGTATTTTAACAATTAAATATATTTTGATATTATATATATATATAAAGTTATATTAATAATTTAATTAACTTTTAAACGGGATGGATATCTATGGGAACGGGGACTATGATCTTCACCCCGCCCTGTTTAGCAATTGGAGGTTAATATTTACTCGTCTCCATTCCCACATGGAGAAATTATTCCCCATATCAACCACATTGAGGAGAATTCCTTGTGGATATATACGAGGATGGATAATTTTGACATCCCAAACTTTATCCAAATTTATGGCATTTAATTGAATATGTATTTAATTAAATTTATGAATCATTAAATGATGAGTATGATATTAAAATTTTCTATGGTGATTCCATCTTCTGTTGAACATAGAAGTCTAAGCATATTGACGTGTTATTGAAAAATCATGATTTTTTACATAAAGGTTTTATTTAAAAGTGTATAAGCAAGAAAACAAAATGGAGTTATAAATTGTTTCAAGGTTTTGACTTATTCAATATGAATAAGTTTTTTGTTTTGTTTTATTTTGTTTTTAACCAATTCACAATGAAGGAGCTTTGTGAAAATGCACATAATCATTGTTCTCAACAAAATCACGTGGTTATACATCAAAAAAGAATATATTAAGAATTTTTCATTCAAAACGACTTGAAAAATGAATTTTCAACCTACAACATGAAGAAACTTTGAGGGAAAAATAGTAAAGAAATAATGAAAAATAAAATGAGAGTTAACTTACATTACATAAAGGGCTACAAGAAATATTTACAAGAGTACAACAAAGATTTTACTACATCCTTAAAAAATATTTTCACATATTATAAGATGATTAGGTCAAAAATTAAATTTAGTATTACTAATATTTATGTTATAATATTATTATACTTTCACATATTCCTCAAAATTCAATTAAATAAATACTCAAATCAAGGGTAAATTAGGTTTTACCCCCCTGTGATAATGGAAAAGAGCAAAAAACTCCCTTATGAAAAAACAATAGGCAATGTCCCCCCCTATGTTTTTAAAAAAATAGCAAATTACCCCCCTCCGATTGGCGGTGCAAATCACGCGCGGCAAGTGAGGTTGGTTCAGGGTTTTTGGTGATGAAATGTCAATTTTGCCCCTTAAAATCAACTGTTGAATTTATTAAAAAAAATTAAAGGTTCAGATTACTTCTATCTAAAAAATATATATAAAATATAAAAATATACCTACATATATATACCTACATATACATATTTATATATAAATATATATATGTATTATATATACATATATATATAACCCACTACCCACCCCGGCAACCCACCCAACCCTCCCCCACCACACCAGCGGCGGCCATGGCGGCCGCCTTATTCAAGCAACAGCCAGGCGGCCATGGATGCTGCCATGGCCGCCTAAATATATATATAAAAAAAAAAAAAAGTTGAAAAATGTGGCCAGCAACCGGATCTTGATCTGGCCAGATCCAGATCCAAAATGCTGCCATGGCAGCCGTGAGGTTTGGGGAGAGGGGATGGGGGGTGGGTTGGGGGTAGATTATTAAATAATTATATATATATATTATCATATATATACTATATGTTATTATATATCTTATCATATATTTATTATAATGTATATATTATTATATATATTATCATATATATGGTAATAAATATATAAATATAAACATCTTATAAAAAATATATATGGATATAAATATAATATATATTTTCATAAATATATATAATATTTAATTTGAAATAAATAATTAGAAATATATATATATAAACAAAAGTTATTTAAATTTTATAAAATATTTATTTAGTAATATATAGTATGTATAAATATATACATAAATATTTATGTATTTATAATGTATTATATATATATTATGTTTTATATTATATATTATATATTTATATTTGTATATAATATATATAAATAAAAAAAGAATAAATTAGAAAGATGAATAAACAAAAAATTAAAAACAGTTTTTAAAGTTAAAAATAAAAAAATTGGTATGAAGGAGATAAAAATATATGTATATAAATATAATCTATATTTTCATAAATATATATAATATTTAATTTGAAATAAATAATTAGAAAGAGAAAAGATATAAACAAAAGTTATTTAAATTTTATAGATAAAATTTTAAGATGGGGGTGGGGGTGGGGGTGGGGTTTATTATATAAAATATAATAAAAATGTCTATTTAGTAATATATATTGTGTATAAATATATACATAAATATTTATGTATTTATAATGTATTATATTATATATATTATATTATGTTTATTATATTATATATTATCTATTTATATTTGTATATATAATATATATAAATAAATAAAAATTACAAAGATGAATAAACAAAAAAATTAAAAATAGTTTTTAAATTTAAAAATAAAAAAATTGGTATGAAGGAGATGAAAAAGATATATAAAAACATATTTTAAAAAAAAATAAATAAAATTGACAATATATGAAGGAATTAGGGGTAGTATAGTCTTTATACATTAAAATTATGGTTAAATTGCATCAAATCACAAAAGAAAGGCGGTATGTCTATTTTTTAAAATCACAAAGAGGTGCATTATCTATTATTTTTTTTATAGGGACTTTTTTTACAATTTATAACTAATACAAAGGGGTAAAATGCAATTCACCCCTCAAATCAACGTAATATAATCTTGTGTAAAAACACTAATGTGAAGATAAAATAAGAGTCAGCGAGGAACTATCGTTCGGGGTCTACACGCTTCCAGTGGCATTTTCGTTGTAACGTCATGAATGAAGGGCATTTGTAGTTCCTCTAAAAGTCCACCGGACTATATAAGAAATCAAAATTTGTTGAATTCCATTTATCATTCCAACTCAACACAGGACAAAATCTACCTCCGTATTCTCTGTCGTTTTGTGCGAAAATTCAGAGCTGAACAACAATTGGTCTATAGAAGGCGGGTTATGCGAGTACAATCTGCTGTTCCTCGAAGAATCTGTTCTCCGGTTTCAAACTTTTTCCTTCTCTCTTCTGTAAGTTTATGATGTGTGTTTAATTTAATTATCAAGTTAAGAGGATACGTGTTAATTTGGTGTTATTTCTTGATTTATTTATGAGTTTTGAGATGTTTGATTAAACAACCAAATGAAGAGGAAAGTTCTGTGTAGACTTCTCTCGAGATGTTAATTCTCTGTGGTATTTCTTGATTTCAATTTTGAGTTTTGAAGCCGCAGCCGCTGCTCTCTCGTCTGGTTTTTTTGTTTGTGTGCTTATCAAACATGGTTGATAGCAACTGCTCAGCGGCAGGATATATCTCTTTGCCTTACTAATAAGACGAAAGTTCTATTTTTAGCTTTACAAGTACATGTTAATTTTATGTTATTTCTTGATTTCATTTATGAGTTTTGAAATGTTTAATTTAATCATCCAAAGGAAAGTTCTATGTTTATCTTTGTAGACTTCTCTCGACATGTTTAATTTTGCGTTATTTCTTGATTCCATTTATGAGTTTGGAAAATATGGGTGCTACTCTTTTATTTTTGCCGTTGTTGTTTGTTTTGTAGTAGTAGCAGTAGTTTTTATTATTATTGTTCTTATGGTCATTCTTATCGTTACTTTTCCTTTTGTTGTATTTTAAATAAAGAAATTAAATGAATTCGTCATAATTGGTTTGCTGTTGCACGGTTGTGTCTGATATGCACCTCTGTGCATCTTATTTTTGTGTCCCAGTAATTTTGATTGTTTTGAATATTTACTCGTAGTTTGAGTGTTTGACTTGGTCTTTTTAATAGGAAAATGGATTTATGTCAAGCTTGGCTTCACTTGTGTTACGAATCTAATACATCACATCATACCTACCAAATGACAAATAAAATGAGTGCGGAGGCTCAATGTATGAGTTTTAAGCATTAATCTGAACTGGACGTGTTACTGTCAGCCACTTACAACTGCAGTTGTCAATTTAAATAGAAAAATAAAGCAAGGCTCTGCTAGCTGGTCCTTTTCTGTCCCTCAACAACAAAGTTAATGCATAGGGAAATAAGTAAAAGGAAAAGCTAGATTCCCCTCACAGATGCAGTGGGAGTATAGGGTGCATTTTATTTCTTTAGTCAGGGCCTTCCGATTCTCTTCTTTCTTCTTGTTTGGATGTTTGTGACAAGCTATCCTATCTAATGCTATTTTGATTACCCGTGTGGAACTTGTAAAGTCCTGTGGAGAGCTCACAGAAAATTAAATTTGCTGAGATAGTTTCCCTTTCCTTGTGGCAATGTCCTTGTGAGAGTTCAAAGGAATAATGGATAAGTTTTACTTGTCACCTTTTCTGTTTTTCCATATTTTGGAGCTGCCTGGCTGATCTAGTAGCTATTTGTATTCACAACATTAGTTCTTTAGGATATCTTTAATGATTGCTGTTGCGTGGTAGTTGCTAGTATTTGATCTCTTGCAATTTTGACTTCCTTGTTAAGCTACCCACAGAGGGTGGGCAAGGCATGGAAACTCTTTAACTTGATACAAAGACTTTCTGCGGTTGAAATCGTTGACTCTTTTTCTGTCAAATGGCAGATTTTGGTTGGTTTTCATATTCTGCCATAAAGGTGCCTACTCGCTGGGGTGATATTGCTGATATATCTCCAGCATTTTTCTTGGTTCCTGAAAGAGTATCTTGATGCCAACTGAGATGCTGTGGTGAGATAGGCTGTCTGCTATAACGTTGTAACCTTTGCCAAGTCTGAGGCAAAAGAAAGCTGCAATCTACTCTAAGAAGTAGTTGATGGTAGCTTTTCTTGACATGCGCGGATCCCAGGAATCTCAAACATATTCTGGTGCTCACAAATTTTCCAATCAGCCTATGCAGCAGATTGACACATATTCCTTTTCAAATTTTCAAGTTTTGAACAATAATTCAACTCATAGTGGAAGCAAGGGGACTAAAGTTTTGTCTCAAACTTGCAATGAACAAATCTACACTCTGGAATCAACACCAGCAGTTGATTTTACCGTTGACAATTCACCTTCAGCTGTAAGCGTCTTGTCCAGTAGGAGTCCGTTTTCTCCACAATGTTCTCATTCATATGCATCAGACCTTCATCACACATTGGATAATACTTATGGTTCACCCTTGAGTGGGTGTTCTGGGGTTGATGATGAAAACAAGCTGATGAATGCACTGTGGATGTTGAGGAATGAATTGCTCGGACCTGACTGCGATACTGCTGATTATAGTGGCTCCTTAAATGATGTGGTCATGCAGCCTTCTCCCTTAACTAGGTACAACAGAATCCTGGAAATGGTCCCCCACATGGACCTGAAACAATTGCTAATAGCCTGTGCTGAAACAGTCTCTGGAGCTGATACCATCTCTTTATCCGAAAGAAGAGTTGCAATATCAGCTGCAGAAGCTCTCATGGGCATCATAGAAAAAAGGGTGTCAGTATCTGGTGATCCTTTTGAAAGATTAGGTGCATACATGTTGGAAGGGCTCAGGGCGAGATTGTTGTCCTCTGGAAGCATAATTTACAAAAAGTTGAAGTGCCAAGAACCAACAGGTTCTGAATTGATGTCTTACATGCATGTGCTTTATCAAATCTGCCCATACTACAAGTTTGCTTATATGTCTGCTAATGCTGTTATTGGGGAAGCAATGGAAAACGAGAACAGAATCCATATTATCGATTTTCAGATTGCACAGGGTAGTCAGTGGATTTCCTTCATTCAGGATATTTCACATCGTCCTTGTGGGCGCCCACACATTCGCATTACAGGTGTTGATGATTCTCAATCAGCTCATGCTCGGGGTGGAGGATTGGAGTTAGTTGGTCAGAGATTAGCCCAAGTAGCTGAGTCATGTGGAGTACCTTTCGAATTCCACGGTGCGGCAATGTCAGGTTGTGAGGTCCAATTGGCGAATCTTCAAGTTCACCATGGAGAAGCCTTGGCTGTAAATTTTCCTTACATACTGCACCACATGCCAGATGAGAGTGTAACCACTACAAATCATCGCGATCGCCTCCTCAGACTGATCAAGAGCCTGTCTCCAAAGGTTGTGACCCTTGTTGAACAGCAATCCAACACGAACACAGGTACTTTCAATCAACGATTTTGTGAAACTATGGACTACTATACAGCAATGTTCGAGTCCATTGATGCAGCACGTCCAAGGGATGACAAGCAGAGGATTAGTGCTGAGGAACACTGCGTGGCAAGGGATGTTGTCAACATAATAGCTTGTGAGGGGAATGACCGGGTGGAGAGGCATGAGTTCTTTGGTAAGTGGAGATCGAGACTTACAATGGCTGGATTTTCTCCAGTCCCATTGAGTTCATCAGTCAGTAATACAGTCAGGGACATGTTGAAAGAATATAGCCCAAATTATAGACTAGCAGAGGTCCATGGTGCTCTGTATCTTGGATGGAAAAACAGGGCTATGTCAACATCTTCTGCTTGGAGATGATAAGCAGACAGAGTATTGGGATATCATCATAGAAGTGTAGATTTCCTATAGAAATCAGTAAATTAGTGCTGTTGTTTGTGCTTTTTCTTTACTGGCTAATCAAGTTCTTCTGGCAGAGCTTGAGTCTGACTACAGAAATCTTGTACACTCATCATAGGATCGATACTGGGGACATTTTAAATAGACAATATTTTGGCCTGAAATTAACTTCTTGTCTTGGTCTGCACTGATCATCAGCTTCCTTGTAACATAGGAATTCTATGAAAGATACCAAAATTATAGAAACAAGAAAAGCACCGTGCTTGTATTCAAATAGATAGTGATAGTGACAATATGGCTTATTAAGTGAATAAACAATCCAGCAGTTGTCTATTAATTTATCTTATTAGTGATCATTTACACTTAACTCTTTCTTTATTTTGCCATTTTCAAAAATATTGGAACAACTGACCATATCTCTCATGCTGTGAAAATTCTACGTTTCTTCTCAAATACAAGAGAGTGGCTTCGAAAATCAATATGGGACTTACTTTCGTAACTCTTACATACATACTTGGACCTAAAGGAGAAAGGGGTAAAGAAAATATTCGGAAAAAAGAAAAACGCATGAGATGAGGGGAAAACGAGTCAATTTTTAATCGAATCTTTGCCTGAAATGGCATCAGCTTTCATAGCTCAGTTGGTTAGAGCACCCGTTTAGTAAGCGGGAGGTCTTGAGTTCGACTCTCAATGAAAGCAGCACGTTTCTGATAATCCACTCTTCTTCCTTTTTCTGTTTCCTTTGGCCATGCGATTTCTCCTTAAAACACAAAAAGACGCACGCGCTTTAAAAGGTGCTATACAATAGGTATAAGCGCAGATTGTTTGTAATACACTAACATTAATTTCCAATTTCCACAATTGATCCTCACCTTCGAGTTGTATAATTTGAAATATATATAATTCTCATTAGAGGCTGGCTCTTAACCTTATTCATATTATTTTATAATTCTTCACAGATAATTTAATAAAAATACTTATTTCAACAGATGAGGTTCTCAGATTGAGACATCTATATTAAGATTGTTTTTTAAATACAAGATCAATTATGTCATTTGATATATCAATATCCAAAATGTAAGTTTAAATAGTAAAAATTAATTAAATATCATTAATAATTGTCGATAATGTTCAAATTTATCATTTATGAACGACCCAATTTCACAAAGCATTGTTCCATCAATGTGGTGGTCCGAATTTTATCCTTACGGATAAGAATTTTAAGAATAAAATAATTTATATATTATCTTAATATCTTCAACTCCTTCAACATGAGACTTTCCCCCACTTTTTTTTTTTTAATAAATAGTGTCATCTGATAATATCAAATATGAAAAGCTCAACTTCATAAAACATTGTCCCATCAATACATGTGATGAGAGATTTATTTTTGTAATAAAATATTGATTTGCAGACAAATATCATATAATCCATTAAGATCGAATAATATACGAACTTATGCCCTCAAATTCAAAAAATTAATAATGCAAGATTTTATTTTCCTTTCTTCCTTTCTTTTTCTCTCTTATTTTTCATTAGGACTGTACATGCGAACACCTTAGTTCTGAAAACTAATTATCAATGGGCATGGGTGCTGTTTGGGCTTTTCTTTTTGAAAAAGGGACGAGAACATTTTATTTTTTTTTCCTTCCTTTTTTGGATAAAGGAAAAAGGGACGATATTTACTAGTTACAGGAAACTACTCAATTAATATTTCAATTCCATTAGAAAGGGTATATGAGTGTAAATGAGGTAAGATGATTCGCGAACTGTTTGGGTTCAATTCAATGAAAATTCGTATTCGCCTCGATCTTGTCGAGCTTGAGTTTAATAATATTCGACCCGAAAAGCTCGTTTAAAGCTCGCGACCTAAAGGAGCTTTTTTATTATATTTATATATATATATACAATTATAATTTAGGCTCATATAATAAAATCTCTAAAGATAAATAAATAAATAATAATAATAATAATTTGGGTTTTTATTTTTAGAAAAATATACAACAAAATTATTTAAAAAATTTATTATTATAAATTTTGTTTTGAGTCTAAATGAACTTGAATTAATTTAAACTTATACAAGCTCGAGCTCGAACTCATTCGAGCTTTTTTGCTTTTCTATGATGAGTCTCATCAAGTCAAGATCGATAAGGCTCGTTGAGCCTTCGTCTATTCCGACAAGCTGAGCTTGAGCTTGGTTGTTTAGACTCGAGCTCGAGCTCAAGAATTTATAGACAAGCCGAACTTGAGCTTACTAGATTCGAACTTGCCTCGATTCGTTTACACCCTAAAAGGCTATATGTTATGTCCTTTTCGTTTATGTTTTGAAATATTATTTTATTCTTGATATTATTTGAAAATTGAAATTTATCATACATCCTCACTGAAAATACAATTTATTTTTATTTTCAATGTCTCTTAAACTTATTATTCTATTATCATACTTTCAAATACAAATTCAATTTGACATAAAGTACTCATTATTATTTCTACACAATTAAATTATAATTATATTTTGAAAAAAAATATATTTTTAGGTATAAAATAAACCATCTATTTTCAACCTTATATTTATCTTAATCATTATTTTCTTTCAAATTTAAATCTCATTTGCATTTTGGAAACTATAACTAAAATTTTCAACTTTTGACAATGTTGAAAACAGAAAGAAAAAAAAAGGGCCTAATGCAATAAATAAATAAATAATATGTGGGTTAGATTCATTAATTATCTAAAAACATTTTTCTTTTCTTTATTTCTGAGGGACTTTTATTTGAAAATATCGAAAATGATAACTGGCTAACAGCTTAAAACAAACATTATTAAGTTGCATGTGATTTGATGATTCATGTATTCATTTTCAACGGCCAACCTGTTGCCTGATTGACCAACGCCTGCACATGTCACAAAGAGCTCTCTCTTTCGTTTAAATATATATATATATATATATGTATTACCAATTTATATTTTTTTATAATTAACATAAGGTATTTTAATGTTTTTAGTTTGAAAACAATTTTTCTTTTTCATATAGAACATTTTTATCATTAATGAAAATTTTAGATAAATACTTAAAAAAAAGGCAGAAAATAAAAATTATTATTTTTAAGTATTGATCATTATGCCACGACTTACTTAAATTGTTTGTAAAGTCTCAGCTCCTTAATAGTTTGCTATATTTTTTAATAAATTGACAAAAATAATCCCATTTTAATGAGTAATAACAAAATAATTTTATTTTCTTCTTTTCTCTTCCGTGATGCTTTCACTCTTTTTGTAATTATTTTTTTCAGTTGTTTCACTTTATTATTATTTTTATTTATTTTAAAATTTTAAATATTGATATGGGATTAGCCCATTAAGGCCTTGAAAGCCCAATAAACTCATTAGGCCCAGTTTAATTTCGACCTAAAGGTCAGGATATGTTGGTATCGTTGGGCCTTATTTAGTCAGGCCCAAATTCAGCCGAAAAGGTCGAGATGACTGTTCGACCAGCAAGGTCGAATAAGCCGATCCGATTAGCAGACTCAGATGTTTAGCTACTAATTATGTATCCTGCACTATCTCATCCGCCGCATTAAATGCACTTCAACCACTTGTCCATTCACATTTAATATTGTGACGGCATATCACCTCCGTCATTAATGTTGTTGCATCTACATTTAATAACAGCACGATCTCCCCCTCCATGGAGCTTAGTGGTCGGCATAGTAAACAGTTGCAAAGCATAGGCTCTGGTCGAAATGACCATGACTGCCTCTACCTGCGGGAATTCTGCTGAGAGTTTTTTAAGGTAATTCTCGTCTTTTCACCAAAGAACATACACTATAACTACTCTCTTCTCTCAACCAAAAGGTAAGACTATTAATCAAAACCAAACCGTTACTCTGCTCATTTTTCATTTCATAATTCAGTCCAAAAACTGACTTAACCATCGAAGGGTCTTAGCTGAGGACCCTCTCGGCTAGCCTAACGTTTGCTACTTGGTTGCAGGTTCTGACCCCCACCACTTTCAGGTCGAAAGGCCCCACATACTAAATTCATTACCATTAATCAGGTTGAAAAACAGTATGTGTCCGCTTAATCATCAACAAATACATACATTCAAAATTATTAAAAAATTATAATACTAAATAAGCAAAATAATAAACATTTTTATTTATTCTTTCTATATATATAATATAATGTATATGCCAAAATTATTTGCTATTTACAAGATATATTTGGTAGAATTCTCTCCCCCCCCCCCCCCCCCCCCGCCCCATCAAACATCTTTTGCTTTCCACTTTTAAATTCTTTTAATTCTCCAACCATATTATTTCTCCTTCATCTCTTCAACAATTTTCTCTTTTCTCTATCCATTTTTTCCCCAGTTATCTTATTTCACAGAATAAATGCAATCGAATACATTGAGATAAAAAAAAAAATATCATCATAAATAAATATTTTTTTTCTTGATATATAAAAGGAATTCTAAATAAATGGAATGGAAAATGAAAATGGTTTTCATTTTTGTGACATATTCCAATGTTGCTTGTTTGAAAATAGAAAAAAAGGACTTGCGGAAAGTGGAAAGATAAAGATAGTGGGGGAGGAGGACCATATCATGATTCTATTCCTTCTTCTCTATCCCTTTTTCATTTTTTTAAATTTAAAATATCAATACATTCATTTTTTATTTTTTTTTAAATTTTTGGTCTTCTCATCTTTTCCAATACAATATAATATGACTTAGTTCTTTTTGGCCCTTTATTCAAAGTGGCATGCTGCCGACCAGTAATTTTCTAGCTCATGACAGCAAAAATGATTCCCATTACCTCTTCCGTTCCAGCACTTCTTGTGGTGTATTCATATGAATATACAAGATAAAATATGTTTAATTAACTTGCAACTTGAAAGGCAATTTAGTTATTACACAAGAGTACTGTTTAACAACTTACAATTCGGCAACAATATTGGATTTAAATGATTTTTAAATCTATCATGAAATATAAAAAAAATCAATTTCTTAGAGTACCATCCCATTGTTATACGGTGGGAGTTCTGATTTTATAAAAATACTACTCAATAGGTGAAATTACCTTAAAATCCTCGGCTATTTCAATATGGAATAAGATTTGATATTATTAAATACTTCTTAATCGAGACACTTTGGTAGAAATATATGACTGTTGTTTTTATGGACGAGAAGAGGTCAAATGATGATTCCAGATCCGTCTCCATGTATAAAAGTCCAGCCTCGTAAAATATTGTCTTGGTGGCACAAGTTGTGAGAATTTGATCTTTTTAAATCATGATGCCTCAACGGATGAAAGAGAGAAGACAACTTATAAAATAATTTAAAATCCATTGATTCATTTAATGTAGAACAAAATTTATTATCACGGCATCTTAGTCCAAAATTTCAGCCATGGAAAATCCAATAAAAGTCAAGATCATAGGTTGTGGTTCAACAATCAAATATGCACCCATTGTTATTTCAGATAGATTCTAAATGACCCTAACAGAAGTAATTCCATCATTCTGATAGAAGTGATGAACTTTTGGTAAGACAGACCATTTTCTAACCGTTCGTGTAGCTCAAATTTGGTATATATTAGTTGGACAATGGAATAACTTGCAGGGTAACTTAATAATATATATATATATATATATGCCTTTGTCTATATTATGTATATATATATATATATATAAAATAAATTGATGGATTAACTTTGGTATTTTACCTTGATAAAGATATTTGATCAATAAAGCTAATTATGAAATAGGTCATAATTCACCTCTTTTTTATGTAATCTAATTGAATTCGAGTTGATCCAAATTATGATGTAGACTATGATTGATTTATTACCGGTAGAGCATCATCTAAGTATTTTGATCACTCGATAAATATTCTATTATGTGCTATTTATATGATTATCGATCTCCAATTATATACTCATTCTAGCCATTTAGTTAGGGGCTGGTACGAGATCTTGTTCTGTTCACTCTTCTCCTTTTTTTTCTCTAAATTATGTGAAAAATAGTTTTGAAGAAAAAATATAAAATTTTGAAAATATTTATTTGTATTTTTGGAAAAATTTTAAGAATGAATTATTTTAAAATGCTAACAACATTCCCTAAGTTTTTTTGTCAAGTACAACCTTGCCCTTTGACTAGTTTGATCCTACATATAAATATACATACATACATACATATTATATATATATATAGTTCATCAATTATTTTCAATTACTTCTTCATATTTTTTTGTACCTAAGCCGATTTTTCCCGAGTCTTGAGGCTTTAAGCGCGTTGCCTTTGCAAAAACTAGATTTTCAAAAATTAATTTAAAACATGTATACCACTATATAGATTATGCCACAAAAATAATATATTTTTAATTAATTAATTTACAAAATACTTTTACCATGGAGTAGTATCAAAGAAAATTTTTATGCTAAATTACGCCCCAATTATTCATGTATTAATATTTATTTTTATAATCAACCATAACTTATATGGCCAACGTGCTTCGCTTCTTATATGTATGTGGTTGGTTTGAATTCGATCAAATCTTTTTATTCTACTTTTTGTAGCTATGCAGCAAGTTATAATTACATATTTGGATTAATTAAACTATTAATATATATATGCTTGTGTAATATTTACATGACATTTGTGGACATGACCTAGAAAACTCTCTTAGCATTTTCTTGTAATATAATTAAATTGTTCAATCAAAATTAAGAATATATGTAGAAAAGCATGTCTTGATGACTAGGAATATGTTTCCTTTCTCTTGGTATTATAGTGAGCAAGTGCTACCCCACTTCTTGTGCCAACATTTGTCTTTAGGTGCCCAAAATTATCTTAGTGCTCCAAAATTGTGAATCTTTTGGACAAAAAACAATCAACTCCTAAATTGAAAAAAAGAGAAAAGAAAAGGTTGAACTATGGTCTGCAGATTTTTTTATTTATTTATTATAGATTCAAAACACCCCTGGTGTTCCAACGTTTTGTTTGATTCAAGAATTTTGTCGAAAAATAAAATAAAATTAAAAAAAATATGAAATCTTGAATTCGTTTTATTGTGTAAGGAAAGCAATGAGGGGAAAAAATTGACAGAGAAAAAAAAAGTGATGAATCTGTTGCAAAATATTGGATGACCATAATGTCAGATGATCACTTTTTTAATTTTATATATAAACACACATTAAAATTATTAGAATTTGCATCCTAACCTTTAAATATATAAGTTTGAGGACACAAAGTAGTCAGTGGTATAAGTCTCACACATGAAGTGTGAGATTGACGTTTGAGTCTAGTGGACTCATGATATACGTGTATGTAAATAAAAAAAAAAAGGACAGGGACAATTTCAATCGGTCAATTAATTTGTAAAAAATGACCAAATAAGCTTTTCGCTTTTTCTTCTCCTTTCCTTTTCTTTTGTCCTTTTTTCTTTTTTTAACTCACACACATAAAGAAACCATTAGGTTTGGACCCTAAACTTTACACATATATAATTTGAGAATGGTTGAGTGGCTTCTGGCTCAAAAGTCTCATGCATAAAATGTGAGGCCGAGGTTTGAACCTAGCGACATCCAACATGTATGTATATAAATAAAAAGAAAAAGTATGACGCTGATATCACTCGATCAATTAATTTGTGATAGATGAACAAATAAGCTTTCATCTTATTTTCTTCACTATTTTGGGAGTAAAATAATTTTTTTTTCTAATTACACCATATTTTCCTTTTTTTTAATATTTTTATTGCTAGTCAAATAATTAAAATTATTTGTAATATTATTTTCTTTCTTTATCAAAGTTTTTGTACCAAATTTAACGTAAAAAAAAGAAAAAAGAAAATCATAAATATTAGTTCTCTTGAAAAATAAATCTTGATTGTATGGCATAATGCATGTGCACTAAGCATTATTCAAGTGATTGATGAGTAGGCAAACAAGTGATTCCTTCTGTCCATCGCACATACCCCACTTTATTTTTATCTCTACAACACTCCAAAAATGGAAAAAAAATACTGAATTTAAAAAATAGATATATTATATATCACCGATTAATCATTTATCATTTTTCCATCTCATTTAATTTTAAAATATTAATTTATTAACTTAATTCGAATGAATCAATAAAGTAACTTTTTACCGATATTATGATCTAAAAATTGACGATATAATTATCAGCTTTACAAACTCCAATTTTTAGCCAATTAATTTTATAAACCCCATATTATTTTCAACTTTGCAATGTGAAAATAAATTGAAAAATTGATTTTTTTAAAAAATTTTATGAACTACCAAAATCTAAATCTGTAAGCATAGCAAATTTATTGTGTAGTAGCAGCATGCGAGAGGATAGACTGCAGCTGTCCATTTCATTTTAGGGTTGGTGCCTTTGCCTCCAGCCCTCCACATGAAGAAGGAGGGCCCAACTTTATTTTCAGTTTCAGTTTCAATATTTTCAAATATAAAAAAATAATAATTATATTTCAATCTTTTTTGAGTATTTTATTGAGAAATAATAATTTAGATAAATATAAGAATTTAAATTTCAATGGTTTATATTTTTTATTCTTAAAAAGACATATTTTTCAAGATATATGCATATTTTAATTATTTTAAAACGATATTGATAATTTTATGTCGAATCAAATTTGAATTTGAATTTGATTGTTGTGAGAAACGATAATAGACTAGATAGAAAAAATTAAAAATAAAATAAGTAGTATTTTTTAAAATATTGACTAAATAATAAAAGTAAAAAACAAAAAACAAAGATGGCTAGTACAGTATTTTTTTAAAATAATATAAATAAATTAATATTTTATTTTTATAAATATTCAGTTTGAACTAGTACAATTACTAATAAAGTGAACTTATCACTTTTGTAACTTTTTTTGTAATAATATTAAATGCAGTTGGTATTTTAAGTAATAAATAGTCAAAAAGAAAAAGAGAAAAGAAAAAATCTTCGCATATTTCAGAGGGTGTTTGGCTAAACTTATTTTAAACATCTTATAAGATGTTTTTGGAGCTTATAAGATATTACATCTTATTTTTAAAATAAGTTGTTGAAGTGTTCAGATAAAATAAGATGTTAATAATGGCAATTTTGTAATTAAAATGGTTAAAAATGAAGGAGCTTGTTAAGATTTTAAAAATAAGTTAGGGTCTCCTTACTTTTTTTAAAAGAGCTTATAAGCTCCTAACATCTTATTTTAGGATCTTATAAGTTTTTTTTAAAAAAAATTTAACAAACACTTTTTATCAACTTATAAACTCTTAAACATCTTATAAGATATTTTGAGAAGCTTGTAAGCAAACCCAAACACCCTCTCACTTGGTATTAAATAGCTTATTGCTTTAGAACGGATTGCCATCAAAGGAAATATCCATTCGCCGCCCCCCCCCCCCCCCCCCAACCCCCAAGAAAAAGAAAAAAGAAAAAAGTTGAGGAAAATATGTTATTATCCTTGCATAAAATTTGACTCCTAACCTGTCTAGATACAACCAAAAATAAATAAATGAAAAAACGAAAAAAAATACTTTTAACAAATATTTCAATTTATATCCAAGACTATTTTTTAATAGATTTGACTTTGAAGATAAGAAATGCTTTGTAAAAATGTCCTTTGTAAAAATTTTGTCACAAGTAGAATTTGATTATCAACAAGATTTCTCCCAATAAATATACTAA